>VDFB02058242.1:176136068-176663061 GCA_007258455.2 Sequoia sempervirens | reverse complement strand
ACCATGAAACCCTCAACCCTTATAACCCTCTACCATAAAACCTTGACCCCTTAGATCTATGTGTACACAAATTGGATATATGATTCAAATAGGATATCCAATTTGAATCAGATATCCAATTTTTAGAACTAAAATCATACCATTATAAGTATCATAATTTTTTTTCAAATGAATCATATATCAGATCATAACAGATATAAGATTTGTAGGCCACATAAAAGCCCCATGTGAGTCATTTTGTGCATTCCAATAGACCCTACATTCTATCTGAAGGTGACACACACAGGATTTTAGATAGGAAGAGACAAAGATCAACTTTTTGGAGCATCTTCTATTGAAATTTGTCATAAGCAATGATTTTTAGCATCTTTTATGAGGTATAATGGGGTCCAGTAGTCATCGAAAGCAAAAACGTAAGAGAAAGCTTACAAAAGAATAAATTGAAGCATATAGACAAAGAGATAGAGAAAGTCATTGGAAGAGAAGACAAGGCATGTTAAATATTGGTGAACCTAACCCCTATGGTCTTTCAAGTGAAGAGGAAATTGAAGATGTTCAAGGTGAAAATATTCAAGGTGAAAATGTTGGAATTGAATATGTTGAACATGATATTCAAATTAGGAATGAAATTATTGAAATTGATAATGAAAATGTTCAAGGTGAAAAATGTTGGATTTGTAGATGCTGAACATGATATTGAAATTGGGAATGAAAATATTGGAAATTGATAATGAAAATGTTCAAGGTGAAAAATGTTGGATTCAAGATGTTGAAATATGACATTTGGAATTTTCCAAATGAAATTATTAAAACATATTAAAACATGCAGTACCGTTAGAAATGAAGATTTTGAATGAGTAATATTGAAGCAAAGTAAAATCAACAAATTCTCATATGAGAAATGAAGAACCTTTTATGGAAGAAAGAAATATCCTTAATTTTCAAGACCTTCAAGAACCCTAAATGGTTACTTGAAACTCTGATGGAGAACATTATAAAAATTTTGAAGGAAAGCAGGTTAAATTTAAACTATTCGGTTGTGGGCTAGAAGAATTTTCAACCAATATTTTAGTGATAGGACATTGACCGAGCAATGCCAAATTTTGGTACAATTGCTAAAGATGCAAAAGATGAGACCTTTAGTAGCCAAATTGAAGATTCATGTGAACAAGAAGACCAAAAAAAATTCTATTATTTTCAAAAATATTTTTAATGCTCTCAAGTCTATTGGAAAAAGTAACAAGGAAAAGGATAAGAGAGCTGCTCGGAGAGTCATTACAACTTCCCTAGTAAGCCATAAATTGAAAAAGGATCACTTTATGAGACAAACTTGTATTGATTTTGACATAAATCATAAAACTTTGGATAGAGCACTTGCAAGAAAAGAAAGAATCCTAGATGATCCTCTTCAAAATGATACATGGGCTTTTGTCGGGAGGCTTCCATGTGTTGATAAGAAGCTAACTGATAATGTAAAGTAGGTAATTCAACAATTTTGGCATGATAAATCTAGAGTATCACCCAATGCAAAGGATATTTTAAAGTTAAGAATTGGCAATCCAGACCGTACACCACATCTTAAACATTTCTTAGAATCAAGCCAAACAATGTTCAAAAAATTACTTGAAACACATAAAAATATGGAAATATCGCAAAGGACTTTTGAGGGTTTGAAGCCATTTTATTGTGTGCCTCTTAAGATTTGTAATACTTGAGGTTGCAAATACCATGTGGAGTTTTCAATGTACCATGAGCTATTATGCCATATCTGTTGTACTTTGCATACTAATGAAATGTTGCAGGAGTGTGGTGTAATGCATCTTCTGAAATCATCAAGGGACTTGCTAGATCTATTTTTATGTTCTAGGGATGATGGTTTATTTTTCTATAGAAATGATTGTTTAAATGCAAAGTGCTCACAACGTGGTGGCTTGTAAGAGTTTGTTCAATTTTTTCATGAGAGTTCCGAACAAAATTTGGAAAGAAGCTTGTTGAGAAAAAGGATATGAGATAGTCAAATATACTTTGTAAAGTGGAGGTGAAGGTTCTAGATGTGAGTTGGTTACAAAAGAATGCAGTGTTACTGATATTATTTTAGATTTTAAGGAGAATCTTTTCTACAAGTATGCAAGGCATAGTCATAGGTCTCAGTAGTTGGATCAACAATTTAGGATGTGTAAGGACTCTTTTCCAATTGGCACTATTATATCAGTGGTTGATTTTGCAGAAAACTACACATTACAACCACAAAATGAGGTACAATCTCAGTATTAAAATTCCATTAAAATTGCTATTTTTTTCCACATAACATTTAGATATGCACCTGATAGTACAGAGGGGGATCAAAAGATAATCAGAGAGTATCATTTTTATATGAGTGATGATAGATCTCACCCATCTGAGTATGTCCAACATTGTTTCAAGAATTTTTTTGAGTTCTTGCAAGAGCATGATATAGCATTGGGCCGACATCTAATTTGGTCAGATAATTGCACAGGTTAATTCAAGAATGCTCGTATGTTTTATTGGTTGAGTATAATGCATGTAGAGAGGGGTCTACCTCATATTTGGAGTTTTTTTAAAGTTGGAAATGTGAAAGGGGAGAATGATGGAGCAGCTACATGCATAAAGAGAGCTCTAGTTAAGGAGCAATTGAAGCTTTCAGGAGAAAAATTCAGCGATGCACATTCTATAGTTGATTGGTGTAGTTCAACATTGTCATAGGGAGGGACACTTGATTTAATAGTGCACAAATTCTTTTGGTTCATTGAGGAGAGTATAGTGGGAGGCAGATTAGATTGTCATACAATCAAAGATTCTTCAAAGATGCATTCATTTTGAAGCTCACATGCAAGCAAATGGACCATTTGGACACGAGAGTTGGCTTGTTTTTGTCAGAGTTGTATTTAGTGCAAGTGGGATCAATGTGAGTCAAGTGAGTGGGTGGATACATGGGTACCATAGTATCTAACTCCTTTATCTCAAACAATATCCATGACAAATGGCACAATGGAAAGTTCAATTGATTATGACTTGCTTTCAAATCTACTACAACAAGGACATATTTTTGCAGTTGTTGCACTGCAAGGGAATGAAGAGAGATTAGAATATTGGTTAGCTTGATGTGTTTGGGTAAAGCATAAGCTAACACAACTGATGGAAGATGATGATGGTTTCATGTATCCTACAGTATCAGTTGTGGTTGTAGGAACTTGCTTACAAACATACATGATTAGAAAGAATGGCATACCTGCATTCGAAGACTACGAGAAACACAAAACCATTCTCATGTATTTGCACCTTGTTATAGCAACAAATGTTAAGTTGTTGAAGCATCATGCTAGACCAAAGACAAAACAACTATGGACACTTAGTAATGTTGATCATGAAGCAATATTGGATACTCTTAAGCAAAGAGATGACCCTTCAGGCACACTTGAATAACATTTTCAAGAATGGAAGGTAGAATTCTTATTTTCATTATGATTAAGTTCATTAGTGTTCTTTATTTAATACTGATATTTTATATACTGTTACAATGCAGGTGTCTTTAATAGCGATATTTTGTATGAACTTTTGTGATATTTTTGGCAAGATTGATCATGGACCTACTGCAACAATAGGAAACTCTGATCCTTTTGAAGAGGTATGCATCTTTTATAGTTTTCATCACTAACTCATCATCATTCAAGTTGTTTAGATTAATATAGATATGATAGTCTAAGTATCTTTTCTATTGTGACAATATAGATTTCTCATTTTCCCACTTTTGCAATATTCCTGGCATGATTGATCATGGACCTGCTACAACAATAGCCAGCTCTGATCCTTTCGAAGAGGTATACATATTTTATAGTTTGCATCAACAACTCATCATCATTCAAGTTGTTTATATTAATATAGATATGTTAGTCTAAGCATCTTTTCTATTGTGATAATATAGATTTCTCATTTTCCCACTTTTGCAATATTCCTGGCATGATTGATCATGGACCTACTACAACAATAGCTAGATCTGATCATTTCAAAGAGGTATGTGTATTTTATAGTTTGTATTTCCAACTCATCATCATTAAGGTTGTTTAGATTAATTTAGATATGTTAGTCTAAGCATCTTTTCTATTGTGACAATATAGATTTCTCATTTTCCCACTTTTATGATCTTCCTAGCACGATTGATCATGGACCTGCTCCAACAATAGCCAACTCTAATCCTTTCAAAGAGGTATGTTAGTCTAAGAATATTTTTTATTGTCTTTTATAGTTTGCATTACCATCTCATCATATTTTGTGTCATTTAGAATAATATAGATTGGTTATTCTAAGCTACCTTGATGGTTTGTATAGGTGCTTGTCAGTCCAGAATGTGAACATACTACTATTGTTAAAGACTGTGCCCTGAATGCCTCTAATAGGAAAATTTTGTAAAATTTGAATTCTCAAATTGGAAACAATGTAAAATGGTCATAATTGTGTATGGGCATAATTTATACCCAGTGATGTTTTTTGAAATATGGGTCAAATGTCTGGCATTGTATAATGGGTATGTTTAAAATGTAAAGGGGTTTGTATTTTGGAAACTCATAGGTTTTGTAAAGGGGTCTATTTTTATACTTAATTGAGCTACAACCGAAGGTTTTCTTCCTAGTTCTTTCCTATCGGTATGCTCATTTGAACTAGGTTTTGTAATACTATCTAGTCATCTCCCCTACTATCTCTTACTCTATTTCTTACTCAAAGAGTAAGGAGAGAGCTTAAACCATCTATGTTTTTTGAAGAGACATATATATACTAGTAATCACATGTGAAGATGTAATGGGCACATTGATAGGTGCAATATGAAATTATGTATGCTACAATTGAAGTAATTGCAAGAAGTATTGTTATGGTGAAAGTTTTATTAGAAAATACATAATCATGTTTTCTTAAAGAAGAAGTATTAATAGGTATTAATTTTGAAGTAAATTTATTCTATATGCAAAGCATTTGTAAATCAATATATGTGTAATTGTAACAGTAAAATTTGTGCATACCATGTCATTTCCCACACAATTTTGTGTCTATTTTGAAGAAATGTCTTGATACATGTACATAGTGATTCAACATCTAAATTCAAGCTCATCTCTTTATCCTTTTATACAATTAGCCCTATCCTATTCTTATTCACACACATCTATACATTTACCTTATTTTCCCATTTATCACATTCACCAATGGGTATGCCTTCATTTATCCATTAGCCACCTGGAATTGATTGTTAGCCACTTAGATTTAACTATTAACCCATTCTAGGACACTTCTTCAATTACAAGGGTGACCTCATGGTCACAAACCTATTCCCCTTCATTTTAAAATTCAAAATTCAAACTTTTGGCTAAGTGGCGTCATTCACCCACTTTGAGTTGACTAAACACATGTTTGGCATAATTTGATGATATACACTAGCATTAATAACATACAATATATTCATTATAATCATGAAAACATTCATTTATCTTACAGCATTGGAGCAATTAATAGTGAGACATTTTGATTCAATGCAATAAAAATAAGTAACAAATTTGAACATCTAGAGTGCTTGCCAACTATTTTTAATCTCGTTTCACTTTTTGGGGATTGATCTAGGAGAACTTTCCTCCCCATGAGAAATCAACAACCCTTATGATATTTCTAAATACCACCAAGTCCCTAGATATTCAAGAGTAGATCAAAGATAAACATTCATACCCTTATCAGCCCTTAATTATCAAATACCCCTATCAACCTTTAATTATGTTAGGTTGATTGTGTTTGATTGATTTCATTTACTTAATTATCCTAGGTTAACTTCAAATCTATAGTTTTCTAAGTTTACATTCTATTTTCAAATTTGAACTTTCTTATACATCCTTGTACGTCATTGATACATTTTTCTATTAGGTTTCTCATTTTTTATGTAAAGATATAGTAAATTATATTCACTTGTAATTTGTTGTGTAAATCTCTTGTATTGTTAGAATGAGTACTTGAATGATCATGAGATGTTGAGGGAAATATTGTTTTCATTAGTATTCTTTGGAATGCTTAGGATATTGTTGTAATGGCATTGAATAAAGAAGGCCATCAATGGGAGTCACACAATCATTTCCATCAATGAAATTGATCATCTCTCACATGTAATGCTTGGGAGTTACATTGGGAGAAATGGATCATATTTCCATAATGTTATGGGTTCCTACTTAGTTGATATGTTCATAATGGAGGGATAGTTTTTGGAATTTGTTCTCTCGATGAGTTATTGGTCAAATACATTATCTATTCATGGATTCTATCTTGAGTGCTATCATAATTACACATTGGGGTGGTTCATGGTTTTAAACTATCAAGAATGGTTTTGGTGGAAATTAGTTTGGGGAAACCACTTACATGGTTTTATCTTCCCATTGATTTGTAAGTTGGAGGAATTACATGGAGGTTGCATGGGTTATGCAGGTGTACTTAAGGCCTTCAAGGGCTCGAGATAAGTTTGGTTGAAGGATTTTTTTCTTTGAATCAATAAAGTTTTAATTGCTTAGTTCATATTTTACTTTTTTTCTTGTGTTTTCTCCTTGTGCACAAGCCATTCAAGCAATTTTGTATAAAAACTTGATGTAGAAACATTATTACATGTCTTGACATTATTTCAAGAGTGGAAGGTGTGGAGAACTAGGTTTTGAAATAAAATGAAGAGTTAAAGGTCTAAAAATGGTGGTTTTTTTTCACTTGAAAATAGAGTTTTTACCCTAGGGTTTGCAAAAATCTCTGAGATGCCAGAAGTTTCTTTGTTTTCTAAGCATATTGGGGCCTAAATAAAGGTGTCTAAGGTGGTGGTAGAGTCTAAAAGGTTTTGGAAGTGCTACATCCAATAAACCCTCAAGAATTACTCTAAAAATAAGGGTTTTTTGATTTGACGGTTACAGGTCCATACAAATGGAATCCAATTGAAAAATATTTGTTTTCTTGGAAATTTATTTGCTTCCCCAAGGTTTTAGGGGTCTGTGTGGTGTTTGAAGGTATGTTGTTTTGCATTTTTGGGCTAATTGATTTGCCTATTGAAGGGTGAATGCATATGAAGTCAACGCTGGTCCAAAGGAGTCTATGTTGTTTCTCATATATGTTGTGTAACTTGGATATGGTTGTTTGAATCAGTCATGTCTTCATCTGGTGTTTTGGAAGATTGTGGAGTAATTCGACAAAAACTAGTTTCTGACTATTACAAGGGTTTAAGAGGGTTAAAGAGGGAAATGCGTATTTAGTTGCTTATCAAGTTTTAAGGGAGTTTTGGACTGTCCAAAGAGCTCAGAATAATCTTGTTAGATGTATCAAATAGGAATGTTGCAAAGAATTTGTGATTGTGCCTTTGTGTCTGCATTAATTTTTCACCTAATTTCACTTGATCCACTATAGCTCTGAGTGATTCGACATATTTGGGTGCAAGAGAGGACCATCCCTATCATAGACGTACCTATCTAGAAGTGTTGGAACAATCCATTTGGTCGTACGAGTTGCAGAATGAAAGTTGCACCACTTTGCAACTTTACATTGCTTGCATCTGGCAACTTTTCCCTCCACTAAAAAGTCATCACCACAGGAAAATGCCTTTGAGATAAAAAAAACTAAGACAGGTTTTTGTATATGGTCACAACACGATCCAATAGCCTCATACAAAGAGTTTGTAAGCATCACAGTCTCCAAGAAATAGACCTTCAAAGATTGTTGTCTTTCAGCACTTTGGACTCTTAAGGGAAATCGTCGGTCCAATGTAGCTCGAAGTGATTCTATGTATTTGGGTGCAAGAGAGGACCATCCCTAGTGTAAACGTACCCATCCAGACATGTTGGAACAGTCTATTTGGTCGTACGAGTTGTAGAATGAAAGTTGCACCACTTTGCAACTTTACACTACTTGCATCTGGCAACTTTTCCCT
This sequence comes from Sequoia sempervirens, assembly GCA_007258455.2. NCBI lineage: Eukaryota > Viridiplantae > Streptophyta > Pinopsida > Cupressales > Cupressaceae > Sequoia > Sequoia sempervirens. Next base: position 176,655,116 of record VDFB02058242.1, on the reverse strand, counting down.
CCACTGAAAAGTCATCACCACAGGAAAATTCCTTTGAGATAGAAAAAAATAAGAGAGGTTTTTGTAGATGGTCACCACACAATCCCATAGCCTCAGACAGAGATTTTTTAAGTATCACAGTCCCTGAGAAATAGACCTTCAAAGATTGTTGCCTTTTAGCACTTTGGACTCTTAAGGGAAATTGCAGGTCCAATGTAGCTCAGAGTGATTCGGTGTATTTGGGTGCAAGAGAGGACCATCCCTAGTGTAAAAGTACCCATCTCGACGTGTTAGAAAAGTTTTTTTAGTCATACGAGTTGCAGAATGAAAGTTGCAGCACTTTGCAACTTTACATTACTTGCATTTGGCAACTTTTCCCTCCACTAACAAGTCATCACCACAGGAAAACACCTTCGAGATAGCAAAAATTGAGAGAGTTTTCTATAGATGGTCACAACACGATCCCATAGCCTCAGACAAAGAGTCTGTAAGCATCATGGTCTTCAAGAAATAGACCTTCAAAGATTGTTGCCTTTTAACACTTTGGACTCTTAAGGGAAATCGTCGGTCCAATGTAGCTCAAAGTGATTCGGCGTATTTGGATGCAAGAGAGGACCATCCCTAGTGTAAATGTACCCATCTGAATATGTTGGAACAATCTGTTTGGTCATACGAGTTGAAGAATGAAAGTTGCACCACTTTGCAACTTTGCACTACTTGCATCTGGCAATATTTCGGGTATGTGCAGGATCATCGTGCAAAAAACAGGCCCTTAAGTGGCAAAAAATTCAAAAAAATCAGTGTTAGGAAACTTGACGTAAATATTTGAATAAGTTATCTATATTATTTCAAAAATATGTAAGAATAGAATTTTTAGAAAATTGAATGTAGTTTCTAAAATATTAGGTTTATTTAAAATAAATAAAATCTATTTGGTGAAAATTTGAAATTTCAATGCAAGAGTACTTAAATTTTAGGGAAAAAAGAAGTAGGTGTCTGTCTGACCACCCTAACCATAATAAAATGATAATATTTTTGTAAGATTTTATATATAAGTAGAGGACTCATGTCTGGATTGATGCATATTTTTTGTAATTTTTCCAAGTAAATAATTAATTATGAATTTTTATTACAACTTTTAGAAAATATAAAAACTCGTCTATCGACCACCTTAACTTGGTCAAAACTTCATGAAATTTAATTTTTCTTTTTTAATCCTATAGTATGTGAAGCATAGAATGTGACGATGTTTTGGATTCAAAAAATATGATGCTTTGAAAGTTATAGATGTTTTTCAATCAACCTATCGATCGGACTTTAGTCATAATTCTAATAGAAAATGAATAATAATTATTTATTAAATTCAAATTAAATCATAATTTATATTTTTGGAAAGATGAGAATCTCCTCTAAAAACCCTTTTCGTTTCATTAATTTTGGGTGAAAGAAAAGTCGTCAGCCACATACCCTACAAATATTGCCACTTTTTGGCGCACCATGATCCTGCACATACCCTTTCCCTCCACTGAAAAGTCATCACCATAGGAAAATTGCTTCAAGATAGAAAAAACTGAGAGAGGTTTTTGTAGATGGTCACAACATGATCCCATAGTCTTAGATAGAGATTTTTTAAACATTATGGTCTTCGAGAAATAGACCTTCAAAGATACCTACCTTTTAGCACTTTTGACTCTTAAGGGAAATCATTGGTCCAATGTAGCTTAGAGTGATTCAGCGTATCTAGGTACAGGAGAGAGAGACCATACCTAGCATAAATGTACCCATCCATACGTGTTGGAAAAATCTATTTGGTCGTACGAGTTGCGGAATGAAAGTTGTACCATTTTGCAACTTTACACTGCTTGCATCTGGCAACTTTTCCCTCCACTAAAAAGTCATCAACATAGGAAAATGCATTCGAGATAACAAAAACTAAGAGGTTTTTTTAGATGGTCACAACACAATATCATAGCCTCAGACGGAGAGTCTATAAGCATCACGGTCTCTGAGAAATAGACCTTCAAATATTTTTCCTTTTAGCACTTTGGACTCTCAAGGGAAATTGCTGGTCCAATGTAGCTCAAAGTGATTCAGTGTATTTGGGTGCAAGAGAGGACCATCCCTAGCATAAACGTACCCATCTAGACATGTTGGAACAATATTTTTGGTCGTATGAGTTGTGGAATGAAAGTTGCACCACTTTGCAACTTTACACTACTTGCATCCTGCAACTTTTCCCTCCTTTGAAAAGTCATCACCATAGGAAAACGCCTTTGAGATAGAAAAAACTGAGAGAGGTTTTTGTAGATGGCCCCAACACAATCCCATAGCCTCAGACGAAGAGTCTATAAGCATCACAGTCTTCGATAAATAGACCTTCAAAGATTGCTGCCTTATAGCACTTTGGACTCTTAAGGGAAACTAGTGGGCAACATAGTTAACTTGGTTTGAAGTAATTTCATTCTTTTTTGTGTATTTAAAATGGAGTTTTAAGCCTTCCACCCTAAAAGTGCTCTAAATAACTTCAAACACCTTAACTACCTTATTCTTATTCATTTGTTTTGCAAACAAGCATTTTCATTCCAAGAGGCTGAGCTTTCATTTTTTCTTGTTGGATTGAATACGGATTGTGACACAACTTTCTTTTTTCAAAAATTGTTCAACATCATTGAACTAAGAATTTATCACACATCTTTTGAGAAACAAAGGAGTACCAAAAACTTAAACACATTACACTTTGGTTCTCACTGACTTGATGTACTCTTCAACATCTCTCTTCTCTTAAAGCAACCTCTAAATCACTTCAAACACCTTAACTACCCTAAAAGAGACCATATAAGAAACCTCTAAATCACTTCAAACACCTTAACTACCTCATTCTTATTCATTTGTTTTGCAAACAATCATTTTCATTCCAAGAATCCGCCGAGCTTTCATTTCTGCTTTCAAAGAAAAATCTTCCTATGCCATTGTTACACTGCACAGGTAAACGAGGTTTTGTATTGTGGAACTATATTAAGCTACCACTCTCAAGTACCAATGTAACAATGATACAAAACAACTTTTGAGACTGCAATAAGACATCTGATAACTCTTGAGTGTACTAAAAGAATTGTTATGATTTTTGAAGAATGTTGATAACTCTACTCAGTTGTCTTATTTTCTCAATATCATACAAATTGAACCCTGGCATCAATGCAATTTGTATATCAAGCTACCACAATTCAAGTTTCAACGATGAATATTTATCATGAATGTTTTAAATGGCATTCAAGTTTATAGTGGTTTTTTTGTTTATATGATGTTATTTGATATTCTAATCGTAACTCATGCTTCTAGGCTGCACATCTATATATATATATTATTTTTACATGTTTTCTCCATTGTTCGGCCCCTACACTGCAAGTAAATGGCTGCATAACATGTGGAGTGAGGGGGTAGTAGGCGTGAGACCCCTTTAAAGTTTGTTTGAGTGCTTTCTTTTCATTTTTTGTGAGTTTTGTGCCAAGTTTCCTCAAAGAAATGTGGTCTCATAGAATTCCATGACAAGCTAATGGAATTGATAGCCGCTCCTAGTTATTAGTTATGTAATGTGAAGTAATTGCATAATTGCTTAGGTTGACTTTGTAAAAACTATATTGTTATTGAATTTTTTTCATCTATCAGCATCTAGTTATTACTTATGCAATGTGAAGTAATGCTTTGAGTTTGAAAGATGTGCAATGCAATGTAATCAACAATATGAATATAAACTACATAATATTTCACCATTCTTTTTATGCTATTGTACACTGATATTTAACCATTGCTCACTTGATTAAATTTTCAAAGAGTTTAATCATGCATATGAGGAGGAAATTAAATTTTGATTGTCAACTTCTATATACATCAAATTATCCAATAATCAAGTGTATGTCCATATACAAAAATGGCATCAATGCCAACTCTTGAATATGTGGCATATGCCATCTCGGTATCTATTCAAAATTTACATGCCAAAATGTCTATCTCATCCTAAACTAATGATGGATCATCGAAATGGAGCCTCTTTGAAGCACTCGTTGGCTCTGAAGGTAGCTGTAAAAGAAAAAGTCAAGCCACAATTGAGATTAGTTATACTATAAAATTTAAAATCAAATAATTAACATAAAAATTAATACACATTGAATTATAATTGAACTCTAAAATTGAAATCTTGATTACCTAAAATATACGTCTCTTCAAAGGGTCAGGAGTCCTAGAATATACCCCTCTCAAAGAACTAACCAAACTAACTTTTGTAATGTCAACCTATATATGTGAACAAAAATATGAAATTGATCCAAGTTAGCATAGAATTATCAGTAATAAGAACATATTTATCAAGAAAAAAATAAAATAAACACATACCTCTTTAGGTTGATCTTTTTCTATATCTCCTTTAGGTGTTTCAACACCTCCTCCTTGAGGTGTTTCAACACCTCCTCCTTGAGGTGTTTCAACACCTCCTCCTTCAGTTGTCAGAATACCCACTCCTTTAGGTGTTGTGGCACTTATCAACAATGATGTATAGCTCAAAACTGCCTGTATATAAAAATCACCAGCACATATGAAACTACGAATCTATGTCAATGTATGCATAATCAATAAAATATCTTATAAATATTAATTCAATCAAATTTGAGTTCAATTATCTTTCCCTTATCTAACATTGTGTGTCCATAGTCTAGAGAGTGTCGCACCTCGCTCACACTAGGTGTTTCCTACAAGAAGAGAATAAGATAAACATATAAGTTAATATATAATTTCATTAATGAAAATTCAAATGAAAAGCAAGTATACAGTAAAAAAAATAAATGAGTGAGTGTGAAAATACATACTTTGTGTGTCTCAAGGCCAAATGAAATGGCCCTAAGGGTGCTATCACTCATCCATGTGAGCTCCTCAGACATTAACTATTAAATACACCATGTAAATAAATATTAGTACTTGATACTATCTCTTATTAATATTCGTTTTTAAAAAAATGCAAGTTATGAATTTACACCTTAAATGTTACCTGTGTAACTACTCCAATGTCCACCTCTCTAGCAAGAGAGGACTATGTAGGGTGTGCTCCACTCCCTTGTGTGTGATATGCTATAATCTCCACATCCTGGATGTCATAATCAGAAGTGTCTAATGGCTACTCAGGGGGCTATACAATAGGACCCAAACATATTTGCTAGCACATATTGCAAATATGTGGACCCGAGGAGGATGATACAGTAGCACTAGATCCATCGCCAAGATCATGAGATTGTGGATGAGCTACTGAAGAAGCATCGGAAACCAAAAGACCACTCAAAGAGTGAATGGCCTGGATATTTTGTGTGGATTCGTCCTCCATAATATCTGGATGTTGTACTAGAGGTGGCAAAGGAAGGGGAGGATGAGGAACATGTGGGTGCCTGACTACGCTAGCTACCCCTGGCCTATCCTAGGGAATACCTCCACCAATGCCTTGGAGGGGTTTAATGTCAAAGTAATTGACATGATTCCCTAACAAAAACTCAGAATATAATTTTTTAATAAAGTAAAAAGGTACATCAAGATTATTGCTGGGTAGTTTATCAAAAATCATACACCAACGATCCCAAAAGTTATCTACTATGCCCTTATTTGTGCACCATTTTATAGAAAGTTTTGGTTTGTTAACAATAACTGGCAAACTAGTGCTGGCATTAATAAATAAAGAGGCTATTTGGGCTTTTGTTATTTGGAGATCTTTCACATCATCATAAGACAATCCACGTACATAATATTGCCTCATGGTTTCTCACCACAAATGAAAGGCATTATGTTGGGTGGAGAGGGTTTCTACATTTGCAATTATTCCTGTCAATGTGGTTGACATATGGGATAATCGAGGGATTTTCTTATAAACATCATAAGTTCCCCTCAATTGCTCCAATTTTTCATGAATTAAGTCTTCAATTGATGGTTGTGGAGGTGGTGGAGCATTTGGCATTTTTGCATTTTGATTCTCAGCTGGTGAATTTTCATTCTCTACTGGTGGAACTTACGCATTCTCATTCTCAGAAGCCATAATTCCTAATTAAAGTTAAAAAATTATTAATCTAGTTAACATTAGACAATATAAATGAAAATATTATAAAAATACCCTAGTTTTTAAAAAATATCCAAAAACAATCCTACTTTTTAACAAAAGAATATAAAATTCTCTAATTTTTAATACAAATACATAAGAAACACTATTTTCTAATCAAAATCCATTAAAAACATTAATTTTTTTTTATCAAAATCCATTCTAAACTCAATTGTTTCATAAAAATTCAATCAAAAACCCTATTTTGAAAAAAATCCACAAAAAACATTCATTTTTTTATCAAAATCCATTCTAAATTCAAATTTTTCATAAAAATTCAATCAACCCTATTGTGAAAACAAATCCACAAAAAGCATTCATTTTTTTATCAAAATCCATTCTAAACTCAATTTTTTCATAAAAATTCAATCAAAAACCCTATTTTTAAAAAAAATCCACAAAAAACCATATGAAATTATTCAAATCTAAATCAAAATTGAATGAAATCAAATAAAAATAAAAAAACTTACCTTTCCAAATCAGATTTTTCCCAAATCGGATATCCATTATGCGAAGAAGCAATTCACTATATGCCCGCGGGTTCTTCACAGTAAAATAAGTTAAAAATAGCTGCTAACTTTTTTGCTTTATATCTTTTTTTTTGTTTTGTAATTAGTATTCAATTTTTGTTTGTTAAGTGTGTTTTAGCTCAATGTTTTATAGTTTTTAATTGCATTTAAAAAACCAAAAACATCAAAAAAACAAAGAAATTTAAATTGTAAATTGAAAACCATAAAAACTAAACTTAAATTGGACACATTTAACTTAGAACTTTCAAAACCCTAGAAACCCTAGGTTACAAACTTTACATAGGTCCCTAAAAACTAATTTACATAGGTTAATCCTTGGACCTAAACCCTAAAACGTAAACCTAAAACCCTATTTACCCTAATTTATGTAAACCTAAAATGGGCTATTTACCCTAAAACATAAACCTAAAACCCTAAATTAGGGCTCCTCAAGGAGGTTTAGATTACATTTTATATTTGACATAACCTTCTTTGTATGATTTTTACTCTCACTCATGGTTCTTAGTTTATTTAGGGTGGAAGTGATGAAAAGTTCAATATTAGGGGCATGTGATATAATAGAAGAGGTAAAATAATGATGTGTAGTAAGATTTGATGACATAACATGTAGGAAGGGATCACAAATTATAGTCCATAGGTTAGGTACACTTTGGTATGTCGTTGGTGATCCACACAACTACCAATGAAATTCATAATTGACTAGTAAAGGAGGTACAAACAATCGATGCATAGATCTATATATTTATAATATGTTCATATTTAATATAAATTTGAAAGCTAATTTTATCTCAGAAAACCTCATGATTGTATAATTTAACTTGAGAAAGTGTATAGTGAAGTAAAATAATGTGCCTCATGTGAAACTATGTGCTTGATTTAATAAGTTCATATATCATGATGCTAGTTGATATGAGCATGTAATCACTCTATATCAATGTTGTTAGCTTATATAGTGTATGATGTATTCTCTTTAAAAAACATAGAAATGCAAGTTATACTTGTTAATCTAGACTATGTACAATATGGATAGAGCTAGACATGTAAATTTTATTAAATCAAATAAATATTAAAATGTGAAGCATGAATGATTTCTAACCATTTCTCTTATTTGGATGAGATCCTTTTTGAATTATGTAAGTCCATGCATTATCATCATATTTAAGCATTAATTTATAGGATGTTATTCATAAGATCTATAGGTTGTGTGTAATCTAATTCGTATTTTAACTCTCATGTGTAGTGGTATTGCTCTAGATTAGGAAAACTAAATGTTGTACTTTCTCTAAACTAGTGTATCAAAGCTAACTTGTAGCATGAAAATTTCAATTTGGAAAATTCAAATTACTTTTTTGAGAAACTTGATAGATGATTCATAAATGCAAGTCAATTCTATAACAAAAGGTTTGTTTTCTAAGATTATTTATTTATTGAATTGATCAATTGATTCCTCACTTAGTGGTAGTTAGGTTTCCTTTTTGAAAACCCATGCATGTCTAGAATTTATATAAATATTCAAAGGAAGAGTCTATGCCATAGAAAAGTTTCAAAAATATATGATTAGAAAAAAAAATTGGGTCTAAATCACTTTAGATCTCCTCTTCCTTTTTAAATCATCCAAGAGTGCTTAGAGGTCCAAATAGGTTCAAAATCCATCATAGCTCAACAACTTATAATTGAAATCTAAAATTCCTAATTGTTGATATATTGAAGCTATTCCTAGAATGTCACATATTTTATTCAAAGCACTAAGTTTAGGTGGTAGGGTTTCCCATTTACTTGTAAAAATTTATTCATGTGTCTTCTATGTGTTTTCATGTCATCAAATCTCTAAATCTAAACCCTAAACACTAATTTAGCATTCATTTTGTTGTAGGACTATAAAATGAAATTTGGTTACCTTAGGCAACTCTAAATTTTATTCCCTTAAGCCATGGAACATTTTTTCCTAGTCCACCTTACTAGACATAGATCCCCTTAAACCATCCTATCACCCTAAATTGTAGATCGATGTCTTAAGGGGTCCTAGTATGACATTTCTTAAGGGGATCAAAGAAGTTCTCAAGATTTGGTGAATAGAGCTCAAGCTCATCTTTGTTTATTTTGTACATTGCAATTAGGTCACTAGCATATATCTATGTGTCCCTTTGAATGTATTCTATTAATTTTTCATTCTTATCTTTAGTATTCTTTGAAAACAATGAATGAGATTATAAATTTTAATGCTAGTGTTAAAATTATAATTTCTTCTTAACTACTCTATCCCACTATAGAGATCTTGTGTCTCTTATATCATGAAATTTGAAAATTTAGATAAATCAATTTATGTCCTCGGATTTAATTAAATTTCATCATACTTGATTAATACATCTATTCATTTTTTTGTAGGACCTTATAATGAAATTTGGTTTCCTTAGGCAACTCCAAATTTTATTCCCTTAAGCCATGGATCATTTTGTCCTAGGACCTTACTACACATAGATCCCCTTAAGCCATCCTATACCCTAAATCTTAAATCAAAGTCTTAAGGGGGAATTTGACATTTCTTAAGGGGATCAATTTGGTGAATAGAGCTTGGTCAGTCATCCCTTTTTATATTTTGTACATTGCAATTAGGTCACTAGCATATATCTATGTGTCCCTTTCAATGTCTTCTATTAATTTTTCATTCTTATCTTTAGTACTCTTTGAAAACAATAAATGGGATTATAAATTTTAATGTTAGTGTTAAACTTATAATTTATTCTTAACTACTTTGTACCACTATATAGATCTTGTGTCTCTTATCATGAAATTTGAAAATTTAGATAAATCAATTTATGTCCTCGGATTTAATTAAATTATGTCATACTTGATTAATACATCTATTCATTTTGTTGTAGGACCTTAAAATGAAATTTGGTTGCCTTAGGAAACTCCACCAAATTTTATTCCCTTCAGCCATGGACCATTTTGTTTGAGGACCTTACTACACATAGATCCCCTTAAGCCATCCTATACCCTAAATCGTAAATCAATGTCTTAGGGGGAATTTGAAATTTCTTAAGGGGATCAATTTGGTGAATAGAGCTTCATCACTCATCTTTTTTTATATTTTGTACATTGCAATTATGTCACCAGCATATATCTATGTGTCCCTTTCAATGTCTTCTATTAATTTTTCATTATTATTGTTAGTATTATTTGAAAATAATGAAGGAGATTAAATAAATTTTAATAAAACCCCATAATTTCATTTCTACCCTTCATATTAACAACCCCACACTGGACTCAATTTAATGTGTGTACATGCTATGAATTTTTAATGTTATGGATTTTATAATGTTATAAATTGAATGGTCTTCAAATGAAATATATTTTGAATTTGTGCATGTTCAATGTGATTTTTAAATAACTTTCAAATTGTGTGCATTATTTAATTAGTTTGTTGATATATATTTTTTAATTGTTTAACATACAGTTGCCATATCATTGGTCACATGGATTCGATGTTTAATTTAGAGGATTTTATGCCCAATCAAGAAATTCCTATAGATCTTGTACATCCCAATCCACCACATGAACAAAACCCTAGCAGACCTCCACATTCTCCACCTCCTAACCCCCCACCCCATCCTATAGTTGATGAAGATAAATTAAGAGAGAATATCCGAGAAAACCTCATTTTCATTCAAGGAAATAGAGATCTCATAAAAATGAGCCTAGAGTCCCTCCCCATCTCGCACGGTTTGCATCTACGATGCAAACTATTGTTAACTTTTGTTTATCTATTGATGCAAACCTAGTTTGGTTCCATCAGTGGAGAGAAGAGAGGAGACAATTATATGTGGATGGATTGTCATATAAAGAAATAAATGACCTGAAAATTACCAAACAAGCCATGTGCCAATATTTTATTAACCCCCAAAAAAACCAACCCATTCCACCCTTGAAAAAACAAATTTCAATTTTATGGTGTAGGCACTCACAAATAACTGCAGATTTTTGGGACAGATGGTGGATGGTTTTTGATAGTCCACCACATGGAAACAGTGAGGTTCCCTTATAATTTTTGAGAAATTCATGGGCTAAGTTTGAGTTGGGTAAAAAACCCAACTATTTTGATATGAGGTCATTTCAGGGAGTTGGGTGTGGCATGCCCCAACATAGACTAGGAGCACATGTCAATCCTGAACAATGTGCTCCAATTGATCCTATTGTTCCTCTTCCTTCTCCTAGTGTTCCTGCTACATTTCAATAGCAAACCATGTTATTAACATTAGGAGAATTGAGTTCACTTTCAGGACATGTCACTCAATAGACTACACATGCAGCCACTGAAGTGGCCAATAGAGAGCATGGAGGCTCAAGATATAGGGATACTTAGACATCCACTTTAGGTGACACACATGCATCTGGGATGGGGTCATACCTAAATTTACTATATTTTGAGGATCGTCCTACACAAGTATGTTCATCTTTTGAACTTAAATTTAATTCAAGTTTGAAATGTGAAAAATTCATGTAAATAATAACATCAAATTATATATATAATATATTATTAATTCAATAATTTTTTGGTGTAGACGCATGATCACGTGATTCCTGAAACTCAATATGATCATCATGTGCATATGTTGAGTGTTGTAGATATGGGCTCACCTTTTGGATAGGTACTTGAACCAATATATATTAAATAATTTGTGTGGATATATATCTAATTTAATTTGAATTTGTACACATGTGTGAACTGATATATTATATCTAGATAAGGGAGGTCATACGATACCTAGTACTAACCAACCACAAGTTACAGTAGTGAGCGCTCTTGAGACATCATCAACTCAGGTGTGTGATTTCAAAAATTTGTTAAGTTTAAATTAAATAGACACGATAGATCTAATTTATTTTTTTCATTTACATACACGTGTTAATGATCTATACAAACTATTGTACATCTATATGCAGGAATTTCATGACATATCCATGGCAGGCCACACACCTGAGACATCATTGGAATTTATGCATGGGTAATCTTAGGTGTGTGAGCATGAGCTCATATCATTCGAGGTTGTAAAATTTACTTTAAATCTCCTATACAATTTTTATGGACCTTTTAAATATATATATATATATATATATATATATATTCTGAGGTTTTCACATATTGTTTGCTTTATATGAATATGCATGATATAGTAGATCAGGCATTTGCATCTTCTCAAGTGACAGTTATGCTACCCATTGAAGAAAATGTGCTAGTTACAGATTCACATGATCATACGGTAATTTATGCATACTAGAAATAATTTTTACTATATTTACTAGATATTTAATTAAATTTATTTTTAACTAAAAGTTTATATTTTCAAGTTTAAACATGTTTAATTATATCAAAATTTCTAAATAAATTTAAATCTAATTTCAAGTTTCTTGTACTCTTTTACAGCATGATGCGGATACATCTAGTCAACATGGAACAAAGAGGAGACTTGATTTGACCGATCAACGTGAAAGTTAGATGGTTTTATATTTTATGGACTATAGATCTCTAGTTTTATTTAAATATATATGCTGGACTTGACATATAAATTTTATGGACTATCTATCTCTAGTTTTACTTTGAACATGTTATTATCATATTTGTGTTTATTTATATCAGTTGACTTTAATATGATGATTATATATGCAATCTATTATGATATCTTGGTATGTTCATTTTCATGATTATATGTAGTCATACATTGGACTATTTATATTTGATCTAATTTTCAAGTATTACATGCATTATATAAATTCTTATCTAGAATCAAATTTAATATATATATATATATATATATATATATATATATATATATATATATATATATATATATATATATATATATATATATATATATATATAAAATTTATCACATGGTTAGGTGACAAATTAAAACATTCCTTAAATAGTTTAGATCATATTCATAATAAATTAAGGGCATGTAATTTTAACTATTTTCCAATTAGATAGCAAATATTTGAATTAATAAAAAAACTATCTCCTTGTATGTATAAAATGTATAATCTATACAATTGAATAATTATATAAAATGTGGTAAATACAAGACATGAAATGTATAATCTATAAAATTGGAACAAGATATTTAAAAAGTGACATCGAACAATCATATATAATGTATATCAAGATGTTTATTACAACTATATAATATGATTAAACATCTATGTGCATGTAGATACAATTAAAACTTATCAACTTTTAGGTGAAGACCAAAAATTGATATTTACATAGTCTCTTGATAAAATTATTTTTTCAGTTCAACAATCACTTCGTAGATCAACTTGATGAGAACCTGCAAAAATAATTAATGTAAGTAACTACAATTTTTATGAGCCATTTAAGAAAAAAATTCATGCGAGAAAAGAATAGTATATAGTAAATTCCATACAAATTCAAAAGATGTTTTCCATAGGATGGATTAAGGGGACCTAAGAGGATATATAGCTTAAGGGGGGTCTTAAAAGAATAGCTTAAGGGGAGTTAAGATGATGGTTTAAGAGGATGCATCTCATGAACCCTAGGATATGGCTTAACAGGTCCTAAGAGGATGGCTTAAGGGGAATTATGAGAGCCCTTTAAGAGGATGGCTTAAGGGGATGTAAGAGGATGGATTAAGGGGAGTTGATAGAATGGATTAAAGGGATGTAAGATAGTGGATTAAGGGGATGCATGCCATGAACCTTACAATATGGATTAACAGGCCCTAAGAGGATGGCTTAAGGGGAATTATGAGAATGACTTAAGGGATGCAAGATTATGGATTATAGGGATGTAAGAGGATATGACTTAAGGGTCCTTTAAGAGGATGGATTAAGGGGATGCAAGAGGTTGGATTAAGGGGAGTTGATAGAATGATTTGAAGGGATGTAAGAGGGTGGATTAAGGGGAATTATGAGAGTCCTTTAAGAGGATGGCTTAAGGGGATGTAAGAGGGTAGGTTAAGGGGAGTTGATAAAATGACTCAAAGGAATGTAAGAGAGTGGATTAAGGGGTTGTAAGAGGGTGGATTAAGGGGAGTTGATAGAATGGATTAAAGGGATGTAAGATAGTGGATTAAAGGGATGCATGTCATGAATCTTACGATATGGATTAATAGGCACTAAGAGGATGGCTTAAGGGGAATTATGAGAGTGACTTAAGGAATGCAAGATTATGGATTACGAGGATGTAAGAGGATATGACTTAAGGGTCCTTTAAGAGGATGGCTTAAGGGGATGCAAGAGGGTGGATTAAGGGGAGTTGATAGAATGACTTGAAGGGATGCAAGAGGGTGGATTAAGGGGAGTTGAGATAATGAATTTATACCATCAATTAAATGTATCTGCATCTCCTCTCTTTTTTGTAAAGCATCTAATTTTGGGAGACCTAAAACAAAAAATTATATAAAACTTTAATTAGGAAATAATTAAATACAAGTATATATATCAATTAACTATATAAACAACTAGATATACTTACCAATATTTATTTACTCTGTTGTACCATCTGTATCCTCTTTTTTTTTAATGCATCTATGATTGTCTCATGATCATCCATTGAAAGTGTCCATAAAAATTTATTAGCAGGCCTCCCTTGATATCTAGCTAGTTTCATATTGGTTGCCAAAATCAAATGTGAATAATGTATAATCTTCTTGTGTCTTTCATAATCTTCAAATGCAGGAAATCCATTATTTCTCATCAAAAAAAATTTAAACTAGGTGCCAACAACAATCACTGAACTAATTGGATACTCAAATTTGTCATCATCCACTATAGGATGTGCCAACTTATGTTTTATCTCAACACATCTAGCCAACTAGTAATCTGTCTCCTCTTCATTCCCCTCGGGTGCAACAACAACATACACATGTCCTACAAAAATAAATACAAAATTTAATAAGATTTGACTTATATTTAATTCAAATATAAACATGCATACATACAAAATTCAACTCAATAAATAATGTACCTTCTTGTACAAGATCCAAAACACGACCATAATTATCTGATGCGAACACTTGATTATCTTCAATTATCCTTCCATGTTGAACATCTATCGATGTAGGTGTTAAGGCTCTTTGTTGCCATTGTTCAAACCATTCCATGTTTTCACATGCCTCCCAATCACCTACAATACAAAATTGGAAAAATCATGCCAACTCGGACCTTGTCCATATTGTCCATGTGTTTTCATTTGAACTCTTAAATGAATGCCATTTTTCAGATCCATTAATTGTTTCATAATCTTGTCGAGAAAAAATATCAATTTCTTCAACTAACCAAAAGAAGTGTCAAATTATTGATCTCTCACTTTTTCTTGTAGATAATTTTGTATTGCACCAATCTACAATTGCACGTGCATCTCTAAATTTTGCAGCATCCTCAAATTTTAGTTGCTCCCTACCAAGAGATCTTTTCACACATGCACTTGCTCCATCCTATTCTCCCTTACCATGACTAACTTCAAAAAAATTCCATATGTGTTAGATATTATTTTCCTTATGAACTCTACATAACAAATACAACATTCTAGCATTTTTGAATTGACCCATGCAATTATCTGACCATGTGAGATGTTCTAGCATTTGAATTCCTCTCTCTTTTAATTTTTTATAAAATATATCAAAAAAATATTGTACAAACTCAGCTGAATGCAATCAATTACCACTTACATAAAAATGGTACTCTCTCAAAAAAATTCTATTATCTTTTTTACTATCTTCTGCATGTCTATAAACAATGTTGACAAATATAGCTACTTGCATTGAATTATAATACTATGATTAAATTTCTTCTTGTGGAGCAAGAGTATAGTTTTCAGCAAAATCAACAACTAACAATATACTTCCAATTGGGAATTTGTTTTTACATAAATGAAATTGATTATCAAGCCAATGAGCATTATGAGAGTGTTGAACATATTTAGGTACAAACTTATCTTTAAATTCATTAATAAAAGCATGCATACTAACTTTTTCCACAATTAGCTCAACATGTTTTCCAATTTTTCCATTTTTAAAGAATACTCAACATTTTTAATTTTTTTTACATCCACTAATTTTTTTCCAAATTCATCTAAACTAATTTCATGCATACATTCTCCTAATAATGAAAAGTTACCACATCTATCGCATTCTCCAGAAATGCATGCTTTTAAAAAAAATGAGTTTCCATTTAAAGAGGGATCACAAAACAAACCTGCTATAAAATCTGTGATTCTTTCAGGTGGCATATTAATGCCACAAATGTCCTGCATAATTTGATTAAAGCATGCAAAGTGCATTGTATATATCAAAATATATCATAATAATCACAAAATTGTACATGAGTCTTACAACAACAAGAGATTCATTGCTTATTAATTCTAACATACCAAGGTTTACACTTTTTGAATGATCTTTGACTTATGCTAATATTCAATGGTAAGATTGAAGCATCTAATTTTTTTTTATATAATTCAGTTTGAGTCATATCTAAGAGATGCTTTGGATGAGGTTCACGAATTTTGGAACCCACCTTTAATTTAAGACATCTCTAATGTTAGGTAATACTCTTGTATTATCATGCCAAAATTTATAGCTTAAAGATTTAATTTCATTAGTTAATTTCATGTCTAATCTTCAGAGTCTACCACTAAAAATCCAACATTGATTAATAGGATCCTTTTCAATACTTTCTCTTCTTTTAGTAGCTCTTATCAAAGTTCTAAGATTTACTTTTACACATTTACTAATTTCACTTAACATTATTTTATTTGAAGTTGTTTTTATCAACTAGAGTAGTTGTTATTGCACAACAAGCCATATTCTTATCTTTCGATCGACTTTTCTTACCAATAGCATCAATAGAATCAACAACACTAGATATGACTTGTTCTACTGAATCATCTCTCTTTTTTGATTTTACAAAAACACCTAATTTTTTCATCACTTTTTTCATTTTCAACATTCTCATCAATTGCACCATGAGTTGAGATTGGAATCCTAATTTCTTTCTATAATATATATATATATATTATTTCCATAATTTCTAATTTGTCTCAAAGAAAATTTACCACGAAGGTTATCTAGCACATTTGTTTCAATTGTTAAAAAAACATTTTCACCTTCATCCATAGGAGTTTCATTTTCATTCACACAAGAGGTTTCATTTTCATTTTCAAATGTAAAAGGGATTTCATTCTCATTTTCATCAATATGAGGGATTTCATTCTCATTTTCATCAATATTAGGGATTTCATTCTCATTTGCATTCTCATACGATATAATTTCATCATTTTTTTATTTTTGAATTGTTTCCATCCTAATATTATTTTTCTCATCAATGGTGTATCCAACTTCATCTAAACAAACAATATCAATATTATCAAAACTTGGGTTTGAACACATACCTGGATGGGAGGTGGATTTTAATACATGCTCGAAGTTGTTTGCATATCATTCAAAGTTGAAGTTGAAGGCATAGTTGGGTTTGTCTCTGTAATTGCATTTTCTTCCATATTCACCATCACCACATTTACATCATCTACATTCATTTCATCATTCATGGCTTCCTCTTGAAAATTATTGGAACTAGATGCTTCCAAATCTTTCATTTGATGAATCCTTTCTCTCCTTTCCCTTTGTCTTTTTGCCTCCTTATCTTTATTTGCTTGAATTTCTTCGGGTGTCATTAACTTTCTACATCTTTTTTTTTCTCTTTTCTTATCACCCATAGTTACCAAACCATTTTTGATGACAAAAATAATAATTCAAAAAACCTATTTTCAAATTTCCACCTCCTTCAAATATTCAAATTAAACTATGTACTCTGAAGATCATTTTTTCTATAAACTCTAAAGTACAAAAACATCATGAGTACATCCAAAAATTCTCTTTTTCAAAATATTCTTCTAAAAAGTTCTTGTACTTGATTCCACTTCAGAATATTCAACATAAACTTTTCCTGTTCCAAAAATTTGAATAGAATATGCCCTACATAAGACAAATTTTCAATAAAAAATGCATAAAATGACACTTTCAGACTGTACTATAGAAAAAGAATGTTGCAGGAAAATCGTGTTTTACCAATATTTTTTAAATTAGGGAAAAATAGCTATATTAGAAATGTGTAGGCATTATGAAATGTGTATGCATTATGTTCTCGGAATGCATACACATTTCAAAATGCGTGTGCGTTACCTCTACCCAATGGTTAAATAGATAAAGCGTATGCATTATGAAATGCGTACATGTTTCATTTAAATAACGCGTATGCATTTTTGTAACACATACGTGTTATTTAAAAGTTGAATTGCCACACCACATATAGCCCTAGTTTTAGGCTTGAGAAAGACTTGGCAATCTAAGCCTTAGACTTTGACTTGCAACTAAAAAACTAATGCAAATTGAACACGACTGTCCAACTTTGACAACATGAATGATGAACTTTTTTGAATCAATCTATAAAATTAAAACCCATTAGAGAAAATGATGTCTACTTTACAAATATATAATTTTTATTAATATTGGATTATGTTTGCTATTTTTTAATTAATTTTTAAGTAAATTAGTCCTTAAACTTGAAATATTAAACTTTTTTTTGTTTTTTAATAACTTTTTTTTGGTTAAAGTATTTGTAAAAAAAAATTATATGGGATCAAACTTCAGACAATTATATATACAATGAAAATAAAAATATTAAAAAAATGTTTAGTTTAAGTCCAATTATGCTGTTTGTACACGTTGATTTTTAAAAACAACAATTAAGGCCAATATAAATTTAATAAAAAAAATTATTCAACCAAAAATTACAAAAAAATTCTATACCAAACTTCATGGTGTTAGCTCTCTTTTCACAAAATGAATTAGCAAAATAATTTTATTTGGGTCAAAAAGTGTTGTCCGTACACGTGCTTGGTATTGTTAAAAAAATGGACTTTTAAAAAGTGGTTTTTATAGATCCCTATCAAAATTTAATTTCTATAATCTGGGTATTTTAATAATTTACATATTTGGAAACTAGATTCAAAATAATAAATTTCATATTTCTGACTTTTTTTAAGATTCATTGTGTAAGTGCCTCAAATTTTTAGTCCAAGTGTGACAAATTCTTAAAAGCAACAAAAACACTTCCACTTTTTGAGTTTTTTGTGTACCCAACTTCTTGCATCAGCCCATCATAAATAAAGAATATATATACTCTTTGAAAAAGGTTCTCTCCTCTAGTGTATCATCTTTTATTTCTCAAAATAAATTTTAGTATACTTATTTGAATTTTCACTAAACTCTGTTTGAAAGGTATGTAATGCAAGAAAATATGGTGAAAATATAGATTTTAAAAAATGAAAGACCATATACAAAATAGAGTCACTTAGTTATAGGTTAAATAGTTCCAAGAAAAATTATTTTATACTAATTTTTAAAAATTTGCATAGATTTGTATGGTTGAAAGTTGAAGAGCTACTTCTAAGATAATTTTAGTCCTACAATTTTCAACCAAAATCATGGCAAAAGCACATAGGAACAACTATTATGGGCAATGCTTTATGACCTAATTTCTTTTGCATTGAAATTTTTTTGCACATTCAATAACTTAGTTTTCCTAATTTGTATCATGACTTTTTATGTCCACCTTTTCAAGAAAACACACTCCTATTAAAAAAATGTACGATGAGTTGTTATAGATAACAAGGTTAGGAATGACCTAATTCTTGAAATTAGAGAGGGGTGAACCCATGAAAATGGTTTTTTTAGAATATTTAGTTATGCACATTTGCATATTTAAATTGAAATTATATATATAATATGGTAAAAAAAAGATGTTGATAAGATGAAAAGATTCATTCATCTCTCAAATTTTTTAGTCATCCACTTACTTGGGGGTTATGTTATTGATCATGGTAGATTTTTGAATATTTTATTTTAAAAGATCTATAAATTGATAATTGTAGGATGACCACTAGGTTTTGCATAAATAATTAAGAACTTTTAGTTGTTAATTATTTTAAAGGATTAATTGTTTATTATATTTTTTTGTGTTTTCAAAAGTTCATAAGAATGAAACGAATCAATTTATGAATTTGATTATTGAATTAGTTGAATCAAATTTTTTTGTCAACAATTAACTCTGTCACTATTTAATCAATAGTCCCATTAACAACATAATCAACTCACCAACGCAAGAATATAAGGAATATTGTTCAAATCAAAAGATGAAAGGTACCACAACCTATATAGTCTATCCATAATCACCTATATGAACTTCTACTCCATCAATAGCCTAAGCAATTTCTTTTGCTTATCTCCTCAATACTCCCACATCTTACTACTTTGTTATCAATGGTTAATGCATAAGAAAACTAAGAGGGGGGTTAGGGGTAAATCAGTTGTACATTAAAACTCCAAAACCCTCATAAACATTCAGATCCAAATCAACTTAGTTAAACCTTAATCTATTAGAATGATTTAGCATGAAAACAAATAATAGAAACTAAAAGAAATCAACACCGTACACAAAGTAACATTAGATTTATGTAGAAATTCCTAGAAGGGAAAAACTACAGCAAGGATTATCTCACAATATAAAGTAATAACAACACCAATTATAGAAGGCTCACTATCGGAGGGCTCATTGCCGAAAAGAAAGAAGGGTTCAATGTCAATGGCTCACTACCATATTACATAAAAGAAGATAAAGAAGAATGTTACAGTGAGAAATCCATCTCAATGCAATAGAAATATCCACCTGAGCATCACCAACACATTTGGAACCTTAGTGAAGATTGTAGATACCTTTTGCTCATTGCTTCCAGTAGTCTAGGCCATTGAAGTTCACATTGCATTTCACAAATTAACACTCTAACACTTGGAAATTTAAATCAATCACTCTACACTCTCATCTAGGTCATCAACACAACTCTTATTTATATCTTCTTCAACATTGAAAACAATCTCCAAGGTTAACTACGTACCTTAATGATGCACATTCAAATTAGGTTGGCATCAAAAATTCTCACAATGGAAAGGAATGAAGGTGGACCACAACACACCTTAACTTAGACCTAAATCCATTCAAACACACCTCACCATGCTTCCACAATCACTTAACAATATCCACAATTAGTGTAAATACCTAAGGTCGGTCAAACCCATGCAACCATCATTAAACATTTAAGTACACACTTCATTTGCATTCAAAGAAAACACATGAACAAGTATCACTTGAACACAATCTAGAATATTCCATGAACACCTTGAACTCTAACAAATTTCTTTGCAACAAATTTCAGCTAAAGAATGTACATATCCAATAAATTTAGACAATTCTCCTATACATTGTAACTCAATAAACCAACTTCCAGAGCACCAAACCACAAAAAACTTCAATTGAAGAAAGACATGAAAATTATCAACACATTTCTAGATCTGCAAGACCTGAAACTAAAATGTGGAGAAACATGAAGAAAAACCATTTCTCCCAGAAATCTCTACATTACATAGTTCACACACTGGTGAACACAAATTTCTCTGTACAATGATCCAAAAAAAAAAATTCTATATATAACACCTATGAACACCTTTGATCAACATATTTTAACCCTACAAGCAGATCTTTAACATAGAAAAAATGTGCAAAAAAAATAGAACACTACTCTACAATACATAACATCTCTTCAACACATTGTTTCCTCTTTTATTCAAAATTTCTCAAAGGAAATTAGAAACCATGCAGTAGAGACACATTTTCATCAACTTCAGTACTTCCTCATCACCACTAAACCATCTGCAACATAGAAACTCAACCACACATCCATAACTAGAAGCTTATCTGATGCAAGAGCATCTACCAAAAACCATGAACATCTTGGGTACTCAAGACCCAAACTCAACTAAGAAGATCAACCAACAAGTTCACTTGTCTTTTCATCAAAATCCATCAATTTCTATTGATTGCACATTTCTAAAAAACCACAAAACATCACAACTTGGCTCCAAATCTTTATCAAACTCAATCATATCTTAACCAGCATCATATTGACTAAACCAATATAGTAACATCATTGAAAAAAATTGAACCATTTAACTTTGTCATTATTCAGCTTGATTCAGAAAGCAAAAGACAACCATTCTCTCAATCTTACTTCAAACTTGTTACCAAACCTTAAAACACCTTCAAAAAATCATAATTTGCTAGGAACAAATCAATAACTCACCATCAAGACACTAGACTATCATAACCTTTGATGTTTGCAGTCAAAACACTCCTTTTCACATTGAGTGAAGTTTGTTCAAATCATTAAAAACAACAAACCTTCCTTTAAAATATTATCCAAGCATAAAACATCTATAATATCATAAATAAGACAGTTTCTAAGCACTAAGTACCATTCTTTTCTCTATTTTTTTAGATTTATAGTTTTAAGCAATCAAACCTTCATTTTCCTTGTAGGTCACCAAACCCTTAAATCATATATCAACATTCAATCCTCTTTGAATCATTAAAAACTATTTGCACATTCAGGGACCCTCTAACACCAATTTAGACATATCTCAACATTAGATTTCTGTGCTATAGAAAAATCATCTGAATAATTCATTATCATGTGCATTTGGGTATGTGTAGTATCATCATGGGAAAAAAGGCCTTTAAGTGGAAAAAAAATTAGAAAAATCAAAGTTAGGAAACTTTACGTAAAAAATTGAATAATTTATCTATATTATTTCAAAAATATGTATGAGTAGAATTTGCAGAAAACTGAACGTAGTTTCTAAACTACTAGGTTTATTTATTTATTTTTAAATCTATTTGGTGAAAATTTGAAATTTCAATGTAGTAGTACTTAATTTCAAGGAAAAAAAAAGAGGTGTTTGTCTGACCACCCTAACCACAATAAAATGATAATATCTTTTTATAAGATTTTAGATATAAGTAGAGGACTCATGTCCTGATGTCATGCATATTTTTTTTGTAATTTTTTCCCAATTAAATAATTAATTATGAATTTTTTATTACAACTTTTAAAAAATATAAAAACTCGTATGTCTAACCACCTTTACTTGGTCAAAACTTCATGACTTTTTTTTTTAATCTTATAGTATGTGAAGCATAGAATGTGACACATGTTTCAGATTCAAAAAATGTGATACTATTTGAAAGCTATAGATGTTTTTCAATCAACCTATCAATCAAGACTTTAGTCATAATTCAAATAGAAAATTAATAATAATTATTTATTAAATTCAAAGTAAAGCATAATTTATATTGGTGGAAAATTGAGAATCTCCTTTAAGAACTCTTTTCATTTCATCAAATTTTCATAAAAAAAAGTCATTAGCCACATAACCTACACATACCCATCATATCACCACTTTTTGGCCCAACATAATCTTGCACATACACATTTAGACTACCAAATAGGCCAAATCTACAAATGAAGGATCCTTTAATCATCACCTAATGACAAAATGACTTAAAATAGTCCTTGAGAAAGTCTCAAAACTCAAGATTCTTCAACTTTTAAGGATTAAAAGGCCCAATAAACTGCTAATTTACTAAACCATTGATTGTAGGCTAAATAATACAAAAACAGTGATGGTTCATTGAAAAGAACCTTTGCAGACCTAAAATATACTTGACACCTCTTCAAACATGTTTTCTTAGGTTTTCCCAAGCATAATTCATCACCACTAAGCCTTTACACATGTTGAATCATCAATACCATTGCTTGTAGCCACCATTTTCAAGAGGAAACTTTTGAATTTCTATAGAAGATAGCATTAAAAACCTAGCACCAAGAATTCCCTTCACCTGCACACTTTAAAAAAAAAAAGAATCCTATAACAATCCCATTCCACCAATCAAACTACCTCCATCGGTGGAATGGTGGTACATATGCTAAAAGACTCAAAACACTATTTTTAAGGGTTAATCCTGCAATTAGCTTTTAATCTCACTTAACTCTTCTCAAACTCACTTTATTCAAAGTGTTTAAACCTTATTGAATTCAAAGCAAAAGAAAACAAAACTTAGCAATGT
Source organism: Sequoia sempervirens (assembly GCA_007258455.2). Lineage (NCBI taxonomy): Eukaryota > Viridiplantae > Streptophyta > Pinopsida > Cupressales > Cupressaceae > Sequoia > Sequoia sempervirens. Next base: position 176,631,446 of record VDFB02058242.1, on the reverse strand, counting down.
TGTACAAACCAAAAAGAATAGAAAAATCACAGAGGGAATGCTATTTTCAGAAAAAGCATGGTATTCTTTATTTCAAAATTGGTTACAATATTCAATACTGTCTTTTCCTCACCTTATACATCCTTTTATAGATGTTTACATCATGTATATTGACTACCCCTTCATCTTCAACTGACTAACTACCTTTCCAACTAGATGAATCTTCATCTTCCTTTAGCATTTTTTCCAATTTTTGGCTTTCTCACTTTTACATTTGTTTTTGCATTTGGACAATAAATGACATTTTTTTCATTTTAACATCCTTGTACCCTTAAAGACCTCTTTGAGACCTAAATACATCAAATTTAACCTTACAAGACCTTTTACAATGTTTTTACATTTAAAGATTCCAATTTTACAAAAATGCTTGCCTACCCCATTAGGTGTTCCTGCGCCATACAACCAGCCAACAAAAACTTTCCAAGTCCCTTGGAAACATATTGTATCAACTTTTCTTGTACCTACAAAACAACTTCAAATCTACTTGGATTGCTTCCTCTTTCTTTCTCTTCTGTTGTCTTTGTCTTTTCATTCAACTATATCTTCATCTCTGACTTTTCTTGTCTTCTCTCTTTCCTATCTATTAGGTTCATAATCATTCAAAAGGACACAAGACTATTCTTTCACAACTCTCATCTTCCACCAACTCTTTCTCTTCCAAAGGACACATGACTATCCTTTCTCATTGCCTTTCTCAACAATCTTTCCTCTTTTCAACCATTCATCCTTGACCTTCTCTAACCAATCATCTTTAAACTACTCCCATAAGTGGAGTACTTTTGAGGATGCAAAATCAAGTGCTTCTTCAAATAGGTATCCATCTCTCTTACTTCCTCACCACATCAACTTAACAAACCATCCATCTTTCCCAACAAAAAATCTTGGAATATTCCTCACTCTCTTTACTTTCACCTTCTACCCATCTTAATCTCCAGTGGAGGATGGTGACCATAGATGTCAGCTCATCTACCAACACACAAATTCTCAAAATTATTCCACTCTATAGCATATATGGATCAAGCACCTACAACCAACCACAATGCAACAAAAACAACTCCAACACACTATCTGAATCAGCTAACTGTAATACCAATTGATGCAAGAGAATCTACCAAAAACCATGAACATCTAGGGTACTCAAGACCCAAAGTCAACTAAGAAGATCAACCAAAAAATTCACTTATCTTTTCATCAAAATCTATCAATTTATCTTGATTTTACATTCCTACAAAACCACAAAACATCACAATTCGGCTCCAAATCTTTATCAGACTCAATCATATCTTAACCAACATCATATTGACTGAACCAATATAGTAACATCATTGAAAAACATTGAACCATTCAACTCTTTCATTATTTAGCTTGATTCACAAAGAAAAAGACAACCATTCTTTCAATCTTACTTCAAACCTGTTACCAAACCTTAAAACACATTCAAACAATCATAATTTTCTAGGAACAAAGTAGTAACTCACCATCAAGACATTGATATATCATAACCTTTGATGTTTGTAGTCAAAACACTCCTTTTCATATTGAATGAACTTTGTTAAAATCATCAAAAACAACAAACCTTCCTTCAAAACCTTATCCAAGCATAGAGACATCTATAATATCATCAATAAGATAGTTTCCAAGAACTAAGTACCATTCTTTTCTCTATTTTATCATATTTACAATTTTAAGAAATCAAACCTTCATTTTCCTTGTAGGTCACCAAACCTTTAAATCAGGTATCAAAATTCAATCCTCTTTGAATCATTACAAAATATTTGCACATTTAGGGACCCTTTAACACCAATTTAGACATATCTTAGCATTAGATGTCTTTTCTATAGAAAAATCATCTGAACAATTCACTATCCTGTGCATTTAGACTACCAAATACGTACAAATTTACAAATGAAGTATCCTTTAATCATCACCTAATCATGAAATGACTTAAAATAGTCCTTTAGCAAGTCTTAAAACTAAATAATATTCAAGTTTTAAGGATTAAAAGGCCCAATAAACTGCTGATTTACTAAACCCTTGATTGTAGGCTAAAGAATACAAAAATAGTGAGGGTTAATTGAAAAGAACCTTTGTAGACCTCAAATACACCTGCCACCTCTTCAAACATGTTCACTTAGGTCTACCCAAGCATAATTCATCACTACGAATCCTTTACACATGCTGAATCATCAATACCGTGCTTGTAGCCACCATTTTCAAGAGGAAAATTTTGAATTTTGGTAGAAGACAACGTAAAAAACCTAGCACTATGAATTCCTTGCACCTGAACACTTTCAAAAAACAAAAAGAATCCTAGAACAATCCCATTCCACCGATCAAACTACCTCCATCAGTGGAATGGTAGTACATATCCTAAAAGAGTCTCAAAACCTTGCTTTTAAGGGTTACACTAATGTAATATGGGGAGGTCTACAACAAAAAAAATCACAATTCCAATCTACAAACACATTTATTAGATCACAAACACTTGAATATATCACTATCTTACCAAAAAATTAACTTTTCCCTTATAGCATTGGAAATAAACTCAATCAAGTAACTCTTCTTTATGTCACCTTATCAGACCAATACATGAACCTTTTCAAGAACCAATTTGGACAAAATTTGACATAATTGAAATCCACCTATGATCACTTCAGACCAGATCACTCAAATCTCACCTTTTCACCATTTTAGGCCTCAAATTAGCCTCTTCTTCCAAAGCAACTATACTTTAAACTTATCCAAACCCTATCAAACCTTGGGGCAGAAAATTCAATGTATCAAAACCTCCAAAACCACAATCAGATCCCTAACATGCCACCGTACAAGGGGCATTTCATGAAACCCTACTTTTTAGCCTAAACCCTAGGGGTTTATTGAAAATGGCTCTTCAAAAACAACCCACAACCTAGTAATTGTTCAAACAGGTAAAAAAAAACTTGCAAAAGCTCAATACACCATGAAAGAATGCTTTGCTTTCACAAAACATACTTTGGCCTACCAAAACCTCTATTTTTCATGAGGAAAACTCACAATTTCACATTAGGGCATCACACCCAACACATTCTTAGACATCCCCAACACAATTTGACCATCCTCACACCAAACCCTACCTTACCCTATCCACCCCATTGAGTTACAAGTTTCACAGTAGGTGGGATGGAATTATTTCATGATTGAAGCTTACAAACTTGCAAATACCCTGTTTCAGACTGGTCAGAGAGATTTGATGATTAAATGAGAAAAACTCAATATGAAGAACTGAAATAAGATTCAAAGGGAAGTATAAACACTAAATTAAAATTTCCACAACAAATTTGAACTCAAAATATCATGTACAGACTGCAAAATTTGCTGCTAAACTAGAAATTACAAAAAATCACTAAAATTCAAGGGTATTCTTTCTTATATTTGCTTCCAACTTTGAAAATCAACCTCCATTCGAGATTTTAATATATATAATGTTTCTACTTAAAAAAAAAAAATTAACTTCTTCCAACTACCTTTTGAAAGGCTTGACCATTGAACTTCCTAGAATTGTGCAATTTTTGCATGTTTAGCAACTTTGCAATTTTTAAAGCAACTTTCCCATATTTTTGCATTATTTGCATTTTATACCCACTTGACACCTAAATTCCAACAAAAATGGATTATTACAAACAAAAATGATCTTTAAGACCTTTTTTTAGTCAAAAATCACCTAGAACCTACAACCTAGACCTTAAACCCATGAATGAACTAAACACTTTAAATGGTGCCCTTGCACCATACACCCCACTTTTGAAGAATTCCAAGTCCCTTGGAAAGATGAAAGTAACATTTCCTCCTCTGTATTCTTGATGGCTTTTTCCTCCTTGATTTTCTTCAACTGGTCCATTGCATTCTTGTCTTTCATTGTCTTTATCCTTCTTGGTCTTGCCTTTACCACGGCTTGCATGCTACTCCAATTAGTTATTTGATGTTGTGGGGTGATTTTCTTCACTTCTAGCTCCAAATATTGCCTTACCACCTTTCCTTACATATTTATTTTTCCTCTCTTCAAATATCTTTTCCTTGCTCCATTCTTTGTCCAATGTTCCTTTCACTTGCATCTCCGCTAGTACTATCCCCTATACCTCTGTATTTACCAATCCTATCTAGAACTGCCCCTATCTTTTCCAATGTACTACTACCTTCAATAGTCTCTATTTGACCTATACTTGCCTTATCTATTGTCCTTCTAACCATCCCTTCATCAATACTTACCCTTACCTTCCTATCCTCTATCCTCTTAACCTCTTGACTCACTGTCACATTGCCATACACTGTCCTTTCTTTACCACAATTCACTATCGTATCTTGATCTATTGCACTGTTACCTTCACAAACCATTGACTTCACTTTTGTTGTTTTACTAATACCACTTACCACTGTTCTTCTTATTCTCCCATTAATTACATCATCACTTAATTGCCTTTTTGTTTTTCTTGCTATTATAGGGCCCTTGACTATCCCCACCAATAGATTTCCACTCTGTTCTTGCCTTGAAAAAGTCTCTTCATTCTTACTATTCTTTCTCAGTCTGAGACACTTCATCATTCACTTTTTCCTTCCACATATAGCCATTCTTCCTTGTCACTAGCTGCAAATCCCTACCATCTTTCTTGCTCATTGTGTGCACCTTGTCTTTGTTTGCATTAGCTTATAAATCCACACTCTTGCCTCTACCTTCACTATAAGTAATGAACTCCTTTTCCCAAGCATGATTATCTCACTATATTCTTCTAGACCCTTAACCAATGGGGTTAACATGAAATCTCTACCATCCTTTTCTATGGTATATGTATTTTTCTACCATTATGCAAGGCCAACCTATCAAACTTCCAAGGCCTTCCCAACAATAGATGGCAACAACTCATGGGTAGAATATCACAAATAACTTCATATTTATATGGAACTATTTGGAACTCCACTCTTGCTTGTTCACTCACCATCAAAGATTGAATTCCACTCACCCATGACACTCTATAAGGCCTTGCTCTAGGTATCTTTTTCAAATGTAACTTTTCTACCATCTCACTTGACACAATATTATCTATACAACTTGAATCCACAATGACTTTACATACCTTGTTTCTACATCTGTAGGCTATTCTAAACAATGCCCTCCTTTGTGGTTTTCAAGATTTGTTTCTTCATCATCAACCTCTCACCAACTTCAGGATTGGCAACCAATTTCTCCTTTGAAGCAACTCTTCCTCCTTTGTGGTTTTCAAGATTTGTTTCTTCCTCATCAACATCTCACCAACTTCAGGATTGGCAACCAATTTGTTTGAACTTGAACTACTTTCATCTTCTTCTTCATTGGCAATTTGTGCTCTTCTCTCAGGCTTTCTTTCTCATCCACCTGTTGTTGTTGAACCAAACTTCTTAGGGTACTTCCAAGCGGGGTGTCCATATTATTGGAAATAATAACATCTCCCTACAAAAGTGTTAGAGATTTTTCCACCTCCAAATCTACCCCTTGATCCTCTATATCCACCTCTAAAATCTACATCTGGTTCATCTCTCTTGCTTGATTCTTCTCCTTTATTTTTAGTTGCTTTCCTTGGAGTAGAAAATGTTCCTCTTCCTCTCATGGTTCTGCCTCTACCGCTTGTTACTTTTTCTTTTTTTCTCTTAATTTTCTCTTCTGCCCTCAGAGCCATTTGAAAGCATTGATATACTATTTTTGGAGCCAATAAGCTAATTTCATCTTGAATATTGTATCTTAGGCCATTTAAATACCTAGCTACCCTTTCTTTTTCATCCTCTTCACATTTTTTTCTAATGTTGAGCCTATATAATTCTTCTATATAAGTTTGTACATCTTGCTCCTTTTGTTTAATATTTTGCAATCTCTTAAGTAATTGAACATGATAGTCACATATTAGAAACTTACCCTTCATCTTTGTTTTCATCCTTTCCCAAGAATTTATCTAATTCTTGCCTTCTTTCTTCCTTTCTTCTTGCACAAAATTCCACCATAACAAGGCATGTCCTCTCAGCTTTATTTTTTCTTTCTTCACCTTTTGTTCTTCTTCTATTCCTTCACTATCAAAATAGTTTTCTATTGCTCCTATCTAATCTAGGACCTCTTCTCCATATAACTTTCCTCCATACATAGGTACATCAATTTTACTAGGTTCATCTTTCCTTGCAACCTTGAAAAGCTTCAACATTCTCACATCATCTGGGTCCATATCTTCTTCTTCTTCATTATTAATCTCTACCTTAGCATCATTGTCCTCTACATTGGTTCCACCTTTGGACTTCAATGTTAAAATCTCTTTTCTCAAACCTTATATCTCTTTTGACTGCTTATCCAACTTTTTGACAACTGTAGTCTTCTAAGGAGGCATCTTCTCTCTTGTCCCTACAACTTCCACAATCTTCAACTTTCCTTCATAAGAATTTGGTACCTTTGCTTTGATACCACTTTGATAAAATATGGGGAGGTATGCAACACAAAAATCACAATTCCAATCTACAAACACATTTATCAGATCACAAACACTTCAAGATTTCACTATCTCACTAAAAAATCAACTTTTCCCTTGTAGCATCGGGAATCAACACAATTAGGTAACTCTTCTCAATGTTACCTTATCAGACCAATACATGAACCTTCTTAGGAATAAATTTTGACAAAAAAATGACATACTCAAAATCCACCTATGGTCACTTCAGACCAGATCTCACAATCAGGTAACTCTTCTCTATGGTCACTTCAGACCAAATCTCTCAAATCTCACCTTGTCACAATTTTAGGCCTCAAATTAGCCTCTTTTCCAAAGGAACTATACTTGAAACTTATCCAAACCTTATTAAATATTGGGGAAGCAATCTCAATGCATGCCAAACCTCCAAAACTACAATCATCTCTTAGTATGCCACCGTACAAGGGGTATTTCATGAAACCCTACTTTTTAGCCTAAACCCTAGGGGTTTATTGAAAATGGATCTTCCAAAAGAACCCACAACCTAGTAATTGTTCAAACAAGTTAAAAAACACTTGCACATGCTAAATACACCATGAAAGAATGTTTCCCTTTCACAAAACATACTTTGGCCTACCAAAACCTCTATTTTTCATGAGGAAAACTCACAATTTCACATTAGGGCATCACACCCAATGCATTCTTAGACCTCCCCAACACAATTTTACCATCCTCACACAAAAATATAACTTACCCTATCCATCCCACTAAGTTACAAGTTTCATAGTAGGTGGGATGGAATTATTTCATAATTGAAGCTGACAAACTTACAAATACCCTATTTCAGACCAGTCAGAGAGATTTGATGATTAAATGAGAGAAACTCAATATGAAGACCTCAAATAAGATTCAAAGGGAATTAGAAACAATAAATTAAAATATCCACAATAAATTTGAACTCAAAAGATCCTTTACAAACTATAAAATCTGCTGCTAAACTAGAAATTATAGAAAATCACTAAAAATCAAGGGTATTCTTTATTATAGTTGCTTCCAACTATGAAAATCAACCTCCATTCAAGATTTTACAATATATTTACAATGTTTCTACTTCAAAAAAACTTTCTAGCTTCTTCCAAATTCCTTTTGAAAGGCTTGACTATTAAACTTCCTAGAATTATGCATTTTTTGCATATTTAGCAACTTTGCAATTTTTAAAGCAACTTTCCTATATTTTTGTATTATTTGCATTTTATACCCACTCGAAACCTAAATGAAAACAAAAATGGCTTATTACAAACAAAAGTGGTCTTTAAGACCTTATTTTAGTCAAAAATCACCTAGAATCTAGAACCTAGACCTTAAACCCATGAATGAACTAAACACTTTAAATGGTGTCCTTGCACCATACACACAATTATAAGGAAAATATTACAATCAAACTTTAGTATCACTTAATTCATATCAAAATAATTTTATTCAAAGTGTTTAAACCTTATTGAATTCAAATCAAAAGAAAACAAAACTTAGTGATGTTGTGCAAACCAAAAGGAATAGAAAAATCACAAAGGGAACACTGTTTTCAAAAAAGCAGGGTATTCTTTATTTCAAAATTAGTTACAATCTTAAATACTACCTTTTTCTTACCTTATACATGCTTTTATAGATTCTCACATCATGTATATTGACTACCAATTCATCTTCAACTAGCTAACTACCTTCCAACTAGATGACTCTTCATCTTCCTTTAGCATTTTTTCCAATTTCTTGCTTTTTCTCACTTTTACATCTTTTTTTGCATTTGCACAATAAATGATTTTTTTTGCATTTTAACATCCTTTAACCATTAAAGACCTCTTTGGGACATAAATAAATCAAATTTTACCTTACAAGACCTCTTACAATGTTTTTACATTTGAAGATTCAAGTTTTACAAAAAATGCTTGTCTACCCCATTAGGTACTCCTGCACCATTATCAAAGTAGCACTAGAGGTTGACACTAGTAGCACTTACTAATGAAAACATAATGCAACCAATCAAAGCATAAAAAAAAAATCATCAATTTAATAAGGGTATGTGTAGGATCATGATTGGCCAAAAAGTGGCAATATGATGGGTATGTGGCTGATGACTATTTTTTACCCAAAAATGATGAAATGAAAAGGATTTTTAAAAGAGATTCTTATTTTTCCACCAATATGAATTATGTTTTACTTTGAATTTAATAACTAATTATTATTCATTTTCTATTCAAATTATGACTAAAGTCCTGATTGATAGGCTGATTGAAAAACATATATAGCTTTCAAACGATATCACTTTTTTTGAATCCAAAACATGCATCACATTCTATGCTTCACATAATATAGGATTAAAAAAATGAAAAATTAATTTCATGAAGTTTTGACAAAGTTAAGGTGGTCAATACAAGTTTTTATATTTTTAAAAAAGTTGTAATAAAAAATTTATAATTAATTATTTACTTGGAAAAAAATTACAAAAAAATATGCATCACATCAGGGCATGAGTCCTCTACTTATATATAAAATCTTACAAAAAATATTATCATTTTATTGTGGTTAGTGTGGTCAACAGACACCTACTTCTTATTTTTTCCTTGAAATTTGAGTACCACATTGAAATTTCAAATTTTTACCAAATAGATTTTAAAAAAACAAACCTAGTAGTTTAGAAACTACATTCAATTTTCTATAGATTATATTCTTACATATTTTTGAAATAATATAGATAACTTATTCAAATTTTTACGTCAAGTTTCCTAACTCTAATTTTTTTGAATTTTTTGCCACTTAAGGGCCTATTTTTTCCATGATGATCCTGCACATACCACCAACATAGATGACAACACCAACTCAACACAAACCGTGTATCAAACTTGTATACAATAGACATCATTGATAATACTGTGCCATAGAAAAATATTCCTTTATCATTTTCATGGCCTTTGAGGTCTTGTTTCATTGTGTTTTACATATTTTGCTCTGATTTTATGTGTCAACATGGCTTGAACATGCTTATTTAGGAACTAAAATTCAAATATTGAAGTCTTATGAAGTGTTGTAAGAGATTTCAACATTATTCTAGACTCTATTTAATATAATTTATCTAAAAAACATCCTTTTACACATCAACAAGTCCTATTTTCAAGTGTTTTAAAGTCTTTTAATAAAGATTCACACTTTTCTAGGCATATTCCCCTTATTTCTCTTTCTTATGTCTTATTTGACCCCTTTATACACTCATATGGTTTATTTAAGTGTATTCTTGAATATACTCCCAACAAATAACATTAAATGGCATTTAATTCTCCACACCTAGATTCATGTCCTAGATGGGACCCATTCACCATGGGTGGAAAATGAGTCCCCCTTGGCTCCAAAATTTAAAATAATTCAAATTTCTTTCATAATTTATTCAAAAATATACTTGATGTCAGCCTGCGATGATGTATGAATAGTTAATAAGGCACAAGATTTGTATAAATAAATTATTTTCACCTCACTTGACATCAATCCAACATATTCAACACATATTTCATTCATCCAAGCATTCAAGCATTCAATAAAGCATTTGCAATACATCATCAAGGAATTATTGAAGCACTTTGGAGTAGCTATTGACATTACTTTAGACTCACATATTCAAGGATTTTGGTAAGTTTGTAACACTTGCATGTTATTCATTTATCATTTCATTTATCTTTATTGGATTTTATTACCAAAGTGGGGTTTGACTAAGGCAAACCCCTATTTGCTAACCCTCCAACATTTTTCCCCTTTGCATATGTATTTGCAGCCTTTTGTTTACATATTTGACAAGTTTAAAGGTGTTGAAAAGTGGAAATCAAGTCAATTAGGTGCTTCAAGAATATTTATCATTATTTTAAGCTTGGTGAAGGTTTTTTGTCCATTTCATGCAGAACTAACTTTGACAACCCAACAATCAGACATTTCCAGATTTGGTGTTGTAGAGTTGTTTCCTAATTTTCCATAAATCTTCGAGAGGACTAATTACCACCCTTGGTGAATGAGTCCCACTTGAGACCAAAAAATCTGAATTTTGTCAGATTTTCAATCCCGATTGTCAGAAACCAACTCTCGACACCTTTTTCATCAGTAGGTGGACTGATTCACCACCCTGGATGAATGAGTCCCACTCTGAAAAATTAGTAAAGTCATCCAACATCCTAGACATGTAAATATCATTATTCTTCATGTAGGTGCACTTATATTCATCCTTGTACCTTTTGTTATGCATATTTTCTTCAATTTATTCATTGTTTGCATATCATATTGTGTTTTCAAACATAGCTTAAATCCTAGTTTTGTGTTCATTTAAATTAGTTTCAATCATTCAATTTAATTTATTTTAGTTCATTTAGGAATAATAACATCATACATTACATAAATTGAATGAACCCCTTAGCATTTTTGGATCTAATCTCTCTTCTTTTACGTGAAAAAAGCTATAAGAGCTAGAGAGCCTATTAGGTCCAAAAATCTATAGTTCAAAAAAATAAGCTTGTTCGCATCAACAACAACACCAACTACACATAATTGAAAAAATATCCCCCTTTATCATTAATGAAAACATATGATGTTAAAAACCATCAAGAAAAAGCAAAACTCTGATCATCAACAAACTACTCCATTGCAACTCTTTACATTATTTTCTCCCCCTTTAACAACTATCTATCTTCTTTTCCACATGAATATCTCTCTTAGAAACTTATATTTTTTACATGACTCACTCTCCCCCTTTGAAATCAATGGAAAAGGTAAAAATACTTGCAACTCTCCCCCATGGATATTAAGCTTACTTGTACTTTCTCAAAACGTCTCTGCAACATTCTTTTCCTTTACCACTCTACATGCTCCCCCTTAGGAGAACACATCATACTACACCAATCAACAACTATTTCACATATCCTTCAAATTACAACAATTACTCCCCCCAACTACAACAACCAATAATTCCACTACATACTCCCCCTAAGAGGTAGCCATCAACATCAATTCATAACAAATAATGAATCTTGAGATCCACTGGACTAATGCGTCTGCCTATGCATCAAGTTCAAATAAGGAGGGGAAGTAACCCCTAACTTCTCTTGGAGATACTCAAAAGTATCCTTAGGAAAAGATTTAGTAAATATGTCAGAAATGTGATCCTTTGTAGGCACATATTCAAGCTTCACTTCATTCTCTAAAACCTTTTTTTGAGAAATTGATACGTAATTGAGATATGTTTTATCCTTGAATGCATCAGCAAACTCTTTAAAATATTGATATCACTTGTATTATCAAAGAAGATAGGAATGGATTCATCATATACTACTTTAATGTACTTTAAGGTTTTCCTCATCCACAACACCTATGTGTAGCAAGATGTTACTACAATGTATTTTTCCTTTGTAGTATATAAAGACACTGAATCTTACTTCTTTTTTAGCCATGATAGGTCAATCTTACTTCTTTTCAGCTACACAACCTACCCAATATGCATCTACATAAGAAATTAAAGTAACATTAGTATAATTTTGACACCACAATCTATCTTCCAAAGTGCCTTTTAAGTATATGAATATGCTTTTTACTATTGTAACATGTGACTCTCTAGAATCTTATAGAAATCTAGCCACAAGAAAATTTGCATGCATGATATCTGGTCTAGTAGTAGTTAGATATAGTAGCCCTCCAATCATTGATCTATACATGCTCTAATCAGGCTTGGGGGATTCATCATTCTTGCTCAAATTGTAATTGGTAACCATAGGAGTACATAGTAGTTTAGATTCTTTCATTACAAACTTCGTAAACATTTCTTTGACATTTTTTGATTGTGAAATGCATATACCTTTATCTGTTTGATTGATTTGTAGCCCAAGGAAGAAATTCATCTCCCCAAACATTGACATTTCAAATTCTTTCTACATCTCTTTTGTAAACTTCTTACACATAGATTAATTTCTTCCCAAAATTATATAATCTACATACACAACCAGAATAAAAAATTGGCTCTTTTCAACTTTAAAGTAAATATTACTATCTATGGTACATTTATTGAATCCTTGTTGTAACAAGTACTTTTCCAACCTTGCATACCAAGCTCTAAGAGCTTGATTTAATCCATGTAATGTCTTCTTCAATATGTAGATCATATCTAGTTTATCTGATAACTGGAATCCTTTTGATTGCTCTATGTATACCTCTTCTTCTAATTCACCATTCAAGAAAGCAAACTTCATGTATCCATTTGATAAATGTTAAAAATCATGTGTTGTAAAATCCAAAAATATTATGATAGCTTTCATGATTTCCACTGGAGCAAATGTCTCCTCAAAATCTATTGCTTCCACTTGTGAGTAGCCTTTACACATAAGCATTTCCTTACTTCTTACCACTTCTCCATTCTCATTTAGTTTGTTCCAAAATACCCACTTAGTTCCAATCACATTCTTGTTTGTTGGTCTTGGGATAAGTTCCCAAGTTTTATTCTTCTCAATCTGTATAAATTCTTCTTCCATAACTTTGATCCATTATTCATCCTTGCATGCTTCAATAACTGTTTTAGGTTCAACTTTAGAAATAAAACAAAAATTTACCTGTTCTTAATTCATAGTATCTTTTCACTTTTTCTCTTATCTCTAATGATCTAATCTTCTAAATGATTCTTCTGCACATAGTTAGGAGTCTTAGGGGCCTTTTTTAGAGCTTCTTCTTCCTCACTCTATATTTATTTTTCTTTAGCATTTTATTCTTTTCTGCAAGAGGACTCATTTGATTCATATCCATCTATCACCACTAAATTCTTTTGTAAGTCTTCATAAAACTTGAAACTTTCACTCTCAACAATCCTTCTTAGCCTCTTATTGTAGCATTGATAAGCTTTGCTTTTAGTATAGTGTCCAAGGAAGAAACCTTCATCAGATCATGTATCAAACTTTCCTAAGTTCTCTTCATATCTTCTAATATAGCATTTTCTTTCAAACACTTTAAAGTAATTAATAGTAGGGATCCTTCCATACCACAACTCATAGGGAGTGTTTGCATTATTTTCTCTTGCTTACACTCTATTAAGTATGTAGATAGCAGTATGAATTACTTCTCCCAAGTAGAATTCTAGTAAATTTTCTTCTTTCATAATTTTCCTTGTAGCTTCTTGAATAGTTCTATTTTTTGAAGATTTCAACCACTCCATTCTGTTGAGGAGTCATAGGGGTAGATGAATAACTCTTTATTCCATGATTCTCAGAAAAGATGTTGAACTCATTGGAAGTGACCTCTCCACCACTATCAGATCCCAAATAGTATATTTTCATATCCATTTCATTCTCAACCATAACTTTGAATGCCTTAAACTTATCTGGAGCTTCTGATTTTTCTTTGAGAAAAGTAACCCATGTCATTCTAGAATAATCATCAATTAATATCATGGAATAACTATCACTTTGTAAACTTCTTTTTCTGGTGGGACCATAGAGATCTATATGCATCAACTCCAATAGTTTGACATTGGATTACTATTTGGCTTTAAAAATTCTTCTAGCTTTCTTATCAATTTGACATTCCTTACAGAAAACATTGATAGGCTTTGTAATCTTTGGCAGATCTGTCATAGCTTGGACTGAATTGATCCTTGCTAGGCTATCAAAATTGATGTGACACATTCTTCTATGCCATAGCCAAATTTCATTAATTTGAGTCATGAATCAATGACCATCAATGCCTCTAAGCTAATAAACATTTCCATCTATCTTTCTTCTAGTAGCAACCAAAATTCTAGATCCTTTTTCAATATCACATCCATCATCTTGAAACATACGATTGTATCGTTTGCTATATTTTTTCCAATAATCAAGAGGTTATGTCTTAAACACTTAACATATAGAATATCATCATGACTATGCTTGTCATAAAAACTAATTGAACTTTTTCCACATATCTTAGTAGATGTATCATCACCAAACCTAATAAGTCCTTCATATTTTTCAAGTTTAACAAAATTACTCTTGTCAACAATCATATTATTTGAGCATCCACTGTCAATGATTAAATAATTCTACTCCTCTCTAGCATGAAAAGTTGTCACCATAGTGCCTTTAGTATTAGCACCTACTTTTAGAGGATTTTCCTTCAAACATCTTTCAAAGTTAGCAGAATTAGTTTCATCCTTTATAGCCAAGTGATCCCATAATAGTGGGTTACACTTTGTGGCCAAACTTGACATTGAGCTGAATTTTTTTAACTAAATTTTCAATTTTAGACACCTATAGCTGCTAAACCACGAGGAATCTGAAGATGATACAAACTAGTGATTTGGAAATTTTTGTTTATAGATTCTAAATATTATATATATTTAATTTTTGGAATCAAATTTCATTTCTTTTTCTATCTCCTTCGATAACTAGTTTTTAATAATAAATAACATTTTTTAAAAGTGATGTTTATTGTATAACACATAATTTATTTTCTATGTAGTTATGAAGGATAAAATTCTATTAAAAAAAAATGATTTGTGACTACAATTTCTAGCTCCTTCATTTGGTTTCATAGTGTTTTATTGATTTTTTTTTCTTAGTTAAGTTTTGAAGTCAAATCAATTACAATTTACACATAGGTTTACTGTATAACACATGAATTTTTTTGCATGTATCAATTTTTTTTAAATTATTGGATCAAGGACATCAATACCAAGAGCATAGATATTGTTCATTCTCTTTGGTACATTCTACTATGTTTTCATATGTGCAAAAAAAAAAAACTTGATTTTTGGTGAAAATCCTACATTCACAAGAAATCAAAAATAAATATAATAATCAAATTAAATATATTTTTGATATTATACTATTTGGGAAGCTTATAATAAGGAGCACATAGTTAGAAAACACAAATTTTAAATGAATTCATTTTATCCCTCAAAGGTAAATCAAAACTAGTTTTTTATCAACATTTTGATGGGTGTAAAGGAGACTCCATTATAGGTATTCTTTAAAAATAGAAAGGTTCTTTCCAAGGGGGTTTGATCAAACCCTCTTCAATTAAAATCCTTTAAATGGAAAATTTCAAGGCTTAAATCATTATATTTTCTAAAAATATGCAATTTCAACAAAAAATAGGATGTCTTAGAAAGTGTAACCCATTATTGTCACAACACCTAGCCATGAACAAGAATTCACTATCCTCATCATCTACATAATCATATTCATCATTAGATATAATAGAATCTTCTCTAACATAATAGCTTTGCTTTCCTTATTTTTGTCATTCAGGACTCTATTTTGACATCGTGAAGCATAGTGATTTATCTTTCCACAACTAAAACATTTGAAAGACAACTTACCTCTATACTTTCCAATACCATTTTTCATCCTTCTCACAAAATTTTCTTCCACATCATCAATATCCTCTTGATCTAATACCTCAATATTCTCTAATTTTCCAGCCTTAAAAGTAGTCAACCTTTTCATTATTTGGAGAAAATTCTTTCATTTAAAAAGAAGTTAAGGAACCATACAACTGGTCTCTAGAATGTTTTCTCAAATCTTGAGATTCCTCAATAGCAGAAAATTTATAACTATAAGCTTTAGGTAGAGAAAATTGAGAAGGGAGGTGAATTAGTTGTACATTAAAACTCCAAAACCCTTATAAACATTCAGATCCAAATCAACTTAATTAACCCTTAATATTCTAGAATGATTTACCATGAAATCAAATAACAAAAACTAAAACAAATCCACATCATGCACAATGGAACACCCAAGAAGGGAAAAAACACAGTGAGGATCAACTCACAATATAAGTAATAATAACACTGATTATAGAAGGCTTACTACTGGAGGGATCACTTCCCAAAATAAAGTAGGGCTCATGACCAAGTTATAGAAAAGAAGATAGAGAAGAATGTTACAGTGAGAAATCCATCTAAATGCAATAGAAAGGTCCACCTAACCATCACCAACACATTCATAACCTTACTAAATATTGTAAAAACCTTCTCATTGCTTCCAATAGTCTAACTCATTGAAGCTTGCATTGCACTTCATAAATTCATACTCTAAAAATCTAAACTTCATATCATTCACTCTACTTGATTTCATCCCTCATAAAAAAAACTCTTATTTATATCATCTTCAACCTTTAAAACATTCTCCAAGGCCAGCTATGTACCTCAACTATTCAAATTCAAATTTGGTTAGCACCAAAACATTCTTGCGATGGAAAGAAATGAAGGAAGACCACAACACACCTCAACTCAAACCAAAATTCATTCAAACATGCCTCACCACACTTCCATAAATGCTGAAGCAATCCATAATTAGTGTAAATACCCAAGGTCAACCAAACCTATGGAACCACCATTAAACATTTAAGGTACAAGCTTCCTTTGATCTAAAGATGACCAACAGAAAAAGAATATCGCTTGAACACAATCTAGAATATTCCATGAACACCTTGAAATCCAACAAATTCCTTCACAACAAATTTCCCCTAAAGAATGTACACACACAATACATTCAAACAGTTCTCCTATACATTGTAACTCAAGAGACCAACTTCCAAAGCATGAAAGCACGAACAAATTCAACTGAAGAAATATATGAATATTATCAACACACTTTGAGATTTGTAAGACCTTAAACCAAAATATGGGGAAATGTGGAGCAAAACCATTTCTCCTAGACACCTCTGCATTACATAGTTCACATACTAGTGAACACAACTTTCTTTGTACAAGAAACAACACATAAAATTCTAGATATAACACCTCTGAACATGTATGATCAACATATCCAAACCACACAAGTAGATCTTCAACATAGAATAAATGTGGAGCAAAATTAGAAATTTAATCTGTAACATAGAACATCTCTTCAACACATTGTTTCCTCTTTCTTTTAAATTTTCTCAAAAGCACTTGGAAACCAAGCACCAGAGACACATTCTCATCACCTTCAATACTTTCTCATCACCAATAAACTATCTACAAGATAGAAACTCAATCAAACATCCATTTAACCAAAATCTTATCAAAGCAACACTAGATGTTGACACCGGTAGAACTTACTAATGGAAACATAATGCAACTAATCAAAGCATCACTAGAAACTCATCAATGCAACAACATAGATGAAAACACCAACTCAACACTAACCTTGTATTAGAATTGCATACAGTTGACATAATTGAAAACACCAATTGCACATACTTGCTATAATCAATGAGCTCAATATCAAATAATAGGATCAACAATGGGAACTATTCTTAGTACCTAAAACTTTAGATCCTTTGGAAATGGATTTGGAACTACTAACTCTTGTACTCCTATCTTTACTCCTTACTCTAGTTCTACTCCATACATATATATTTCCTCTACAAGTATTTTAACTATATCTACTTCTAGTTGATTACATACTAGAATAGGCACTATGTAAACCTCATATGCCTATTTTGTTACTGATGAAGTTTACTTTGTTACTAACTTTCATTTGAATCTCTATTTGGAATTTCTAAAGGTCTTGAACTAGGGATGGGATTGAAAATACCACTTGACTATTCACCTAGCATAAGATAAACTTCCCTTGCTTCTTACACTATATTTAAAACTAAATCCACTAGAAGAGCAATCTTATCAACTTCAAAAAATATTATATATAACTGGCCTTAATAATATCATGGGTACTTTAGCTCAACCAAATTATGTTTCTCTCCCCCCATTCACTACTAGATCCATTACTAAGTTAAGGTGAACCAACAAAGGGGATACTAGTATATGTTATTTATATGATTCATTTGGAGAGAGAGACCATAACTAACATCTGGAAATGAAATTGGAAAGGGTTTTGAGGTTAGATAAATTGATCATAACATATGACCCTAAAGATTTATCATAGGTATTTTTTTAATATAAAATTATATATACAAAAATAAATTCTATATGTGTATACATCATACTCATGTTGTGGTAGTTGCTACTCATGAGTTACATGGAAAGGTTGTAGTTTTTGTATTTGGTTATTTTTTGTCATTACTAGGAAAGCACTATGTTAGATGGGTGAGTACTTTATGGGGTTAAAAAAGACATGCAAAAATAACCTTGTTATTTTTACCTTGATGTTGTCTTAGTCAACCTATACAAAATTTATTGAATAAACTTAAAAATAGAGAGATTCAACTACAAAACCAACTCTTGTTATCACACCTTTAGCTACTAAAGTTCTTATTTTTCCAATATTGTGCCATATCCTTATATGAAAATGCATCAAGATATCCCCCTTTTTTTTACCCATTCTTATACACATATCCCCACATATTCAACCTCATCTTCTCCTTATATACACACACTTTAATACATTCACTTAAGCCATTTTTTAATGTATTTATCCATACATCGATTTCAATATATGAAAGGTTCCCAACCCAAATATGATCCAAATTTTCTGAGCTTGATTTTTTATTTGACTTTGACTAGCAAATAGGGGATTTGTTTTTTCTATTGGTTTTTGCTATTTTATGAGATTTTTGTGATTTTTGGTGGTTTTTTTTATTTTTTTGAGGTTTTGTCCTGATAATAGCGAAAAAGAAATAGATAATAAAGGAACATAAATGAATGAAATAAAATTATAAATTCTAATTTTCTTATGACAACAAATGTAATTTTCAAAATTAAGAAAATTGAACCACTGATTATATAGAATTTTACATACCTAGAAGCCAATGCTCAATTTACTAAAATATAATTACTAGAACCAAAACATATATAACAAAGTTCTGATATAAAGTTTGATTTGATTCTTAGTGGTCTAAAAACCTAATTTCCAGCTAGGGTTTGACGAAAAATGACACCCAAGTCATACAGTCAGCTGGTGAATGCAATGAAATGATAATATCTACTGATAAGAAGCCCTAGTTTGCAATTATCTTTTGATAACTCACTATTGCAAAAAAATATAAATGCATATTAACCTGTGATAAAGACCAATGATGCCCAAATGAAAACCCAAGGTAGATTTCACTATTTGGTGAACTGGGTTTTTGTCCAATTCACTATCCTCCAATGTATTTCATCCTCAGAAGACCTATATGTTGTTGAACCCTTCTTCTAGATCTCAAACCTACAATTTTATTTTTTCAAAATGAGAATAGAATTCCCAAAAATGATCCCAACATATTACTTTATAACCTCCCATGAGCTTTTCTATAAAAGTCAATAAAATAATCCTCTTTCTATGGTCTTTCCTCATCAAAAGAAAGGGCCACTTTTTTAAAACAACATTGAGCTACTAGGATGGGGGAACTTTTCACTATTCCTCTTATAATTTTTTGTTAATGTTCACTTTTTACTATTCCATTAAAGAAAGCTTTAATATTTCCAATTTATCCCTAGATTCATCAACTGAACTCCAAACTGAAAGGCTTGTAAAGCTCCCAGCTAAACTCCATGGCCCTCGGTTGGGTTCCCTAACCATTATACTAACCTATGAAAACCCTAATAGTAGGCCAACCTTCACTATAGTCTGAGTTGCCTAAGGAAGGAGCATTATAGTCCCCCCTTCCTGAGATTACTTATCCTCAAGCAATCACATGCCAGTTCACTACTTGACTCTGATATACATGCCATATAACCATACTCCTAAAGCAAATCACCATGAAAACTGAATGCCAATGCACCATCCATGTCAATAGTTGTATCCCAAATCATCGTACCCATCAAGCTATAAGTATCTATCATAATACAAGTAACACATACCACCCTTTTGTATGATTACACCATCAAAAGGGAATGAAAATCAACTCCCACATGCACATGAAACAACTCATTAGGCCCCCAAATGTTGTTGTAACTCAATTCTAAAGATAGAATGAAGTCATAGGTTACAACATATATTTAAAAAAAAACCATGTCCTACTCCCTGTTGACCTCATGGATATGATTCCAAGTAGGACAGCTACTATCCCATAATAGATTAATGGAGATGAAGTCACCAATCAACAAATATAAGGCTACCATATTATAATAAATTAGTGACATAACCAAAGAGATTCCTTCAACACCCATCCAAGGCAACCTTGGAGTGGTTGGTCCACTATGAGTGTTATTTGCAAAATCATCAACTAAAATTTTTGAAGTCCCCATTATATCATCCAAGTGACATATCTCATCAGCTTCCCCAATGATTAGTGTTGGAAGTGGCTCAAAGTAGTCTTCAACAATAAGTGTCACAAGGGTGCATGGTTCCTCATTGTATGACTCTTCAATCATTTCCTCAACTTGTTCAATTCCTACACCATTTACCTTGCCATCTTCTACCTTCAGAGTAGCTGCTATACAAGAAAAATTTCTTGAATTATGTAAAAGTGATTGTGCCTACTCAAAATTAGATAAGGATCAAAAATCTTCCTTCCTTGTTTCCTCACCAATTGGATAGTGATGCCTCTAAATCTACCTATTTGTAAGTGGTTTATTCTTATCAGCTCTAAAACCTCTTTGAAAGAGTGCAAATGTGGATAAGAAATACCATACTTTATTCCTTTTTGTCTTTCCTCACTTCTGCCTATCTAACTGATATCTCTTTTGTAGTTTCCATCCATCCTTATTATCTCACCATCGTGGAATACAACAATAGTATGTGATTTGTATTTATGATTTGTGTCAGTCCAAGTTTATGAAACTAATACATAGTGGTTTCCATCATCATAAATTTTTCTCATCATTTTTGTACGAAGATTGAAGTCACACTTTTTAATATCTAGCAATGAAGAGGTATGAACAAACCATAGAGAATAGCCTAGAAAACCATCCACACACCCCCTTATGGAATTCTCATCAAAATAAAATGGTGTCAACTCAATGGTTTGACCCAGCATAACAAAAGGAACCAATGCAAGATAAACTATCAAATCATCTATGTATCCCCATAAGAAGGAACCATCAAAATCATGAGTAGGTTTGTCTAGTTCACCAAATGGAACTAATACCTCATGCAAAACTAAGTTACCTTCATCTTC
The DNA here is from genome assembly GCA_007258455.2 of Sequoia sempervirens. Taxonomy (NCBI): domain Eukaryota; kingdom Viridiplantae; phylum Streptophyta; class Pinopsida; order Cupressales; family Cupressaceae; genus Sequoia; species Sequoia sempervirens. The sequence continues at coordinate 176,609,919 of VDFB02058242.1, read as the reverse complement.
ATAATCATACTCATGCACAACATCAATGGATGGCCTAGGATGAGCACACAAAGCTACTTGCCTCATTATTTTCACCATCTCTAGACATTATTTTGTTTGGCCAACAACTAACTTAGCTTTCCTTTCTCTCTCTATCAACATGTTACCCTTCCCTCGTGTCTCTTCCACACCATCAGAAGTTTGATATACCTAATCACATTGTGTATCACCTTGTTCTTTGACAAAATTATTATATCCAATAATCCAATTTTGTATGCCATCATTAGTAGGCTAGAAATAACCATCCTCCAAAGGTGTTAGCAGACCTATCTCATTAGAAAGAATAACCATAGCACTATTGTCCTTAAACAATTCAGGTATAATGTCATGCCAATGCATAAACTTGTTATCCATTTCTTCATAACCTGTCAAGTGTTGGTTCAATACAATTATCTTCACATGAATGGGGTATGCCTTCATGAAACAAATCATGATCCAAAGCTATCATTGATTTGGCCGCTATTTGGTTGGTAAAGTATATTTGAGAGCTTTAATGATAATTTGTTTCCCATCATGTATGAAACTAAACTCCATTGCTTGTAAATATTGATTGACCCTTTGTATAGAATGTAGCCATTGCATACAAAGTATAACTTCATTGTACTTCAAATCAAGTACATAAAAATCATCCATGTTAGAGAAAAAGAACATACTCTTAGTTGTCCCATCCTTTGTCTCATTCTTTAGCGTCTTAAGCACAATATGTTTACCCATGTGAGTAATCTTTAACACCATATTTTTGAAGTCTTGGTCACACATTCCAATATATTTCAAACATAGAATACCCAACACCACTTCATTCTTCTTAATTTTGATAATATCAACTACAATCTCAGGATTAGAGAAATCCTGCTTCTCATCATGTATGGACTAGTGTATGTTACAAGGTTCTTTGGACTGATTTATTGTTGTCGTTCTAAAGTAAACAAATTTAGTCCTCTTGGAAGAAACAAAATCAAAATAGTCATTCTTAACCAACGCATCATGTATGTTATCATTGGGAAGCTCATTGCCACCAATTACTCCATGAATAGTGGTTGTAAGTTCATGCAAATGAAAAAGTATAACACTAATGTCCCAAACTAGAGATTTAGGATGAATTGTACCTTTCCTTTTATTACTCTAAAAATCTTTAATGCAAGAGCACACTTGCATACACTTGGCAGCCCAATCTTGTAGCATATAAAGTTTTGAATCTATGACATCCTTATACTCAATCAAAGTATCAAAATCATAAGGGTGAGGCATCAACATACCAATTGATTCATGTTCTTTTCCCACTTCTGTTATAAATTCAAATTGTTGGCAAGTAGAAGTTCCCACCATCACCTCATGCTTATTTATCTTTTCATGAATGTATACCATGATACATTTTTTATCACAACCACCTAGCTTGGATTCATGCTCATATGATGTTTAAATATTGTTTTCCCGTTTCATAATCCTTACCATTATCTCCATAAATGATATGTTTTCCTTTACTAGCGAACCCCAAGGTGTGGTTTGCAAGATAAACCAACAATTATCAAAATGCAAGATCTTCTTAGTAAAAAACCACCTAGTCCCCCTAATCAACTTTAGCAAAAAATATGCTTCATATGTTCTTAGCAATTGTCCTCTCATTGTAGATGATGCATTACTAACACTTTTGGTTGATCTTCCATTCCATTCCACACGAATGGATATAACACTTGTGGCTAATCCATCAAGTGTGTAACCAATATCATCATTTTTTTGAGCCTTCAAGGTGTTGTCCAAAGGAGGAGAGTTAGAAACTTCATGATGCAAACCAAACCAAACCGAATTTCCTAATTCATTCCTCCTTCCTTCTTCACACAACTCAACATTCTCTTCTTGTGGGCTTACTTCAAAAATATCTTCCATTGTATACTCAACATCCACACATTCTTCTTTTGAAAGAAATAAGGATATGTTGTGTGATTCTCTTTGTCTTATTGCTTTATCTATCAGATTGCATCTTTCCTTGACCTTTTGTATGTGTTTTCTTGCTTGGGAATCATGCATATTGGCCTTGTTCTATCTTCTAGACCACCCATCACACAACTATTGTGTCCTTTTAACATCTTCCACAATATGGTGAACAAAATCAGGAAATTTGTGGCTTGAATCTACAATATATATCTCATGTGTAACAACCTCTACTTGAGTACCAACATAAGACTTGAAAACATTATTACCTTCTTGTGAAATGGATGTTACATGATGATTATAACTGTAGTTGCAAAAGTTAGAATAGGTGTCATACCTAGGTATCATGTTTACAACATCTCTAAAGGGTTGGTCCATGACTATAATCTATTCCACTTTGTGATCACAGTGAAGAATCAATGGTATAATAGGTGACTCCTCATGAACCAAAGTTTTAACTTCTTTAGGATTCTCACATAATGATTGTTTTTGGAAACAATCATGTGACCACTAGTAGGCTACAGATCACAAGCAAGTGATTCCTTTCTCTTTCCTTGTTCTTGCACCTTTATCTCTTCATTTCTCCCAATGCTTTCTTTGCTACCTTTTGATTTTTCTTCCTTTCTTTACTACTGATATGGACTTGTAAACATCAAGTTAGCTTGATCTTCATTTGATATACCCATAAATTATGTGAATGATAACATATCTTGTATCTTTTAAGGAAGAGAGAGATACTTGTCACAGGTGGCCATGATGGCATTTTTATTGGTGAGGCATGAGACTGCTTAGTTGTTCTTGTAGATGGAGATGAACCATTAGATTACCTAATTTTCATTGAAAGTAAATCTTCTAAATGTTTCATTTACCAAAGGATCTTATATTTTGTTTTTTCAAACTCTTCTCATGCCTATTTATTGATAAACAACCCTACCATGAGGACCTACCTCGCTATCTAAAGTGAAAACCAATTCCAAATTGAAGTATACACAACCTGATTTCACCCAACAGGTTGGTAGGATCCAAGCTCTGATATCACTAAAAGGTTCCCAACTCAAATTTGATCCAAATTTTTTGAGCTTGATTTCTAATTTGACTTTGACTAGTGAATAGGGGATTTTTTTTTATGTTGGTTTTTGTGATTTTTGGTGGTTTTCTGATTTTTTTGAGGTTTTGTGCTTGATAATAGAGACAAATAAATAGATGCTAAAGGAACATAAATGACTAAAATAAAATCATAAATTTTGATTTTCCTAGGACAACAAAAGTAATTCTCAGAATTAAGGAAATTGAACCACCAATTACATAGAATTTGCATACTCGGAAGCCAATGCTCAAGTTATTGAAAATCTAATTATTGGAACCAAAGCATATACAACAAAGTTTTGATATAAATTTTTATTTGCTCTTTAGTGGTCTAAAAAACCTAATTTTTAGCTAGGGTTTGACTAAAAATGACACCCAAATTGTACAACCAACTGGTGAATGCACTGAAATGATAATATTTGCTGATAAGAAGCTCTAATCTACAATTATCTTCTAATAACTCACTACTGCAATCAAATCTAAATTTAGATTAACCTATGATGAAGATGAATGATACCCAAATGGTGACCTAAGATAGATTTTCTTGTTTGGCGAACTAGTTTTTCATCCAATTCACTATCCTCTAAGGGATTTCATCCTTAGAAGACCTGTATGATTCTAAAACCCTCCTCTAAAGTCAAACCTACAATTTTTTTTTGTCAAAATGAGAATAGAATGCCCAAAAATGAGCCCAACATATTGCTTTATAACCTCCTGTGAGATTTTTATAAAATTCAATAAAATAATCCTCTTGAGGGTCTTTCCTCATCAAAATAAATGGCCACTTTTGAAAAACAACATCGAGTTACTAGGATGGGGGCACTTTTCACTATTCCTCTTATAATTTTCTATTACTAAATTCACTTTTTACTATTCAGTTCAAGCAAACTTTAATATTTCAAGTTTATCCTTAGATTCATCAATTGTACTCCAAATTGAAAGGCTGGTAAAGCTCCCAGCTAAGCTCTACAACCCTCGTTTGGGTCCCCTAATAGTTCTTCTAACCTATAGGAACCCTAATAGTAGGCCAACCTCCTCTATAGTTTGAGCTGCCTAAGGAAGGGAAATTACAATATAGTTGGTATCCACCTAGAGTTGACTATTTTCTTAACTAGGATCATTTCTAATGATAATAAGGTTGACCTTATGGTCACAAAAATGACCCTTGAATTTTAAAATTTTAATTCAAATCTTCACCAATTATTTTCATTTATTTGACCAAGTATCTAAGTCAAATGGGTCAAAACACCTACTCATCATCTTAAATTAATCAAACCATGATTAATCTAATCTAATCACCCATCACATTCTCTAGATTTTCCCACTTGCACAAATAAATCAATTTATTCATTTATTAAATCCTCATTTTCCCTCAACAAGGCATCTTTGGAGAATATTCCCTCAAGTTTGAATTTCAAAACAAGTTGACTTGTCCCTTCCAACATGGCATTAACTTCCCTCTTACATGTCCCCCACTTGGAATTTAAGTCCCTTTTTCTCCCTCCAACAAGCCAAATTTGAATTTTAAAACTCCAACTAATCTTATTTATTGGCACATTGACCAAAACTTCCACATTCCTCAACATTACTATGTTGACAAATGGAACTTTCCCATTGGTTGAATCTTTTTCCCACATTGCTCTCTTTTGGGCATCCTTCCAACTTGAGATTCTATAAATAGAAGGCTCATTCTCCATTTCTATCATCCACAATCTTCATGCAAAGTTACTCTCTTCAATTGGGAGGTAATTTTGTCCACTTCATAGCATCTTCAACAATCTTCATCATTTGAGCTTCTCAAGGGTTGGGAAAGGGTCACTTTTCACAACAAAGTGACACTAGTCCACTATGGAATAGGTGTGCATTGTGATTTTTAGGATTCTAACTAACTTGTTTTGTTGTTTTGTTTGTAGAGCATAATGGATTATTTCATAAAGAATGTTATTTTTTTGTTTTATTTAAACTAACTTCATGATATATATATATATGGAATAGAGTTTAAAGTTGCAGATATTTGGTGTTACAAATGGTGCTAGGAGGGCTAGGAGAGTTATGTATCTGATTTTCTTGTGTAATCTGCATTCATATTAATACCGATACGCTGTTGTTGCAATAACAATCACAATGTCCTCAGTTTTTTTTAAATAAAAATGAAAAAGCTCTATTTTATTTTTTATGTTTTTATCACTTTTTTGCACTTAGATCCAATGAATGATAGACTTGAGTCTTCCATGGCATCATTTTATAGTTATTATCACCTTTGATGCTTTTATTATTACTATGGAAACGCATTGGAAATGTGGTGACCTTGGTTTTGAGACTCATTTCTAAGTCCACTGGGTTTTAAGTGAAAGGATTTTTTAGTAGATATTGTCGCTTCTTTTATTTTTATTTTTTCTATTTCACTAATAATGTCTTTCATTAATAATTTTGTTGCTAGAAGGAAAATAATCTATCTAAACTATGAATGATACTCATCAGAAAGAATAATCAGTTGTAGGATTATAAGAAGCAAAACATCTATTAAAAGAAGGGGTACCCACATGCCCAACATGGTAGAACATTGGTTCACTTTTTTTCCAATCCAAGATATAGTTTGTGGCCTAAGAGAGACAACCAAAAAGTTGTCCAACCTGGAGCTTATCCATAACTTCATCCACCCATTAGTTAAAACCATTCCTCCAACTCTATGCTTTTGACATCATTATTAAATGACTTAAATGGTTGGAGGGTGCCAAATCACCCTGTCCTATGACTGTCATTACCTTCACCAGCCTACAAGTGGGAAATTATGAATTCAAGAACAATGTGGAAAAATTAGTTCCCAAGCTTAAAATACTACATTTTAAGATTTTCCCTATATCCCGTGCTTGGGTATGAGGATGTAAGGATTCTATTCACCCTCCATTAAGGATGCCAACAAATGCTAGTTGTTAGCACAATCTGGACATGCATTCACACGCAGTGGAGGGTATGTAGAAAAAGGGAGTTTGTCTCCCTCTTTTTGATGATATCTACTCATTCTTTGGGATTTGAAATGGGTCGTCGATGATCCAGTTGCTTTGGCGAACAAACATCAGGATTGATTAAAGGGGAGATTATTAGTTTATGAGTCGTGATGGATAGATAAGAATAAAAGCATGGTACAAGGTCTTGATGGCTGCTGGTGCTTTGAATGAAACATTCCACTCCTTGAAGACTCTAACAACTAACAACATCCAATGTATTTTATTGTTATTTCTTTCTTATGCAGGTGCCCCTTACTATGTACACAAATTTGGTGAAGCATTAAATGGTGTAGCTGCAACATGTGTGCACAATGATATTCAAATATGCAGCTTCATAAAAGCATCATGTCTACATGTAATTTTAGACCTTTGTTCTTTTGAAGCTTTGGCCAGTCAAACATTTTTCTTGAAGCACTTATGAAGATATTTATTGACAAAAGAAAAATTTAGTGGGATTTTACACATCTAAAGGAAAAAGCTTATCTTTTGCATATCAACGTCATGCATTTAATCTTATTGCTATCTATTTAGCTGATGCCCTTTATATTTGAAAAGAAAAAAATATTCTCTAATTGGATATAATTGATTACTAATCTAAAGGAGGTTGGATGCATAAGGTTTTCAAATCAATTGTTCTTTTATGAAGGTGGGGGTAAAATTGACATTTATTATTGAATTAATCATAAAGATATCATGTGCTTTTGTCAATGCAATTTTTATTTTTCTATTTAAAAGGTTTCCTAAAATAACTAACATGTCTTATTGTTTTACAATACATGCATTTGTGATGGTTATAGGAAAATGAAGGAAAACAAAGGAAAATGAGGAAGGAATAAGGAAAAGCGAGGAGGAGGGTTTTTGTTCGCACAAATGACTTGCCACATTGGAGCATAAAAAGAAAGCTTGGATGAATCCTGGAGTTGAAGAATATCAAGCATTAACACTTGAAGTTAACAAAGCATTTTTTAATGCTTGGAGATTCTGTCTTATGCTTTAATTTTCTGTTTTAGACTAAATCACTTTTTTTTGGGCTTTAAGACAAACATTACAAAAGCTTTCAATTTTAATTGCAAAGGGTTAAAATGAACTTTAGGAAAATTGACTAGATTTCGTTTGAGATTAAAAAATGAACAAAAAAACTCTCATTTGTCCTTTGGTGCTTTAAAAAAGAACTCACAATTTCTTTGAAAGGCTAAAATGAACATGTGTTGTACTTTTTTTGTGATTTCTTACTTAAACTAACATCATCAAAAAGGACGTATATGCTTCTCTTGTGCTTCACAACGATCTTGAAAATCAAAAGGCCTTTTTGATGATATTAGGTTGAGATAAAGTGATCACCTCCACACTTCATTTTGGGTTTAAAATTGAACAAAACACTTTGTAAGTGTGAGTAAACCTATTGTATGTGTTCTCCCTTTGTTTCTAAATGAAGGTTGCTCAAACTATGAATATGTTTACTCACTTTTGTTTATCTTAGAGGCCTACCTTGGGGGAAAAGTACTCATCTAAGGGAACGAATCAACCAGTAACACTTTGAACCTGAGAGTATTTCTAGCCAGGATATAAATGTGGGTATTGGCATAAACACCAGTATCATGTAGTTGACTCTGATGAGAAGGGAAGCAATGGTGTCTCACCACACTGGGTCAACTCCTACGAACAAAAAATCTTAACTAAAACCCTTGTTGTAGAAAGGCCAAAATCCATATCTATTTATTGGTGCAAGAATGGTCATTTTGAAGCTGCCCCAAACTTTTAAGGTCTTTAGTAGAAATGGAAAGAATGCCATGGGAGTTTCATGGGTGTTGATGCATGGCTACCCCATATAAGTGAGTGTCATGGAGGGGAGCCAGTGGGGTCAAGCATCTAACCATTCACTAAAGATAAGTGTAGTTGGACTTGTCCAAGTGGGGACTCAACAAATATTGTCTTTCATATCCATAAGGTTGTGCCTATTCTTGGTTACAAAATGCTTTGCTTGTTCAAAAAAAATTGGAAACAAACACTTAACATCATCATCAAAATTTCAAACCCTTTAGGAGGCAAATGCAATTGAAAAAATTCATGAGTTATTTCTTTCCCTTGGGATTCTCATCCTTAGAGGTTTCTAAATACTTGGATTTACATCTCAATTTTCCTACTAAAGTTAAACAATAGGTAACCCTTGCCTTGACTTCATCAAAATTCCACATAACATACTTTGTGGGATTTGAAGAAATTGAGACATTGGACATCTAGTTTGGAAACTTAATCAAAGAAGTTTTTGTGGTAAAAAAAAATCACTAAGAAAATATAACAAAAATTGGCTCACCTGTGTTAATTCCTCATGATTTCCATGAAAGTCAAAATTCCAAAATGAAAGTCCTTGAGTCAAAGTTCAAAATTTAGGAGTCACACTCAAAAGGTCATCAAGAAATACATTAGGAAGTGCAATCAAAAGCAACATATCAAAATAAGAAAAAAATTCACAGGGTTCTATAGACTCATTCCTTTGAACAATCTAGAAATGTATGCTCAGTTTGAACCACTTCTTAGTTATAGAGGTCCTTAGAAGTATCGTATGTTCTTCAATATCAAGGTCTAGTAAACAAGTGTCTTTTCAGGTACATCCTATGATCAAAATAAAACCTTCATTCATCTTTGAAAATCAAAAAACCAAAATCATCTCAACTCTTCAAAATTCTTGGAAAAATCCTTCATTTTAAACTTTGGGAAAGTCATTTGAAACCAATCCAAAATCACCTTGTTTGATTGAATGTGTGTAGATGCATCCTTCTCCACATATTTGATCAAATTATCAAAATTTTTGAAACAAATTCATCCCTTGATAACATCCAACATCTTGGGATTTAGGAGTTCATTATCAAAATCATCTTGTTTGGATAGGAGTGTTTAGATGAATCCTTCTTCTCACACCTAGACAAATTAGCATCTTGTGAACAATTTAACTCTAGGACAACATCCAACCTCTTAGAGTTTATGAGTCCACCAAAATCCGAATCCAAAACAAATTAATCCTAAATCAAGTCCTAAATTTTAACATACCCTTCAAGATTTTATCAAGAGTTCCAAACATCCATCAAACATCCATCTTACATTCATATCATTATCACCCTTTGATCCTTAAATCACCCTAAATTTCCTCTTTTGTACCTAAAGTTAGATCAATCCAAAGAATTAGAGAATTCACCTTCCACATTCTTGAAGATTGATCCCTATTTTATGGTGCAAACTAGATCACAACAGAAGAGGAACATGGAAGCCAACAAAAAAACATATACTTCGAGTGACTTAAGTCAAACCACTCCTTAAATGAATCCCATTGGGTCTGGCAGTCTCACGGTTAACCTTCCTCCATTTTCGCAAGACCATAAAGAGGAAGGTGTCCAAATGGAGGACCTTACCAATAATCCCTTTGGAATGTCACATAAGGAAATCACTAAAATAATTCAAAATCTGAAGAATCATAAGATTATCAACATCATGGTGAGAATAAATCCCTCACTATACATGCTCAAATTAGCAAAGCAAGGGGATAAAATCCCCTCCAATTTCTATGTGATCACTATTGTGGAACCATATTTTGGAGTCATGCCTCCAATCTCATCTACCATCCCAATTTCATATGCCCCCTCATTTCAAAGCATCACTACAAACATCCTACAAATCACCTCATCCATTGCTCCAATGCAGCCCATTGTTAACAAAGGAAGTGCATTTCTCAATGCATTGCAAATGCATCCTCTTAAACAATCAAGATTTGGATGCAAACACCATCTTGGGACAAACTATACCCCTAAATCCATTACATACATATGTCCCTCTCACCTTTCATGATCCAAATGAACCATCATCATCATCATTCCGTGCAACACCCCAAACCTCTCTCCCCATGACCTCGCAAGGAGAGGGTGACATGTCGAACTAGGGAGAATTTTTGACACTACACCATTTCCTCAAGAGATCACATCTCTCATGTTTGCACCACTTCTACCATTTCCATCATCATCAACACCAATTCTTGGCACAATGCTTCCCCCTTTACCAAATATCAATCAAAATCAAACCAACATCCTGAACATCAATTAAAGCATCACACCAAACTCTCAAAACTTGTCATCGACATTGCAACAACAAATGACAACTACACAAGAAATCAACACATCATCAACCACCCCCTAACATCTCAAAGAATAGTCTCTCAAGGACCAACCACATCAATCACATCATCTACCAATCAAACCCCAAAAACCAACATGACAACACCTCTCACCTCCACAACAAGCACCATTCTGAATCCACCACCACCAAGCTCCAATACATCAAGCCAATACAATATGGCATTGCAAGTTGCACAACAAGCTACTTATCAAAATGCATTCCTACAAGTACAAAAACAACAGGCCACACAATTAGCTACTAAACAAGTTGTGCAAATAGCTACTTAACAAGCCATTCTAGCTGTGCAAGCTGGTCAAGCTGCCAAAGTCACACAACAAGCATAGTAGGCTACACAAGCCCAAGCCTTATTTTAGCAACAAAAACATGCCACTCAAGCAGCTGAAGTTGCACAAGATACACAAGCACAAGCTAAAGTTGCACAAATTACTCAAGCACAAACTCAAGCTCAAGCACAAACTCAAGCTCAAGTTGAAGCTCAAGCACAAGCTCAAGTGCATGCTTAAGCCAAAACCCAATATCAAGCACAAGAAGCGCAAGAATAAGCACAAGCATAGTATCTTGCACAAAAACATGCAACACAACAACAAGCATATTAGCAAGTGCTAAAGCAATATCAAGAACAATAGGAAGCAACCCAATTAGCTACTCAACAACAAGAACAACAACAAGCTCAACAATAGGCACTAATAGCACATCAGCAATAGGACCAACAACAAGCATTGTTGGTACAACAACAATTGCAAGCATACTTGGCTCAACAGAATATGCAAATATCATCCATTAACATACCAACCAATCCACCCATCCCACTGACAATTGAACCATCTCAAAACACTTTCATCCCACCTCCTGATCTACAAAATGATGTGACAACACAAATCAGGTTGCTCTCGCAACAAGTGTTCGACCTTCAATCAAGGCGAACCACGAAAACACCTAGAAACTTGTGTCCTTATCTGTTCAATAGAAGTCTTGTATTGAAACCATTCCCGAAGGGATTTGAGATCCTCAAATTTGGTAAGTATCATGGGACAGGAAAACCTAAATATCACATCAGGGAATTCTAGGTTCATTGTATGGAAGTCACCTATGATGATACCTATATGATGTTGCTATTTCCTAGGAGTTTGGTTGGCCATGCTATGGAATGGTTCTCTCACCTACCTACATGCATCAAGACATTCCAATAAATCATATACGCATTCATCAAAAACTACACATGCAATATTGCCATGGATGTCAGTCTAGAGGAACTCTTAGCTCTGAAACAAGGTAAGAATGAATCATTTGCTTCATTCCTACAATGATGGTGATCCAAGGCCAATCAAAGTAAATGGGTCATTCCTAAGCAACAACAAGTGTGCACTATCATATCCAACCTTGATAGCCTCTTGACATTCCATCTCAAGGTCCAACGGATCACCACATAAAACCAGTTGATTTCCAAGGCACTTAGCATTGAATGATCCCTTATGAAACAACCTAGAGGATTAACTTCATATCTTGAATAATAGAACAATCACCCACCCACCAATTACAATGAAAAACATCGCACATGGGAAAGAAACAAAAAAATTACCAATGATGGGGTCGTTAATGCCAAAGTTGTCATCAGTGCCCCTTGGAAAAACACACCTGCACCACAACAACAAAACCAAAACCATCATAAAAAAAACCATCGAGCAAACACAACAACACATCAAACAAACAATCAAGTGATCAATAACGTCAATGATCAAAGGGGACTACCTTAGCGAAATAAGAATTCAAGCAAGAAAAATTACACCACTCTCGGGGAACTGCTCGAAGTCATCATGAATAAACTGATAAATGAAAACCTCATCAAGATTCCAACCTATGAGAACTAGCAAGAACCAGATGCTAAACTTCCTTGGTATAACAAAAATTAGCTCTGCAACTTCCACAAAATCAAAGGGCACACCACAAATAGTTACATGAGGTTAAAGAACCTAGTCCAAGACCTCATTGATCAAAGAATCATAAATGTGGAACAACCAAAAAGGAATTAGAATCTCAAAATATATATGAATTTGATGCCTAACCATAAAAATTTAAAGGGAACAATAACAATAATAAGGGGAAAGGAACCTTCAAAAATGTAAACCATGTGTATGAAACTATCATTGCTTCCCTAAATGAATACTATGTAGTAATCACTATCAAAGGAGCTGATACTAATTGTGGAGTCACCACAAGAGGAAGAGAGGTTAGTATCACAGGGTCATCTCAACCAAATAGAGCACCCACACCTAACCCTAGATCTGTTCCCAATGGTTACAATGTCCTTGATCAGCTAAAAAAAATGCTAACACAAATATCCATCATGGAGTTATTAAAAATATCATCCGCCCACAAGAAAATCCTTGAGGAAGCATTTGCTTCATCCTCCGTCCCCACAGATCTTGATGCGAAACAATTCCAAGCTATGGTTGAAAACATCATTACCCTGAATCTCCTTACATTATCTGAACAAGATTTTCTCGCTTAACCATCTCACAACTGTGCACTCCATTTAGAGGTCCTAGTGCAGAAAAGTAAAGTCAAGCGAGTCTTGGTGGATGGAGGTGCAAGCTTGAATATTTGTTCCATCGAGCTCATCAAGCAGTTAAAAATCTCAGAGGATTCCATCAACAAAGGAAAATTTATTACAATAAGAGAATATGATGATCAGGAAAGAGTGTCCCAAGGTACAATCAAAATCCTTATTCAAGTAGGGCTAGCTATCAAGAAAACCACATTTTAGGTCCTGGACCTCAACTTTCCTTACAACATTCTCCTAAGATGTCCATGGATCCATGCAATGCAAGTAGTAGCATCAACCTTCCACCAATGTGTCAAATTCACATATGAAGGAAAAGAGGTCACCATCCATGGAGATCGTGAACCATTCTCCTACTACAAGAACATTGAGGCAAAAATACTACAAAATACCTCAAGTACCTAAAAATGATGAAGGCCCATCAACATCGTACATTGATCCAGCCACTCTTGCTTCCACTTCTGTGATAGAGACACTAGCCATTCCCACCATCCATACCATCTCCAATATCAAAGTCATCATTTAGGATAATGGTTACAAAAACTTCACAATTCCTGAAAAAGCTTTTGTGGTAGGAGAATTACTAGAATCTCCCAGATCACGAGGATGTCCACAATCAAATGAGGCCTCCACATCTCAAACATCTGCTAAAGAATATCCCAACTTCAGAAGTTGGGGAGATCTCAGTTGAGAAGTCATAGAGGAGGACCCATCTCATCTCCTATACCAAGATAATAGACTAGCAGCTAGTCTACCAATGGATGACAAAAGAAAAGGTTTGCAAGTGATTCTTTCAATGAGCTATGACAGAAACTAGAGACTTGGGTAAAATGATAATGGGCTTATAATACCTATCATTCCAGAGACGCGAATGAGAGACCTTGGACTCAGATATACCCATCCGAGTATAACCATATGTGGTTGAAGTCCTCTAGTTAAAAAGGTCAATAATCCTCCTTACCAATCCACAACCAAACTTTTCTTACTCGTATATATAGGTCGAGTCATAGACAACTTCATATTTGACATAACTAATGTCTGTAGTAGTAGTGATGATGAAGATCCCATAACCAACCTACCTAGGCTCTTTGAGGATACCACCCTTCTCATGATTAGAACCTTATCCTTTGAGTTAGACCATCAAAATCATGAAATCCGCCTAGTTTACCCCCAACTCATCAATCATGACCAACGAGGACCACCAATTCTTGACACATTTGAAAATGATGAGGCACTCTTAGAATTCATGGGATGATGGGATAATATTCTATATGGGGATCACAAAGGAAGATTCATCATTGAGCTAGATACAAATTCATACTATGGGGAAATGATTGAATCCCTTAGTCACAAAAGAAAAAAACTGAGAATAATCTCTAGGTCCTTGAGTGAAAACCACACTATGGCACTCTCCAACCCAAAAAAAGTAAAAGAAAAGATGCATCCAATGGCGAAAACCTCTTTGAGGTGCCTGAGGATGGGGGATTCAATCTTCCTCTCAGAGTTCTCCATCAGGAAAAATTAGTAGTCCTAGTAGAAAAGTGCAATCTAATTAATCTAGGAACAAAGGAAACCCCGCACATCACATTCTATGCAGAGTCATTACTATCAAAAGAACAAGAACTCGTAGCAAATTTCTTGAATGAGATATAGGTAAACTTTGCATGGAGCTATGCTGACATGCTAGGGTTCGATCCAAAAATTGTAGTTCATCACCTAGTAGTATAATTTGAAGCAAAGACCATTAGACAAAATCTCAAGAAAATGCACCCTCAGATCGCCCTGCTAGTCAAAATGGAACTAAAGAAGCTATTGGATGCAGGATTCATTCAACCAATAGATTATCCAGAATGGGTGCCAAACCTAGTTCTCATCTCAAAACCCGATGGGGGCATCAAAATCTGCACAGATTTTAGGGACTTGAACAAGGCATGTCCAAATGATGATTTCCCATTGCCCAACATTGACACGATTGTAGACATGATAGCAGGACACAAAATGCTTTCCTTGATGGACGGTTTCTTGGGATACAAATAGATAATGATTGCTAAAGAAGACCAACACAAAGCGGCCTTCACTTGTCCATAGGGGACTTACTACTGGAATATGATGCCATTCAGCTTGAAGAATGCAAGAGAAACATACCAAAGAGCCATGACATTAATATTCCATTGCATGATCCATAAAGCTATCAAAGATTATGTCGATGACATACTAGCCAAATCCAAAAAGAGGAAGGATCACATAGCAACTTTGAGCACTATTTTTGACAAGCTAGAAGAATATAAGGTCTGATTAAATCCAAAGAAGTGCATCTTCAATGTACAATTAGGAAAGTTGTTAGGATACATAGTGTCAATGAGAGGTATTGAGGTAGATCCAACAAAAGTAAAAGCAATCCTCAAGATGGAGGCACCCAAAATATTGAAACAATTGAGAGGTCTCCAAGGAAGGTTTCAGTCCATCCAAAGATTCTTAGCATAAATAGCAAATAAATAGAATCCATACTCTCACCTACTTCACAAGGGAGTAGTGTACAAGTGGGATAACACGTGTGAAGAAGCCTTCAATAAGATCAAAGAATATTTTCTTACACCACTAGTCCTAATGCAACCAATCCAAAGAAAGCCATTAATTCTCTATGTGTCAACAATAGCAGCAACCCTTGGAGCTCTCCTAGCTTAGCACGACGAAAACAAGATAGAAAGGGCCATATATTATATCAGTAGGACAATGGTCGGTCATGAGTTAAACTACTCATTTATTGAAAAAGAATGTTTAGTAGTAGTCTTTGCTTCATAGAAATTCAGACATTACATGTTGGCACACAAAATAAAACTCATCGCCAAGATTGACCCCCTCTAGTACTTATTGTCAAAAGCAATGCTCACTAGAAGAATGGAAAAATGGGTCATGATACTATCAGAGTATGACATTGAATATGTGGAGTGGAAAGTGATTAAAGGCCAATTCATCATCGATCAACTTGTGGAAGCACCAATTTATTAATAGAATCCTCTCATCTCAGAGTTTCTAGATGAATCCATCTTCAATCTAAACATAGCCGACGACTGGAAACTTTACTTTGATGGCTCATATACGCAGCATGGATCAGGAGCCGATGTGTTCTTTATCACCCCATAAGGGGACTACATACCTAGATCATACAAATTGGCATTCCCCTACACCAAAAACATTACAAAATATGAGGCTTTAACCATAGGTCTTAGAATAACAGTGCAATGGCATATCATAGCACTTATACATCACCAGTTTTTGTCGTACAATGATCCTATACATACCCAAATAAAAAATGAAGTCATCTTGTCAAACTATAAGTCTTTGAGCCTTGGACATAGGCAAGGTTGATCTTTGATCATCCCCCGAGACACTTAGGTTTGTCCTTTAAGAGTTCGTCATAATAAACTGACACTTCATCATGCATATCTTCATCTATAAATCAATCAAGTCATCTGTCGAACTACATGGTCTTTGCATGTATAATGTAGGCAAGGCTAATCTATTGATCAGGCCATGAGGCCCATAGGATAGGCCCTTAGGTTAGTCTCTTGGTCAAAATCTCAAAAAACTCCAAAACATTGGAAAATAAAAAATAAAACATTTGGAAAATCTCAAAAAAGACCAAAACCAACCTCAAAACATTGCAAAACATCAAAAACATCCAAATATTTGAAAAATCCATCTGTCTCATCTCGCTTTCACCTAAAATAAACATCACTCATAATAAATGCTCGCCATCCTCAACCTTTGGTGAAGCAATCAGAAACAAGTCTAGCAAGTGAAAAGTGAAAACTCAAAATGTCAAGTCTCAGATTTAAGTTAGTACGTAAACAAGTTGGTCAACTCTTTGTGTCAATAACTTATCATCCAAGTAGTCCCAAATCAATCATCTAATAACATCATGTCTTAGGATGTATCTTTCCTACAATGGGCATTATTTATCAGAAAGAACACTTTGGATAAATGAAATGGTGTGCTACCATCCACTAACATGTCCTAGGATGTATCCTTCCAACAATGGGAATTATCTTTTGGTAATAGTTTTGGTTCTTATCCTTAAAAACACATTCCCTTTTGGTTAGTTGTATTGAAGAACATCAGCTTGTTTATTTACTTTATCTTTGTCTTTTGACTTATCTCTTTGCACTCATTCCAATAACCTCTCGATGATGTACAAACAAATGGATTTAGAGAGATAGGAATGGGACAACGATCATTATATTTTGTCTACTATGTTTGTTGGATGTCCTTGTAATATAACTTGGAAAAATACTTGCTTTGTTAGATATGTATTGAGGGTGTTTTGGGCAGCTTGTTGACTATTGCATTGATAGGTTATACCTTTCTGTGTTTTGGTCCCAGGTGTTTGAGACTTATAAAGTGCATCCCAACAAGGTTTGCGTATGTCAGATAAGAAGAAGAATACTCCTATCTATTTGTTGAGTCAAAGTCCATCACACTAAGTGCAATGCCATCCTGGTTCTTTATACCTTGATGCATCGTGCTTATGCATGTTATCAAACATAAGGTAAGTGGCCCTTTTAAAATCCCAATTCTTGATAATAAAATCATCCATTTCTCATCATCATCTCTCATGAAGTTGGCTTGTTGGATCCTTTTATCATCATCTCATTTCTCATTTCTTCTTTTCCTACACTAACATCATACCAGAATAGTTAATCATCATCACAAGTTCATCCATCCTGCATCCACAAACCATCAACATTCTGCACATCATCCCATATGCATATTCATCATCATAATATATATATGTTAGTCTAAGCATCTTATAAAATCATACATTTGCATAAAACATCCATTGCAAAATCATATAGGCATCATCACATCATATCATCATTTAAGTTGTTTGGGATAATATAGATGGGTTATTCTAAGCATCTTGAAACCATCTCATTTGCATCATCATCACAACTGTCCATTTTTTAACCTCTTTATTGTGAGATCGACCATCAAAGTGAATATTTTCACTCGATATCTTGAGGGGGAAATGTACCAATGTAGTTCTTTCTACTGGGGCATCTAAAAAAATTAGAATTTGTTTGAATTTTTGATTGTGGCAAATTTATTCTTTGAACCAACGTAGCAAGTACATTGCTTCATAGAGGGGAAAAATGTAGACACTTAAAATATGCATACATTTCAATTTACCATTTTAAATGAATAACCTTTATTTAATTAAATCTAACATTTCATCCTTTAATTAAATAGATTCACTTTATCTAATTAAATCATTACCTCATTTGATTAAATAGATCAATTTTTAATCAAATACTAACATTCCATCTTTTACAATGTGCAAGAAAATCTTACAATTTTGTGAAGATTAGATGTCAATTTTTTTTGTTTATAACTCATAAAGATTTTTACAATTTTGAAATAAATGGAAACTCAAATCTTATTTTTACATGCAAAATCAGATTCCCTAGAAAATTATAATAAAAATTTAAAAAGTTCATAAAATTTTGATAAATTGGGTGAAAGTTATGCCCCATCAAAATTTTCTTACAATGTTCACTGAGAGATTAAATTTTCAACTTATAACTAGAACTTCTAAAACATCTTGATGTAAAATAATTAATGTCAAAATGAGCTTTCCAACAATTATTTATAAATAAAAGTGACCCCCCATTAAAAAGCTATGCAAAAATGAAAAAATCCCCCTTTGCAAGATTTGATAAAAAAAATTACCCCACCCCTTTTTCAATTTTTTCTGACATATACCTAATAGTTAGCACATTCTTCTATAAAATAAAATAAAATAGTTATTATTAAACTTTACTTTAAATTCCAACAAAGACTTTCAATACATAGGATCAAAATCTATGAGCACACATGGGTATGTGTAGGATCATCATGAAAAAAATAGGCCCTTAAGTGGTAAAAAAATTAGAAAAATCAGAGTTAGGCAACTTGACTTAAAAATTTGAATAAGTTATCTATATTATTTCAAAAATATATAAGAATAGAATCTATAGAAAATTGAATGTAGTTTCTAAACTACTAGGTTTTAAAAAAAAAAGAAATCTATTTGGTGAAAATTTGGAATTCCAATGATGTAGTACTTAAATTTTGGGGAAAAATTAAGAAGTAGGTGTATGTCTGACCACCCTAACCACAATAAAATGATAATATTTTTTTATAAGATTTTAGATATAAGTAGAGGACTCATGTACCGATGTGATGAATATTTTTTTTATAACTTTTTTCCAAGTAATAATTAATTATGATTTTTTTATTACAACTTTTTAAAAATATAAAGAACTCATATGTCTGACCACCTTAACTTGGTCAAAACTTAATGAAATTCAATTTTTATTTTTTTAATCATATAGTATGCAAAGTATATAATGTGACACATGTTTTTCATTCAAAAAATGTGATACCGTTTGAAAGCTATAGATATTTTTCAATCAGTCTATCGATTAAGACTTTAATTGTAATTTGAATAGAAAATGAATAATAATTACTTATTAAATTCAAAGTAAAGCATAATTTATATTGGTGGAAAGTTGAGAATCTCCTTTAAAAACTATTTTTATTTCATTAATTTTGGGTAAAAAAAGTCATTAGCCACATACCCATCATATTGCCACTTTTTGGCCCATCATGATCCTATACATACCACATTAAAGATTGAGGTTGAGTCAAAGGGGCCAGAAAGGGGAAAGGAAAACTGAGGTGGTGAGAAAGTTCTACATGGAAGCCACCTACTTGTAGGTCAATGAAAGATAAGATAACACAAGAAAAATGATGTCTATGTGTCCTTGAAGCCACTGAAATTGTTGAAGATGTGGGGTTGATGCAAGAAGTTGGGTACACAAAAAGCTCAAAAAGTGGAAGTGTTTTTGTTGTTTTTCAGAATTTGTCACACTTGGACTGAAAATTTGAGGCACTTACATAACGAATCTTAAAAAAATTCAAAGATATAAAATTTATCATTTTGAATCTAGTTTCCAAATATGTAAATTATTCAAATACCCGAATTATAGAAATTAAATTTTGATAGGGATCTATAAAAACCACTTTTTAAAAGTCCCTTTTTTTAAGCATACCAAGCACGTGTACGAAGAACACTTTTTGACCCAAATATAAGTATTTTTCTAATTCCTCTTGGAAAAAGATAGATAAAAACATGAAGTTTGGTCTAGAATTTATTTTTTTTATTAAATTTTTATTGGCCTTAATTGTTGTTTTCAAAAATCATCTATGAATAGAATAATTGGACCTAAACTAAACATTTTTTTACCATTTTTCTTTCATTGTGTAGAGAATTGTTTGAAGTTTGATGCCATATAATTTTCTTTTACAAAAAACTTAACCAAAAAAAAGTTATTAAAAAAAAAAGCATGATATTTCAAGTTTAAGGACTAGTTTGCTTAGAAATTAATTAAAAATAGAAAACTTAATCCAATATTAATAAAAATTATATATTTGGAAAGTAGAAATCATGTTCTTAATGGATTTTAATTTTACAGATTGATTCAGAAAAGAAGTCCATCAGCCATGTTGTCATAGTTGGACATTCTTCTTCAATTTGCCTTAGTTTTTTAGTTGTAGGTCAAAGACTAAGGCTTGAATTGCCAAGTTTCCCAAGCCTAAAACTAGGGTTGTAAGTAGTGTGGGAATTCAAATTTTAAATAACGCGTATGTGTTACAAAAATGCGTCCACATTATTTAAATGAAACATGTATGCATTTCATAATGCATACGTGTTATCTATTTACCCATTGGGTAAAGATAATGCGTATGCATTATGAAACACGTATGTGTTCTTAGAACACAATGCATACAAATTTCATAACACATATTCATTTCTAATATAGTCATTTTCCCTTAATTTAAAAAATACTAGTAAAACACGATTTTCTTTCAACAATCTTTTTCTATAGTACGGTCCAAAAGTGTCATTTTCTAAGGTTTTTATTGCAAACTTGTCTTGTGGAGGACATATTCTATTCAAATTATTGGAAGAGACAAAGTGCAGGTTGAATTTTATGAAGTGGAATCAAGTACAAAAAAATTTTAGAAGAAGATTTGGAAAAAGAGAATTTTTGGATGTACTAATGATGTTTTTGTACTTTAGAGTTTATAAAAAAAATGATCTTCATAGTACATATTTTAATTTGAATATTTGAAGGAGGTGGCAATTTGAAAATAGGTTCCTTGAAATTTTTTTTTGGTCATAAAAAAGGGTTTGGTAACCATGGGTGATAAGAAAAGATAAAAAAAAAAGATGTAGAAAGTTAATGATACCCGAAGAAATTCAAGCAAATAAAGATAAGGAGGAAAAAAGACAAAGGGAAAGGAGAGAAAAGATTCATCAAATGAAAGATTTGGAAGCATCTAGTTCCAAGAATGTTGAAGAGGAAGCCATGAATGATGAAATGAATGTAGATGATGCAAATGTGGAGATGGTGAATATGGAATAAAATGCAATTACAGAGAATAACCCAACTATGCCTTCAACTTCAACTTTGAATGATATGTAAACAAATTTGAGTATGTCTTCAAATCCACCTCCCAATGATATGAAAAATCCACCTATTCAAACAATCTATCCAGGTATGTGTTCAAACCCAATTTTTGATAATATTGCTATTGTTTGTTTACATGAAGTTGGACTACCATTGATGAGATCAATAATATTAGGGTTGAAACAATTTAGAAACAAAAAAATGATGAAATATATCTTATGAAAATGAAAATGAGAATGAAATCCCTAATATTGATGAAAATGAGAATGAAATCCCTCATATTGATGAAAATGAGAATGGAATCCCTTTTACATTTGAAAATGAAAATGAAACCCCTTGTGTGAATGAAAATGAAACTCCTTCTATGGATGAAAGTGATTTTTTTTTTTTTTACAATGGAAATAGATGTGCTAGATAACCTTCATGGTAAATTTTCTTGGAGACAAATTAGAAATTATGGAAAGAAAATATATATAAAAAAAAAATTATAGAAAGAAATTAGGATTCCAATGTCAACTGATGGTGCAATTGATGAGAATGTTGAAAATAAGAAAAGTGATAAAATAATTAGGTGTTTTTGTAAATCCAAAAAAGAAAGATGATTCAGTAGGACAAGTCATATCTAGTGTTGCTAATACTACTGATGTTATTGGTAATAAAATTTGATCGAAAGATAACAATTCGGCTCGTTGTGCAATAACAACTCCTCTAGTTGATAAAACAACTTAAAATAAAAGAATGTTAGTAAGATTAGTAAATGTTTAAAAGTAAATCCTAGAACTTTGATAAAATATGCTAAAAGAAGAGAAAGTATTGAAAAGGATTCTATTAATCGGTGTTGGAGTTTTAGTGGTAGACTCCCAAGATCAAACATGAAATTAACTAATGAAATTAAATCTTTAATCGATAAATTTTGGCATGATAACATAAGAGTATCACCTAACATTAGAGATTTCTTAAAATTAAGGGTGGGTTCCAAAATTCGTGAACCTCATCCAAAGCATCTCTTAGATATGACTCAAACTGAATTATATAAAAAAAAAAATAGATGCTTCAATCTTACCATTGAATATTAACATAAGTCAAAGATCATTCAAAAAGTGTTAACCTTGGTATGTTAGAATTAATAAGCAACAAATCTCTTGCTGTCGTAAGACTCATGCACAATTTCATTATTATTATGATATATTTCAATATATACGATGGAATTTGCATGCAAACCAAATTATGCAGGACATTTGTGGCATTAATATGCTACCTGAAAGAATCAAATATTTTATAGCAGGTTTGTTTTGTGATCCCTCTTTAAATGGAAACTCATTTTTTTTAAAAGCGTGCATTTATGGAGAATGTGATAGATGTGGTAAATTTTCATTATTAGGAGAATGTATGCATGAAATTAGTTTAGATGAATTTGGACAACAATTAGTGGAAATAAAATTTTTAAAAATGTTGATTATATTTTTTAAAAGATGGAAAAACTAGAAAACGTGTTGAGCTAATTGTGGAAAAAGTTAGTGTGCATGCTTTTATTAATGAATTTAAAGATAAGTTTGTACCTAAATATGTTCAACACTCTTAGAATGCTCATTGCTTTGATAATCAATTTTTTTTATGTAAAAACACATTCCCAATTGGAACTATATTGTCAGTTGTTGATTTTGCTAAAAATTATACTCTTGCTCCACAATAAGAAATTCAATCACAGTACTATAATTTACTGCAAGTAGCTATATTTGTTCACATTATTTATAGACATGCAGAAGATAGTACAAAAGATAATAGAATTTATTTGAGAGAGTACCATTTTTATGTAAGTGATAATCAATTACATTCATCTGAGTTTGTACAATATTGGTTTGATATATTTTATAAAAAATTAAAAGAGATGAATTCAAATGTTAGAACATCTCATATGGTCAGATAATTGCACGGGTGAATTAAAAAATGCTAGAATATTTTATTGGTTATGTACAGTTCATAAGAAAAATAATATCCAACACATATGGAGTTTTTTTGAAGCTGGTAATGGTAAGGGAGAACATGATGGAGTAGGTGCATGTGTGAAAAGAGCTCTTGCTAGAGAGAAACTAAAATTTGAGGATGCTACAAAATTTAGAGATGCACGTGCAGTTGTAGATTGGTGCAATACCAAATTATCTACAAGAACAAGTGAGAGCTCAATAACTCGATGCTTCTTTTGGTTAGTTGAAGAAAATGATATTTTTTCTCAACAAGATTGTGAAATAATTAATGCATATGCAAAATGGCATTCATTTAAGAGTTCAAATGAAAACACATGGACAATATGGACAAGGGAGTTGGCATGCTTTTTTAAATTTTTTAGTGTAGGTGATTGGGACACATGTGAAAATATGGAATGGGTTGAACAATGGGAACAAAGAGCCTTAACGCCTACATTGAAACATGTTCAACATGGAATAACAATTGAAGATAATCAAGTGTTCGTATCAGATGATTATGATCGTGTTTTGGATCTTGTACAAGAAGGTACATTATTTATTGAGTTGAATTTTGTATGTATGCATGTTTATATGTGAATTAAATATAAGTCACTCTTTATTGAATTTTTTATTTATTTTTGTAGGACATGTGTATGATGTTGTTGCACCTGAGGGGAATGAAGAGGAGACAGATTACTGGTTGACTAGATGTGTTGAGAGAAAACATAAGTTGGTACATCCTAGAGTGGATGATGATAACTTTGAGTATCCAACTAATTCAATGGTTTTTTTTGGCACCTGGCTTTGAAAATATTTGATGAGAAAGAATGGCTTGCCTGCATTTGAAGATTATGAAAGACACAAGAAGATTATACATTTTTCACATTTAATTTTGGTAACCAATATAAAACTAGTTAGATATCAATAGAGGCCTAGTAATTAAGTTTTATGGACACTTTCAATGGATGGTCATGAGAAAAACATAGATGCATTAAAAAAAAGAGAGGAAGAAGATGGTACAACAAAGTAAATAAATATTGGTAAGCATATCTAGTTGTTTATATAGTTAATTGATATATATTTGTATTTAATCATTTCCTAATTAAAATTTTATATCATTTTTTGTTTCAGGTCTCCCAAAATTAGCTACTTTACAAAAAAGAGAGGAGATGCACATATATTACAATGGAATTTGAATCTAGATACATGTAATTATATATAGTTCTAGATACATTTAATTGATAGTATAAATTCATTCTCTCAACTCCCCTTAATCCACCCTCTTGAATCCCCTTAATCCATCCTCTTAAAGGAAACTTAAGTGATATCCTCTTACATCCCCATAATCCATAATCTTGCATCCCTTAAGTCACTCTCATAATTCCCCTTAAGCCATCCTCTTAGGGCCTATTAAGCCATATTGTAAGGTTCATGAAATGTGTCCCCTTAATCCACTATCTTACATCCCTTTAATCCATTCTATCAACTCCCCTTAATGCACCCTCTTACATCCCTTCAAGTAATTTTATCATCTCCCCTTAATCCATCCTCTTACATCCCTTTAATTCATTTTATCAACTCCCCTTAATCCACCCTCTTGCATCCCCTTAATCCACTATCTTACATCCATTTAATCCATTCTATCAACTCCTCTTAATCCACCCTCTTACATCCCTTCAAGTCATTCTATCAAATCCCCTTAATCCACCCTCTTGTATCCCCTTAGTCCACTCTCTTACATCCCTTTGAGTCATTTTATCAACTCCCCTTAATCCACCCTCTTGCATCCCTTTAAGCCATCCTCTTAAAGGAATCTCATAATTTCCATTAATCCACTCTCTTGCATCCCTTTAAGCCATCCTCTTAAAGGACCCTTAATTCATATCCTCTTGCATCCCTTTAGCCACTCTCATAATTCCCCTTAAGCCATCCTCTTAGGGCCTATTAATCCATATCGTAAGGTTCATGGCATGCATCCCCTTAATCCACTATCTTACATCCCTTTAATCCATTCTATCAACTCCCCTTAATCCACACTCTTACATCCCTTCAAGTCATTCTATCAAATCCCCTTAATCTACCCTCTTGCATCCCCTTAATCCACTCTCTTACATCCCTTTGAGTCATTTTATCAACTCCCTTTAATCCACCCTCTTACATCCCCTTAACCCATACTCTTAAAGGAATCTCATAATTCCCCTTAAGCCATCCTCTTAGGACCTGTTAAGCCATATCCTAGGGTTCATGAGATGCATCCTCTTAAACCATCCTCTTAACTCCCCTTAAGGAATTCTCTGAAGACACCCTTAAGCTATATATCCTCTTAGGTCCCCTTAATCCATCCTATTACAAACATCTTTTGAATTTGTATGGAATCTACTATATACTATTCTTTTCTCACATGATTTTTTTGTTAAATGACTCATAAAAATTGTAGTTCCTTACATTAATTAGTTTTGCAGGTGCTCATCAAGTTAGTCTATGAAGTGATTGTTGAACTGAAAAATTATTTTATCAAGAGACTATGTATATATCAATTGTTGGTCTTCACCTAAAAGTTGATAAGTTTTAATTGCATCTACACGCACATATATGTTTCATCATATTATATAGTTATAATAAACATCTTGATATACATTATATATGTTTGTTCGATGTCACTTTTTAAATATCTTGTTCCAATTTTATAGATTATACATTTTATACATACAAGGATATAGTATTTTTGTTTATTGATCCAAATGTTTGCTATCTAATTGGAAAATACTTAAAATTACCTGCCCTTAATTTATTATGAATATGATCTAAATGATTTAAGGAACGTTTTAATTTCTCACCTAACCATGTGATAAATTATATATATTAAATTTGATTCTAGATAAGAATTTATATAGTGCATGTAATACTTGAAAATTAGATAAAATATAAATATAGATATGTATGAGTGCATAGAATCATGAAAATGAACATAACACGATATCATAATTGACTGCATATATAATCATCATATTAAAGTCAATTGATATAAATAAAAGCAAATATGATAATAACATGTTCAAAGTAAAACTAGAGATAGATAGTCCATAAAATTTATTTGTCAAGTCCAATACATATATTTAAATAAAACTAGAAATCTATAGTCCATAAAATATAAAACCATCTAACTTTTAGGTTGATCAGTTAAATCAAGTCTCCTCTTTGTTCCATGTTGACTAGATGTACCCACATCATGCTATGAAAGAGTACAAGAAACTTGAAATTAGATTTAAATTTATTTAGAAATTTTAATATAATTAAACATATTTAAACTTGAAAATATAAACATTTAGATAAAAATAAATTTAATTAAATATCTAGTAAATATAGTAAAAATGATTTCTAGTATGCATAAATTACCATATGATCATGTGAATCTATAACTGGCACATTTTATTCAATGGGTAGCATAACTGTCACTTGAGAAGATGCAAATGCCTAATCTACTATATCCTGCACATTCATATAAAGCAAACAATATGTGAAAACCTTGAATATTGATAGTTAAAAGGTCTGTAAAAATTGTATAGGAGATTTAAAGTAAAGTTTACAACCGTGAATGATATGACCTCATGACCACACACCTACGATTTCCCATGCATAAATTTTGATGATGTCTTAGGTGTGTGGCCCACCATGGGTATCTCATGAAATCCCTACATATAGATGTACAACAGTTCATATAGATCATTGACACAAGTTTATGTAAATGAAAAAAATTAAATTAGATCTATGATGTGTATTTAATTTAAACTTAACAAACTTTTGAAAGAATGCACCTGAGCTAATGATGTCTCAGGAGCGCTCACCATTGTAACCTATGGTTGGTCAGTACTAGGTATTGTATGACCTCCCTGCATTTAGATATAATATATCAATTGACACATGTGTACAAATTCAAATTAAATTAAATATATATCCACACAAATTATTTAATAAATATTGGTTCAACTACCTGTCCAAAAGATGAGCCTAGATCTACAACACTCGACATACACACATGATGATCATATTGAGTTTCAAGAATCATGTGATCATGCATCTACACCAAACACTTATTGAATTAATATTATATTATATATATAATTTGATGTTATTATTTACATGAATTTTTCACATTTCAAACATGAATTAAATTTAAGTTCAAAAGATGAGCATACCTATGTAGGACAATCCTCAAAATATAGTAAATTTAGGTATGACCCCATCCTAGATGCATGTGCATCACCTGAAGTGGATGCCTAAGTATCCCTATAGCCCAAGCCTCCATGCTCTCTATTGGGCACTTTAGTGGCCATGTGTGTAGTCTACTGAGTGAGATGTCCTGAAAGTGAACTCAATTCTCCTAATATCGATAACATGGTCTGCTGGTGAAATGCAGAGGGGACACTAGGAGAAAGAGGAGGAAAAATAGGAGCAATTGGAGCATGTCACTGAGGATTGACACATGCTCCTAGTCTATGCTAGGGCATGCTATGCCCAACTCCCTGAAATGACCCCATATCAAAATAGTTGGGTTTTTTACCCAACTCAAACTCAGCCCATAACTTTCTCAAAAAGTATAAGGAAACCTCACTATTTCCATTTGCTGGATTATCAAAAACCATCCACCATTTGTCCCAAAAATGCACAGCTATTTGCAGGTGCCTACACCATAAAATTGAAATTTGTTTTTTCATGGGTGGAATGGGTTGGTTTGTTTGGGGGTTAATAAAATATTGGCACATGGCTTGTTTGGTAAATTTTCAAGTCATTGATTTATTTATATGAAAATCCATCCACACAGAATTGTCTACTCTCTTCTCTCCATTAATGGAACCTAACTAGATTTGCATCAATAGATCGAACATAATCACAATAGTTTGCATCGTAGATGCAAACCATGTGAGATGGGGACGGACTCTAGGATCATTTTTTATGAGATCTATATTTTTTTGAATGACAATGAGGTTTGCAAAGATATTCTCTCTTAATTGATATTCATCAACTATAGGAGGGGGTGGGGGGTTAAGCGATGGAGAATGTGGAGGTATGCTAGGGTGTTGTTCATGTGGTGGATTGGGATGTATAGGATCTATAGTAATTTATTGATTGGGCATAAAATCCTCTAAATTAAACATTGGATCCATGTGAGCAATGATATGTCAATTTCATGTTAAACAATTAAATAATGTACACAATTTGAAATTTATTTAAAAATCACATTGAACATGCACAAATTCAAAATATACTTCATTTGAAGACCATTCGATTTATAACATTAAAAATTCATAGCATGTACACACATTAAATTGAGTCCAATGTGGGGTTGTTAATATGAAGGGTAGAAATGAAATTATGGGGTTTTATTAAAATTTATTTAATCTCATTCATTATTTTCAAATAATACTAAATATAAGAATAAAAAATTAATAGAAGACATTGAAAGTGATACATAGATATATGCTAGTGACCTAATTGCAATGTAAAAAACATAAAAAAAGATGAGTGACCAAGCTCTATTCACCAAATTGATCCCCTTAAGAAATGTCAAATTCCCCCTGAAGACATCAATTTATGATTTAGAGTGATAGGATGGCTTAAGGGGATCTATGTGTAGTAAGGTCTTGGGACAAAATGGTCCATGGCTTAAGGGAATAAAACTTGGTGGAGTTGCCAAGGAAACCGAATTTCATTTTAAGGTTCCACAAAAAGATGAATAGATGTATTAATCAAGTATGACATAGAATTTAATTAAATCCAAGAACATAAATTGATTTATTTGAATTTCAAATTTCATGATAAGAGACACAAGATCTCTATAGTGGGACAAAGTAGTTAAGAAGAAATTATAAGTTTAACACTAACATTAAAATTTATAATCTCATTCATTATTTTCAAAGAATACTAAAGATAAGAATGAAAAATTAATAGAATACATTCAAAGGGACACATATATTCTAGTGATCTAATTGCAATGTACAAAATAAACAAAGATGAGCTTGAGCTATATTCACCAAATTTTGAGAACATCTTTGACCCCGTTAAGAAATGTCATATTACGACCCCTTAAGACATCGATTTATGATTTAGGGTGATAGGATGGATTAAGGGGATCTATGTCTAGTAAGGTGGAATAGGAAAAAATGTTCCATGGCTAAAGGGAATAAAATTTTGTGGAGTTACCTAAGGCAACCAAATTTCATTTTAGGGTCCTACAACAAAATGAATGCTAAATTAAGGTTTAGGGTTTAGATTTAGAGATTTGATGACATGAAAACATATAGAAGACACATGAATAAATTTTTACAAGTAAATGAGAAACCCTACCACCTACACTTAGTGATTTGAATAAAATATGTGACATTCTAGGAATAGCTTCAATATATCAACAATTAGGAATTTTAGATTTCAATTATAACTAAGTTGTTGAGTTATGATGGATTTTGAACCTATTTGGACCTCTAAGAACTCTTGGATGATTTAAAAAAGGAAGAGGGGACCTAAAATGATTTAGACCCAATTTTTTTTCTAATCATATATTTTTTGAAACTTTTCTAATGCATAGACTCTTCCTTTGAATATTTATATAAATTCTAGATGTGCGTGGGTTTTCAAAAAAGAACCTAACTGCCACTAAGTGAGGAATAAATCGATCAATTCAATAAATAAATAGTCTTAGAAAATAAACCTTTTGTTATAGAATTGAATTGCATTTATGAATCATCTATCAAGTTTCTCAAAAAAGTAATTTGAATTTTCCAAATTGAAATTTTTATGCTACAAGTTACCTTTAATACACTAGTTTAGAGAAAGTACAACATTTATTTTTCCTAATATAGAACAATTCCACTACACATGAGAGTTAAAATAGGAATTAGATTACACACAACATATAGATCTTATGAATAGAATCCTATAAATTAAGGCTTAAATATGATCATAATGCATCCTTACATAATTCACAAAGGATCTCATCCAAATAAGAGAAATGGGTAGAAATCATTCATCCTTCACATTTTAATATTTATTTGATTTAATAACATTTATGTGTCTAGCTTTATCCATATTTTACATAGTCTAGATTAACAAGTATGACTTGCATTTTTATGTTTTTTTAAGAGAATACATCATACACTATATAAGCTAACAACATTGCTATAGAGTGATTACATGTTCATATCAACTAGCATCATGATATATGAACTTATTAAATCAAGCACATAGTTTCAAATGAGGTATATTATTTTACTTCACCGGTACACTTTCTCAAGTTAAATTATACAATCATGAAGTTTTCTGAGATAAAATTAGCTATCAAATTTATATTATGTGAACATATTATAATTAAATCAATGTGTTGGTTAATATATAGATCTATGCATCGATTGTTTGTACCTCCTTTATTAGTCAATTATGAATTTCATTGGTAGTTGTGTGGATCACCAACAACATAACAAAGTGTTCCTAACCTATGGACTATAATTTGTGATCCCTCCCTACATGCTATGTCATCAAATATTACTACACATCCTTATTTTACCTCTTCTATTATATCACATGCCCCTAATATTGAACTTTTCATCACTTCCACCCTAAATAAACTAAGAACCATGAGTGAGAGTAAAAATCATACAAATAAGGTGATGTCAAACATAAAATGTAATCTAAACCTCCTTGAGGAGCCCTAATTTAGGGTTTTAGGTTTATGTTTTAGGGTAAATTGCCTATTTTAGGTTTACATAAATTAGGGTAAATAGGGTTTTAGGTTTACGTCTTAGGGTTTAGGTCCAAGGATTAACCTATGTAAATTAGTTTTTAGGTACCTATGTAAATTTTGTAACCTAGGGTTTCTAGGGTTTTGATTTCTAAGTTAAATGTGTCCAATTTAGGTTTAGTTTTTATGGTTTTTCAATTTACAATTTAAATTTCTTTGTTTCGTTGATGTTTTTGGTTTTTTAAATGCAATTAAAAACTATAAAACATTGAATTAAAACACACTAAACAAAAATATATATATAAAGAAAAAAAAGGGAAGAATTCAACCAACCTGGAGGTCGATGAGGTCGGTTGTGTCAATGGGAGGAGGTGGCAGTCAAAATTTTCTTCAATAAAGGCCTTTAAAATGTCTACATGAACTCCTTTGTTCTTCTCTGATGCAAACTAAAATTGTAAGGAACAATGAAATATAGTCGCTTATTAAAAAAAATGCTTTCACAAAATGTGTACGCATGTTCTAAACATGTACGTGTTTCATAATGTGTACACATTTTTAGTTTGTGTAACCGAAGTTGAACGTGTATGCATAGGCTTGGGTACCCAATCCATAACGTGTATGCATTTGTTTGAAAATGTGTATGTGTTTCCTATGAAACTTTTTGTTTTGCCCAAAATTTCCCCTCTTTGTGTACCCACCTTCTTGATTTTACCCTATGGTAAATATGCTAATTTTTAAGTTATTGACTAGCCCTCTCAACATGGATTGTTAAGACAAGTGTGAAGAGAAGGTATTTAAAGATTTGACAAACTCTTTTGATTCCTTGTCATATATGCCCCCTGAACTTGCAAATTGCAAGTATGATCTTCTGCTATGCCAAATGAAGCTTCATGTGTCATGGAAAGGGGAATATTCCTATTAGTTTAATTCTTCCACCACCCATTGGCAATACTAATACTATTTCCACATAATAATATGCATGTTCAAAGAGTTTCCAAATTAGTAGCACCCTTTAGAATGTGTTGAAGTTGCATAGAAGAATATGGAGGTAGGTGTTAGTCGTCAATGAGAGGAACTGGTGCGATAACATCAAAATAGCACATGTGGAAGGACTCATTGATGATGGAAATTTTCTTGCTTATGGAGTTGTCTTTGGAAATTTTGAGGAGTGAATGGGAGATTTGAAGGATTGGAGGTGCCTTTATCTATCGCTTGGGTCATAGGTGTAGAGAGGATGGAGTATATAGTGTAAGGAAAGTCAAGGTGTGGAAACAACTCTCCTACCACCAAAACCATAGGGAAGAAATGTAGAGACACTTTTAATTTTCAATTATAGTCCAATTAAGATGCACTTTGAAATAGATAATAGAAATAGAGAATTGACAAACACATATGAACACAAATATACGTGGGAAAACCCTTATGGGAGAAAAACTCACCACACCAAGAGAAATCACTTTGTATTACAGTAATGGAGATTACATACAAATGTCAGACTTATCTTTTTGGTGTCTGTTTACAACAACATTCACCATGAAAAATCTAGTACATGAACCTTCAGATTACAGTCATTACAGAATAAAATTCATTTACTAATCATAGACCCACGCAATAATCCGTCGAAACAACCAACCAACCGATCACAATCTGTAATCATAGAGTATATTCCTATTGTTCCATGTCCATCAAGCTCCCTCACAGAACCATCACAATGAATAATCTTCCAACTACTCATATTCGACTTCTCCTATTGGTCCACGAGTCTCCACATAGGACGGTCAAAACAATCGAAAGAAATCACACTATGTTGGCATCTCAGTGAGACACTAATAGTGTCTTTCCGATGCCACATAGACTCCATATCGATGTCGCCAAGAGTTATTATTATCACCAAAATGTTTCACTGAGCTCACAAGTCACTTCAAAGAGTCATGCTTGTTAGAAAAACTTATCGCTCTTTCCAGGACATTCTATCGAGCTTTCATGTGTTACACCGAAGTAGGAGACTTTCGCTAAAACATCCTTATGTCACCAAGAGATCATACCGAGTTCCATATGTTATACCGATACTAGTGTTCTTATCGGCCAGACAATTGTCTTTCGCTGAGACCATATATCAAGTCATTTAGGGTTACTCCGTAGAGAACACAAGTCATATCGAGCTCCAAAGAATAGTCAGCAAGAATGTTGTCTATTGCTAAGAGGTTTCTCCGAGATCACAAAAGTTACTCCGAAGCCATCACCTATTGCCAAGACATATGTCTTTCATTGAGAGATCTTATCGAACACATATAAGTTACACTGATGTCCACCGTTCGCCAAGAGTATTCCCGATACACGATTGAATGGCATGTCGGCCAAAGATCTCCACGGGCACTAAGATGTCACATTGAACACTTCTTGTCATAGCGACATGCTCAAAGGTAAACGACGTTCGGCAAGACAAAAGCTAGGTCACAGCGACCTGTACTAACCATGATGTTCCAAACTGCTAGTTGGCTAGAGATGAGAGCTGTCACACTGACATGGCTTCTAAAGAGGTTTTAGCCTGTATTGATTGAGGCATACATTTCCAAAAATCTCCCACTTGAAAAAGATCATACAGGCACCTCTATATCACAATGAAAACTTACTAAAAATCATGGGCACTAAGGCCCATTGAACTGGCACACCACCTGAACTTGTCTTTGCTCACTGGCTTCATCAATGCATCTACAACATTCTCTAGAGTATCCACCTTTTCCAAACTAACCTTTGCATCCTCAACCATATCTCATACAAAATTATAATTCACATAAATATGTTTCGTCCTGGCATGGAAAGTTGGGTTCTTTGCTAGACAAATTGCACTCTGACTGTCACATAAAATAGTTATCTCCCCTACATCAAAACCAATGTTAGAACACAAACTTATCAACCATACTACTTCTTTACAAGCATGAGTAGCTACCATGTATTTAGCCTCTGTAGTGGAAAAAGTGACTATAGCCTACCACTTGCTCATCCAACTCACTGCGCCACCATTCATCATGAAAATGTATCCACTGGAGGACCTCCTATTGTCAATGTCCCCTGCCCAATCAGAATCTACATAAGCACAAATACTAAGAGTCCTCTATGATTCAACCAAGTTCCCATGGTAACACAAAGAAAAATTTGAAGTGCCCTTCAAATATTTGAAAACTCTCTTTACAGCATCCCAATGTGTTCTTCCAGGGTTAGCCATAAACTGACTAAGAACTCCCACTGCTTGGGCTATGTCTGGCCTTGTACAGACCATTGCACACATGAGACTACCAACTGCACTAGCATAAGGTACACTGGTCATGTCCTCTATCTCAGTAGGAGATTTTGGACAGTCCTCAATAGATAGCTTCATTCCTTGCAAGATTGGAACAACTAGTTGTTTGCAATCATTCATACAAAATATCTCAAGAACATTCCTAATATACTTACTCTGACTGAGCCATAGTTTTCTATTCTTCTTGTCCCTAGTTATCTCCATCCCCAAAATATACCTTGCTGCACCAAGATCTTTCATTTTGAACTTAGCAGACAACTGAGACTTAAGATCAGAAATCATTAGTTACTATTGCCTATGAACAACATATCTTCAACATAGAGAGCAATAATAAGGACTCGATCACTTTTAGCTTTATAAGATACACAGTGATTTGAGTTTGATCTTACAAATCCCAAAGACAATACGAAAGTATCAAATTTCTAGTACCACATTCTAGGTGATTGCTTTAACCCATACAGAGACTTCTTTAATTTGCATACTAGTTTTTCTTTACCTTTTTCAACAAAGTGCTTAGGTTGGGACATATAGATTTCTTCTTTAAGATCACCATGAAGAAATGTTGTCTTCACATCCATCTATTCGACCTCTAAGTCGTATGTAGCTGCAAGTGACAAAATAAATCTGATAGATGTCAGCTTTGCTACAGGAGAGAAAATCTCCCCATAATCAATTCCCTCTACTTGGGAATAACCCTTTGCAACCAATCTTACCTTGTACTTTTCTACACTGCCGTACAGACCAATCTTCTTCTTAAATACCCATTTGTAGCCCATAGGTTTTATGTCTCCAGGCAAGGGCACCATACTCTAGGTATTATTCTTTTCTAATGATGCCATCTCTTCTTCCATGGCTTCCAACCAAGAATCTGAATCATACATTTTAATTGCCGCTTTTACAGTCCTAGGCTAATTAGTGCTAGAAATCAAAGCATAGGCACAAGTAGAATCAATCAAAGAGAACCCATACCTATCTGGTTTTTTTCCTTTCACAGGTTGACCTCCTCACTGGCTAAGACTGAGGTTCTTCTTCTTCAGAACTTTCAGAACTACTTGAGCTCTCCTCAGTTTCAGGTACATTTTAAATTTTCAATTCCTCTTTCTTTGGAGTAGGAGGAATTACTTCTACATCCTTATTATTTTTTGACTTTGTCTCTGACTACAGATCCAAGGTGGAAGGTTTCAACTCATGAAAGATTACACTTTTGTTGTATACAACCTTCTCTGTAACATGATTCCAAAGCTTATATCTTTTATTGTTAGCACTATATCCAATAAAAATACATTTGATAGCCTTATTCTCCAACTTAGATATTTTCACATCCGACACATATAAATATGATTCACAACCAAAGACTCGAATATGTCTAAGAGAGGGCTTCTTACCAGACCATGCTTCCAAAGGTGTTTTCTCAACAAGAGCAGAGTTTGGAGACTGATTAATCAAGTAATATGTAGTAGCAGTAGCCTTAGCCCAAAACTTCTCCTCCAAACCAGCACTACTAAGCATACTTCGTGCTCTCTCCATCACTGTCCTATTGAACCTTTCTGCAACTCCATTCTACTGTGGAGTATAAGGTGTAGTCTTGTGTCATTTAATCCCATGATCTTTACAGTATCTTTCAAATTCACCAAAACAAAATTCATCGCCATTATCAGTCATTGAGCATTTGATTTTTCTACCAGTCTGATTTTCTACAAGGTTCGTAAATTCCTTAAATCAACTGAACACTTCTGATTTACTTTTCAAAAAATATACAAATGCTCTTCTTGAATAATCATCAATAAATGACACATAGAATCTTGATTTAGACAAAGAAGGAACATTCACAGGACCAAACACATCTGAATGAATATAATCTAGCAAAACAAAATATTTGTGAGTACTGTCATAAAATGAAACACAGTGTTGCTTTCCATATATACAATGTTCACATAAATCAAATTCAAGATTACAATCATCAAGCCCCTCAAGTAGGTTTTTATTCTTCAAGGTTTTTAAACCTTTTTCTCCTATGTGGCCTAACCTATGATGCCAGAGCATAGTCTTCTCTACCAGAAGTTTTACTTCCATAGAGTTTACATAATTAGAAACAATTTCCTTTTTACCTCCATGAATAGCTTTCAGTGACTTTCCAGAGACGTTACATTGAACAACATGTGCATCCAACTTGTACAGAGTACCAATTCTAGTACCTCTAGCTAGCACCATTGAACCTCTAGTCATCTTGTAGTCATTTCTAGAGAATGAGACTTGCACTCTGATATCATTCAGCCTATTGATAGACAATAGATTTTGAGCTAGACCTGGTATGTGCATTACATCATTAATTTCCTTTATTCTGCCATCAAGAAATTGGATTCTGACTCTTCCACGACCAACAATTTCCAAAGTAGAATCACTTGCCAAGTACACCTTTCCACCATCGAATTCTTAATACTTTGTGAACCAGTCTCTATGAGATGTCATGTGAAAAGATGCTCCAAAATCAATCAGCTAGACATCATCTGATGCCTATGTAGCCAAGGTAGCAATGAAGGCATCTGAATCATCCTGAGAAGAATCATTATCATAAGAGTATTTCTTATTCTTCTTTTTCATCTCTTTATAGTCCTTTCGGACTTGACCAAGTTGCCCACAGTTCTAGCACTTCACCTTGGACTTCTTTCCAAAAGACTTTGATCTCCCCTCTGATTTCGATTTTGACTTCTTGTCTTTATTCTTGCCTTTCTCTTGTGACCTTCCTCTGGTGCTGTCATAATAGTGGTTTACAATTCCTGAGAGGAACAGATTTTAGCTAAAATCACATATTTTTAGAAAATATAATGATTTAATCCTTAAAAAGTTTCATTTTAAGGATTCCAATTGAAGAGGGTTAGATCAAATCACCTTAGATCAAACCCCCTTGGATAGAACCTCACTAGTTTTAAACCATACTTATAAATGCGTCTCCTTTACACCTATCAAAATGTTGATAAAAAATCACTTTTGATTTAGCTTTTGAGGGATCAAATGAATTCATTTAAAATTTATTTCAAATGATTATGGTATTCCTCAGAACAAGCTATTCAATG
The DNA here is from genome assembly GCA_007258455.2 of Sequoia sempervirens. Taxonomy (NCBI): domain Eukaryota; kingdom Viridiplantae; phylum Streptophyta; class Pinopsida; order Cupressales; family Cupressaceae; genus Sequoia; species Sequoia sempervirens. The sequence continues at coordinate 176,572,525 of VDFB02058242.1, read as the reverse complement.
AATATAATTTTAGTATGTTTTGGTTTTGTTATGTATTGTTTTTAAGTTTTATTAAACATAGGTTTTTCATCGAAAATGAATTTCTTTGTTCTTCACATGTGGAAAAATAGAAGATTATCAAAAAAAAAATTAAAAAATATGAGTGCACCAGATATTGAAGTCCTTGATCCAACAAAAAAAAATAAAATAAAATTTTGACATATACAAAAAAAGTTACGCATTATACAGTCGGGCTATGTCTAAATTGTAATTCATTTGACTTTGAAACTTCATTAAGGAAAAAAATATTCAATAAAAAACTATCTAACCAAGTGGAAGCACTAGATATCAGAGTTACAAAATCTAAATTTGAAAGAATTTAAATTTTATCCTTCATGGAAAAAAAGTTATGCGTTATACGATGTGCGTCACTTTTTAAAAATGTTGTTTTCTGAAAAAAATAAATTTTCATGGGAGATGGAAAAAGAAGTGGAATTTGATTCCAAAAGTTTTGAAAAAAATATTTTTAGAATCTACAGACAAAATTTGATGAGACTCTAGTTTGCACCATCTTCAAATTCCTTCTCATCTCTTCTGACAGAAAAGATGCAATAACATCATCCATCTTGAACTTTGATGTTGTACTCCCAATGGCCATCACCAGATGATCCCAAGAGTCTGGCAAAGAACAAAACATAAGCATACAATGATCCTCTTCTTCAATTTTTACACCAACAGATGTCAATTGAGCAATTAGCATATTAAATGCATTCAAATGATCAGCTATAGACCCTCCTTCCTGCATTCTCAAAGAACATAGCTTCTTCCTTAAGAATAGTTTATTCACCAAGGATTTCCCTTGATAAATAGATACCAGTTTTGTCCACAAAGAGGCTATAGTATTTTCTTCATGCACATTCAGAAGAATAGAATCTACAAGATAGAGCCTTATTAGCCCTTTTTCCTTTCTATTTGCTAGGTCCCAATCGTCTTGCTTCATGGTCTGAGGTTTTGTTCTAGACACTGCAAGCCACAGATAATGATCAACAAGAAGATCCTCCATCTTGAGTTTCCACAACTCAAAGTTACTACCGTTGAACTTCTCTATTTCAATCTTTCCTGACATGTTAGCCATCTCAACTTGTAATCAAAAACAATAAACTCTACAAGACTCCCACTGAACAGAATTGACTCAAAAAACCCAACACACCCACAAGGATAACACAACTGGCCAAGCTCTGATACCACTTGTAAGGAAAGTCAAGGTGTGGAAACAACTCTCCTACCACCAAAACCATAGGGAAGAAACACAGAGACACTTTTAATTTTCAATTACAATCCAATTAAGATGTACTTTGAAATAGATAACAAAAATAGAGAATTGACAAACACATATGAACACTAGATATACGTGGGAAAACCCTTACGGGAGAAAAACCCACCACACCAAGAGAAATCACTTTGTATTACAGTAATGGAGATTACATACAAATGTTAGAATTATCTTTCTGGTGTCTATTCATAGCAACATTCACCATGAACAATCTAGTACAGGAACCTTCAGATTATAGTCATTACAGAATATAATTCATTTACTGATCATAGACCCACACAACAATCTATCGATGCAACCAACCATCCAATCATAATATGTAACCACAGAGTATATCCCTATTGTTCCATGTCCATTGAGCTCCCTCATAGAACCGTCACAACAAAGAATCTTCCAACTATTCAGGTTCGGGTTCTCCTATTGGTCCGCAAGTCTCCACATAGGACGGTCAAAATAGTCAAAAGAAATCACACTATGTTGGCATCTTAGTGAGACACTAATAGTGTCTCGCCGATGCCACATAGACTCCATATCGATGTCGCCAAGAGTTATTCTTATCGCCAAGATGTTTCACTAAGCTCACAAGTCACGTCAAAGAGTCATGCTTGTCAAAAAAACTTATCGCTCTTGCCAAGACATTCTATTAAGCTTTCATGTGTAACACTAAAGCAGGAGACTTCCGCTAAAACATCCTTATGTCACCAGGAGATCATACTGAGTTCCATATGTTATACTTACACTAGTGTTCTTATCTTCCAGACAATTTTCTTTCACTGAGACCATATATCGAGTCATTTAGTGTTACTCCGATGAGAAGACAAGTCATATCGAGCTCCAAAGAATAGTCAGCAAGACTTTTGTCTATCACTAAGAGGTTTCTCCAAGATCACAAAAGTTACTCCGAAGCCATCACCTGTCACCAAGACATATGCCTTTCACCAAGAGATCTTATCGAACACATATAAGTTACACCGATGTCCACCATTTTCCAAGAGTCTTCCCGATACACAATTGAATGGCCTGTAGGCCAAAGATCTCCACAGGCGCTAAGATGTCACACCTAATGCTTCTTGTCACAACAACATGCTCAAAGGTAAACGACGTTCAGCAAGACAAAAGCTAGGTCACAATGACATGTACTTACCATGATGTTCCAAATTGCTAGTCGGCCAGACATGAGAGCTATCACACTGACATGGCTTCTAAAGAGGTTTCAACTTGTATTGATTGAGGCATACATTTCCAACATATAGTAGTAAAAATGAATCAAGTTGCATAAAAAATAGTTCAAATGGAGAAAAAATGATTTTGATGCTAAAAAATTTTTTTTTGGTAAATGTCTTTGCAAAGGCCGTGAGGTTGAATGTGAAGGAAAAGGAACATTTGGAATTTTGACACAAAGTATGAGAATAACTGTGAAGGGGGGGTATTATAGATAAAGACACACTAGGAATGATTTGTGGGTCATAGGCTTCAATATCGACCAATGCATTTAAAACATAGAAATGTGGGGCAACCCTAAATTTAGTACTCATAACCTAGGGCTAATTCCATCATTTCTATAATTTCATTAGGATATGAGTCGAAAAGGTGTATAGATTAACTTTAAACCTCCAAGGTGATTAAATTAGACTTGGACCTGCATCCTTTTTGAAGATATAAATGATTGGAAATAATTTGAAATGATTTACCTAGTTAGACTATATGACCTAATATATTAAAACAAATGTATTAGGTCATTATATCCACTAAAACAAAACTTTACAAGTGGATCTAGAAGTTGTAGACTAATGTGTACCTATCACCAAAAGTTGGATCTAAGTTTTGTAGTAGTATTAGGTTGCCCTTGGGTGACTAAGTATTTGATAGGGGGTCTTGAAACTATTTTTGAAGTCCTTTGGTGTTGGATATGAGCTTCTAATTCTTAGTTTAGACTTGTTAGATGTTGTGCCTTCATCACACATGCCCTGTTCAGAATGGGGACCCTCTTCCTTTTCACCTTGCCAGGTCGGTTCATCATTGTCTCATTTTGTGTGCCCCTTTTTTTGGTGTTCAAAGTGGTTAGTGAGCCTTAGATAGTTCATCTTGAGTTGACCATGTTTTTTCCCCCTCAAATTTTCAAGGCTCTAGGCCTTTGAGAAGCTTCCTTGTCTATTTTCCTTCTTTTTTGAGACTGGCATCCATGGATCTGGTTAGATCCACCCTATCAGGCCACTCCTTGTGGGTTTCCCTGACCCCACAGCCATTCCAAATGGATGTCATTTAGTTCCCTTCTACCCCAAAGAACCCAAATCCTCCAACGTCGTCTCCTCATTGATAAATGATCAATGACCGAGCTCTGATTGCCACCCACTTGGCGGGTCCTCATTGTCCCACTATCATTTTCAAATTGTGACTTACCAACTCTCTGCCTCACTGTACTGTCATTTATTGGGTGCATTTAATGCATAATTTTCTATAAATAGGCAATTGCAGCTGTCATTTTCACTTGTCATCTTGATTAGAGAGAAATTCAGAGTGCCTTCCAACGCTACCTTTGCGTTTGTCGAGCTTCGTTGCCACTTCATGACTTTTGCTAGCTATGCACATGTCTATCTTCATCAGGTTTCATAGGTTGGCATGCCATTACCACTCACATTCCAAGGTTTCCTTCATTTTTCTAAAAAAATGCTAAAATATTTCAAGGAAAATGTTTAATCCAAGTAAAACGACCCTTGATGGAAAAAACCCATATCATCAAAACTTAAGAAACGTTGATATATTTTTGAGAGTTCCTTGCGGGACTTGAAATACTTGAAGTTCATTCTTTGACTAGGGCACCTACGCCTTGATGGCCCACAACTGGGCTTCTACCATTGTCATTCCCTTTCAAAGTGTTTATGGTTTAAAGCATCATCCATCCCAATCGGGTCCGCCTTCATGGGAAGCCCCTTCAACTTGGCTATCTTAGACTTACCAAAATTCATGAACACAAAAGATGATCCTACGATTCAATCTGATCCACATATGTGGGTTTTTTCCTAAGGAGTGCTCATCAAACCACACCATTTCAAACAACTATCTAACTGCATCCTCCCAGTAGGCGAGTCCTGCCTAGTCATCGCCAATTAGATAATTGAGCCAAATTATCGAGCACCTGACTCCTTTTTGGGTTGAGTCTAGTAGACTTCCATCTATTGGATTTCGTCTTGAATCTGCTATTTTAACAAATTTTGCAACCCGTCCACTAGACCATTAGATCCTGAACTTAACTTTTCCATCCACTTTCATTTGAACCCTAAAAAGTGACCAAGTGATAACTTGTTTTTGGGCCCCACCCTATGAACTTCTATCTGCGGGCCACTGTGGTGAACCTGCCATCTCAAATGGCTTTTGAGGGCCAGTGTTCCACCCTCTGGGTCCCGAATCCATCATAGATGCTAGTATGCAATAAGAAAATAGTCAAGTGGTAAATTTGTAGAGGGTCATTTCTTTCAGACTGCTATCACTGGAGCTTTGTCCCAGTCCTACCATTCCCCTAGGGAAAAGAGCTCCGATCTTCCTGCTACCCGGAGCTTGGCCTCCTCGTGGTTGTTGAACTATCCAAAGATAAATGAATGAAGGATCCACCTTATGTTGAACCTTATGTTGTAGGTCTCCTTCACTAGACCACCATTTGAACTTTGTGGTTTTGAGTGGTCATAACCTAGCATTTGTTTGCTCCTTCTAACCCAAAATATCTTAAATGCTAAATGAGTTACACTGCTTCCTTCTAGAGGTGTGGGTCCCACTTTGCAGAACTCTACCCATGGGCTGCCTTCTTGCCAATCTCATTTCAATTATAGACCCTTAAACAACCAAGCTCTCTTGTGATTCCACTTGTCCAAATGATGATCTTAATGCCCTCAAATTGTCAAAATGAGTTCGACCCGCGTGCCAAAATAGATTAACTCTCTTGGTGGATCCCACATATTGATCAAATCTCAAGGCGAGTTGGGACAAGCGAGCCACCATTCCCTTATTGTCATGCCCCTTGCAGTTGCTCCAAAATGGCCATCAACCTAGGGAAGTCTGATCCCATAGACCCGAATTGCTCAAACTCGTTCCTACAAAAAGTTAATGTCAATCTAGAAGATTTCTTAGGACTCTTAATTAATGAATTATCTAATGTAACATCATTTTGCAAGATTTTGGCTAAATTTTCCATATTTAAATCTTGAATGTGCTTACCTCTCTCTCACTTTCAAGATATATGGAACCAGGTGTAGGACCCTCAGAGGCGGTGGTGGAGAAGGACAAGGGAAATAAAACAAGAAAAGAACCCCCTAGAAAAGAAGATAAAGATTTGGCAAAGTATCAGAGACCTCTATAACATGTCTGATGTTTGTATCAGAGACCTCACCCTAGAAGGAGGTCTCTGATACAAACATCAGACATGTCACAGATATCAATGAATTCAAGCAGAGGGTCCAAATCAACCCTACAATAGAAAGTGCAAGAAAGATTACAAGTAGAGGGTTGGCCAAAGCTGCAGGCTTCCCCCTCTCTTTCGATCAAGGGCTATATGAACTCCACACCTCTCAATGTGTAGAAAATTTAGATAAAGCACTCATCCATTATAGCTTGAGGTTCCACACTACCTGACCGTGAATGGACCCCTATGGAAAACTGAAGAAGATAGTCATAGTTGAATACACCCATTTACATAGTGTTGAAGATTTCTAGGCCAACTACAAAGATGACAATGAAGCATAGATGAGGCACTACATGCTCATGACTACATATTTTATAGTGAAGGTCAACTTGTTCATAGTGTTATAATAGGTAGTAGAAGATGAAAAAAAAGTGATGGATCCTTGGTACAATGCAGTTGCCAACTTGCCGCTACCATTGATTGACTGGGATGAGCAAGAGGTTCATGACCTCGATATTCTGACCAAGCCTGTCGAGGCTAGAAAAAAGGAATGGATTGACATGAAAATTGCCTAATTAAAGTAGCAAGGGGTCACTTTGACCTATGAGGAGCTTGAGGAAGAACCTATAAATGAAATTGATAGTGGGGCAGCTGTTGGAGAGACCTCAAGATCTCCTCTAGCTAGCAGGTCCCGAAAGAGAAAAGAAGTAGTTGAAAGTCATCCCAAGCCTAAAGTATCCTCAATAAAAGCTTCAGAGGGTGAATCGTCAAAGACATTGAAGACATCTGGAAGTCTTGATATCATCTAGGAGGACTCTCTCCATGAAGGCGAGGAAGTAGAGGCCGAGCAGCCGAAGTCTCCACTTGCTGCCTCAACCCTTGTAGCCACTACTACCACCAATGTTGCTATTGATATTGCTATTGTACGTACTTCTTAGGTGATGGTTGCTACTTCTCTACTTGTGGTGGATATCTCCATCCACCTTGCTTCCACTCCATCCATGGCCCAAGTAATGGTAATTGAATCTTCTTCTACCACCATCTCTCTACTGTCCTCTTCCTCCATGTCTTTGACAAAATCTCTCCCTTTAGAAACAACTATGGCAACGCCCTCTCTCTTGCTCGTGGAGGCCTTCTCCTGCCATATGTAAAAAAGTTCCTACGGATCTATCTAGGGTCTTGATAAACCCAACTATACAAGCTACCTTGGCACAAATTGTTGCATGTCTTCCTATCCATACTCCTCCAACTGAACCACCATAAATGAAGGCCACAATGGAAATATCAGAAGAATTGGAGTGACAAGAAAGGGAAGATGCAAAAGATATGGAAGAGGAATCCGATGATTACCATGAGCACCTTGAGTACCAGCATCTGAAAATTGACAAGGTGGTTTGCAAGGGAGAAGAAACAAAGTCATAAGAGGAAGACACTAAGGAGCCAGGCACCAAGAACATTGTAGAAACATTTTATCTTGACCTCGAAGAGGAGTTGGCTCAGAAACTCAAGGATCTTGGAGAGGAAGTAGAAAGGAAACCCTCTAATGAAGAAAGGGAATAAAGAGAGGAAATGGAGGAGGATACTAAACCTCCAACTAGGGAGCATGACAAAAGCCCCAAACACGATGAAGAAATGCCTCTCAAAAGAGCAAGAAGAGAAAGGAAAAGAGGAGTTAGAAGAAAGAAGTTAAACCTAGAGAAGATATTGAAGCCCACAAGAGCTCAGAAATGGAACAACCTAAGGAGCATGGACATGATGAAGAAGAAGAAAAGGAAACTAAAGGGAAAGACAACCCCAAAGAGCATTGTACCTTTGAATCCCCATAGAAGGAAACTATGTTTATTCAGGATTCTAATGAGGAGGAAGGAAGGAAGGACAAAACAAGAAGCTCTGGTTGATAAGGTAATGGAGATTGACCACACCTGTGAAGAAGAAAGTGATCATGAATCACCAAGGGGAGAATCTAAAATGCTTGAGTGGCCCAAGAAATAGTTGGAAAAGAAAACCCCAACCCAAAGGATCCAAGGGCAAGGCTCGAGCCAATCCTAGCTTGAGCCAAAATAAACATGAAGAAAGAAAAGAAATCCAAGGCCAGGTCTTAGTTGAAAATGGATGCATCTAGATCGAGGACCATGAAAATAGCCACTCTAGTCATAGGAGAAGGGGTAAGCTATAAAATTTCCACCCTTGATCTTGCGACAACCACATGAGAACAAAAAATTGATCATCTCCAGGGGTCTGTTGACACCATTGTGCATCAAATGCACAAGGATAAGGTTTCCAAGGAGGAACTAAAGGTGTGGGTGGCTGATTTGACAACATATATTCAGCAAAGTTCATTGGTAGAAATACTCCCCACCACATCCTCAGTGCCACCACAATTGCTGTCCAAGGACCATATTGATTAGCTTGAAAAAAGAAAGAATTGGAGAAAAGCCATAGAGGATTGGTTTTGATAGGCCCTCTATAATGACAACATGGGCATCACTCATGCTATTAGGACATCAAACAAGTTCCTATAAGTACAAAAGATACTCGAGGGAATAAGGAAGTTCTATAGAGACTTTCCTAAGTTATACAAGATCACATACCCCAAACTTGAGGCTATTCTCAAGATACTAGATAGATCCTGGGAGAAGGAATTTGGCTTGGGAAAAGATAACCACTAGCTTGTAGAAACATGGAAGCTTGGTTTAGATTAGAGGAAGGAGGTGTTGGATATTGACTGGGTCAAGGAAATTAGGGTGGACTATGTTCAATACCTGAAGATGATGATAGATCTCGATGTGCCCACCAATGAGCTAGATGCAGAAAAATTAAAACCATATTTCCATAAGAAAATGGAAAGCAGTATTACAGATGCACTAATGCCAGATATCATGGGTTTTCTTGCACGAACCTTCTCTCAATCTAAGCAAGTATTGAAGAACATGCAGAAATATGATAAGGACATGGATGCCATCATGAACAAATCAAGAAGGCTAAATTTTCAAGTAATCCAACCTGATTTATTGGAATGGAACAAGCTCTTGGTGTTGATCGAAAAAATTTTGGAGTACGCCTCCTTGAAGAGGAATGAAGGAATTCCTGTGATTGATGATGAATTCCTTATAGTGTAGCTACAACAAAAGAAAATCAACAAAAGACAAAAGAGCTATAGTGCTGCCACAAGAAGCCAAAATAGGAAAAATACAAGGATGTAATTTTAAATTGTAATATATTTGAGGGTAGGTGAAACCCTAGTTTTTAGTGAATCTTGGCCACACAATGCAAATCCATCTTGGCCATTCATTTTACTTTTTGAACACTATAAATAGGGGGTCTCCTCTCATTTTCAAGGAAGAGTTGAGTTGTTGTAAAGGCATGTTACTGAAATTTTAATAGAAGTTCATTGACTTTTGGTGAATTCTTGAATTTTAGTTGCATGTTACATGGTTCTTTTCCCATAGTTAGTTAATTTGAGTAGATTTACTTTGTTGTTTACATGTTTTAGCTAATTATAGTAGATTAGTTGATGTTATTCATTGATTTTAAAGAATTTTGTTGTGTTGGAAACTTTCCTTGTCCATACTTTTTATTGTTTATTGATGATAAATAGTTGTGTAAAGTTAGTCTGGGCATAATTTAAAAGCTTCTCTAAACTTCTATCTTTTATTCATGCTTATGGTGAATCAATGGTTGAATATCTATAGTCCTTAGAAGCTTACACAAATTTCATGAGACTGTGAAGTAATCTAGTTAAGTGAAATTCTATTTTAGGAAGGTTGTCTACAGTAGGGTCCTCCATGATCATTGTTAAATGTTAATTTAACATCCAAGAACTTATTCTCCTACCCCTTTTCTCTATTTTTTTAGTAAATAACCTATGCTAAGGTTCATTGCACATTGCAAAGAAAAATCTCAAACTAAATTAGGAGTTTAAGACTGTTGTTTGAACCTGCAGCAATTGCACACCAACATCCCCATCTCAATCACTATGTTTTAAGATCCAACTTCCCTCCAGATTAACCCCATAAGTCTGCCCTATGATTACCAGAAAAATCACAATTGAAACAACTCATAAATTCCATGCATGTCATGACCCAAGACTCGAGATACCTTGGGATGATTTTCAACAACTTGTTGTTGGAGATTTCCTTTCAAGAGAGGTAGTGTACCTACACATTGCCTATGTTGAGAAAGTGCTAAAACACCCATCAACAGAACTGGTGCTAGAATGAGGTCACATCTAAGTTAACCTAGATCAATATGATTCACTCTCCCTGAGAGATCCTAAAGAGTTTTGAGGTCTACTCCAAACAAAGGGGAATTCCAGGAATTGTAGCCTCCTATAAGGGCTAGAAGAACTAAAAGAGGGGATGTGGCCTCTCCTTCTTCCTCCTTCATTCCACGCACCTCACCTTCACCCTCTCCTCCTTTCTCATTTCATTCTCCCCATACTTAGTAGACTTCCTTCGCCTCCATCCCTTCCCTTTAGTTGTATCACACTACTTTTCCACCACTTGCTTCCCGCAGTCGGGGCATTGTCCCCTTCCCTGCCCTCCAAGTCCAAGGTGCATTCCTAACTTCCATTGCCCCTATGCAGCTCCAAGTTATTCTTCAAGAAAAAATACCACCTCTGCCTCCCCTCATGGCTTGGTTGGGAAATAATCCTTCCCTATTTTTTTTCAATGCTTACCATAATATGCCTAAGAATCTGGAGAGATTTTGCTCAAAATCCAATCCTCAGGATCCACAGAGGATAGCCGAAGAACACATCAAGATATTCCAAACAATGCTAAAAGACATGTAGATCAACTAGGAAGATGTGGCATGTAGGATTTTACCTTATTTGTTGGGGGAAGAATCCTTCTATTGGTATATTAACTTGTTGATAGGATCCATCACATTTGGGATTTGTTCATGAATGCCTTCTTGCAAAAGGACAAGATCCCTATTAGCCCTTCAATGCTATATCAACAATTCATTTCAATTCATAGGGAAATCAATGAGCCATTCAACTCCTTCAATGATCGATTCCACTGAGCCTATACAAGGTTGCAAGCTCCATATGTGATCAATGATGTTGTTGCTCTACCAGTTTATTGCATAGCATTAGATAACCTCATAGTTACATTGGTGAAGAGAATGTGACCAACTCGAACCCGATTAGTAGACGCTTAAATTGAGGTAGTTATTTCTAGCACTAACTTGGGCCAAAACATCTTTGGTCTATTTCCCTCCTTGGGGCAGGCTGCCCATCCTCAACAAATTTAGGGACTTACTCAAGCACTGCAACATCAGACGACCCTAATGAATCAAGTACCACAACTACCCATATTGCCTCATCCCGAGTAGCCCATAAACTAGGCACCTCTTGTGCCTCATTATCTATAGACTCAGTAGCCAAAAGCATATCCCATTAGCATCAAGTGCCCCTATACCTACAAGGGCCTAAATTTTTTCTTGCTCAACAAAATCAACTGGTATTGTAGCATGTCTTTCTTCAAAATTAGACACTGCAACCAAGCAATGTAGAGAAAGATTGGTTGGATGAGTTAACTAAAATGATCTGAAATATGTCCAAAGAGGTGACACACTTGAGAAATAAAAAAAACTAGTTGCAAGCTTCTCAATGTAGCATTCAGGTCGACATCTCGTCCAGGAGAAATTATGAATGAGGAAAAAATTCTAATCACAACTTTAATAGAAGACCCTCCTAGATATATAATAGAATGTGGAATACAAGACCAAAAAATGAGGGTGTTTCCACTCCCCTTGATGAGCTTGCACATATGTAAAAGACAACCAATGGAGTTTACCTTGCCGAAGTTGCTCTATCTGGATGGTGCAGGATCCAGAAGACAAATAGGAATTCTAAGTTGGACTACCCTAAGTTTCAGATAGCCACAAAAATATTTCAAGTGGAGGTCCAAAATGTCGTTGATAGTGAAAACTGCAAAGGCATCATTTCATCTGATCCATACGACTCCTCTTGTCTCGTGGTCAACCAAGCCCCATTCCCGCAGAGCAAGAGAAATGAGCCCAAGATTGAGATTTCCCCTACCCAAAATGAAGAAGTAAAAGATCTAAGTAATGAAGAAGCCTTATCTTAGCTCTTTACTTTAGTAGATAACGACCCAATAGATGAAGAAGAATCGAGTGCAGATGAAGTAAAAATGTTCCATCAAAGAACCTCTTCATATAATCTAAGGAATAGACAAATAGGGGGACCATTCACTACCTCCACTCCACCTAATAACTTTAGTACCCCACTTGACTACAATGCTAGCAACAACCTAGGCTACCCTTATGTGTCCAAGAAATATTTGAACAACAACAAATAGCCAAATCAAACACAAAATTAACCATCTCACTTGTCCATAGGCATATCCTTTGATGCTAAAATTGAGCAAATGGGGGAATATGTTGTTGAAGAATTTAAGAAAGTTAAAATCATCTTGTGCACTTTTGAGGTACACAACGTTCCAACCGTTAGGAATGCCTTCTTTAGGGTAATTAATGGAATTTGTACTCCTCTAAGACAACACAAGAAATACCTACCAAGAGAGTCACCTTTGAAGATCCTCGACAAGAGCCCGTAATCTAAGAAATCATAGGAACAAAGAAGGATGCCTCCACCAACCAAAAAACTAGAAAACAACCTACCAAAGAGAAAACCCTAGTGCAAACAAAGGAAAATTCCAATGAGAAGGACAAGGGTTAGGTGGCCTAGATTAATGCACTTATGGGTCTCTTCCAAGGAAAGTTCGAGACGCCCCCTTTTCTTACCACAATTAGAATATTTGGGAAGAAGTTACACAATTGGTTGATTGACTCAGGAGTATTAGCCAATGTCATGCCCTTTGTAGTGTGCAAAGCTCTTGGGATTACCCCACACCTTCAAGAAGAAAAGTGACTTAGTTGGAAAAAATCAAGGTCAACATTATTGGGGAAATCAATTGTATCCCAATGCAAATTGTTGCAGATCCAAGGGTGCAATAGGTTATTGAAATCCAAGATGTTGACATTCCCAACACATACAAAATTATCCTAGGAAGAGACTTCACCCGTTCTTTGAATGGGAATGTCGCAACTAGATTTTCTCACATGTGGCTGCCATGGAAAGGACTACCAAACCAAATTCAGATAGATCAGGAGCCACACATGAAATTCATGATCATCGAGTATAACAGCATGAATGAGGTGTTGCTTGCTAAAATAGAATTGTGTAATTATTGTTGCTTTACTTATCAGGAAGAAGTGGAGCCTCGAGAAGAAGAAATAGCTACTGGGGTCTTCCTAGTGCAATGAAGTCCTCTTACTAATTTGACATATGGACCTCAAAGCAAAAATATGTTAGTAGAATCAAAAGATGAAGAGCCTTGTGAAGATGGTAATTTAGGATTGCTAGACAAATTCCAAGACTTCATGGAGAAGTGTGTACAAGATTAGCTCAGTCTCAAAGCGAGAATGGACTTCCAAGACGTCTTGCTATGAAGTTGGTGTAGAGTTCACAATGCTACCCACTCTGAGTTTGAATGTTGCTTGTGCCAAACAACAGTGGAACATATCAAAGGATTAGTTACTCCTCAAAAGGAGATTCCAATGGGGTAGCCTACCCCCAATCAAACTGAACCAATGCCTACTTCAGAGGTTGTGGATGCAAGCACATAATCCGAAAGGAATGAACGCATGATTGGCCCTAGCAAGTTTGATGGATCCATGTCTAAGAAAGGAGCTAGAGCTAGGTTCAAACTCACCAGCCCCACGGGTAAGAACTACTTTGCTACCCATAGGATTTAATTTTATTGTACCAATAATGTAGTAGAATATGAGGCTTTAGTACATGGTATCTTGATGGCTCTCAAAAAGAACATTAAGATGCTACAAGTTTTTACTGATTCCAAACTGGTAGTCAAACAAGTTAAAAAAATTATACTCGTGTCATGATAGAAGGTTTGCAAAGTATACACATAGAGTCTGGGATCTTTTAGATAGTCTAGATGAATTTAACATACAACTAATCCCACATTCTTAGAATCATATTGTTGATGCCTTGGCTCAAGCAACCATCACACTACAACCCCTATCTCTATCTAGACTAAAATGATTTACTGTTGAGTTAACATCTACCCCATCTATATCAGACAATGTCACTCATTTCTAGGTATTCAATGATGATAAGCACATCCTAGAGTTCATCACAAGTTCTGACATGTTTTCCACACAAATAATTGAAGAAATTGATCCAAAAGAAACTAAACTTGACATAGAGAGGGTCATCAACCTCAAAACCACCACTATTCCACAAGGTATTGTCTAGCTTGAGCACATATTTGACCTAGATCAGATTTGATATCAAGACCAGTATGAAAAGAAGGAATCCATAAACAACTACTGTGACAGCCATAACCTCGAGATAGTTGAGGAAGTTAGAAATGTGCTCATTGGAATGGTGTGTATTGTAGAAGAAAAGAAAGGGATTATTGATGCTTTTTGGAAGTATCAAAATTTGGTAGCATGGAGCCATGAAGATTTGAAGACCTATGATAAATCCATTATTATGCACACCATCCCTCTCAAGCCCGATGTGCAACCATTTTAGCAAAGGTAGAGTCCCATTAATGCCTTGTTGGATCCTATGATTTACAAGGAGGTGTAGAAATTACTTTCAACCAGAATAATCTTTCTAGTCAAGCACTCCACGTGGGTGGCCAACTTGGTCCCGGTTAGGAAAAAGAATTGAGAAATCAAATCATGCATTGACTTCCATAATTTGAATAGAGCTTCAGAGAAGGATAACTATCCAGTGCCTTCATTGGATGAGGTATTGTAGATTGTTAATGGATCAAAAATGATGTCATTCCTCAATGGGTACTCTAGGTACAATCAAGTGATGGCGCAGTATGAAGATCGACAAAAAACAACATTCACCACCAAGTGGGGCACCTTTGCATACAAAATAATTCCATTTGGGCACATCAACGTAGATGCCATGTTCCAGCGTGCAATGTACATCATGTTTGAGGATATAATTGGAAAGTGCATAATCATCTACATGGATGGTTTGACCATGTTCTCAAAGAAGTAGAGTGATCATGTCTCTGATTATGCAAAGTCTTTCAGAGGTGCCAAGAATTTAGGGTTTCCCTCAATCCGAAGAAGTGTATCTTTGGAGTCATAAAAGGAAAGTTGCTTGGGAATGTTTTTTTAGAACAAGGAATTTCTATAGACCAATGCATCCAATCTCTACAAAAGATTCAGCTGGGAGGCAACAAGAAAGAACTAAAATCTTTCTTCAGAAAGATAAATTTCATTAGAAAATTCATCACAGGTTTTGCTGAAATTGTCAAGCCACTCAACGCCATGTTAAAGCAAGATGCCAAGATTGAGTGGACTCTAGAATCAAAACAAGCCTTTGAAGAAATTAAAAAAGGAATTGTAGATGTACTATTGTTAGTCAGCCTAGATTATCTGAAATCATTCTACATTTATTCATTTGCTTTAGATCATTCATGTGGCAACATTTTAACCCAAAAGGATGATGAAGGAAACAAACACCTAATCACTTTTATGAGTGCTCCTTTGAAAGATGGTGAACTAAGATATCACAATGTGGAAAAATGGCCATACACCCTCACCCAATGAGTTAAGAAGTTTCAACACTACATCCTACAAAATAAGGTGTTTGCCATTGTCCCTGACCCAACAATGAAGACGTTGCTCATGCAAAATGAGTTGGGAGAATGAAGAGCCAAGTGGGTTACCCGGCTACAAGAATATGACATAGAAATTGAGCCCATGAAGTTAGTAAGAGGATAGGCACTCACCTGAACAATAGTCAAGACAACAATTAAAGTAGGACCCAAGCTCATGGTTTTGTAGTAATAGCTCGAGGATGTTTCCCCGAGGGAAAGATATGATGACATCATTTATTATTTGTTGAACAAAAGTTCCCACCTCGCTTACAAGGAGTTTAGAAATGTTTTCTCCATCTGAAAAGTGGCAACTATATGCTGCAAGGATCCATACTCTATAAGAGGAATCAAGAAGGTGTCTATCTGAGATGTGTTGGCAAAAAAGAACTAGACCAGGTCTTAAAAGAATTTCATGACAAATTTGCACCAATCATGGGTCTGGCCCCTCAACTGCTCATCAAATCCTATGAGTAGGTTACTATTGGCTAATGGTCTTCAAGGATCCTCACAACCACATCTGCACATGCCATGTTTTCCAAATCGTCATAACTAGTTTTATAGGTGAGACCATTCACGCAATGGGGTCTTGACTTCATTGGTCTAGTAATCCCACCATCTTCTGGAAGACATAGGTACATTCTAACTACTTTCAATTATTGTACTAGATGGACAAAATCCATTGCATGTAAGCAATGTACTACAGAGGTAGTTATGAATTTTCTTGAAAGATTCATCTTAAATCATTTTGGTTGCCCATATGCCTTAGTGTGTGATAACGGCCCTACCTTTTCCTCACTTAAATTTTCTAGTTGGGCCTTCTATTATAGAATTTCCCTCAAGTTTTCTTCTAACTACTATCCTCAAGGAAATAGCCTAGCATAATCTACAAATAAAACCCTCATAACAGTGATAAAAAAATTGCTTGACATGAATCCCAAGGACTAGCATACCCAACTCTGCTTTTCCCTTTGGGAAGATCGTACACATCGCAAGGCTTCCCTTAGTGATTCCCCATTTCACCTCGTTTATGGCTTAGAGCCTATATTCCCAATTCACCTAAATATCCCCACCCTCCAATTCATCATTGACTTTTACAAAGAAGGGGATCAAAAAGAAGCTCGCTTGGCTCAATTGTTAAACCTAGAAGAAGTTCATGATTGAGCCATTGAAATTTTTTCCAAACATTAGGGCATGGTCTAGAGATGGTTCAACCACAAAGCTAAAGTTGAGGCCTTCAGAATCATTGATTTGGTCCTATGCTAGGACAAGGCCAACGAGAAGAAGGGGTGGCATGAAAAATTCGACAAGCTCTGGCTTGGCCCCTTTTAGATTGTTGAAATCCTTGGAGACAATGCTTTCTGCCTAAATACCTTAACTAGTGAAGATGTCTCGTTTCCTGTCAATGGGCAGCACCTGAAGCATTATTTCCAAATGTGAGCTCTTTTGGAGCTATTTTTGTAAATACTTGTATATAGGTTAGTTTTAGTTGGTTTTGGTTTGCTTTATTCTGTCTTGTCATGTTGCTTTTTTTTTTCTCATTTCCTGAATATTTTATTTTGATGAGGTTGTTCTTTGTTTCTATTGTAGTGGTTGTGCTCACTCAATGAACGGTCCACTTTTCCGCCCACTCCTAGTTTTCTTCGGCTAAATATTCACTCCAAACTATTAGTATCTGATAGTTGCCATGAGATGGTTTCCTCAATTGAACTTTGACTTAGAGCCTGACCCTTGGTTGAATCTTCCTTTCATGTTCATCTCAGATCCAACACAAAACACATATTAATTGTTTCCAAAGAGCTGTATAGTGGCTGTTATGACAACTTAGGAAGCAAAAATTCTCAAGTCCACTCTAGTGACCACTGTGGTTACCAAACCCATAGTAGGCTTCAATGCTTACACAGTTGAAAAAAAAAGAAAGTGTTAAAAGAAGTATTGAAAGAAAGAAAAATAAATAAAAGAGTTGAAATCAAGCAATTGAATGGGTGTGCAAATAACTCTACTAGGGCTATGGATGCCCAACTAGTAGTAGAGAAATGTTCATGAGGTCATAGAAACAACTCCTTCAGGGCTATGGATGTCTGACTGGCAGTGGGGCAATGCCTAGGTTACTTTTGGGGTTGGATGATTCATGTAGCTTGCTCGGTTAGATTAACTGACACTTGTCATAGTTTCCATGGAAAGATAATGAATTCACCCAAACACACACACTTCTAAGATTTTTCATGGCTTGAATCAACTAAGGATCCAACTCTCCTAGTTCACTTTAAGGCTCTAGGCCTTTGAGATGTTTCCTTTGCTATTTTCCTTCTTTTTTCAAACTAGCCTTCGTGGATCTGGTCGGGTCCACCTTGTTGATCTGCTCCTCATGAGTTTCCATCACCCCGTGACTATTCCAAATGGTTTTCATTCAACACCCTTTCAGACTGTGGAACTCGAAGCTTTTGGCAGTATCTCCTCATTGATAAATGGTGAACGATCGAGCTCTGACTGCCACCTACCTAGCAGGTCCCAGTGATCTTGCCCCTATTTTCAAATTATGACTTACCAACTCTCTACCTCACTATACCATCATTAATTGGGTGCATTTAATGCCTCATTTTATATAAATAGGAAATTCTAGTTGTCATTTTCACTTATTAGCTTGATCAGAGAGATAGTTAGATTGCCTTCTAATGCTTCCTTCGCGTCCACCAAGCTTCGCCATCACTTCAAGACTTTTGCTAGTTATGCACACATCTATCTTCATCAGGTTTCATAAGTTGGTATGCCATTACTGGTCACATTCTAATTTTTCCTTCATTTTTCTAAAAAAATACTAAAATATTTGAAGGAAAAGTTTAAAACCAACTAAAACAACCCTTGGTGGACAAAACCCATATCGTCAAAACCTAAGAAATGTTGAAATATTTTTGAGAGTTCCTTGCAGGACTTGAACTCCCCATGGTTGTTCTTTGACCAGGGTACCCATGCCTTACGAGCCAGCAACCAGACTTTCATAGTTGTCATTCCCTTTGAAAGTGTTTAGGGTTTAAAGCATAATACATCCCAATCAAGTTCGCCTTCACGGGAAGCCCCTTCAACTCAGCTATCTTAGACTTACCAAAATTCATGAATGCAAAAGATGATCCTACAATTCCATCATATCTGCATATGCAGGTTTCTGCTTGTGGAGTGCCCCTTGAATCATGTCATTTCAAACAACTATCTAACCACATCCTCCCGGTAGGTGGGTCCCACCCTAGTCATCATCGATCAAAAAATTGAGCCAAATTATCGAGGACCTGACTTCTTTGCGGGTTGATTCTAGTGGACTTTCGTCTATTGGATTATGTCTTGACTTTGTCAATTTAATGGATTTTGCAACTCATCTACTCAACCATCAGATCCAAAACTTAAATTTACTAGCCACTTTCATTTGAACCCTAAAAAGTGACCAAGTGATAACATATTTTTTGGGCCCCACCCTGCGGACTTGCATTCGCAGGCTCTTCTGGTGAACCCGCTATCTTGAACAGCTTCTGAGGGCCGATGTTTTTCCCTCTCGGTCCCAACTCCATCATAGCTACTAGTATACAAAATGAAAACTGTCAAGTACTAAATCATTAGCGAGTCGTTCCCCTCAGATTGCAGTTGCTAGAGCTCCATCCTGCCCCTGTCGTTCCCATACAAAAAAGATCTCTTGTTCACCTGCTACGTAGAGCCTAGGCTCCCCATGGCCATTAAACTATCTAAAGATAAATGAACAAAGGCTTCACCTTCTATCAAACTCGATGTAATGGGTCTCTTCCACTAGAATGCCATTTTATCTTTGCCATTTTGAACAACCACCACCTAGCATCCGTTTGCTCCTTCCAACCTAAAATAAGTTGACCACTAGATGAGTTACATTGCCACCTTTCAAAGCTATGGGCTTCCTTCTTGCAAATGCCATTTCAATGACAGACCCTTAAATAGACAAGGTCTCCTATGATTCCATTTGTCCAAATGATGATCTTAATTCCCTCCAATCGTCAAAATGACTTCGACCCACATGCTAAAACAAACTAACCCTCTTTGTGGACCCCACATATTGATGAAATCTCAAGGTGGGTTGGGATATGCAGGAATCATGCCCTAATTTCCCTCCCTCTTGCAGTTGCTCCAAAATGGCCATCAGCCTGGGGAAGTCTGATCCCTTGGACTCGAATTGTTCAAACTCCTTGCAAAAAGTTAATGTCAATCTGGAAGATATGTTAGGATTGTTAATTGATGAATTATCTAATCTAATATCGTTTTGCAAGATTTTGGCTAACTTTCCAATATTTTTATGCTTGAATGTGCTTACCTCTCTCTCGCTTGTAGGATATATGGAACCAGGTGCAGGACCCTTGGAGGTGGATGTGGAGAAGGAAAAGAGAAAGAAAACAACAAAAGTGCCCTGTGGAATTGAAGAAAAAGTTTAGATGAAGTATAAGTTCCAAGGGGAACCTCTCAACTCCAAGGTCACCTTAGCTTGGAAGGAGGTCTCTGATACAAACATTAGACACGTAGATATTGATGAGTTCAAGTAGAGGGTCCAAATCAACCCTACAACAAAAAGTGCAAGAAATATTAGAAGTATTGGGTATGCCAAAGCTGCAAGCTTCCCTCCTACTCTTATTGCCCCTAAACTCGTAATGGCCTACAGGAAGGCATATAAGTCAAATACTAGGACAATTATGGATAGAGATGGAAACATTTTGGCTGATTTCTCAGCCAAGTCAATAGGAAGGACCTTCCATATCCATACCTTCAGGGAGATGGAGGAAGCAACCAAGGAATATGCACAGGAGATGTGGGATGGATATCCCTTCAAATGCAAAAGACTCATAAATTAATACTAGTTGAAAGAGAAGAGGGGTAGTGCTACAAAGGTTCCCCAAGAGCTCTTCCAAAGTGAATTTTATGAGGATTACCATGACTTGGTGACCCTATTAAGTAGAGTAATGGGCCTTCTGGCTATGGCCTACTTCCAAGAATGGATGTATTTCATGGAGGAGATCCTCTAAGGTAAACAAAATTTCTATTGGGTTAGGATAATCAGCAATTGTTTGCATGAAGAATTTACGGTTGTGAAGAAGATCACGTGCTTCTACATGACCTCCTACCTTCTCTATTTATTAGTTGACAAGACACAATACAAAGGCTTGTTTAGAGCTTTTGATACAAAACTAGGCAGGGAATTAAAGGTTTGTGACAGATACCCTTTGCTCCAATTCAGGAATTTCAAGAGGGATTATTGCAGAGTTAATGATACTTTTATAGGTCATATCATCAAATTACTTGGGGGTAACTTTGAGAGAAGATTCTCCCATAGTGCGAATGCTTTCCTTTGACATTTTTCTTTCTTATTTATTCAATTCCCTAAGTTTACCTATATTCATGTTGACGGTTTCTCGAAGAAACCATAAAAACTTCCCAGTACCCAAATGATCGGATAATATTGTTAGAACTCTCTCGACAGCTGTGGCATGCACATGCCCTCCTAAGTAACAAACAAAAGGCAAGGATTCCTTATCCCCTCTCTTTTGGCCAAGGGCTATATGAACTCCACACCTCTCAATGTGCAAAAAATTCATAATAAGAGCTCGTGAAGTATAACTTGAGGTTCCACACTGCCTAAATGCAAATGGACCCCTATGTTAAACTAAAGAAGATGGTCGCGACTGAATAGACCCATTTACATAGTGTTGAAATTTTTTGGGCCAAGTGCAGATGAGGCACTACACATGCATGACTACGTGTTTTTTAGAGGTCAACCTATTCCTAGTACTAGATTAGGTAGTAGAATATGAAAACACAGTGATGGATCCTCGATACAATGCAATTTCCAACATGTCACTGCCACTGATTGATAGGGATGAGCAAGATGTTGATGACCTCGATATTCTGAGCAAGCCCATTGAGGCTAGAACAAAGGAATGGATTGATAGTAAAATTTCCCAATTAAAGCAGCAAGGGGTCATTTTGACCTATGAGGAGCTTGAGGAAGAGTCTACAAGTGAAACTGATAGTAAGGTAGCTTCTTGAGAGACCTCAAGATCTCCTCCAGAAACTAGGTCTCGATAGAGAAAAAAAGGTGGCTAAACGTTAGCCCAAGCCTAAAGTATACTAAAGAAAAGCTTCAGAGGGTGAATCCTCCAAGATACCAAAGACATCAAGAGGTCTTGATACCATCCAAGAGGACCCTCTCCATGATGGATAGGAAGTAGAGGCTAAGTAGCCAAAGTCTCCACCTACTGCCTCCACCCTTGCAGCCACTACTGCCACCGATGTTGCTATTGTTGTTGCTATTGTGCCTACCTCTCAAGTGATGGTTGCTACTTCTCCACCTATGGTGAATATCTCTGTCCACCTTGCTTCCACTCCACCCATGACCAAAGTAAAGGTAATTGAATCTTCTTCTTCCACCACCTCTCTGCTCTCCTCTTCCTCCATGTCTCTAACAATGTCTCTCCCATTAGCAACAACTATGCCAATTCCCTCTCTCTCACTCCCAGAGGCCTGCTCTTTCCATATGCAAAACATTCCTACAGAGCTATCTGGGGTGTTGATGAACCCAACTATATAAGTTTCCTTGGCACAAATTGTTGCTTGTCTTCCTATCGATGCTCCTCCAACTGAACCACTAGAAATGAAGACCACAATGGAAATATTAGAAGAATTGGAGTGACAAGAAAGGGAAGCTACAAAATATATGAAAGAGGAAGCTGATGATTACCATGAGCATCTCGAGTACCATCATCTAACAATTGACAAGGTGGTGTGCGAGGGAGAAAAACATAGTCATTAAAGGAAGACATTGAGGAGCTGGACACCAAGTACATTGTAGAAACATTTGATAAAGAAATGGAATCAAGAGTTGAAATGGAGGAGCAAGAAGAGGGCCTTAAGCATGATGAAGAGGTGTAGCCCCAACATGAGGAGCAGGAAAAGAAAGAAGATAAACCTAGAGAAGATATTGAAGCCCACAAGAGCCTGGAAATAGAACAACTCGAGGAGCATGGACATGATGAAGAAGAAGAAAATAATACTAAAGGGGAAGGAAACCCCAAAGAGAATGCTACCTATGAATCCCCATAGAAGGAAACTATGTTTATTCAAGATTCTGATGAGGAGGAAGGAAGTCCTGAACAAGAAGCTCCGAGTGATAAGGTAATGGAGATTGAATACACCCATGAAGAAAAAAGTGGTCATGAATCACCAAGGGGGGAATCTCAGATTCCTGAGTGGCTCAAGAAATAGTTGGAAAAGAAAACCCCAATCTCAAAGGATCCAAGGGAAAGGCTGGAGGTAATCCTAGCTCGAGCCCAAATAAGCACGAAGAAAGAAAAGAAACCCAAGGTCAGGTCTTAGCTAAAAATGGATGCATCTAGATCTAGTACCATGCAAATAGCCACTCTAGTTGTAGGAGAAGAAGGGGTAAGCTATAACATTTCCACCCTTGATCTTGGGATAGCCACATGAGAAAAAAAAATTGATCATCTCCAAGGGTCTGTTGCCACCATTGTGAATCAAATTCATAAGGATAAGGTTTCCAAGGAGGAACTAAAAGTGCAGGTGGTTGATTTGACAACATATATTAAGCAGTGGTCATTGATAGAAGAACTCCCCACCACATACTTAGTGCCACCACAATTTTTTTCCAAGGACCATATTGATTAGCTTTAGAAAATAAAGAATTGGACAAAAGCCATGGAGGATTGGTTTTGACAGGACCTCTACAACAACATGGGCATTGGTCATGTTGTTAGGACATCAAACAAGTTCCTAGAAGTACAAAAGATACTTGATGGAATAAGGAAGTTCTATACAGACTTCCCTAAGTTATATAGGATCACGTACCCCAAACTTGAGGCTATTCTCAAGATACCAGATAGATCCTGGGAGAAGGAACTTGGCTTGGTAAAAGATAACCATTGGCTTGTAGAAACATGGAAGCTGGGTTTAGATCACAGGAAGGAGGTGCTAGAGTGAGTGCTCCATGAAGTGGAATTAGATATTGAATGGGTCAAGGAAATCATGGTGGACTACACCAAATACCAGAAGATGATGAAAAATATCGATGTGCCCTCTAGTGAGCTAGATGTAGAAAAATTAAAACTATATTTCCACAAGAAAATGGAAAACAGGACCATGGATGCACTAACACCAGATTTCATGGGTTTTGCTACACAAGCCTTCTCTCGATCTGAGCAAGTAGTGAAAAACACGTAGAAATATGATAGGGATTAGGATGTCATCACGAACAAATGAAGGAGGCTAAATTTTCAAGTAATATAATATGATATATTGGAATGGAACAAGCTCCAGGCGTTGATCAACAAATTTGTGGAGTATGCCACTTTGAAGAGAAATGAAGGAGTTCCTATTATTGATGATGAATTCCTATAATTTGAGTAGATATACATTGCTTTTTACATTTTTTAGCTTGTTCTAGTAGATTAGTTGATGTTGTTCATTGATTTTGAAGAATTCTACTGTGTGCTGACAACTTTCCTTTTCCATACCTTTTGTTGTTTATTGATGATAAATAGCCATGTAAATTTAGTCTAGGTAGAATTTAAAAGTTGTTCTAAACTTCTATCTTTTGTTATTATTATGGTGAATGAATGGTTCAATATCTACATTCCTTAGAATCTTGCAAAAATTTCATGGGACTATGAGGTAATCTAGGTAAGTGAAATTATATTTTAGGAAGGTTGTCCATAGCAGGGTCCTCCATGATCATTGTTCACTATTAATTTCAGATCTAGGAACTTCTTCTCCCTACCCCTTTATTCTTTTTTTTAAGTAAATAACCTATGCTAAGGTTCATTGCACATTGTAAAGACAAACGTCAAATTGAAATAGGAGTTTAATACTATTGTTTGAACCTGTAGCAACTGCACACAAAATTTCCCATCTCAAGAACTTTGTTTTAAGATCTAAGTTCCCTACAGCTTAAATTTGTAAGTCTACCCTATGATTACCAAAAAAATCACAATTGCACCAACTAAGGAATTCCATGCATGTCATGACCTGACACCCGAGAGACCTTGGGGTGATTTTTAACAATTTTTTTGGAGATTGACTTTCAAGAGAGGTAGTGCACCTATGCACTGCTTGTGTTGAGAAGGTGATAAAACACACATCAACAAAATTGGCACTAGGAGGAGGGAACATCTGAGTTATGTTGGATCAAGTTGATTCACTCTCCCCTAAGAGATCCTCAAGAGTTTTGAGGTCTACTCCAAACAAATGGGAATTCTAGGAATTCCGGTCTCCTATAAGGGCTAGAAGAACTAAAAGAGGGGACATGGAATCTCCTTCCTCCTCCTCTATTCCACCCACCTCACCTTCACCCTCACCTCGTTTCTCCTTCCATTCACCCCATACTTACCAAACTTCCTTTACATCCATCCCTTCCCTTCAACCATACCACACCGCTTTCCCACCCCTTGCTTCCCGTAGCTGGGGTGTTGTTCCCTTCCCTACCCTCCAAGTCTAATGTGTAGTCTCAAATGCCACTATCCCTATGTAGCCCCAAGTTATTGTTCAACAAAAAATACCACCTCCACCTCCCCTCATGGACTGGCTGGGAAATAATCCTTTGTTGTTATTTTTTCAATGATTACCATGATATGCCTATGAATCCAGAGAGATTTTTCTCAAAGTTAAATCCTTGGGATTCATAGAGGACAATCAAATAACACATCAAGATATTCCAAACAACACTGAAATACATGAAAATCAACAAGGAAGATGTGGAATGTAGGATTTTCCCATATTCGTTGGGGGAAGAAGCCTTCTATTGGTATATTAAATTGTTAGTGGGATCCATCACATCTTGGGATTTTTTGATGAATGGCTTCATGTAGAAGTACAAGATCCCAATCAACCCTTTAGAGCTATATAGACAATTCACATTAGTTCATAGCAAAATCAATGAGATAATCAACTCCTTCAATGATTGATTCCATTGATCCTATACAAGGTTGAAAGCTTTGTATGTGCTCAATGATGGTGTTGCCTTGCTAGTTTATTACATAGCATTAGATAACCTCACACTTGCATTGGTGAAGAGAATGTGAACAACTTCGACCCAATTAGTAGACGGTTACATTGAGGTAGTTATTACCAACATTGTCTTGGGCCAAAACATCTTTGGTCTGTTGCCCTCCTTGGGGTAGGCTCCCCATCCTCTACAAATTTAGGAACTTACTCAGGCATTGCAACATCAGATGCCCCTAATGAATCAAGTATCAGAACTACCCATAGTCCGTCATCCCAGGCAGTCCATAAACTAGGTAGCTCCTATGCCTCATTATCTACAACCTGAGTAGCCACAAGAATATCCCCAATAGCCTCAAGTTCCCCTATACCTACAAGGGCCTGAATTTTTTCTTGCTCAACCAAATCAACTGGCAGTGCAACCTATCTTTCTTCAAAATCAGATGTTGTAGCCGAGCAACATAGAGAAGGATTGGCTGGATGAGTTAATGAAAATGATCTAAAAGATTTCCATAGAGGTGATCCACCTGAGAAATCAAAACAACGAGCTACTTGAGTGTCTCAACACAACATTCAAGCCAACCTTAACTGAGATAACAGGGATAACCGTGAGGCGAGCACCTTGTCCTGGAAGCATTATGACCGAGGACAAAATTCTAATCAAAAATTTGAAAGGAGACCCTCCCAGATACATAATAGAATGTGAAATACAAGACCAAACAACAGGGGTGTCCCCACTCCCCTTGATTATCCTAAAAATATGGAAAAGACAACTAGTGGAGTGTACCTTGTCAAAGTTGCTCTAGCTGGATGGTGCAAGATCCATAAGACAAATAGACATTCTGAGTTGGACTGCCTCAAGTTTCAGATAGCCACAAAAATCTTTCAAGTGGAGGTCTAAAATATCATTAACAGTGCAAACGGTAGAGACATAGTTCTATCCAACCCATATGACTCCTCCTAGCTTGTGGTCAACCAGGCTCCATTCCCACAGAGCAAGAGCATTGAGCCTGAGATTGAGATCACCCCTGTCCAAAATGAAGAAGTACAAGAGGTAAGTAAAGAAGAAGCCTTATCTCAACTCTTTACTTTAGTAGATAATGATCCAATAGATGAAGTGCAAATGTTCCATCAAAGAACCTCTTCATATAATCTAAGGAATAGACAAATAGGGGGACTATTCACTACATCTACTCTACCTAATAACTTTAGTACCCCACCTAACCCCAATGCTAGCAACAACCCTAGCTACCCTTATGTGCCCAAAAAATATTTGAATAACAACAAACAACCAAATCAAACACAAAAATCAACCAAATCGCTCATCCAAAGGTAGATCCTTTGATGCCAAAATTGAGCAAATGGGGGAATATGCTGCTGAAGAATTTAAGAGAGCTAAAATCAGCCTGTTTGCTTTTGAGCTATTGAAGGTTCTTTCCATTAGGAATTCCTTCTTTAGGGTAATTAATGGAATTTCCTCCTCTAAGAAAACATAAGAGATACTTTCCAAGAGGGTCACCTTTGAAGAGCCTTGACAAGAGCCCGTAATCTAAGAAATCATAGGCAAAAAGAAGGATGCCTCCACCAACCAACAAACTAGAAAACAACCTACCAAAGAGAAAACCCTAGTGCAAACTAAGGAAAATTTGAATGAGAAGGACAAGGGTCAAGTGGCCTAGGTCGATGTACCTATGGGTCTATTCAAAGGAAAGTTTGAGATGCCCCTTTTTCTTACCACAATCAAAATATTTGGGAAGAATTTGCACAATTTCCTTATTGACTCAGGAGAATCAGCCAATGTCATGCCCTTGGTAGTGTGCAAAGATCTTGGGATTACCCCCATGCCTTCAAGAAGGAAAGTGACTCAGCTGGAAAAAAATAAGGTCAAAATTGTTGGGGAAATTAATCATATCCCAATATATAATTGTTGCAAATCTAAGGGTGCAACAGGTTATTGACATCAAAGTTGCAGACATTCCCAACACATATAGAATTATCCTAGGAAAATACTTCACCCATGCTTTGAATGGGTATGCTGCAATAGAATTTTCTCACATGTGTCTGCCATGGAAAGGACTACCAAACTAGAGTCAGATAGATCGAGAGTCTTACATGAAATTCATGATCATTGAATATAACAACATGAATGAGTTTTTTGCTGAAATGAAGTTGGGTAATTATTGTTCCTATGCTTATCAGGAAGAAGCAGAGCATCAAGAGGAAGAACTAGCTACAGAGGTCTTACTAGTGTAATGTAGTCCTCTAATTAATTTCACCTATGCACCTTAGAGCACAAAAAATTTAGTGGAATCAGAAGATGAAGAGCCTTGTGAAGACAATAATTTAGTACTACTAGATGGATTCCAAGACTTTTATGGAGAAGTGCGTACAAGATCAGCTCAGTCTCAGAGCGAGAATGAAATTCCAAGACCTCTTGCTACCAAGCTAGTGCCGAGTTCACAACACTTCCCACTCTGAGTTCAAATGTTGCTTGTGCTAAAAAGTAGTGGAACATATCAAAGGATTAGTTACTCCTTAGAAACAAATACCAATGGGGAAGCCTACCCCTAATTAGACTGAACCAATTCCTACTTTGTAGTTTGTGGAAACAAGGATGCAACCCAAAAGGTATTCTCACATGATTGGACTTGGCGTCAAAAAACCCTCCAAGTTCTAGACATTGTGCTTCAATGAATCCAAGTCTAAGCAAGGAGTTGGAGTCAGGTTCGAAGTCATCATCACCATGGGTAAGACCTACTTCACTATCCTTAGGCTTCAATTTTATTGTACCAATAGCGTAGCAGAATATGAGGCTTAGGTATATGGTCTACTGATGGATCTAAGAAAGAATGTTAAGATGCTGCAAGTTTTTGGTAATTCTAAACTGGTAGTCAAACAAGTCAAAAAATTATACTCGTGTCATTACAAAATGCTTCCAAACTATATGCATAGAGTCTAGGATGTTTTAGAGAGTCTAGATGCATTTAACATACAACTAATCCCACATTCTCAGAATCATACTATTGATGCCTTGGCTCAAGTAGCTAGCATGCTGCAACCCCTATCTCTGTCTAGACTCAAAAGATTTACTATTGAGTTGACATCTACCCCATCTGTGCTAGACAATGTCACTCATTTCTATGTATTCAATGATGATAAGAACATCCTAGAGTTCATCACAAGTTCTAACATGTTTTCCAAAAAAATAATTGATGAAGCTAAACTTGACATAGAGGGGGTTATCAACCTCAAAACCAACACTATTCCATGAGTTATGGTCCATCTTGAGCACATATTCGACCTAGATCAGATTCAACATCAAGAATAGTAGGCAAAGAAGGAATCCATAAACAACTAGTGTGACAACCACAACCTCAGGACAACTAAGGAAGTTAGAAATGTGTTCATTGGCAAGGTGTGTACTATAGAAGAAAAGAAAGGGATTATTGATTCTTTTTGAAAGCTTCATGTTGTGGTAGCATGGATCTATGAATATTTGAAGACCTATGATACCTCCACTATCAGACACACCATCCCTCTCAAGCTCGATGTGTGAACATTTTAGCAAAGGAAGTGTCTCATCAACACCTTGTTGGAGCCTATGATTTACAAGGAGTTGCAAAAATTGCTTTCAGCTAGAATAATCTTTCTAGTCATGCACTCCATTTGGGTGGCCAACTTGGTCCTGGTTAGGAAAATAAATGGAGAAATTAGATTGTGTGTGGACTTCTATACTCTGAACAGAGCTTCAAAGAAGGATAACTATCCAGTGCCTTCATTAGATGAGGTATTGCAGATTGTTAATGGATGGAAAATGATGTCATTCCTTGATGGGTACTTCAAGTACAATCAAGTGATGGTGTAGTATGAAGACTAACACAAAACAACATTCACCACCAAGTGGGGCATCTTTGCATACAAAATAATTCCATTTGGGCTCATCAATGCATGCGCCACCTTCCAGTGTGTGATGGACATCGCCTTCAAGGATCTAATTGGAAAGTGCATAATCATCTACATGGATGATTTGACCATGTTATCAAAGAAGCAGAGTGATCTTGTCTTTGATCTATGCAAATTCTTTTAGAGGTGTTGAGAATTTGGGGTTTCCCTAAATCCGAAGAAGTGCATCTTTGGTGTCATGGAAAGCAAGTGGCTTGGGAACATTATTTTAGAGTGAGGAATTTCTATAGACCCTAAGTGTATCCAATCTCTACTAAAGATTCAACTACCAAGCAACAAGAAAGAATTGAAATATTTCTTTAGAAAGATAAATTTCATCAAAAAATTCATCACAGGTTTTGCTCAAACTGTCAAGTCACTCAATGCCATGTTAAAGCAAGATGCCAAGATTGAGTGGACTCTAGAAGCAATGCAATCCTTTGAAGAAATAAAAAAATCCATTGCTGAGGCATTAGTGTTAGTCAGCCCAAATTATGTAAAGCCATTCTATATTTATTCATTTTCTTTAGATCACTCATGTGCCAACATTTTAACCCAAAAGGATGAAGAAATAAATGAGCACCCGATGGCCTTTATGAGTGCTCCTTTGAAATATGGTGAACTAAGATATCACAATGTGGAAAAGTAGGAATAATCCCTCATTTGAGGAGTTAAGAAGTTTTGGCACTACATCAAATAGAATAAGGTGTTTGCTATTGTCCTTGACCCAGCAGTGAAGACGTTGCTCATGCAAAATGAGCTGGGAGAACGGAGGGCCAAGTGGGTTACCCTGCTGCAAGAATACATGGAAATTCAGCCCATGAAGTTGGTAAGAGGACATGCACTCACCCGAACAATAGTCGAGATAGTAGTTGAAGTAGGACCCAACTCACGGTTCAGTAGTACCAGCTCAAGGATGTTTCCCTAGGTGAATTATAGGATGACATCATTTATTATTTGCTAAACAACAAGTGTCCACCTTGCTTAAAAGGAATTCAAAAACTTTCTCTCCATTTGAAAAGTGGTAGCTATATGCGGCAAGGATCCATACTCTACAAGAGGAATCATTAAGGTGTCTATCTGAGATTCCTTGGTAAAGAAGAAGTAGACCGGGTCTTGAAAGAATTTTATGATAAATTTGGCACTAGTCATGGGTATGGCCCCTTAACTACTCGCCAGATCCTATGATTAGGTTACTATTGGCTAACAATCTTCAAGGATGCTCACAACCATGTCCACACATGCCATGTCTTCTAGATCACCATAACCAAAGAAAAGAACATTGTTGTCCCAGTGTGAATAGTTTTAGAGGTGCGACTGTTCATGCAATGGGGTATTGACTTCATTGGTCTGGTAAGTCCACCATCATCTGGAGGACATAGGTACATTCTAACTGCTTCTGATTATTGCACTAGATGGACAAAAGCTATTGCATGTAGGCAATGTACTATAGAGGTAGTTATGAATTTTCTTGAAAGCTTCATCTTAAATCATTTTGGTTGCCTATATGCCTTAGTGTGTGATAACGACCCAAGGACTAGCATACCCAACTCCACTTTTCCCTTTGGGTAGATCTCACATGCTGCAAGGCTATCCTTAGTGATTCCCCATTCCACCTTGTTTATGGCTTAGAGCCTATATTCCCAATTCACCTAAAGATCCCCACCCTCTAATTCATCAATGACTTTTACAAAGAAGGGGATCGAAAGGAAGCTCACTTGGATGAGTTCTTAGACCTAGAATAATTATGTGACGAAGCCATTGAAAATTTCACCAAACATCAGGGCACTGTCAAGAGATGGTTCAACTACCGAGACAAAGTTAAGGCCTTTAGAATAACTTATTTGGTCCTATTCTGGGACAAGGCCTACAGAAGAAGGGGGGACATGACAAAATCAACAAGCTCTGGCTTCACCCCTTTTAGATTGCTGAAATCCTTGGAGACAATTCTTTCTGCCTA
Organism: Sequoia sempervirens; assembly: GCA_007258455.2. Lineage (NCBI taxonomy): Eukaryota > Viridiplantae > Streptophyta > Pinopsida > Cupressales > Cupressaceae > Sequoia > Sequoia sempervirens. The sequence goes on along the minus strand of VDFB02058242.1, from coordinate 176,541,227 downwards.
AACACCTTAACTGGTGAAGATATTTGGTTTCCTATCAATGGGCAACACCTGAAGCATTACTTCCAGGCTTGATCTCTTTTGGAGTTGTTTCTATAAATACTTGTATATAGGTTAGTTTAGGTTTCTTTTGGTTTGCTTTGTTCTGTCACTTCATGTTGCTTTTGTTTTGCTCATTTCCCAACTATTTTTCTTTGATGAGGGTGTTCATTTTTGCTATGGTGGTTGTGCTCATTCAAGGAATGGTTCACTTTACTACCTACTCCCAGTGTTTTCAGCTAAATATTCACTCCCAACTATTGGTCTTTGATAGTTTCCATAGGATGGTTTCCTCACTTGAAATTTGACTTAGAGCCCGACCCTTGGTTGAATCTTCCTTTCATATTCATCTCAAATCCAACACAAAACACATATTAATTGTTTGCAAAGAGTTGTATAGCAGTGTTATGACAACTTAGCAAGCGAAAAATCTCACATTTGCTCCAATGACCACTGTGGTTCCAAAACCCATAGTGGGATTTAATGCTTACATGGTTGAGTAAAACAAGAAAGTGTTAAAAGAAGTATTGAAATAAAGAAAAGAAAATAAAAATGCTAAAATCAAGCAACTATATGGGTGTGCAGACAAAACTACCAGGGCTATGGATGCCCTACTGGTAGTAGAGAAATGTTCATTGGGTCACAACAACAACTCTACCAGGGCTATGGATGCCTAACTGGCAGCAGGGCAATGTCTAGGTTACTTTTGGGGTTGGATGATTCATGTAGCTTGCTCGGTTAGATTAACTACCACTTGTCATAGTTTCCATGGAAAGGGAATGAATTCACCTAAACACAGACATTTCTAAGATGTTTTGTGGGTTGACTCAACTAAGGATCCAACTCTCCTAGTTCACTTTTGGAAGTTATCCCCTAGTCTAAAAAACTAGAGATTCTTGGTTTTGAATGAATACTTATCCTCAGAACGCTCGGGAGTGTTCTCCAATAGAGTTTCCATTTGGTGTGCCTTCAACACACATGCCCCATTTGGAATGGGGTCCCTCTTTCTTTTTTGCCTCATTTTGCGTGCCCCTAGTTTTGGTGTTCTAAGTGATTAGTGATCCTTAGATAGTTCATCCTGAGTTGAGGATGTTTATTCCCCCTCAAATTTTCATGGATCTAAGCTTTCAAGAAGTTTCCTTGGCTGTTTGCCTTCATTTTTCAAACTGGTGTCCATGGATCTAGTTGGGTCTGCCCTGTTGGCCTGCTCCTCATGGGTTTCCATCACCCCATGGCCCTTCCAAATGACCATCATTCAATGCCCTTCCACCCCATAGAACCTGAAGCCTCTGACGTCATTTCCTGATTGATAAATAGTCAATGACCGAGCTCCAACTATCACTCGCCTGGTGGGTCCCACCTTCTGTGTTTGATGTGGGAGCATCCGTAGTTAACCAACAATCTTGCATTAACCAAATAGAGAGTATTTTTATTATTTTTCATAAGTTTTTCTAATAATTTCATTAGAGGAATAAATTTAAATAATAGGCCAAAAATAATATATTAAATAATTCGTCTTATTCTATTGTTCCAAATCTTGAAGTGGGAGGTAATGTAGGAAATCAATTTTGGAGTTTGAAAAGCATAAAAATTAAAGACGAAATGGAGTGGATATTTTTTGGGAGTTATTAAAATACATCTTGGAGATTTTTATGTTTTTTCTAATTTTGGAGTATCCTTTTCAAAGGAGGGAAAAATATTATTTTTTGAAAGTAGTGGTAAATGTTTTATTTGACAAATTTTGAGTTTGTCAAGAGGGCAGATTTTTGAAGAAGAGTTAGGCATGGATTTTCTTGGAGATGGTGGAAAAGAAATTTCTCTATAGGTTTTGAAGTTTTGTTGCAGCAGTAAATGGATAATGAAATCCATGATTGAATATTGGCAAAGTTGGTTGTTGAAGAATGTGGATTGAAGAGTTAATTTCATAGTTCAGGGAGATGATAGAAATAAGAGGAATTTGGGTTTGTCTTTGATGATTGTTTTCTATCATATATCAGATTTATATCTGATTTTTAATTTTTTACATCAGCCCATATGGCTACAAAACAATTCATTTTAAGAAATTTTAAGTTGTTATGTAATTTCAAGAGATTTTGAATGAAATATTAAAGAATACTTCTTGCAGATTTTTGTTTTGTTTCAAACAAATTCTCAGTTAAATATTATGTTGTTGGGAGTTTGTGATTGAGGTTTGGATTTATTTGCATCACAAATATAATTATTGAAGGGAACATTTCTCATCCAAGTGGTCTTATTATTGGTGGAATTCATAGGTGAGAGGTGAACTATTAAGGAAGCTTCATACATTGTCTAAGGCAGAGTCTCAATGTGTATTCATGAAAATATGCTAGCAAGGATTGAAATAGAAATTACAACATTGTTGCTACTGGAAAAGAGGATTTCACATTTGAAATCTCACCAAGACCTAAAGTCCTAAGATCTTTCTCTTTTTGAAAATAGACATTAAAAAAATGAGCACCATACATTGATTAAATTGGTTGCTAGAATGGAAAAAAAGCTACAAATGTGCAAGCTCAAAGCATTAACAAAAGATGAACATCACAATACTTGTATTCCTCAACTTGTTTCCCTTCAAAAGGAAATGGAAGATTACAATTTCATTTTAAATATTAATATTTGAAAATTTTTAGAAATATCATATGAAAGGTAATACTTTTCATATTCTATGTAGAATTGGACGTTTCTTTAATAATTGATTTTCAATAATATGATATTCTTTCAGAATAAGGAGTCACATAGGAAGCGAGGGGGAAATTTAGTTTTAGGATAAGAGAGTGGTAGCTAGGATTTTCTACCATGGCCCTTGTATTGAGAGAAGAGATAATTCTATCAATTTGCATTGTATTGAATAAATGAGGAGATGTTTAGAATCTATGTAGGTTTCATAAAATCATGTATTGACATCCCACATTGTGTTTTCTAGCCTACAATTATTTAGTGCATTTGTTTTACCATCATATTAGGAAATTAAAACACAAATTTAGTCTACCTAAGAGTTTTTTATAAATTTTGAATGTGCCTTTCATTAAATTCTTAATGTCTAAATAGCTAAATATTTTCATTACAACCATACTCTCTATGTATAATTGGATGTTGGAAAACATTGTGTGCTATAAAATCTACAACCCACATACTCTTGTATAACCCTCTACACGCAACAACCCAATTCATTAGTCAACCCACAACTCAATCTAGTTACTTTTATGTATCCCCCACACTATAAGTTCTCCACCCTGAACTCTACACCCTTGAGCATTGAGCAATAATTAAGAAGTCACAACCCACAATGTTATTTAACCTGCAACTATTTAGTCTAGTTTTTGTTCCAGTCATATGAATATATTGAAATGCAATGTTTATTCAATCTAACTATTGAACATATAAGATATGAAGATGAAATTCAATACATTGTTATGGTGTATAGAGAATAAAGTGCTCATTGCAGTCATTCATTTCACTGCCATACAAATTATTTGTGTTGGTTCATTTATCAAACATCCAAAGATACCATTGAAGACCATAATTTATTAGAATGCATATATGATGAGAGTGATAGTTGCCTAAATTTTTTTGAGGCATTTTTTCAAATAGTTTACTGCCTTGTCTATGGCTTTTCATGGCATTCCATCACCATAAGACCACATTCATTTGAGGCATTTTTTTAAATAATTCACTTTCTTGTCCATGTTATTGCTTATTATTGTGCTTTGATAGAATTTTTCAAAGCATCCATAGCTTGTTTGAAAGTACATATTTTAGGCTTTTATCTATAGCAGCAAAGTAGTGATTTTTTTTATAAAATACTTTGGTATACATTTATGAAAAATGTGGTAGCATATACAAGGAAGTGAACTATTTGAAAAAATTCCTCAAAGAAATGGGTCTCATGATGATGGAAAGCTATGACAAGAAAATTCTATGCATTTTCACGGAATTCCATCACCTTGAGACCAATTTTATTTGAGGAATTTTTTCAAAAAATTCACTGCCTTGTATATGCTATTACTTAATATTATTCTTTGATATATTTTTTCCAAGCATCCGTAGCTTGTTCAAAAGCACATGTTTTAGTCTTTTCACCATAGCAGCAAGGTAGTGAAATTTTTAATAAAATTCTTTGGTAGACATGTATGAAAAATGTGGTAGTAGAGACAAGGTAGTGATTTGTTTAAAAAATTCCTCAAAGAAATGTGGTGTCATGGTGATGGAATTCCATGACAAGAAAATTTCTATGGATTGTCATGGAATCCAATCACCATGGGACCACATTTCTTTAAGGAATTTTTTCAAAAAAGTCAATTCCTTGTCTATGGCTTGTCATGGCATTCCATCATGACGAGACCACATTTCTTTGAGGCATTTTTTCAAACATTTCACTACCTTTTCTATGCTATTGCTTACTGTTATGCTTTGATAGATTTTTTCCAAGCATGAAAGTGAATTTTTTAATAAAATTATTTGGTAGACATGTATGAAAAATGTGGCAGCATAGACAACACAGTGAATTGTTTGAAAAAAATGCCTCAAAGAAATGTGGTCTCATGGTGATGGAATGACATGAAAATAAAATTGCTATGGATTGTCATGGCATTCCATCACCATGAAACCACATTTCTTTGATGCATTTTTTCAAATAGTTCACTACCTTGTCGATGGATTGTCATGGAATTCCATCACCATGAGACCACATTTATCTCAGGATTTTTTTTAAAAATTAACTACCTTGTCTATGCTATTTCTTAATATTATGATTTGATAGATTTTTTCCAATCATCCATAACATGGTCGAAAGCACCTGTGTTAGGATTTTAGCCATAGTAGCAAGGTAGTGAATTGTTTGTTAAAATGCTTTGGTAGACATGAATAAAAAAATTGGCAACATAGATAAGGCAGTGAACTGTTTGAAAAACTACCTCAAAGAAATGCGGTCTCATGGTGATGGAATGCGATAAAATTTCTATGGATTTTATTGGCATTCCATCACCATGAGACCAAATTTATTTGAGGCACTTTTTCAAGAAGTTCATTTCCTTGTCTATGGCTTGTCATGGCATTCCATCACCACGAAACCAAACTTCTTTGAGGCATTTTTTCAAATAGTTGACTATCTTGTCTATGCTTTTTCTTACTATTATGCTTTGATAGATTTTTCCAAGCATCCATAGCATGTTCAAAAGAACCTATTTTAGGATTTTATCCATAGCAGCAAGGCAATGAACTATTTGATAAAATTATTTGGAAAACATGTATGAAAAGTGTGGTAGTATAGACAAGGCAGCGAACTATTTTTGAAAATTCCTCAAATAAATGTGGTCTCATGGTGATGGAATTCCATGAAAAATCTAATAGCTATGGTTTTTCATGGAATTCCATCACTATGATACCAAATTTATTCGAGTCATTTTTTTTAACATTTCATTTCCTTGTCTATTCTATTGCTTACTATTATGGTTTGATAATTTTTTTTCCAAGCATTCATAGCTTGTTCAAAAGCACCTATTTTAGGATTTTAGCCATAGTAGCAATGCAATGAACTATTTGGTAAAATTCTTTGGTAGACATGTATGAAAAATGTGGTAGCATAGACAAGGAAATGAATTGCTTGATAAAATGCCTCAAATAAATGTGGTCTCATGATGATCGAATGCCATGACAAGAAAATTTCTATGGATTGTCATGGCATCCAAACACCATGAGACCACATTTCTTTGATGCATTTTTTCAAATAGTTCATTGAATTGTCTATGGATTTCCATGGAATTCCACCATCACCATGAGACAACATTTATTTGAGGAATTTTTTAAACACTTGTTTTAGGCTTTTATCCATAACAACAAGGAAGTGAACTATTTCATAAAATGCTTTGGCAGAAATGTATGAAAAATATGGCAGTATAGACAAGGTAGTGAATTGTTTAAAAAATGCCTCAAAGAAATGTGGTCTCATGGTGATGGAATTCCATGACAAGAAAATTAGTATGGATTTTTATAGCATTCCATCACCATGAGACCACATTTCTTTGAGGCATGTTTTTAAGTAGTTCACTTCCTTATCTATGGCTTGTCATGGCATTCCAACACCATGAGACCATATTTATTTGAGGTATTTTTTCAAATAGTTCAGTACCTTGTCTATGCTATTTCTTACTATTATTCTTTGAAAGATATTTTTCAAGCATCCATAGCTTGTTTTAAGGCACCTCTTTTAGGATTTTAGCCATAGTAGCCAGGGAGTGAATTGTTTGATAAAATTATTTGGTACAAATTTATGAAAAATTTGGTAGCATAGACAAGGATATCAATTATTTAAAAAAATGCCTCAAATAGATATGGTCTCATGGTGATGGAATGCCATGAAAAGAAAATTTATATGGATTATCATGGAATTCCATCACCATGAGACCACATTTATTTGAGGCATTTTTTAAAATAGTTCATTTCCTTGTCTATGGCTTGTCATGGCATTCCATCACCATGAGACCACATTTCTTTGAGGAAATTTTTCAAACAGTTCATTTCCTTGTCTATTTTGTTGCTTATTATTATGCTTTGATATTTTTTTTCCTAGTATCCAAAGCTTGTTCAAAAGAACCTATTTTAGGATTTTATCCATAGCAGCAATGCAACAAATTGTTTGATAAAATTCTTTGGTAGACATAAATGGAAAATGTGGTAGCATAGACAAGGAAGTGAATTGTTTAAAAAAATGCCTCAAAGAAATGTGGTCTCATGGAATTCCCTGACAAGCAAATGCAATTAACAACTACTCCTAGTTATTAGTTATGCAATGTGAAGTAATTCTTTGAGTTTGAAAGATCCACAATGCAATGTAATCAACTATATGAATATAAAATACAAAAACTCTATTTTCTACAATTCATTAGGTAAACTCTTTATTTTATTTTTTCTCTATATCTCTATGTTATGGAAATTCCTTTCAATTTTTTTAAAAAAGAGTTTTTATCTCTTCAACATTTTTTTATGTTTTTTTAAAATCCAAAATTTCCCTAATTTTCTCAACAAATCTTATATATTTGGTTTACTAAATTTTTCCCCAAAATATTTTTTATGCTATAGTTTTACCATCATATGAGGAAATTGAAATACCATTTTTAGTCTACCTAAAAGTTCTTATAAATGTTGCAGTTTCTTTTCATTGCACTCGTATTGTCTAAATAGCTAAAGGTTTTAATTACAATCATACTATCTATATATAATTGGTTGTTGGAAAATACTAGGTGTTTATAAAATTGAAACCCACATAGTGTTGTAAAACCCTCTCCACATATCTCCCACCTACAACTCAACATCACAACATAGCCAAGACCTTGTGGTTTTTAAGCCCATATATGTAGTTGTGCATTACAAATAGTAAGAAGACCAATTTCTTGCCATTATTGGTAATAATGAATAAACTTGTTGAAAGTGGTGAAACACAAAGTGTTAATGGTTGTTGGAAAACACTGGGTGTTTATAAAATGGTGCCTTTCATTACATTCCTACGGCCTAAATATTAAAATATTTTTAAGATATCCATACTATTTTGTAAAATTCTAGGTTGCAAAACACTAGGTTTTACGAAACCTGTAACCCACTTAATGTCTTAAAACCCTTTACAAAAAACAACCCAATTGGCTAGAAACCTCTCACCTTAATTCAATTGTTTTTTTTTTTACTCATCTTCAACTCTACCCCCTACTCTCCAACCTTTCGATTTCAACCTGTAGAATGAAAAAGATGACAACACAGAGTGTTATTGGTTGTTGGAAAGCACTACGTGTTTATAAAATGATGCCTTTCATTACATTCCTATGGTCTAAATAACAAAATCTTTTTAAAACATTCATATTGTTTTGTAAAATTCTAGGTTGCAAAACACTAGGTTTTACCAAACTTGGAACCCACTTAATTTTTTTAAACCCTTTACAAACAACAACCTAATCGATTAGAAACCCCTCACTTCAATTCAATTGGTTTTTCGTCTTCCCACCTGCAACTTTTTCTACTGCTCTCCAACCTTTCACTTTCAACCTATAGAATGAAGAAGTCAACAACAAAAAGTGTTATTGGTTGTTGGAAAAAACTAGGTGTTTATAAAACAATGCCTTCCATTACATTCCTATGGTTTAAATAGCAAAATATTTTCAAGACATTCATATTGTTTTGTAAAATGGGGTTGGGGCCCTAGCTTGGTTGGCTAAATCTTTCCTGTACCAGGAGGTTGGTCACAAGTTCTAGTCTCCCCCACCCCCGTGGTACCGGAGGGCGTGTCGCACCAGTGCCGCCGGTCACGTTAAAAAGTTTACCAGGTGCACCTGCAATTTATAGGGGGTCGTGCTACCCAATTCCTGCAGTCTAAAAAAAAATTAAAAAATATTGTTTTGTAAAATTTCAAGTTGCAAATCATTTTTTTTACAAAACCTGCAACCCACATGATGTTTTAAAACCCTTTAGAAGTAACAACCCAATTTATTAGAAACCCATCACCTCAATTCCATTGGTTTTTTGTCTCCCCACCTATAACTTCACACCTTTCTCTCCAACCCATTGCTTTCAACTTGTAGAATGAGAAAACCCATAACATAGAGTGTTTTCCAATAATAGTACTTGTTACAATTTAAAATTCATGTCTTAATGACATCAACCTTCTTTCTCATGGTTCATAGATAGCTTCTCGTACAAGCCACCATGCCAACAAATTCGAAGTGGTAGGAAAAATGAGCTAACATTGTCATTATCTCACTTCCCTCACTATGATGTTTCCTCCCTTCTGCCAATTTTGTCACTTTTATCGTATATCTTGGTGGGCCCCACACTACACCATCCCATCATGTGTATGTTTTTTTTCTGTTTTTGTATGTTACATGCCTATTTACAGTTCATTTTATCAGGAGATTATTTGTGTCCATAAGTAAATATATTTTAAAAACTTATATAAATTACTTGAGAAATATCTTTTCCTAAATATTTATTTTTAAATCATTTTTTTACAAATATATCTCAATGTATTTTATATAAATTTTAAAAACATATATATACTAGTACTATTTAATTTTTCTTTATGTAGTACTAACAAACTTCTTGAGGACATAACTTGTAATTGTAGTACAAGAATTCACTACAAAAGCAGGTTCTTGAAGTCTACTTAGCCACATAAGTAAGTGGTCATATAACTTGTTTTTCTTTCTATCAACTCTAAATATTTGTAAGGCACATAATATTTATGTCCATTATTTTATGTCAATCAAAGACATTAAACATAATTATCTTTGTTTCATATAGCGAAAGCTAGATTCTCATATGAGGGGATTTTTTTCTCTATATCTAAATAAAGATAATAATTTGCTCACACATCATACTGCAATCACATGTCTTGGGGAAGACATCAATATGAGAGGGAAAAAATGCATTTAGAAAGATTAGTAATAATTGGAGGAAATCATATCACAAGTAACTCAAAATCCATTGTGTCACATCACTTGGCACTGTGATAAATGTGGGAAGTCCCCAAATGCCTTTCTAGCTCATTGCCAACTTAGTACAGTGGAGGCACCTTCACTTCAAAGAAAGCACACTGAAGTTACTCAGAAATCCATTCCATCACATCATTAAGATAAATAGCAGTGTACAACATGCCAAAATTAGCAGAGATATTTGACATTCTAAATTTGGTGCTAAGAAACCAGAGTCCAAAAGGGAAAGTAACTCCTTTCATGTTATTGAAAATGGGAAGAGCATCTGCAACATTATTATAAATATCAACAAAAATCAATAGCCACAAGAAAATGGGAATTGAGTTTAAATCCATAGCCCATGAAAATATTAAATGAAAGTGGATACATCGTATTCCTCTTTTGAACCAACTATTAAAAAGACTTCTTCTTCAATAAGAAGAGAATTTTGAGAAATTTTCCCTGGTTGTCTATAAATAGTTAGAGAACACATGGGGTGGATTCTTTCACCTTTGTCATTGACTTGATTACCTTCCAAACGTAAATTTTTGATGATAGCTTGCTAAGACTTGTTTTGATCCTTATTTGACTTTTTATAGCACAAGCATAGAAAATATGTTTAGCTAAAATTAAGTTGACTGATGAAATCTACAAACTCCAATGAAACACCTTGGAAAAACTTAATCCTCCTTCCATCTCCTCAAAAATTATGTCACATCACAACTTACTTCATAGAAAGAGTGAGATTTTGAATAATATGTGTTATTAGCTTATCCATAGACATATTGAATAATATTGTAACATTCCAATTGTTCTCGCTAGTAAATTTCCTAAGTTTTTTACATTCAAGTAAATAAATTATGTTTCAAACCATTGTAATAAAATATTTATTTTCATAATGGAGAAAAAATAAACATAGATGTTATAACAATAGCCAATTCTGATTTCATTTCCAACGTAATAAACATCATGATACAATATTCCAAGATTGTAGATAATTACATACATAGGTCAACCAAGCTTCAAAGCAATAGATACAAATGCTCCAGGAATCATCTATAGAACTTGATCACCAACTATGGAGGAGAAGCATCATTGAAGCACTTTTCTGCCAACCACAAACTCATATGCAGTCCTCCTCACATCAATCATATGACAAATGGCCCTTCCATTTGATGAAGAGTTTAGTGAAGAAACCTGTAATATTAGCCTTAGTGAGCTTAGTGATGTGCGCTACATAACTAAAACTTGTAACCTTACAATCCTGATCTAGTATGCATACAAGGAACACATTGAAATGATATGGAGCCATAGGCTAACACACTACTTTGGCCAAAATATTCTCACTCAGTATGTCGAGTGACAATCGTACTATTCACATTCACTACCCTAGCTCATTCTACCTTTGACCATTATATCTATGTATAGGTAAACCTTCAATAGGTAATCATATCCTCTAGTTTGACTTATTCCCTTTCCAAAACAAGATAGTATCTCTACCAAATAAACGTAAGCATAAAAACAGGTTACTGTCCCTCTAATGGATAATCATAACCCTACATGTAGACATTGAAAAATGTTTGAAGTTTATGAGCATCATTTATATTGGTCGTCGTCCTCCGATAATCAAATAATTTCAATTATTTTATTATGCTTGATTGTATTTCTCTATTAATTAAATAATTTTTAATTATTTAATTAATTCACTTTATAATTTCTATTCTATCTTGATCAATTAAAATAAATTAATTGTGTCACTAACACTACCTTTCTTCAATAATTAAATAAATCATTGTTTATTTAATTATTCATCTTTTATCATTTTCCTATAGTTAGATAATAATAATTATCATTTTTCTATGCAATTGACCTTTTCATTCTTCTATAATTAAATAATTGTCAAGATTATTTAATTATGTGTCATTTCCCTCCCCATTAATAATTAATTCAAATTAATTATTTGATGCCTAATTTCCATCTCTCCCCATTTAATTAAATTATTTTTTTAGATGGATTTTTTTTTTTATTCAAGGGGTAAACACTTTTGACCGGAGCTATGAACTGGATTACAACCATTCAACAATACCACCCCAACGGGGTTTGAACCTTGATGACAAGAACAACAATGCCACCTTTAAACCATTAGACCATGCCAATACTGGCAATTTTTTTAGATGGATTTAACTAAATGTTCATTTTTCAAATGTTTTCCTCAAATAAATATTCAAATGAACTATTTATCCTCCACTAGTCCATTTCCTCCATTTTCCCTTTTTCCCAAATAAATAATTTGAATAAATTATTTATGCCTCCCTTTTTGTCAAAGATGCCTTGATCATTAATCTTTGTCATGGCCTTTATTTTTTTCATAGTCATCAGGTGCCATAGTCATTGGCATCATAGCCTTCATTGCCCACCTCTTTTTGGTACATCAATTCCCAACCATTGATATTGGCATTTTTCTAGAAGTTTGATATTGACCATCCATTTCATAACTTCCCTCCCATGAATCCTCATTCGTCAATCTTGGAATCTTTCTAGAAGATTGATCTTAGCCATCTGTTTGAATGGTTATCTATAATAGTAGCCTTCCTCTCCCATTTTTCCTTAATAACAATTTTGTCTCCAACTTTCTACTTTCAATTTGTAGGTATTTGCACAAGTACAGCTTCAAATATGAGGGAAAAGATTGAAAAAGGAGAAATAGGATAGACAAGGGAAGAAAACAACTACAATGGGGAGTGTTTGATTAGAATGCATTTATTTTATTGCTCTCATTGTTTGTATTCTCTTGTTGGGATGTGGTTTGTGGCTTAGAAGTGTTTGCTACCACTTTATCTAGGCTAGAACTGATTTAACCCCATCTTACATTGGTGAACCATAATTGCTCCTCTCATCACAAGCACCATAGCTCTAGTCAAGCCGATTCGGGCTCAATGCAGGGCATAAAAGGATTGTTTGGGAGTGGGATGGAGCATTGCAAATGAAGATTGATCGAAGTTGTTGATTTCATTCCCCAATATGGTATGCATCATCCCCAACCTAGTGTGCATCATAATTAGCTACAAACCACATCCCAACAAGATAATACAAACAATGAGAGCAATAAACTAAATTCATTCAAATCAAACACTCCCCATTGTAGTTGATTTCTTCCCTTGTCTCTCCTATTTATCCTTTTGCAATTTTTTCCCTTAGTTTTGAAGTTGTACTTGTGCAAATACCTGCAAATTGTAAGTAGAAAGTTGGAGACAAAATGGATGTTAAGGAAAAAAATGGGAGAGGAAGGCTACTTTTATAGAAAACCATTTTGAATAACATTCTCGTGCACAAACAACACCGCTGAGTATGAAGCTTTATTGATAGGGCTCAGAATGGCAATAAAATGGAAAATTAAGGATCTTTAGGTTTATAGTGATTCAAAGTTAGTGATTAAGCAAGTTAATCTGATTATGACACCAAGGATGAGAAATTGACACGTTACAAGAACATGGTTGATGTAGCTTCAAACTATACTTTGATACTATCTCCTTTAAAAAAATACTTAGAATCTAGAACAAAGTAGCTGACGTAATGGATACAATTGGATCTCTCTTGGACATTCCTAACAACACCTCAGAATATGAGTTCTTGGTGGAACAACTATTGATCCCTACATTCAAAGTCCCTAAAATTGAACTTGTGTGTGAACTTGTTGGTCTTGAATCCCCTTGGTACAAAGACATCTGTAGTTACTTGCATGACCAAATTATCCCTCCCAACTTATCCCCTAACCAAAAAAAGACCTTTATTTGACAAACATTCAAATATGCCATCATTGGAGATACCCTTTGTCGCCAAAATTTAGATAGCACCCTTCTTTGGTGTCTCCACTCAAATTAAGCAGAAACAACCTTACAAGAGGTACACCACAGTATATGTGGAGCTCACTTTGTTGGTACAACCTTATTAAAAAATCTCATGAGAATGGGATATTATTGGCCTACAATGGAATGTGATTCCTATCACTTTGAGAAGAAATGTCACTAGTTTCAAATTCATGGAGATCTTATACATGCCCCAACTCAAGAACTATAACCACTTACTTCACATTGGTCATTTTCTCAATGGGGACTTGACCTCATAGGAAAGATCCATCCCACCTTTGCTAATGGACATAAGTTTATCCTTGTCGCTACTGAGTACTTCACAAAATGGATTGAAGTCACCACACTGACTTACATTACTAGAAAGCAAATAGCCAAGTTCATCCTGAATTACATCATTTGTCGCTATGGTATCCCACTGTCTATCATTACTAATAATGGCCGCCCTCTTAAAAACCAAGATGTTTGTGAGCTTTGTGGAAAATTCCATATCTAACATCATTTTGGGTATGTGCATGATCATCATAGAAAAAACAAACCCTTAAGTGGCAAAAAAATTAGAAAAATCAGAGTTAGGTAACTTGACATAAAAATTTGAATAAGTTATCTATATTATTTCAAAAATATGTAAGAATAGAATATGTAGAAAATTGAATATAGTTTCTAAACAACTAGGTTTTTTTTTTTTTAAAAAGAAATCTATTTGGTGAAAATTTCAAATTGCAATGCAGTAGTACTTAAATTTTAGGGTAAAAATAAGTAGGTGTCTTTTTTACCACCCTAACCACAATAAAATGATAAAAAAAAATATTAAAATTTTAGATGTAAGTAGAGGACTCATGTTCTGATGTGATACATATTTTTTTTGTAATTTTTTTCTAGGTAAATAATTAATTATGAATTTTTTATTACAACTTTTAAAAAATATAAAAAACTCATATGTTTGACCACCTTAACTTGGTCAAAACTTCATGAAATTCAATTTTTTTCTTTTTTTAATCCTATAGTATGTGAAGCATAGAATGTGATGTATGTTTTGGATTCAAAAAATGTGATACTTTTTGAAAGCTATAGATGTTTTTCAATTAGTCTTTTAATCAAGACTTTAGTTGTAATTTGAATAGAAAATGAATAATAATTACTTATTAAATTCAAATTAAAGCATAATTTATATTGGTGGAAAGCTGAGAATCTCTTTTAAAAAACCTTTTTGTTTCATCAATTTTGGGTAAAAAAAAGTCATTAGCCACAATACCCATCATATTGCCACTTTTTGGCCCATCATAATCCTACACATACCATTTTTCTACTCTATATTACCCCCAAGGTAGTGGCCGAGCTAAGGCATCTAATAAGACCATCCTAAAAATATTGAAGAAGACTATCAATGATGTTGGCCATGACTAACACGTGCAATTTAATCCTGCTTTATGGGCCTATGACACTAGTGTTTGCAACCCTACAAGAGCCATACCATATTCCCTTTTCTATGGATCTGAATCAATACTACCTATACAGGTTGAGTTACCATCCCTACGAGTTTGTATGAAAGGCTTGATTAATAAGGAAGAATATCATGTATCCCATCTACATGAGCTATAATTATTGGATGTAAAGAGACACAATGCCTTGACACATTAGCAAGCATATCATAATCACCTTTGATGCAACTACAACAAGAAAATTTGACCTAGAAGTTTTGACATTGGTGACTTAGTCCTAAGAAAGAATATGAAGAATTAGGTAGAACGAGAAAAGACTGACAAGTTTGAACCTAATTGGTTGGGCCCTTATATTGTCACAACATCATATAGATCAGTTGCTTATCAACTTTCTACTCCTCAAGGAGAACCATTGTCTGAACCTATCAACAACATGCACCTTCGCAAGAATTACACTTTAATCTCAGAGTATCCCCTTTAAAATGTCAAAAATACAAAAGAATTTTTTTTAAAAAATAGTAAAGATAAATAATTCATCCCAAAGTTAAAACCACTTCGGTTGTGCTTTGGATAAGTACCATGGTGAGAACCTGGCAATTAGAAACCATGTGTAGTCAATCTATGTTGCTTCATATATTATCACTCCCTCTAGTTTTCATCCTTTCTACCCATCCATTCGCACATGACACTTGTTCCTGATAAAGCTTTGACATCCTTTCCATGGGCTGAGAACCACCGACATTTAGTATCCATTGCCTTCATCACCATCCTTTGCATGTGCCCACTACTTCCCCTCGTGCATAATAAGCCGGTCATATACATGATTGGGGGAAATTCCTCAACTCATGTCTTCATGGGAAAATAAAACATGGTATCAGCCTTCATAAAATCATCAAAAAAAAATAAAAATCGCAAAATCATAAAAATCCAAAAAAATCATAAAATCATCAAAATCCAAAAAGTTCAATGAAACTATCAAAATCAAAAAACATTAGAAGGATTCCAATAAATAGATTCAACATCTAAGTCCAAATCTGAGTTAATTTGTGTTAGAGTGGTCGAACTATGTTGTCTCTAGACATTTTCTATGCAGGAAGGACTCATCTTAAATCAACCCCCGAGACATTAGGTTGGTCCTTTTAGGTTTTCCAAATAAAATCATGACTCTATCTTTTTTTTAAATAAGGCAAAGCCAAGTTGTGTCAAACTATGAGGTCTTTGCATATATAACACAAGTAATTCCATCTATTGATGAGCCCCTAAGGCCACCTAGGTCAATCCTTTAGGGCTTGTCGAGTCTGGTCATGTCCTTGGTCCGTAAGCAATCATCGTTCAAATCAAATCATGAATCAACAAACAAACATAACCAACAAATTTATGATCTACAATCAATCTTCACATCAATCAATCACCTTATTGTCATTGGTCCTATATTGGAATGGGGCATTTTTTCGTTTGTCTCATTTGGTCCTGTTAAATAATTATTTCAAATTAATTATTTGATGCCCGGTTTCCATCTCTCCCCATTTATTTGAATTGATTATGCAAATTGATTTAATTAAATGCTCTTTTTTTTATTTCCCACAAATAAATAATTTGAATGAATTATTTATTCTCCATTTTCCATTTTTTCTGAATAAATTTGAATAAATTATTTATGCCTCCCTTTTGTTCAAAGATTCCTTTCTCATTAATCTCTATCATGCCCTTTCTTTTTGTCATAGTTGTTGGGTGTCATTGTCGTTGGTGTCATAGCTTTCATTTCCCACCCCTTTTTGGTGCATCAATTCTCGACTATTGATATTGGTATCTTGCTATAAGTTTTATCTTCACCATCCATTTTGTATCCTCCTTCTCATGAATCCTCATCCCTTGATCTTTGATTCTTTCTAGAAGATCAATCTCAGTCATTTGTTCAAATGGTTGTCTATAAAAACAACCTTCCTCTCCCATTTTTTCCTTAACAAACATTTTGTCTCCAAATTTCTACTTACAATTTTTAGTTATTTGCATAAGTACAACTTCAAATCTAAGGGAAAAGATTGCAAAAGGAGAAATAGGAGATACAAGGGAAGAAATAAACTATAATGGGGAGTGTTTGATTTGAATGCATCTAGTTTATTGCTCCCATTGTTTATATTCTCTTGTTGGGATGTGGTATGTAGCTTAGAACTGATTCGACCCCATCTTACATTAGTGAACCCAATGTGAGCAATAGTTTTTGCAAGATTTCATATGGTTTTTGTTCATTTTTGTAGATTTCAAGTATGGAATGACACAACTAAGCAAAATGACACATTTTCTAGGAAATGGCGCATCTAGTCGAAGCAACAACACATTCGATGAGAAATGACACATCTATCGAAGACCTCTTTGGGCAGGAAAATTCAAATTTAAAATCATGACACAATCGCTCTGGTGCAACATGACACAATGATGCAATTGCTGAAATAAATGACTCATTTGTTTGCTCAGTATAAAGTTTTAGTTTTAGTTCCTTTTTAATTTTTCTTTCTGGTTTTCAAGTAGAGTGGTATTTTTTGGCTACTAATATTCTATTTGTAGCATGTGGCTTTGGAGTAGAGCTCTAAAAAAAAATTTTCTTTCAAAACAACAAAAAAAATTGTGCTCTTTTGTTTAGTTTTAAGCATTTTTTCCATTTTGTGTGTTTTCAAAAAATTGCATCAGGATCATAAGGTTAAAAATAATCTGCATTCTCACTCATAAGGCTTGAAAAGAACAACAATCTGCATTTTTTACTCATGGGTGTTAAAATAAACTTGCATGTCATGGCATTGGTTTAAAATTTATAAAATGTTTTCAAATAATAAACAAGGCTTAAAATTAACCAGTGTTCTTCATGCTTGGTGGTTTGCAAGTGTCTTAGAAAGTTTTTATGCTCTCCTCTTGTTGTGTTAGGCAATCTTGAGTGACAAAAAGCACCTCTTTGGAATTTGTAAAATCACACCACATATTTATATTTGGTGCTTAAAATGAACCCCATGTGAGTGTGAGGAAAAGATACAAAAAATATGCTCTCTCCTTGTGCTTCATGTGATCTAGGAGGATTAGAAAATAAGTATACTTCCTCACTTTTGGTCACATTTTATTAGAGGGCCTACCACCTTGCTTCAAAAGGTTGGAACAATCCAAGCAGTAACATGATAAATCCAAGCTCTTTCAAACCACTATATAAATGTGTGGTTGAAATGAAAATTGTGATCGATGGGAAGTGGTACATGATATCTCTCCCCCAATATCTTTATGATGTGAAAATTTCTTGTTCTAAGGGTTTGGAAACCTCTCAAGGGATTTTATTATAGTATCCCCTAAATTGGATGCCCTCACTAGAAACCTTTGTGTAGAAAGCCAAAATCTTACTATTTGTTGGCACAAGAGATCAAAACTTTGAAGTCGTCCCACTTTCATGGTTCAAAGTAGAGATATAAAATTCCTCTTTTGGGAATTTGGAGTTTAGTGTACTTGAGAAGTGAGTGTCATGTAAGGGGAGCTAGTGTCACCAAACTCCTAAGCTATTTGGTCTAAATAGGTGTGGCTAGAGAAATCCAAGTGGGAACCCAACAAATATTGTCTCTTCCAACCATATGGGTTTTTCTTGTTGTCTATGCATTCCTTCATCTTGGAATCAAACATTTTCACATCCAAACTAGACCAAAAACAAGTGCTTGATATTTTTTTCTATGTTTTCCAATCAAACTTCATAAAAAATAGTCAAAATATAATCAAAAACTAGTTCAAAGACATAAAAATTACTATCAAACATAGAGGTACATTTGATACTGTGAACTACAACTGAGAACTAGAAAACTGTAACTTCCTACCTAAACCGCATTTACTGAAAACAAAGCCGCAACAACTTGGTGACCCATTTGAAGAAATTACTGCCATAGTTTCTTCATAAATAAAAACTTTCAAAATATTTATCCAAAATCTGATCAAATCATTTTCACAATGAACTTTGACTGATAAACCAGAGACTTGCAAGATTCACTAGTTCATTCTAGCATTTCCATTTAGGGAAACATTAGATTATAGGGTACCTTCCTTAATCCTTTGTATTGCATAAATTAAACTTTGATCCTTAGGTTGCATATAGGCCTTCAAATTTTGAACATAGGAAGAACTTTGAGCTTTTGGAAAATCCTTGGTTTCATATTCTATTTTCCATTGACCATTATCCTTCACTTTATTAATCCTTGTCATTATCACCTTATCAAATTTGAGTCATAAGCTTGTGTTCTAGCCTTGACTCTACTTTGTCGAAATTATCCTCTTATGGTCAATGACACTTGGAATTGTTACCTTGGGTTCACATTAGCTTGATTTCCATTTTTTTTTAAGATTAGGGTTCCTTTGCATTATCTTGACCTCATTACACCATAGCTTTTATCATAATCTTTCCAAACTTTCATCTTCAACCTAGATTGCACCTTGCACCTTTATCCCAAAAATTAAAAAAAATATAGTTCCTTAGTCAACCTTTCATATCCTTTTGCATCCATTAGTTTCATTATCCTTGCATCCTTATACCCCAAAAATACAAAAACATAGCTTATCTTCATCTTAATCTTAGTTGCATTATTAACTTGATCTTCAATTAGCATCATCATATTTGACCATTAGTCAATCTTTACTAACCTTTAGCATTCATTAGCTTCATCCTTTGGTCATTATCATCCTTGCATAATCACCCTACATCCTCATACCTAAAAATCCAAAAAAAATCCAAAAAAATCCAAAAAACATAGCTTAGCTCATCGCCATCTTGCATTTCCCTTTAACTTGCAAAAGTCTCACATGGTTGAAACAAGATCAAAAGACAAAAGGAAGAACATGTATTTTTTAAGTGATCATTTTCATGACACTACCCTTGGAATAGATTCAAATCAATCTACACCTCAAAGGTACCCATCGCAAAGAGAACAAACCAACCCTTGGGAAGACCTAAGCCTAGAAGAATTCAACAAGCAATTGAATCCTCAAGAAATTGAAAAAGCTTATGGAGACCCAATATTTTTAAGAATGGTTGATCAACTTGTTAGTAATAACCATAACAATTTTTTCTATGCACTAGTTGAAAAGGGTGCCAAGTTACCTCAAGGCTTTGATGTATCAACCATTATAGAAGAGGAAACTAAAAATCCACTTGCACTTGGCATGCCCTCATCATAAAAAATATCAAACATACCCCTTGGGACAACTACACACATGACTACCACTACCACACACATCCCAAGCATCCCAGAAATTGGAAACAAGGTAACTCATATCACTACATAATGATGAAGTTTCACATTTGGAAGTTCCTCAAATGTCATGGGTAAAACCTTTGCAAATCCCCTCTTTCAAAACACAAATCAAGGTTCCACATCACAAGGTCCTACACCTTTGATACAAAATGTAAACCAAGGTCTCACACCTTGGACTCAAAATGCAAACCAAGGTTCTATACCTACACCTCAAAACATAAATCAAGGATCCTTATTCCAATTCCAAAGCATGCCTTCATCAAACCAATCACCACCAAATAAACCTAGAAATGTGCACATCATATCACAAAGGATCCCAAATCAAACAATGATCAAGGCTCTATTCCATCACTCCAAAATGATAATAAAGGGTTTATTCCATCACTCCAAAATACTAACCAAGGCTATATTCTATCACTCCAAAGTTAAAATCAAGGGTCCCTTCCATCACTCCAAAACTCTACCCAAGAAACCATTCCTTCATATCAAAATTTCAATAAAGGGCCTACAACTTCATGTTAAATTACCAATCAAGGATCTACACCATTTCAAAATTCCAATGAAGGAAACATTCCTTCATCTCAAAATAGAAATCAAGGGACCATTCCTTCACATCAAAACATCAATCAAGGGCCTACACCTTCATGTCAAAACATCAACCAAGGATCTACACCTTCATTTTAAAATCAAGGACTAAATTTTCAAAACCTAAGCATGAATCAAGGGTCTACACCTCAATTCCAAAACACCATACTAAATGTAAACATGAACTTTGGAGCAAACCTAAATTCCAACTTCATCCCAAATAAAAAAGAGCACATTAGTATGAAAACCAAGGTATTATGCCACAAAGCATCAATCCTAATTCAAATCCAACATATGACCTTAATACCAATATCATGACAACAAACCAAAACAATGAAACATCATCTCTTGCATACTTCTTGATACAACAAATATAGACCCTCCAACAATGAATGATAAAAATGCAACTGAGAATCAAAAAGAAGACCTATTATATGGAGGAAGTATGCCCCTTTCCATTTGATTGAAATATATAGATACCAACCTTTGCCCCTCATTTCACAACACCACCTTTTCCTCAGTACAAGGGGATGGGGGATCAAAAGAACAAATTAGAGAATTTAGCACATCATGTATGGAAGTATCATATGACCCTACCTATTTAATGAGACTATTCCTGCAATGCCTCACAAGGCCAGCCTTAGATTGGTTTGCACACGTTCCTCTAGGGATTAGAACATGGGGTCAACTAGCCCAAAAATTCATCAATCACTTTGCCTTCAACATTAAAAATGATGTCACCCTTTCAACATTGAGCACAACCAAACAAGAATAAGGGGAATAACTTACCTCATTTTACCAGAGATGGAGAGGATTGGAAAGCAAGTTCCCTTGTCACATTCTTGAAAAACACCTTGTCACCATGTTTGTGGAAAACATTAATGGAGAATTTATGAGCCGAATTCAAATCCAATGTTGTGAAAACTTTAACAAGTTCTTGAGAAAGGTCTTATTGCAAAGGGACTAATCAAAGTAAACAAATAAAATTTGAAATCAAACAATAATAAGAGTAAATACTAGTCTCAAAACAAAAATTTCACAAATGATGGAGTTTTTGATTCCAAACTAATAGCCAAAGGTCCGATCATTCAACTTAAAGGTCCTTCCTAATCAAATGAATCCAATACACCAAACACACAGACATGAGGTCAAATCCAAACACTAAACGTTGTCCAAATCAATAAACAATGAAGAGGTCCTCCTTGTGCCAAGAGAACATATACCCCTTTGGGTGAACCCATAAAATGAATCCTCAAATGGATTTTGGAATCAAATTTGACCACACTACCAGATACCAAAAACTATGAACCTACATTGATCAAACTTGATTGGTGAAAAAATGATGAATATTGTGAATATCACTGTACAAAAGGACACAAAACAACTAGATGTTGGAAACTTAAGAATATCATTCAAGACCTTATTGAAGATGGAACCATTTCAGCTGATAATTCACAATCTAAGATGAATGTTGATCACAACATATTTAAAAACCCCCTTGCAAGACCATGATAAAGGAAAAGCTCTAGTTTAGAGAATAATGATAAAGCCAATTATATGGCTGTCAAAGATGATTAGAGCACTATCATCCTTAATGTGAGACCCTTTGATGATCATATTGCCACTATCACCATAAAAAATCCAAAATCATTTTTTTTTGCCACTCATAGAACCAAGATAACTATTCTAGGTCCTTCCACAAACCCCCAACAATAAGGTGAATATAACCTCCTAGAGTAGTTAGGGAAAACTCCTGCACAAATTTATATCCTAAAACTCCTTCGCATATCCCCACAACATAGATCCACCCTTGATAAATCCTTGCAAGAAGCATCCATACCCACTAACCTATATTTCAATGAATTTCAAGCCATGGTTGGATACCGAGCTATGTTGCACCATGTCACCTTCTCTGAACAAGACTTTTCTACACTAAAATATGATCGTAATGACCCCCTACACCTTGAAGTATGCATCAATAAACACAAGATCAGATGAGTCCTACTAGGATGTGGAGCAGGTCTAAACATTTTCTCACTAAAATTGGTGAAATCATTAGGATACTTTGAGAATTGTATTGATGAAATTGATAAAATTGTGATCAAAGCTTATGATGATGTTGAACATTCTTTCGAAGGAATAATTTCACTTTTGGTGAGAGCTGGCCCGACAATATAGGACACAATATTTGATGTATTGGATTTGGATTTACATTACAATCTCCTCCTTGGCCGCCCATGGATTCATGCCATGAGGGCTATCCCATCCACTTACCATCAATTCCTAAAGTTCCCATGCAATGGCATTGAAATCACTATCCCAGGTGACCTTGATCCTTTTCAATATTGTTCAAACTTAAAAGGAATTGTTGAACATCAGGTTCCCATCAATTGAGAGGCCTCACCTTCAACTTCGTCCACCACTTCATCTCACTACATTGACCCATCCAATCTTGTGAAATCTTCCACTCCATTCATCACACCTTCCATGCCTAAGATCCAAATTCAAGACAAAGGATGTGAAGAATATGATATGAAGTCTCTTTTTCATTGGAAAATTAGCAAAATCACCAAAGTCTTATGGAAAACCACATCCTGTGCAACCTAAATTTATTATCTATAATCCTCATACCACCTTCACTAAATGGGGGAACTTGTTAAAGAATCTCTAGATGACCATATTCTCACATGGTTGTACAAAGAAGAGGAAATTGAAACTAAGAAATTGCCAATTGAATAGTATCCAAAAGAGTTCCAAATGATGAAATGACACAGATATGATGAACAGAATGGCCTTGGCCTAAATAAACAAGGAATTTTGGAACCTTTACAGCTTCCTAAGTTAATAAAACACCAAGGGCTAGTGTTCGTACTAGTAAAAGTGACTATTTGGAGTATCAGGTTACCTTCGAGTGAGTTTGTTGACACTTCAAATGAGATAGAGACACACGAGGACTCTTGGGATTGTGATGATGATTCCAATCAATATGAATGGGATTCCCTATCCTTCACTACTTTAATGGAACTTGATAAACTATTTGAGGAATTTGATCAAATGCTTACCATTGATTCCTCACGAAACCCACCAAGTACCCGTCTAAAAATGCCTTTGACAAAAGAAGAGTGGATCAAACACTATTTCTAGGAATCCATTAATCTTGCCTCTTGGGAACCTAATGACTCTAGCTCTGTCTTTACCTTATCATCCTACACCATGACCCTTGACAATGCCAATGATGGCTTACCCCTTGTCAACTATCAACTCATAGATTGTGATCAGTAAGAACCACCAAGTTTGGACACTTTGAGAGTGACAAAGAAA
Source organism: Sequoia sempervirens (assembly GCA_007258455.2). Classification (NCBI taxonomy): domain Eukaryota; kingdom Viridiplantae; phylum Streptophyta; class Pinopsida; order Cupressales; family Cupressaceae; genus Sequoia; species Sequoia sempervirens. The sequence goes on along the minus strand of VDFB02058242.1, from coordinate 176,517,234 downwards.
TCGTTGAGTTCATAGGACTTCATGAAGGAATACATAGTGGGGATCATAAGGCTGGATTTTCTGTAGAACTTAATTATGTAGCATACTTTGGTGAGGCCATCGTATCCTCTAGTAACAAAAGTGAAAATGAAAAAAAGTAAAAATTAAAATAATAGGTCTTTAGATGAAAACCAAAAGGCACCTATTGACCATGAAAAAGTAAAAATAAAGGACATATCTAAAGGTGAAAACCTCTCTAAGGAATGTGATGATGGAGGACTAGAATTTCTCCCTATAGATCGAGAGAGATTGTCATTGCTCATAGAAGAAACATAGGAAGTAAACATTAGAACACCAAATAACTCCAGAATCATATAGTTGGAAGCATCTTTGACCACCAAGGAAAATCCTGAGTTTATAGCATTCTTTTCAGAAAGACAAGTCAATTTTGCATGGTCATGTACTGATATTCCTAAATTGGATCTCGAACTTGTTCTACATTACTTTCCACTACTACCTAATACTAAACCATATAAACAAAAGTTAAGGAAAATGAACCCCCAAATTACACTTCTTGTTAAGGTGGAATTGAAGAAACTACTAGATGTTGAATTCATTTGCTCCATTGATTATGCAGATTGAATATCAAACCTTGTTCTTGTCACCAAACCAAGTGGTCAAATCAGAGTTTGCATGGATTTTAGAGACCTCAACAAAGCTTGTACGAAAGATGATTTTCCTTTACCAAACATTGACATCATAGTAGACCTTAGTACTAGATATGAGATGTTATCATTGATGGATGGATTCTTAGGTTATAGCTAGATAAGAATTTCTACTGAAGGTCAACTAAAGACAACTTTCACATGCACTTAGGAAAATTTCTATTGGAATGTTATGCCATTTGGACTCAAAAAATTTAGAGCTACTTATCAGAGAGACATGACTATAATCTTTCATGATTATATGCATGTCCTTATGGAAGGTTATGTTGATGAACTTATCTCTAAATATCTAGAGTGAAGTGTACACTTAGCAATATTGGACAAGATTTTTACATGATTGGAAAAATATAAACTCAAGATAAATCCAAAGATATGTGTTTTTGTGGTCCAATCATTCAAGCTTCTTGGATATATTATCTCATGTAGAGGAATACAAGTTTATCCATCAAAAGTCAAAGCCATCTTGGAAATTCCACTTCCAACCAACATCAATCAGTTAAGAACATTACAAGGAAGACTACAATCCATTTGTAGGTTCATTGCTCAGCTAGTAGACAAGATGTTGCAAGTATGAATGTGTATGGTAACATTGTCATTAATGTTGTCATTGATGTCAATACATTATAGGTTGTTGCAAAGAAAGGAATCAAGTGATTGTAGGTTGTGCATGTATAGTTGAGATACTATAGATATTTTGTGAGTACATGGAGTTATCTTTATGGGTGTTGTAGGTGAGCTGATAGAATTCAGTGTTGTGTGTGTTTAGAATGTCCTCTGGTTTGTGTTCCAGATTTCTTTTGTGTTGATCCTATGCTTGTGCAGATATGAAGTGTTGTTTATGGGAATCCTTGGGTGATATATCCCAGATTCTATATTATGGATTGATGAAGAGTGAAAGTTGTGTTCACATGTATGTGAACTAGTTTGGTAGAGTTGTATTCCTATGGATTGGGAGAAATGTTTCTACTCCACAGTCCTCTAATGGTGCTCTTTTGGTCTAGAAAATCTATTAGAAGGCTTGTATTGATGTTGTTTGTGTTAAATCAAAGGTGTTCATAGTTTGGTTCTCTAGAAGATGAGGTTCAAAGTTCCAATCTATGTTTGTGCAGCTCATATGAGCTAATGGCAAGGGTTATGTGTATGAAGGTTGTTGTATTTGTTGTAGATGAATCTAAAGGAATATAAGATGTGTTCCAATGTATGGTGAAACATGTTATGTGGTTCACATGTTATCTTCATGTTATGGAAGCATATACATCAAATATCACTTGTGTTTTCATTAGGTTTGGCCAACCTAGTGTCTACATGTCATACAAATGACAAGTAGCAATTGAGGAAGTGTGTATTTTTTTGAGATGTTGTTTTGGTTCTTGGTTAAGTGTTGAATTTCTCTACTCTCATTCTCTTCCACCATAGGAATGTTGAGTTTCCAACCTAATTTGAATTTGTAAAATGAAATGTGTGTAGACAACCTTGGAGAAATTTTGTAGGGTTGAAGATGGTATATATACAAGTCGAGTTGTTATAGATTGATGTATCAAATATGCCACAACTATGAGAAGCAAGTGTGTGAAAGTGAATTGAGGAAATAATATTTTAATGTGTTAGATTCCTTAAAGAAATGAGATAATGGTTTCTGCAATCTTCTGATCAAGGTTGTGGATGTGTGTAATTTTTTGTTGTGTATTTTTCTGTAATCTTTTGTATATGTAGTCAATGAGCCTCCCTTCAAGATAGTGAGTCCTTTCTATAGGTAGTGAGCCTTGTATTTGGATAGTGAGTCCTATCTTGGGTAGTGAGACCTTTGGAAATGAGCCTCTTTATAATCAGTTTTGTAATTACTTTATATTGTGAGTTAATCCTCACTATGGTTTTTCCCTCCTTGGATTTTCAACATAAATATGTTGTCTCTTGTGTTGATATTTCTTTTTGTTATTTGCATTTCATTTTGACATTTAATAATAGATTAAAGTGGATATGGATTTGGTAAGTGTTTGAGATTTGTGATTGTAATTTGTGACAACTGATTCACCCATACCCTCTCAATTTTATTTTGCATTTCAACAGTTGGTATCAGAGCTTTGGTTCCTAGGAGAAGACCTTAACTACTTGAGGTAGATCCAATGGGACACAAATTGGAAATCCCTATGTTTGATGGATCTAACTACAGTGATTAGAAAGTTCAAATGAGAGATCACCTAATCTCTCTTGGTTTCAAGACTTGGAAAGCTATTGAGACAAAATATGTTGAGCTGACAAGTGGTCCTTTTTGTGTAGATGAGATTTCTACCTATGAGGAAAATGAAAAGGAAAGGTATGCATTCTATAGTGCTTTATCTAAGACTGAATGAACAAAATTTATTTCTTTGGGCACCACTTATGAAGTTTGGAAAAAGTTGGATGATATCTATGAAGGAAATGATAGAGTGAAATTGTCAAGGAAGCTAATAGCTAAGCATAGATATGAGAACTTGAAAATGGAAGAAAGTGAAGACATTGTAAGCTATTTCTAGAGGGTTGCTATTGCAGAAAATGAAGTTAAGAATCAAGGGGGTACTCTAGCAAATGAAGATATAATAGAGAAGATTCTAATGACCTTACCAGAGAGTTACAGTGATAAGGTATTAGTCATTGAGGAAGTGTATGATCTTAAGAATTTTATTAAAGAACAACTATTTGACACCTTGACTGCATTTGAAATGAGGAACTTTGGAAAAGAAAAGGAGAAAAAATAAATAAACCTTCAAAGCTACAAAGATATAAGATGATCCATATGGTGATAGTTTAGAGGAGTTGGAAGCAAATTTTACAAGTAAGTTGAAGAAAGGTATCAATAAGTACGAAGGTATGTTACCTTTTAAATGTTTTATCTGTGGAAATATTGGTCACTATGCTTCAAGATGTCCAAATAGAGTTGTACACAAGAATAACATAGATAATAAAGACAAAAAGGATAAGAAGTTCAAGAAATTGTATTATGTTAGAGAAGATGCTGGAATTTCTAATGACAAATCTGATTTTGAGGGTAATGATGATGAATGCTTGTTTCTAGCCTTAGAGAATAAATCAATATCTACTAACTCTAGAAGATGTGTAAGGGAAAGTGGTTTGAAGAAAAATAAGGAAGAGATGGAAGGTACTATGGTTAATTCCTTTCATGCTAGACAAGCTGAAGACTATTGGGTGATTGATAGTGGCTGCTCTAGTCACATGATCAGAGATAAAAGTAAGTTCAGTAAACTTGAAAAGTATGATGGAGGCTTAGTAATGTTTGGAGATGATTTTGGTGCAAAGATTGTTGGGAAAGAAACAATTATTTTTGATGGAAAATACAGTACTGATGATGTCTAGTATGTTAAGGGCTTAAGACATAATATTTTGTGTGTTGGAAAAATGTGTAGAAAAGGATTCAAGCTTGTGTTTTAGGATAACACTTGTGAAATTAGAAAAGGGTCCAGAATCATGGTTGTTGTAGGAAGAAGAACATATGGAAAAAATTATTAGCTCAAGGTGTTGATGGCCAATGCCTTGTATCTCAAGTTAATGAAAATTGGCTATGGCACCAAAGGATGGTACATGTAAACTTTGATAATATGATTAGAATTAGTTCAAGAGAGGTTGTCCATGATCTACCTAAAATCACAAAGCCTACCAATACTATTTGTAGAAGTTGTCATTTGGGAAAACAAATAAGATGTAGTTTTAAAGGAAATGATAAATCATCTACTAGAATGCTAGAGTTGGTTCATACAAACCTCTGTGGTCCCACAAGAATAGGAACTCTTAATGGTGATAGGTATTTTATGATTTTGATTGATGATTATTCAAGACTGACATGGGATACTTTTCTTAGGGAGAAAGCTCAATCTCTGGATAGATTCAAAGTGTTCAAGATGAGGGTAGAGAATGAAGTGTACCCTAAAATAAAATGCTTAAGGTCTAATAGAGGTGGAGAATTCACTTTTGGTGAGTTTAATACATTTTGTGAAGAGCATGGTATAAAGAGGCATTTTTCTGCTCCTAGAAATCCTCAGCATAATGGAGTTGTAGAGAGGAAGAACTATAATGTTCTAGAGGAAAATGTACCTACTATATACTAGAGAGAGGCAATCCAAACTAATATCTATATTCTTAACAAATTTCAGATTAGAGGTACAACACAAAGACTCCTTATGAGTTGTGGACAAGCAAGATTCCTATTGTTAAGTACTTTAAGGTGTTCAGAAGAAAATGTTACATTAAAAGAGATGATGAGAACCTTAGAAATTTTGATGCAAGATGTGATGAATGTATTTTCCTTGGGTATTCAACTAATAGAAAAGCTTATAGATGCTTCAATAAAATATTGAGGAAGATTGTTGAGAGCACAAATGTGAAAGTTGATGAAGATATGCATAGACTAGTTGAATAAGTGAAGTTGAAGTAGATGAACCTATCTATGGACAAGTACTAGAAGAGAATAAGGAGTAAGAAGAATAGATTGAAGAAGAAGAAGAAGGTCAAGAACCTTCTCCTAAGACTCCTAAGTATGTATAGAAGAATCATCCTGAAGAACAGATAATTGGAGACAAGAGTGAAGGTATAAAGCTGAGGTAAATCTACGTTTAGTTTCCAAGATAGAACCTAAGTTTTTTTTTTAAGCATGCAAAGATTATAATTGGGTTATATCAAGGAAAGAAAAGTTACAATAGATAGATAAAAATCATACATGGGAACTAGTTCCTAGACCGGTAAACAAGAATGTAATTGGTACAAAGTGGGTGTTCCAAAATAAGATGAATGAGAATGGTGAAGTTGTAAAAAACAAAGCAAGGCTTGTGTGAAAAGTTTATTCATAGGTTTAAGGAATAGACTTTGAGGAGACATTTGCTCCCATGGAAAGAATGGAGGCTATTCAGATGTTCTTGGCATTTTCTACTCATAAATATTTTAAAGTATACCAGATGGATGTCAATTCTGAATTCTTGAATGGAGAACTAGAAGAAGAAGTGGACATGGCACAACCAAAGGGATTTCAATTGTCAGATAAATAGGACATGGTTTGCAAGTTAAAAATGCATTGTATGGACTCAAACAGGCTCCTAGGGCATGGTATGCAAGATTGGATAGATATTTGACACAACACAAGTTTAGCAAAGGATCTCCAGACAAATATTTATTTCAAGGTTCAAGGAAACAAAATTTTGATAGTGGTTGTGTATGTTGATGATATCATCTTTGGAAGAAATGAGGGTATGTGCAAAAGGTTTACAGAGGAGATGCAAAAAGTGTTTGAAATGTCTATGATTAGTGAATTAAATTTCTTCCTTTGACTTGAAGTGAATCAAACTGACAAGGAAATATTCATTTAAAATCGAATTATGTTAAATACTTTTTGAAGAAGTTTGGAATGGATGACTCCAAATCGGTCTATACTCCTATGGTGACTAGATGCAAACTGAGTAAGAATGACAAATCTCCTAAAGTTGATCTGAGCTTGTATAGATCTATGGTTGGTGAATTGTTATATCTTACTGCTACTAGACTGGATATCATGCATGTAGTATGTTTGGTTGCTAGATTTCAAGAAGAACCTAAGGAAGCACATGTTACAACTGTGAAGAGAATATTCAAATATCTAAAAGGTACTCTAGATTATGGCTTGTGGTATCCTAAGAATACTGATTTCACTTTAAGTGCTTTCACTGATGCAGATTGGGATAGTTGTGTAGATGACCGAAAGAATACAAGTGGTGGTGCATTCTTTCTTAGAGGAAGATTGTTTTCATGGCTAAGCAAGAAACATGATTTAGTTTCTTTATCTACTACAAAGGCTGAGTACATTGCAACAACATATTGCTACACACAAGTATTATGGATGAAGCAAACATTGAAGGATATAGGAGTGATATGTGATGAGATTATCCCTATCTTATGTGATAATACAAGTGCTATAAACATTTCAAAGAATCTAGTAATTAATTCAAGGACAAATCATATATATATCAAATGTTGTTTCTTAAGAGAGAAGGTATTGGAGAATGAGGTCATATTGGAGTATGTGCCTATAAAGGATCAAATTGTTGATATATTTACTAAGGCTCTTCCGAAGGATACTTTTGAGTATCTCAGGGAGATGTTGGGGGTTATGACCCCTCCTTCCTTGAATTAGGTACACATGGAGTGGATCAATCTAGTGGATCTACAAATTCTTCATTTATCTAGACTAATAATTAGGATTTATGGTCTACTTTGCAAGGAGAGTAGGAAGTATCATTGTTGCAGTATGAGATGTGTGGAAGCACTCCTAATGGGGAGTGATTAGAGCTACATATGGCTAAAGAATTATACAAACCTTCTATCCTTTTCCATTGATGTCAAAGGGGGAGAGAAATTCATGTAAAAATAAATAAAAGGAAAAAGGGGAGAGAAAAAGTGCAGGAATGGAATGGATGTTTCCTTTGATGGTTTTTCACATCATGTGTTGCCATCAATGAAAAAGGGGGAGATTTTTACAAGTATGAATTTGTATGGTTGTGTTTTCAATAATGTTTTCATTGATGTCAACACAACACAGGTTGTTGCAGAGAAAGGAATCAAGTGATTATAGGTTGTGCATGTATAGTTGAGATACTGTAGAGATGTCGTGAGTACATGGATCTATCTTTATGGGTGTTGTAGGTGTGCTGATAGAAGTCAGTGTTGTGTGTGTGTTCAGAATGTGCTCTAGTTTGTGCTCCAAATTTATTCTATATTGATCCTACACTTGTGCAGATATAAATTGTTGTTTATGGGTATCCTTGGGTGATATTTCCTAGATTGTAGCTTATGGTTTGATGAAGAGTGAAAGTTGTGTTCATGGGTATGTGAACTAGTTTGGCAGAGTTGTTTGTTTATGGATAGGGAGAAATTTTTCTGCTCCATAGTCCTCTGCTATTGTGTTTCTAGTCTTGTGGATCTAGTAGAAGGATTGTATTAATGTTGTCGATGTTCTATAAAAGGTGTTCATGGTTTGGTGCTCCAGAAGATGAGTTTCAGAGTTCTTGAGTGTGTCTGTACAGTCCAGATGAACTGATGGAAAGATTTTTGTGTATGAAGGTTGTTGCATTTTTTGTAGATGAATTTGAAGGAATATAAGATGTGTTCTATTCTATGGTGAAATGTGTTATGTGTTCCCCATGTTATCTTCTTATTGCAGAAATTTTTTGCTTGTGTTTTCATTAGGTTTGGCTGACTTGGTGTCTACACATCATGCAAAGGAAAAGTATCAATTGAGGAAGCATGCAATTAATTTGAGACATTGTTTTAGGTCTTGGTTAAGTGTTGAATTGGTCCACTCTCATTCTCTTCCACTACAAGAATGTTGAGTTGCCAACCTAATTTGAATTTGTAAAATGAAGTGTGTTTGGGTGACCTTGGAGAAAGTTTCTAAGGTTTAAGATGGTATATATACAAATCAAGATGTTATGGATTGATGTATCAGATATTCCACAAGTGTGAGAAGGATAAGTGTATGGAAGTTAATTGAGGCAACAGTACTTTAATGTGTTAGATTCATGAAAGAAGTGAGCTGATGGTTTCTACAATCTTCTAATCAAGGTTGCAGATGTGTGTAATTGTTGGGGAGTGTTTTCCTATTATATTTTGTATCTGTAGGTTGTGAGCCTCCCTTTTGGATAGTGAGTCCTTTTTGTAGGAAGTGATCCATGTATCTTAACAATAAGTCCTATCTTGGGCAGTGAGCCTCTTTGTAATCGGTTTTGCAATTACTTTATATTGTGAGTTAATCATCACCGTTATTTTTCCCTCATTGGGTTTTCCATGTAAATCTAGTGTCTCTTGTGTTGACATTTCTTTCTTCTATTTGCATTTCATGTTCACACAATAATAGATTAAAGTGGACGTGGAGTTGGTAAGTGTTTGATATTTTTTATTGTAATTTGTGACAACTGATTCATCCCCCCTTCTTAGTTGTCTTACACCTTTCAACACAAGCTCCACCCATTCCAACATCTATTAAGGAAAGGAATTCCCTTCAACTAGATAGAAAACTGTCAAGAGGCATTTGATTAGATCAAGAATTATTTATTGACTCCACTAGTTCTTATGCCTCTGATTGATGGAAGAAATTGGATACTATATGTTACAACTACTACATTAGCACTTGGGAAATCTTAGCACAAAATGACAATGATGGCAAGGAGAGAGCAATACATTATTATATCAGTCACACTTTAGTCAGATATGAGTTAAACTATAGTCCCATTGAATGAGCATGCCTAGCAATGGTATTTGTAGCATAGAAAATAAGACATTACATGTTGAATCACAAGACAAAACTGATTGCCAAGATTGATCCTCTAAAAGATCTTCTCAGTAAAGCAACACTGACAGGAAGGCTAGCTAAGTGGGTTATTATTCTGAGTGAATATGACATTGAGTACACTAACCAAAAAGCAATAAAGGGACAAGTGACAACTGACCAACTCATAGATGCACCACTGAAAGTAGATCATCCTTTTATATTTGATTTACCATATAAATCAATCTTTTTCATAGAAAGACTAATGACATGGAAGCTATACTTTGATGGATCTTACACAATTCATGGTACAGGAGCTAGGATTTTGTTCATTATACCTTAATGAGATGCCATTTCTACATCATTCGGAATAGCATTCCCATGCACAAACAACATGTTTTAGTATGAAGCATTATTGATAGGACTCCAAATGGAAATAAAATGGAAAATCAAGGATCTTCAAGTCTATGGTGATTCCCAATTAGTGATTAAGCAAGTTAGTGATGACTATGACACCAAGGATGAGAAATTGATTCCCTACAAGTGCATGGTTGAAATATTTAGACTATACTTTAATAATTATTCATTTGAGAAGATACCGAGAATCTAGAACAAAGTATCTAACAAAATGACTACAATCGGATATCTCTTGGATATCCCTAACAATGCCTCACAATATGAGTTCTTCATGGAACAACTGTTGATCCCTACATTCAATGTCCTTGAAACCAAACTTGTGTGTGAACTTGTTGGTCTCCATTCACCTTAGTATAAAGATATATATGCCTATTTGTATTACCAAATTATCCCTCTTATGGAACTCTCAAATTTTGCAAATTTGAAGTGCCCATTTTAAAAAATTTCCTTTGCACACTCAGACGTGCACCTGAAAAATCTAAGTGACCTACTTTGGAGGATCATAATTTGGTGCATGTTGACTTTTGTGCAAAACCCTTGTGTAGACCCACTCATGTGACATATGTGAACATGCATGTCAATTTTTAGCTTCCCACGATGAGTTTTGACAATGTTTTGAAAAGTGAAGCTGGAGGGTTTTGGCACTTTTATGCTCTTTACAAATTTGTGGTTCTGAAAAGTGGCCTCTTGTTTGAGATTACATTTTGCAATTGGATCATTTTCAATAAAAAATGATTGTTTCTCTCCATTCTCCATACCTCAATGTTCTCCCATGTCAAGTTTTAGAGCTTTATGATGAGATTTGCTATTTTTACCAAGTCAAAACCAAATGCAATTTGTTCAGTTTTGCACCCGCACTTTCTGAAACTTTTTAGGGAGGTCAACTTCAAGCTTCAATATCTTTTGATGAGTGATGATTCAAGAAAATTATTCTTGTACATGTGCTCACTATACCAAAATTATCTATTGTGTTTAGTGGCAGCTTCCTAGGAGTTGATTTGGTATTTTTTCCAAAATGGTGATTCAATGAGTTTTGATTGATTTTGAACAGGCTGCTATTAGAAAAAAGTTCAACCAATCAACTTTCAGAGTTAATATCTTTCACCTCATGATCTATTTCTCTAAGCTGTCTTTTGCATTCCATTCTTAGGTTAGATGTCTACATGCCTAAAAGTTTTTATGGCTCAAGGAGGTCATTTGACCAGTTTTTCCCATTCTGCAAAAATGCTTCATAGCAAGTTATAATGAGAACCCAATTTTAATTTTCTCACCAGAAGCATTCGGAATCCACCTCAGATCAATTCAAGATGAATTTTTTTTGGAAATGAATTTTTTTTTAGGCGAAACCACATGGGGATCTGACATGCTTTTCACCATTGTGAAATTATTTTCCTTCAAGATTTTAAATGCAAAGCGAGATCTACTTTTTAAATATGAGTCTGAAGGTCATGCCATCATCAGCCTCAAATAGATGTTGGATGTTTCTTGTGAAAGTTATACATAGTATCTCATTAATCACAATGATTGTGATTCATCTCAAATGGTTTAACTGTTGCACATATTTAAAGTTCATGTCTCTTTCTACTAGTGGTTTCTTTTAAAAACTTCAATGGACAACATATTAAAGCATTAAATAATGGAGGATTTGTATTAATCAAGAGTGGAGAGTTCAATGGTTTTTGAAGGTTAAAAATAAATTGGAACTAGTTACCATGCCAGTTTCGTGAGCTAATAATAGAGAGGAAAATCAATTATGATTCCATTGGTGGAGGATTATTATGACCATTGACTTTGAGCTTCTATCAAGCAGCAAAAGAGGGAAACTTTTCTCACGATACGCCACATAAACAAGATAAAATTACAATATGATTATGAATGTGAATTGAAATGCAAGATTCAAATTTGTAAATGAAGGAATGCAACCTATTTGGCAGAACCCCTCTTTGAATGTGGTCTCATGGGATGCCATTGTGCAAGATGAAAGGGGCAACGAATGATTGTATTGAAGATATGTCAAAATCATTTGGAAGGATTGCTAGTGGTACCAGAAAAGACAAGGCATGTGAACATTAAAAGGATCAAATAAATGATATTCCCAAGAAAATTTCATTATAGCTCACTTGGAGGGCAGAAAATACACAAAATAGGATGCATTGAAAAGGCCTCAGAAGATTTTAAGCAAATTGAACTGGCAGTTGTACTGCCACCCCTCTTACCCTATCCAAAGAGATGGATGCGTTTCTTTTGTTGCTGATGAATACAACAATGCCCCAACCACTATGAAGGAGATGTAATAGACATCATTTGTAATGAAGTGATATCCATGATATGAAGCAAAAGAGACAAAAGGTATTTGTGCTGTAAGAAAGAAGCACACAGTAAAAATAAGGGTGTGGCTTGGAGTAAGACATGGATACCCATCAAAGCACAAAGTAGGGAGAAGGTTCAAACCTTGTAATGGAATGTTAGCACCAAAAGGTTAAAATTTGCATATGGAGGATGGCATATAGGATGGTTCTGTGGAAAACGTAATAGAAACTTTCAAGAAAATGCATTTGAATTGAGTTTTCCATCAATGTTGGGCATGACTTAAATATTGGTATGGGCATCCATCAAAGCATGGAGAAGGGTGCCATCAAATTCTATAGGGGATCAAATTGATTGTGGAGCATCCAAGCACAATGAATAGGGTGAAATTAGGAAGGAGGTTGATGCTCATTGAATGAAGGTATGTTCCTTTTAAACATATACTAGTAGAGTGGGCCACCGTATGGATTAAACAAGGCCAATGAAATTGGTGCTTGTAGTGGAAACATATCAAAATTGCAAGAGGGTTCGATATGGAGTTGCCCTGTGCAGTAGAAACAATGCACTAATGGAAGAGTTTTGGTTGTGTAGTCAACAAATTCAAATAAAGTAGCCATCATGCCAAGAGGGACAAGAATCTATTCACAGTGAAATGTTTTAAATTTTTTAGATCAAATATATGCAGCCACCATAGCCAAGATGAAATTGTAGAATGGCTAATGATGTTTTAGGGAAAAAGAAAAGAGTGAAAGGGAGATTGACGAAGGAGAACTAAGGTGAAAATGCAACAAGCTCACAACCTTTCCCTGCCAACTCACATCCCCAAGTTTCTCACTAGTTAAGGCTGCTGAATCCGCAAGAAGAGGGTACATGTAGCAACGGGGCCTAGGTGGATTTTTCTATGAGTGGGTGAAATTTTATTAGATTATCTTTGCAAAATAAAAGATCAAAATTCTTGCTCAAGGTACTAAGGAGAAAATGAATGGTGGGCCCATGGGGCATTTTAAAAATTGAAGTTGTTTTAAAATATTGCTTCAACCATGAATTTCTAACATAAAAGGGAACAAGTGTTATTTATTTACTCATAATATTTTAAAACCCATGCATTTAAAGGGCGGGTTCCTAGATATATGGTGAGTATAGTAGGGTGGGTTAAATATTTAACCCCAAATGGAATTTAAGCATTCCTAGGTTGAATGAGCAGGGGTAAGATAAATGAATAAAGTAAATTTTTTGTGTTGGGCTCATTGACATGAAAACATGGGTAATGTGTTTTGCCCATGAAAGGTTAAAAGGGAAAATTTTCAAATGGCACAAGAAATGAAGTGGCACGGGGATATTTTATGAAATGAATTAAACATTCATTTTATAAATAAATGTTTCTTTTGCTAAAAGTAAGTAAATAAAGTGTAGCTCCAAAAAACAAAGAACAAAAATAGAGTTTTCATAGGAAAAAAGTTATTTTTTATTGCTGGATAAAATAAAGAGAAATTCTCCACATTGGGAAATTTTCAGTTGCTAAACAACTTAGAGCAAAGGAAAAATTTAGAGGAAAAAGTTTGTTGCAAGAAAGAGAGAGGAGAGATGCTTTACATTTTGTTGATTAATGGTGGATGGAGCTTCTAGATGTCTTCAACACATCAACTTCTAGAGCTTTCTATTATTCTATATCTTCTCTTCTTTTCTCATTTGTAAAAGGGTTTTGAATTCTTGTGGGGTTGGTTAGACAGAGGAATGCTAGTTTCAAGTCATGAATTGAGTCTGTAAAGTTGTAATTGCTGATTTCATAAGTAAATATCAGCTAGTTTGTGCAAGTAAATCATAAATGTCTTCAAATTGTCTAATACTTTGTACATCTTAAATCATATGAATTCAATAATGCCAAGCATGTTTGAGTTTTTCATCTCAAATTTCCTAAGATTGTTTTGTTTGTTCATGGTTTTGTTTCCATGAAATGGTTAAAATATTTTGAGCAGATAATTATGATTTCAAGTGTGCAGGTTGGAGTTGGTAAGAATAATTTGATTGATAACAAGAGTGGACCTATTAATGTAATACATTGACAGTTGTAAACCCACTGGTTGAGATTTATTTACTGATAAATTCTTTTTATGCGTTGGACTCCATGGCCCAAATTTAGGCACTAATCTGTCATTTAGCTTAATGCATCTTAGAAACAAGTTTAAATTCAAAATCATTTTAAATCCTTGTTGTTTGGTTGAGGTTTAGTGTTCTGCCTCCCAATTACAAAGTGAGTGTTGATTTACCAAGAATTTAGCTAGATTTGAAGTTGTCAATACTTTCCTTGGTGTATTTTCATTGGGAGTTCTCTGCTATAAAAAGAAATGTCTATGTATGAGTGAATTAAGTTTTTAGGCATTGTATAGGTTGACCCACCTTGGTTCTGCATAGCCAAAAGTGTAGAAGATCTCTATCTCTGATTGAATCTTGTTAGTTGGCCAAATCCACCTTTGAGTCTAATTATTAGAAAGTGGCTAGTCTATAGGATTCATTGGATTGTTTGATTTGGAACACCAACAAAATGGCAACTCCACTGGGGAATGCACTCAAAATTTTGGTTACAGATTGTCTTATCAAAGAGTAATTCAAATCTTGAATTATTATTTGTAACTGGAGGTTGAAAATTATTGACTCATATTTTCCCATCTGAGTCACCAACAAAATGGCGACACTCCTAGGGAGAATTTTGAATCTCTAGTTGTAGATGGTTATTTCATAGTCATATTACTTTCCATTCTGAATTTGGTTCAAATATTGAAGGAATTCAAACTTGGAGAAAGAATTTGTTGTAGTGAACCTAGAGATTTCATGGTCTATAGTACTTGACTAGTGAAAGGGACTCAGAAAGAAATTTACATTTGAAAGAGCTTGATACTGCTTGAAGTTTAGTCCTCTACAAAGAGAGGTGGTAACTATGTTAGAAGGACCTGATAAAGAGGTGAATGTAGTTCCAGATCTACAATATTTCTAGTCAAGAAGAACAATTTCCAGTAGCTGCAACATTTCTAGGTATTCTTCACTTGGTCTTCAATAAAATTGTGTATGAAAACCATATTTGAAATTCTTAGGACAAAAATTTGGTTCCCTATTGGGTGTATTAGCATTAACAAAGTGAAAGGATAGTAATATTGAGTTTTCAAAATCCCATTTAATGGATCTATTATGTTAAATGTAATTGCAATTGCATTGAAAAAAAATTGTTTAGTGCTCAAATACTTGCTAGTGTAGATGGTTAGAATGCATTTGTATATCCTAGGGATTTCCATCCATTTTCATTATCATATGTTTCAATCCCAAGTTAATAACATGTCAGAAAATGTCATAGTAATCCTTCATTTGGTCATGGTTGTGATTATGCATAATTAGTTGAGCCTTGATTTGCAAATGTCTATGGAGAAACAAGGTAAAATAGCCATACCAGTAGATACCTTGATACAACTTGTCAAGAAGTGTCAGAAGTTTGATAATCCTCAAAAATTTGATACCCCAAAGTTCATGAACCCAAGAGTGCATAAGCCTAAAAGAAGGCCAGAATGGAAAGTTGTATTTGAAAGGGGAATTAAAGAGATGGATGAAAGGCACCAGATGTTCCTACAAGCCTAGGGAAAAGACAATCATACTATGTCTACTTGCCAAGTTAATGCACCTTTTGTCAATTCTTTTGATCCATTGTATGCTCAATTAGATTTTTCATGGGTTGATTACAAAACTGAAAGTATGACAACTCAAGTCTATAATAAGATGCCTAGATTTAATGGATACAATTTTTGTGAAGGAGATGCACATGTCAAAAAAATTTCCAGCTTCATGGAGAAACATTCATTTGGATATCAGGACATATGGATGAGATTTTTTGTCAAATCACTTGAAGCAAGTGCTAGGGATTGGTAATTGAGTTTTCCTAAGAAATATTTTCCTTGTTGGGATAAATTAGTGAATGCTTACAAAAAAGAATTTGTAAGAGACCCTTTTGACCTAGTCACAAGGTTAAAGTAGATTAAAAAGAAAGATGAAGAGTCAAGCATTGATTTCAGTCACAGATTTATTGTTTCCCTCTCACTAATCCCTGAAAATCTTAGACCTAGTACTCCAGATTGTATTCATATGTATTTTGAAGCCTTTGAGGAGGGATCTAGTACATTGTTAAAAGATTATAAAATCTTGAGTATGCAGAAGGCTTACACATTTTTAGATGATTTGGATAAGAGAAGGAATGAATATGTGAAAAAATTGTTGTCTTCAATTTTGGGTAAACATACTAATGAAACCAGTAGTTGCGTGAAGACATGATCAGATGTCTTCAATTACAAATTCAAACAAAGGCATAGTTGAGAAAGTAGAATAAAAGAATGATGCATCATCAGGTGATGAGGAAGCTATCTTTGAACAACCTACAAAAGAAATGTACCTAGTTGTAAGTTGCATCTATGGTAATGAAAGACATGATGAGGTGAATGGAACATTTGAAGTCTCTTCCATCTACTTTGAAAATGAAAAAAACAAAGAGAAAATTATCTATAGCAATTGAAGGCTACAATGGTGCAGATAATCTTCCAAATGATCATCTAAGTTCAAATTGTGTTGATGGTACTTCCCCTTCAAACAATGAATGTGATGTGAAGAACAATGGGATTCTAAGTTTTTTGAGCCACGAACATGATGATGGATATGAATTGGATTTACTTTTTGCAAATGATATGTGCAATCAACAATGTTATGACACTATTGATCATGTCAATTCTATACATGAATGTAGCTTTGATGAAAGTATTCATAATGAGACATTGGAATTTGATGATTTAGGGAATGCTCCTGAGAATTCAGTATATCAGCTGCAAGTGATGAAGTATGTAATGAACTTTAGTTGGCAAGATTGAGCACAAGTAGCTGCAATGAAAGAACCATTGATGGTTTTTCAGTTTGACAATGAAAATGTTTGTGTTTATCCTCAAGAGTATGTAAATGAAAAAATAAATGAAGATAACTAGTCTAATGCTGAAATGAAAGATGTGGATTGTTGTTATGATAACCCAAAAGTGAGCAAGAAGGAAGAAGTGGACCCACTATTCTCTATGACAGGTTGTGGCCATGTTTTTGACAACGTTGTTAGTAATTCAATCTCCTATGATGGGGGAAGTCTAGTTTATGATCAACCCATTGAGTTTTCAAATTTTGATGATGATGACATCAAAACATATCTTGATTTACAGTTTGATAATGCATTAAATACTAATGAAGGTCAAAGAGAGGAAGTGGTCAAAAGAATAGATCAGAATAATGATCTATTAAGTTGTGAACAAATTTTAAATCTGTTGACCACTGAAAATTAGAAATGTGCATATGAAGATGACTCTTCATTATTGTGTGCCTCTCACATTGATTTTGACAGTGATGGTGATCTTCAAGATGCAAGTTATGATACATGTGTCTTTAATTCTCCTTCCAATTACGAATCAACTGATCATGATGATGATAATGAGGATGAAAAAAAGTAGTCATTTGATTGCTACGATGCATTGTATGATGAGTACAATAGTGTGCATAATGATGCAAACTCAAAACTTTGTTTTGTTGAGTTTGAAGCAACAAATGATTATGAGGTTTGTGCATCCATTGAGCCAAGTCTTGAAAATTTTAGTGCAAATTTGGAAAAGTCTTTGTTTGTTGACTTGAATGAGCCTAGTCATGAGTCTTTGAATGTGAATGTGGATGTTGATTTCAATGAAGAATGAAATTTCCTTTCTGAACCAAAATTGCTCATTTTGGAGCAAGCTTGGGATGTTGAAAAGGTTGATATGTTATTTTTAGAAGATGATAAAGTTAGTAATGACAAGGATGAGCTAGACATACTTGATGATTCTTAGTACCAACATGATGGAGGATAGTTACAGAGTGTCCCAATGTATGAATGTATCTTTTTACATACACTTGGAGATAGTTTGCATGATATGTTTGAGCTTGCATTTTGCAACTAGATCATTTTCAAGACAAAATGATTGTTTCTCTCCATTCTCCATACCTAAATGTGCTCCCATGTTAGGTTTTAGAGCTTTATGATGAGATTTTCTATTTTTACTAGCTCAAAACCAAATGCAATTTATTTAGTTTTGCACCTGCACTTTCTGAAACTTTTCAAGGAGGTCAACTTCGAGCTTCAATATCTTTTGATGAGTGATGATTCAATAAAATTATTCTTGTACACATACTCATTGTACCAAAATGATCTATTGTGTTCAGTGGCAGCTTCCCAAGTGCTAATTTGGTATTTTTCCAAAATGGTGATTCAGTGAGTTTTGATTGATTTTAAACAGGTTTCTATTGCAGAAAAGTTCATCTAAGCAACTTTGATAGTTAATATCTTTCAGCTCATGATTTGTTTCTCCAATCCATCTTTTGCACTCCATTCTAGAGTTAGATGTCTGCATGCCAATAAGTTTGTATGGCTCCAAGAGGTCATTTGACCAGTTTCCCAAGACAATTTTGAAGACAACTTGACCAGTTTTTCCCATTCTACAAAAATGCTTGAAAGCAAGTTTTAATGAGAACCCAGTTTGAATTTTCTCACCAAAAGTATTCATATGTTTCCTTAGGTCAATTCAAGATGAAATTTTTTTGAAAACAAAAAAAAATTAGTCAGGCCCACATGAGGACCCGACATGCTTTGCACCATTGTGAAATTATTTTCTTTCAAGATTTAAAATGCAAAGAGAGATCTAATTTTTAAATATGGAGTTTTAAGGTCATGCCATCGTCAGTCTCAAACATATTTTGGATGTTTCTTGTGAAAGGTATGTGTAGTATCTGATTAATCACAATGATTGTGATTCATCTCAAATTGTTTAAGTGTTGCATAGACTTAAATTTCATGTTTCTTACTAGTATTGGTGGTTTCTTTTAAAAAATTCAATGGAAAACATATTAAAGCATTAAATAATGTAGGATTGGTATTCATCAAGAGTGGGGAGTTCATTGGTTTTTCAAGGTTCAAAATCAATTGGAACTAGTTACCATGCCAATTTGGTGAGATAATAATAGAGAGGAAAATCAAATATCATTCCAATGGTGGAGGATTATTGTAGCATTGACTTTGAGCTTCTATCAATCAACAAAAGAGGGAAAATTTTCTCATGATATGCCACATAAACAAGATGAAATTACAACATGATTATGAATGTGAATTGAAATGCAAGTTTCAAATTTGTAAATGAAGGCATGCAACTTGTCTGGCAGAACCCCTCTTTGAATGTGGTCTCATCAGATGCTATTGTACAAGATGAAAGGGGCAGCCAGTGATTGTATTGAAGATATGTTAAAATCAATTGGAAGGATTGCTAGTGGCACTAGTAAATACAAGGCATGTGAACATCAAAAGGCTAAAATAAATGAGATTCCCAAGAAAACGCCATTACAACACACTTGGAGGGCAGCAAGATCACAAAATGGGATGTGTTGAAAAGGCCTTAGAAGCTTTTAAGAAAATGAAACTGGTAGTTGTACTACCACCGCTCTTACCCCATCCAAAGAGATCGATGTGTTTCTTTTGTTACTGATGAAGACAACCAATGCAACAACCACCATGAAGGAGATTTAATAGAATGTTGGAAACACAGGGGAAAACAACTAAGAGGGGGGTGAATTAGTTGTCACAAAAATTCAAAACTTATTCAACTTATTAACCTTATTCTTAGATAGGATAATTAAGCATGAAAGAATAAATCATCAATACATTAGAAACACACATTACACTAAGGGTTTTTTTACATGGAAACCCTATTAGGGGAAAAACCATGGTGGCGGTTAGTCCACAAGATTATACCCTATTAAAAGTATAATGAAAACAAAATATGGGGAAAGCACATTCATTCAGGCACACTACTTAGAGCTCACTACTCAATTACAAAGGAAGACATACTGTCTTACAGAGAGATTTAGATTACAACCATCCATATTTTGAACTAAGAATCATCTACTAATGCCTGATTATAGTTTCAGTTAAGCACATGAACAATTCTTCACTCTTCTACACACTTCTTCACACTCTTCTTTTCCTTTGAATGATATTCACATATACACACACAAAATAAAACTCTGGCATCCACTGAAATTCTCCAATTCAAATAAAAAACCACTCTTCTTTATCCGCAACAAGAAATTTCATCCCTTCATGTCAGCTTCAACAAAAATAATAAAATGAATATAAACTGTTGGTCCAAAACATTTAAGATTATAAATGTGAATCAAACAAAGTTGGACACAACTTAGTGAGGACCCAAATTAAGATCTCAATCATGAAGGAACTTCAATTAATTACTCCTCGAAGATCCGCAACATGCTACAAACACCATGGTGGCGAAGAACAAGAAAACATGAACACACAAGAGAAAATTTCCAACCACGAGCACAATGATCAATGAAGACATGCAACAAAGATATAGCATGATCTAGAAACATCCACAAGCATTAGAAATCACAAGATAAGCATCCACAACAATTGGACTAAGTAAAATAGCATCATCTTCAATCAGGAACACCAATTGAGGCAACAAAAAAACTATTAGAATGAGAATATTCATAGCTCGATCAAATCATCACGTGGATCTCTGAAACTCAACGTAGATAAACTATATACACTTAGAAAAAAACCCTTTATTCCACAACCTATGATCATCAACTTACATAACCTATCAACATACTGAACTTCACTTCACTACTAACAACCTGCAACTCATTTATTACAATTTTCTCAATATCCTCGACATTTACAACTTCAAAAATAATTAATGCAACACATGATGTGAAAATCACCATCAATACAACTAACTCTTGACACTTACTCCCTCTTAGGATCTGACTCATTTTCTCCTCAACACTTTCACATGATATTTTCCCCACAAGGCTCTTCTCCTCAGATAATCACTAGTTTTTCACATGACTCTTCTCCCCCCTTGACATCAATGACAAAGATCTCTAGACTCCATGCAAACTTTGAACCACATATATAAACATCTAACTACTTTTTGTGAGTAGCAGGCACTAGAAAATCAATTTGAAACAAGATATGACTATGAAATGCATAGATTGATGTAGTGCAATGCATCCTTAGTTTTGATTAGGAGGGTTAATCACCCCTAACTTCCCTCTAAGATACTCAAAATTATCCTTAGGCAATGACTTGGTAAAGATGTCTGCAATATGCTCCTTAGTAGGCACATACTCTTGTATGACTTCTTTTTCACTTACTTTCTCCCTCAAAAAGTGAGACTTGATAAATATATGCTTTGTTTTTTAATGCAACACCAGATTCTTAGAAATGTTAATAGCACTTGAATTATCATAGAATATGGCAATAGGCTCATTATACACAACTTTGATATCCTTCAACATATGTTTCATCCACATGACTTTAGTACAATTGTTAGTAGTAGCAATGTATTCAGCCTCTACAGTAGGCAAGGAAATGGCATTTTTCTTCTTGCTTAACCATGAAATAACCTTCTTACCCAAGAAGAATGCTCCACTACTGGTACTTTTCCTATCATTTACATCTCCTGCCCAATCAGCATTAGTAAAGGCACTTAAAGTAAGATCATCATCTTTGGGATACCATAGGCCAAAGTCAACAGTTCCTTTCAAGTATCTAAAAATTCTCTTCACAACAGTCACATGAGATTGCTTTAGATCAGCTTGAAATCTTGCAACAATACATATAACATTCATGATATCAGGTCTAGTTTAAGTTAAATACAACAATCCATGAATCATTGATCTGTATCTTGTCTGATTTTCTATCAGAGAATCATCTTCTATTGTCAACTTGCATCCGGTGACCATGGGTGTACCAACTGGCTTTGAATCTTCCATACCAAACTTCTTCAGTAATTCCTTCACATACTTGGACTGAGATATAAAAATCCCTTTATCTGATTGAGTAATTTTCAATCCCAAAAATAATTTCATCTCACCAATCATAGACATCTCAAATTCATTCTACATCTCATCAACAAACTTCATGCACAAACCATCATCTCCTCCAAAAATGATATCATCGACAAAGACTTCAATAATCAAATATTTATTATGATCAATCTTGAAATACATATTACTATCAGTAGTACCTTTGTGAAATCTAAGCTTCAACAAATACTTGTCCAATCTAGCATACCATGCTCTGGGGGCTTGCTTGAGCCCATAAAATGATTTCTTCACCTAACACACCATATCTTCCTTATCAGTCAACAGGAATCCATCAGGTTGCTCAACATACACTTCTTCCAATTCATCATTTAAAAAATCTGATTTGACATCCATATGATAAACTTTGTAGTTCTTGTAAAAAGCATAGGAAAGAAAAAATATTACAGCTTCAATTCTAGCAATAGGGGAAAAGGTCTCTTCAAAATCAATTCCTTCCATCTGAGAATATCCTTTACATACTAGTATTGATTTGTTTCTAACCACTTCACCTTGCTCATTCATTTTGTTTCTAAAGAGCCATTTGGTTCCAATGGCATTCTTATCCTTAGGTCTAGGAACAAGAATCCATGTATCATTCTTTTTAATTTGTTTTAACTCTTCTTTCATTGCTTCAACCCAATGTTCATCTTTACATGCTTCATTCACACTAGTAGGATCAGTCTTTGAAATCAAGCAATATTCTTTTGCAATTTTTCTCCTAGTCTGGACACCTTTGTTCTTATCACCTATAATCTGATCTTATGAGTGATTCAATCTTACATACCTCAGAGTCTTCTTAGGATGTTCTTCAACTTTAGGCTCTTGTGTTCTCTCTTCTATGCTTCCACTAGTTTCTCCTTCTTCATTTTCTTGATTTACTAGATTGATTTGCACTTGATTTGTAGTCTAATCTTGCTTTCCTTGGATTGTACTATCATCCTAATCATCAAAGTCATAGCCACAGGTTTTGGATGGTGTACCTAAGTCTTCATCAACCTTGAAATTTTCACTTTCAACCATTTTCTTCAATCTTTTATTGTAACACTGGTAGGCCTTGCTTTTAGTAGAATAAACCAGAAAGATACCTTCATCACTCCTAGCATCAAAATTTCATGTCTTCATCTATCTTAATATAAAATTTTCTTCAAAATATCTTGAAGTATTTAACAATAGGCTTTTGACTAGTCCATAGCTCAAAAGGGGTCTTACTAGTATCACCTTTGATTTGTACCCAGTTGTGTGTGTACACATCAATACTCACAACTTGTTTCTAGTAGATATGAGGGACATTTCCTTCTAGCACCATTGTTCTAGTAGCATCTTCAATTGTTTTGTTCTTCCTTTCCACAACTTGGACAGAGGATGAAAATCACCTTGTCTAATGTTGGTAGACCCATTGGTTGCTTGGTTGTTCTAATATTTTTCTAGAGCATTATCTACTAGATCGAGTATGTCATCAGTTTGGGGAGAGACGGGGCCTAGTTCTTGATACTTATGAGGCTCATTTTGGTCGGATGACATGGGAAGTTCGTGTATGGGGTTTTCAGTTAGATATAGATATTGTTATTACTAAGTTCAAATCACTTGCCCCAGTTGACTGGGGTTGATTGGTTGGTCCGGTAGATCTAGGTACCTCTGATGACTATGATGAGTGGTGGTCTCACCGGAGGCCATTGAGACTCACTGTTCCTAGGTTTACTCCTACTTCTGGTAGATTAGGTATTACAGGTCATAATGGTTAGTGATAGCATATTGTATTCCCTACAGAGCATTTGGATAGAGGTTGGGGTAGAGCTCATCGTGATGGAGCACCAAGTGGTTAGGATGATCATGCACCTTAGGTGTAGGGTCGTAGGCAGGATTTAGGTCCTCCTCCACTAGCTAAGGATGGAGACATACTGTTAACTCATATGACCGCTGCTAGAGATGTAAAGACAGTGAGATGACAGGCTATAGAGGCTCAGATAGATATTTTGAGGGCCGAGTGGGATAGCAAGAGTGGTCAATGGCATGCTGTAGAGGCTTTTGTATAGTTGTTGACCATAGAAAGAGATACTCTTAGGTAGAACATGATCATTATTTGCAGAGGTATACCTACTATCAAACTTTATATGAGGTTTTTGTTCCTAGGGGTACTTGACATCCATAGTTTGTAGAGCCTAGTTCCATGGGCAGTGATGGTGTAGTTGGTGGTGGTGGTGATTAGTTTGTGAGATAGCCAGATCATTTTCGTGATCTATAGGGTTCCGTCTTTCCTTTCAGGGTCTTACTTTGGCACTTGATCTTTATGTTGTTCATTGTTCAGAGGAGTTTTGTAGACATGTATTTTGTATGCCTATACTCATTGGCCCAATCGAGGCCTAATATAGATATTATGATTTTGTATATCTTATCACACTGATGATGTACTCTCCTTTTTTATGATGATATATATGATATATACCATCTTCGATTCATTCTCGTTTTATGCTCATGTGATAATGATATATGATCATCTATGTTTATATGGTGTTGATATGAATGAGTGCCCCATACATGATGTTTTTATTGGTTTAATATCATCATGATGTATGTTTCTGATATTGTGGATGTAGAATGGTACTAATGATATTGCTATGTAGATTTCACTCAGAAGAAATGTTGATGATTTGATAGAAATGTGATGTTAATGAGAGGAAGTTTTGATGATAGATAGAAATATGATGTTAATTTAGAAGAAATGTTGATGGTAGATAGAAATTTGATGTTAATTTAGAAGAAATATTGATGGTAGATAGAAATGTGATATTAATTTAGAAGAAATATTGATGGTAGATAGAAATGTGATGTTAATTAGTAGTAGATGAGTTGCTTTTGTTTTGCTATAGAGACTTTGCAGTTTGAACAATCCTTTTTGATATAGCAAATAAATATGATGCACTAGGGTATTAATGACCAAGGTGACTTTGTATTTATTGCATGGACTTTGACTCTACAAACAAGGAGTATTCTTGGTCATACCAGACATACAAAAATCCTATTAGAGTGTATGGGTGAGAAGCTTTAAAAACATGTCGGACCAGTAACACAAGAGGTATTAAGAACATATAACATGTAATTGTTACATGAAATGTTTCAAAGATGACTTCCACACATAGAGAAAAGCAAGTATTCACCATGGTAGTATAACAAGACTATCCACAAAAAACAAATCGAAATGATGCTCAATTTCCCCCATTCCTTCATCTCTAAATCCTTATGGACATCCTTGAGAGATCCTCAGAATGAGTCAATAATGTAAATCACAAAAATTAATACAAAAAAAGACAAAACAATGCCATTATATTAGTTTCCATATCTATTTGGGGTGGGTCTATTATCTGGTATTGATCATGTCTATTGTAGGAATAGATTTGTTAAAACATATCTTGGGATATTGTTAGGTCTTGTCAAAAAGATATGTATTTGATACTTGGATTATTTTTAGTTCAATTTGTGATCAAATTCTTTCATGATTGTTTGCTTGAATTTTCCAATTGTTGATGCTTGATTTGTTTGTTTTGTTTGTTTTGTCAAAGGCCAAGTATGACAATCTATTTATTATGTATGATGCTTTATTGTGAATTGTGACAGTAGACATGGGTCATTTTTTTTATTTTTCTAAGTTTTATGATGTTGCTTTTGACATTTTCTAGGCACAAACCTAGGGCCTTGGGGGCTCATCAAAGATAAGCCTTGCCTATTTTGTAGATGCAAAGGCTCATAGTTCACCTGGTTTGAGTGTTTTTGAAAATTTCCTATTTTGTAAATGTTTTTGGCTTTTGTATCTTTTGACTATTTTTGGATTTTGTGTTCTTTTACTATTTTTTGGATTTTTTGTTTTTAACTAAGTTGAAATAAAGCATGTTGGAAACCTAAGGGGATTGACCTAATGTCTTGGGGGCTAATAATCCTTTCCTACGTTGTACACATAGATACCATGTAGTTTGACCATTTGACTCAAAGAATAAACTATTTTTGGGTAAACAACATTGATAATCTGGATTGATATTCCACTTTTGTGTCTAGAGGATATGTTGCGAGAAATCTACTTGAACTAGTCATGAGGTTCAAGAAAATGTTGATATCTTAGATTGTTTGAGTGAAGGAATAACCCCATGATGTTGTTTTATTTTTTATGTTTTTCAAATGTTTTTGTCTTTTATGGTTTTATAGATGTTTCTAACTTTTTGTTGTTTTGAATGTTTTATGATAGAATGTTCAAAGATCTAATCCATGACCAACTTTTTGAACCTGCCCCTAGTTGTAGACAAGATGAATTTCCTTAATTCGTGACAAGCCATGGTTGGATACCTTATTTTATTATGAAATGAATGGGTGGATGTTGTGGATAGTATTGATAGATAATGATGCAAGTTTTATTCAAACATAGCCCCTATTTGCTAGGTTTTCACTATGGTACCTATTCTAAGAGCACCACAAAGTGGTTTTCACTCATAGAACATTTTTTTTCTTTTTACTATTTTATTTTTCATTTATTTTGTATTTTTTATCCTTTTTCTTTTTTTTGGATTTTTACCCTTTTTCCAAGGGTATTTTGAAATGCTTCATGTGTAGAACTTCTTGAGGTGGTTGTTTTTCTATGGTTTAGCTAAAGGTTTTCCTTCAAGTGTACCTAACTGGTATGCCCTAGAGTCGTCGCTTGTTGTGATGACAAACAAGACTAACTAGTTGGGTTCAAATTTTCCTTTGCCACCTTGATTTAGTTGTACTTTTTGATTCTCTTTGAGGACTAATTCACAAACTTCAAAGTTCCTATCCTTGATCATTTTGTCATAGTTTCACTTGAGTCAATTCTGATAAACCTATAGATGGTTTAACATGCTGAAACGTCTTTCATCTAGGAGTTCTAATTTATTCAACTTGGATATGATGTATTCTTCATTGCTAACCATTTTTTTTAATGAAACTCACAATGAAGGGATTTAAAGCTAAATAGGCAAGACAACCTCTAATCCGTAGACCAAGGAAAATGGTGTGGTGCCAGTAGGTGTACGAATGTTGGTTTGGTAGGACCATAAGTTTGGGTTTAGCTACAAATGCCAATCATGGTCGGCTTCATTAACAATCTTTTTGAGTGTTTTTAGTATGGTTTTGTTAGATGCATCTTCTTGACCATTTCCTTGGGGATAATAGGGTGTGGATAATTGATGGTGGATAGAAAATTGGGAACATAGCTCTTGATCATCCTAATTTTTGAATTGGGTTCCATTATCTGTTACTATTGTTTGGGGAATTCCATACCTATAGATGATATAATTCAAAATAAATTTTGATATCTATTTGCCAGTGATATAGGTCAATGGAATTGCCTCTATCCATTTAGTGAAGTACTTTATTTCTGTGATAATGAATTTGCTCCCATTGGATGAAGCGGGTGATATCTTGCCTACCAAGTCTAATCCCCATTGCAAAAAAGGCCATGGTGTGGTTATAGGTCTCAATTCCTATGTTGGTGCAAGAACAAGCTCACTGTGCTACTGACATTGTCAAAACTTTCTAGAATATTGTATGCATTCTGGTTCCATGGAGGGCCAGTAGTATCCAATTCTAAGCAATTTTTGGACTAGGTTAAGTCTGCTAGAGTGGGATCCACAAATACCTTCATGAACCTCTTGTAAGGCCATTTGTGCTTCGTTTGCATCAAGGGATTAGAGTAACATACCATGTAGACTACAACGGTATAAGGTATCTCCTAAGATGGTAAAACAGGAAGTTCTATAGGTAAAGGTTTTCTTTTGAGTGGTCATTAAGTCAATGGGTATGGTACCATGTTGGATGTAGTCAAAGGTATCTTGGTACCATGGGGAATTAGGACCAACAACAACACATATCAATTCTAATTCTAGGATGTTGAATGGTGGTACCAACAACTATTCCATGAGGAACTTATACTTAGGAATTTTTTGTGGAATATCAAGTAGTGATCCTCCTATTTCCATTGCATTGACAACTCTGTTATTGATTCAAGGAATTTTCTCAAAGGTTATTCTAACAAAGTATTATGTGAAGCTATCCACCATCCTTTTATATGGCAACATTTTTTCATCTTTTGTCTGGTACTCATCGTTCACTCATCTAATCACTAGCTGAGAGTCTCCAAAGACCTGTAGCTCTTTTATTCACCATTCAATATCCATTTTCAACCCTGTGATAAGAACTTCATATTTTGAGATGTTGTTTGTGCATGGGAATGCAATCCTGTAGGCCTTGGGTATACTATCTCCTTGTGGTGTGAGAAATAGAATATGGGCTCTAGATCCATATTGATTATGGGACCTATCAAAGTATAGAGTCCATTGGTCTATTTGTTTTGTCATCAAAATACTCTCATCTAGAAAATCCACTATGAGAGGTTTATGATCATCTAAGGGTGCTTCATCATATTGGTCTGCTATAATATGTCCTTTGATAGCTCTCCTATCCACATATTCTATATAAAACTCACTTAGGATCATTACCCATTTGGTTATTCAGCTCGTTAGGGCTGCCTTTGCTAGTAAGTATTTCAGTGGGTCTATCTTAGAAATCATCTTGACCTTTCTATTTAGGATGTAGTGTCTTAGCTTTTGTGTTGAAAACATGACTGAGAGACACACTCTTTCAATGGGAAATTAGTTTAGTTCATATCCCACCAATGTTTAGCTGATATAGTAGACATGCCTTTCTTTATTGTTATCATCTAGTTGGGCCAAGTGAGCTCCTAATGCTACTTGTGTGATAGATACATAAAGGATCATTTACTTTTCTAGGATATGCAGCATGAGTACATGAGGAGTAAGTAGGTAATCCTTGACTTGTTGGAATGATTGGTCACATCTCCTATCCCACTTGAAGGTGATGTCCTTATGTAGGAGATGAGTGAAAGGGTAACACTTGTCTTCCAATTGTTTGATAAATCGCCTGATGGATTGCAGTTTCCCTTGTAGGCACCCTAACTATTTTAATGTCTTTGGTGGAGGAATTTCCATTATTTCTTTTACTTCAGATGGATCTACTTCAATCCCTCTTCTTGATACTATGTACCCCAACAACTTTCCAAATGTTACCCCTATATACACTAAAAAATGTCCTAAGTTCACAAGCATCATTTTTCTTGGTCGTTGTCCTTCGATAATTGAATAATTTTAATTCTTCAATTAAGTTTGACCACATTCATCTATTAATTAAATAATTTTTAATTATTTAATTAATTCACCTTCTCATCTTTATTCTATTTTGATCAATTAAAATTATTTAATTGTGTTTCATTCCTCTCATTTGGATAAATAATTCAAATTAATTATCCATGTCTAATTTCCACCTCCCCATTTAATTAAATTGATTAATTTAATTAAATGCTCATTTTTTCATTTATCTAAATAAATAATTTGGATAAATTTTTAATTTTCCACTTGTCATTTTCCTCCATTTTGAATAAATTATTTAAAATAAATTATTTATGCACCTTCAATTGGTCAAAGATACCCTGTCATTATTTCATGTCATAACCTGCATGTTTTTCATAGCCTACATGTCCCTACATGTTTGCATATCATGATTCCTCCAAGAATAGCATATTCTTGGTGCATCAATTCTGGACCATTGATCTTGGAATCCTTCTAGAGGATTAATCTCCATCGTTCATTCAAAGGGTTGTCTATAAAAGCAACCTTCCTTCTGCATTTTCAGCTTAATAGCTAATTGTCTCTAACTTTCTTGCTACCATTTGTAGGTTTTACACAAGTATTTCAACAAATCTGAGGGAAAATTTGCATAACAAGAAGAAGGAGAGCAAGAGAAGTGATTCAAGTTCAATGGGGAGTGCTTTATTTCATTGTTTTCATTTTGCTCATTTCATATGATTGTATTCTCTTGTTTGGATGTGGTTTAAATAACTTAGAAGTGTTGGTTGTCACTTTGTCTATGCTATTTAATTTCTAACCCCATCTCACATTGGTGAACCCAACAATTTTGTAGAGAAATTTGTGTGTTTTCTTGTTTATTTTCATTGTTTTCTAGGTTACAACCAATAATTCATATGAAATCCCATCATCTTTTTTTGAGCACATAAAAATGGGTGAATAAAATATTTTAAAACCATTATCTAGGTTTTTTAGGTCTCATTCTCAGCTTTCCATAAATTCAAATGGTTTAAAATTTAATTAATATTTGAGAAAGTTATGGCCATTTTAGTGATCACAGTTTTTTAAGATTTAGCTGTGAAAACCCGAATTTTCTTTTGTTTATAACACTTTTGTCTTGAAGGATTTTGCGAAATGTTTTCTATGTTTTGAAGGTCTATGTCTTAGCTTTCCATAAATATCTATGGTTTAAAATATGTTTAGTTTTGAGAAATTTATCACTATTTTAGTTTGTTGTTTACATTTAAGTTTTTTACTAATCTTTTATTTGTAGCATGTGGCTTTGGAGTGGGGCTCCCAAAAACTGCTTCTTTTAGAGTAACAAAAAAATTGAGCTGTTAGTTTTTAGTTTTCTTTAATTTCTTTTTCTTAGTTTAGTTTAGTCTCTTCATTTTCTATTTTAGTTATTTACTGACTTTTAGTTTGTTTTTTAATCTCTTGTTCTAACTTAGTTTTTTGCAGCTTTCTCATTGGTCCAAGACATTTATGAAATTACTAACATGTGGGTTTGTAGTGCTTGTGAGTCAAAGACATATATATAAACTACTAACATATGATTTTGCAACTATGTTTGTCAAAGACTAATCTTTCAAACCATCTATTTATGATTTTTAGTTTAGGAACACTTCTTTTGGTGCACTAAAATGAAATTTTGTTTGTAGGTGTTTGACTGTGCTTGATGTGGTAGGTGATTATGCTATCACCCTGTGAAAACTTGGTGATCAGAAAACTAGACCTACTTTATTTTTTGTAACCTTTAAGACTTAGTAATGGAAGTATCCTCTCCCCTTGCACTTTCAGGTGATCCTAGGTGTAAGAGAAACAGTTTCTGACTCTAGAGCTTGGGCCTGTTCTGGTGGGAAAAAGTACTTACCATAGGACGACTCAGACCGGTAGCACCCTAAACCCGAGGGACTTCCAGCTGGTATATAAAAGTGGATTCTTGGGGAAAGCCCAAGAATCACATGTATGGTTCCGACAAGATGGATCTAAAAGGGGACTCTCGCAGCATGGATCATGCCCTACGAATGGAATGCCCTTACTAAACACCTATTGTTTTAGAAGCCAACCATTTTTCAGTCATTGCTTGGTATAGTGCAGGGTACAATATCATGCCCAAAGACACTCACTACTGATCCCCTTAAGTATAGATAGCAATTCTTAGGCAGTGACTACCCAAGAATTCAAAGTTGGTATGCCTGAATGACATTAATAAGTCATGGAGGGGAGCCAGTGCCACCAGACTTCTAAGCTATTTGCTCTCAAGAAGGAAAGGTGTTTAGCACCAATCTAGGGTATATTGGTGGGTTATATCAAGTATACAAACCCTTGGCCTATTGGCATATTAGGATTGTGTTTGACTCATGTGTGTTTCAATACACCAAAACATCATTCTTGTGAAGTTTTTTTTGGGTTTTCAAACAATATACACAACATTCACAAATCTAGACACAAACAATCGACATCAGAAAACTCAATATTTTCAACAAAACATAAAAAAAATAGTCTCAGCCTACTGTCAAAACATTCTTGTTCTAAGAGGTCTATTTCAGAAATCAGCTTTGAAATTGCTCAAAATCTTTATTATTCAACCATTAATTTGTATTCTTGACCATAGGTTTAATCTTTCAAATTTTAGTTGCATGCATTAGGCTTCATAATCATAATTTTTGGCATTAGCTTGACCCTAGGTTTTCATCTTTGCATACTTTAGATTAGGTTAACCTCATCACAATTTGCAAAATCATTGCTTTTGAAACTAGGTTATCTTGAACTTAATCATCATTCCTTTTTTTAGTCATAGTCCCTTTTGGGAGAATTTCTAACTCAACAGTCTAGTTAGGAAACCTCACTAGTCATCTTGAACTTGTCACTTTGTCATTTTCAACAAGTCCTTTGGTAACCAAAATCGAACACAAAGATTAAGCTTAGAGTGCTTAGGTACCCCTTTCTCCAAATTGCATTCTATTTTATATCTTGCATAATTTATTCCCAAAAAAATACAAAAACATTATTCATCCTAGTTGTTATTTTGAACCTAGACTTTGCATTAGTTTCCTCTTTAGTCGACATAATCATCTTAGTCCTTATTTTGCACCTTGTCATCATTGTCACCCTAGTCATAATCGTCACTTTCACCTTTCGACATTACACATTTCCTTAGGTACACATTATCATCTCATTGCATTGTCATCCATTATCACACAAAAAGACAAAAACATAGACTAGTTTCATACTTGCATTGTCATCATCTTCATTTGAGCAATCTCTTTGATGGTGGAAACAATACTTCAAAGAAAGAAAAGACAAATGGTAGACTTTGGACAAGACTTTGACAATAACACCAACATCAACACCAATCCTAATGATTGGATCTTTGATGACCCATTTGGAAATTTGAATGCACAATATTCTATGAACATGTCAACTTCTTTTCAAAATCCACTTTTTGAAGAATTCATACAAAGAGATCACAATGGACAAGTTTATGCTGAAAAATTAGAGGCAGCTTCCCAAAATCTTGAAGTAGTGTTGTTTGTCAAAGACTTGGTCTTGAACGATCCTGAACGACCTGCCTCTCCTAATAATACGACACAAAAAATGACATACCAACATGACAAGAACAATACCTCAACCAATAACATTGTCATTACTACACAATTTGTCACTACCACTATTAATGCGACCTCTAGTGGCACCATAAATCAAAACACCTCCTCTTCAACCAACACGATGTCTATGGGAGGAAAATCTACTATGATTGTGCCTATAATTTGCACATCAACTTCACAAAAAATAGGAGCTACCTTTTCAAAGACAATGCCTACAACATCCACATCATCTTCACAAATGATAGGAGCAACCTTTGTGTCTACATCAGTAGGCACCACTTCCTCAAATCCTATGTTTGACTCTTCATCTATGACAATGGGGGCATCTTCATCACATCCTTATGGTGGAACCTCATTTAATTCCTTTGGACAAAACTCATGACACATTTTCATTCAACGCCCTTAGCACAACATTAACACATCATCACAAATGAACATCCCACATGGACAAGGGCACAATACGCATATACCACACAGACACTTCAAAGGAACAAACACCAACATGCTACATGGAAAATTCTTTCAACAAGGACAAGGAACTCAAATGACGCAACAAATGTGTAACTTTGGCAATTGAATGAGTCAAGGATTTCAAATGCCTCAAATACAAAAAAATATGGTTGGGTCACATATTCCCACATACTCATCCCAGATTCATACTCAACAACAAATTCCCACTCACAACTAGAAATATCAGCAAACACCTAATCAAAACATACTATACTTACACACCTTACTAGTAAGATTGGATGACCTTCAAAAATAGATGGAAAATATGAAACCTCTGATAAGAAGAGAAAAAATCCATATGAATTATTTCCATATCCTTTTGATACAACTTTGTACATGCCACCATTTCCACATGGTTATGTAGCTCCAAACTGCAACCAATACAAGGGTAAAACAAATCCACTTGACCACATCAGAGTGTTCATCACAAGTTGTGTGGATATTGCTCATGAGCACACATATCTAATGTGAAAATTTCCTAAAAGCCTCATAGGACCAGCCCTAGAATGGTTCTATACACTACAACCCAGAATAAAATCATGGAAAGAACTTGCTAAAAAATTCGTGAAAAATTACACATACAACATTGACATAGACACCTCCATTACCAATCTCTGCCAGCTCACATAAGAAGATTTAGGTGAAACCTTTTTACCATTCTTTCAAAAATGGAGGGGCCTAGCGAGTCATTGTCATATAGACATACCTAAAAAGGAAAAAGTTGACATGTTCGTACAAACATTATTAGGCCCACTGAAAAATGGCTTGTTTTTTCATTTTTTCACAACTTTTGTGGACCTAGTTGAACGAGGTGTCCATGTTCAACAAGCCCTCATAGCCGAAGGAAGACTAAAATACGGTCCTAAAAACACAAACACAAACCCTCCTTCTACTAACAAAACCAAATTATGGGTTAAGAACAAACATGTTACCAACGATGGTGTAGTCGATGCTAAGGTTGTTAACGCTATGGGTCTGATGATTACCCTAAAAGGGACACAATCACAAAACACATATATGATGACACAAACCTATGTTTCTAATGTTTTCTAGACAAATCAAAATAACCAAGGAAATCAAAACAATCAAATTCAAGGGCAGCCTAGACAATCAATACAAATCCCTAGAGGTCGCACATACACCCTTTTGGGTGAACCTATTGAAGAAGTCCTCAAGAAATGCCTTTAGAATGGTGTCATCAAACTTCAAGACCCAAAACCATATGACCCTAGGTAGTTAAAACCATCTTGGTGGGATGATAATGCATTTTGTAACTATCACCAAATAAAAGGACACAAAACTTCTTCTTGTAAACAATTGAAAAATCTAGTACAAGACCTTATTGAAAAGCACATCATTGAAGTTGGCAGACCACAATTTTCTTCTAATGTGGATCATACAATACACAAAAACCCACTGCAAGATCATGGTTCTAGAAACCCTTCTCCGTCAAATACAAATAATTGAGCCAACCATGCCCATATTGGATATGACTATTTTGGGGGGCCTATCATACATCACACTAGAACAATTGATGAACATGTCTATACGGTCACTATTAGAAAGGCCCCTAAATGCAATGTCACCACTAGTGGAAGAAAGGTCACCATAGTCGGACCTCCTCCCCCTAGACAACCAAAGGTAACAATAGCTGGCTCGTCCACTTTGCATTCACAATCATGTCCACAAAGAAAGTAGTCCCAACCTAAAGGAAACTTTAATCTTATTGACCAGCTTGGATAAACACAGGCACAAATCTCTATCCATGAGTTGTTATGGATCTCGCCTGCCCATAAAGCCATCTTAGATAAAACATTGCAAGAATCCTTTGTGCCCCAAGATATTGATGTTAGCCAATTCAAATCCATGGTAGGATATCTCATGACTCCCCACCATATTACCTTTTCTAACGATGACTATTCGTCATCAAAATCCAACAATAATGATGCCCTTCATATCGAAGTCCTTATTCTTAAACATAAGGTCAGATGAGTCTTAGTAGATGGCAGAGTAGGATTGAATGTACATTCCTTAAAATTGGTCAAGGCACTAGGATTTTCTGATGCTTGCGTAGATGCCACAAGAAGCATTGTTATCAATGCATATGATGATGAAGAACATTCCTCTCGAGGTGTAATTAAACTCCCAATTTGAATCGGGCCAGTCATTGTCAACACCTCTTATCAAGTTCTGGATTTAGACTTTCCATACAACATTTTACTTGGTCAACCTTGGATCCATGCTCTAAAAGCCATCCCTTCCACATATCACCAATGCTTGAAGTTTCCTTTTGAAGGCACTGAGATTACTATATACAGAGACCTTGATCCATTCCAATATTGTACCAACTTACGAGGTGTCTCAGAACACCAAGTCCCTATCAATAGGGAAGCTTTGACATCTTTTTCTTCTAAATTCATTGACCCCTCAGCACTCGTGAAGCCTTCCTCCTCTTCATCTACCACATCCATTTTTGCTTCTTTGACCACCATGACCATCTCCCTAACACCTTCCACTTCATTTATCACCCCAAACATTGACCCAAGCTTCAAAATTCAGGACCAAGGATGTGGAGAGTACAAGCTGAATACGGCCTATTGCATAACTAAGATGCCCAAGTCTCCCCAGGTCTATGGAAAACCTTGTTTTAAAATACAAGCAAAAGAAACTTTCAGGGTTCTTCCAAATACAGTTTTCATCAAGTGGGGTGAAATGAGTCAAGAGGACACAGATGATATACTATCCTAGATTTATAGAGAACCATGAGACTTAACTCCCTTGCTAGTAACAATATATGGAAAAGGATATAGCATGATAAAAACAAAAGGTTATGATGGAAAAAGTGGTCTTGGCAAGGATAAAAATGGAAGGCGTGAGCCACTATCAGTTTCAAAAAGACCAAAACATCTTGGGTTAGGGTTAGGTCCACAAGAATTTGGTGATCCAAGTACCAATGTGCTTCCATGTGAGTTAGTGTATGCTTCAAACTATGTTGAGACAACTGAGGAAATGTCCTCTGAAACCAACTCTCATGAATGGGAATTTGGCTCTCAACAATCCTTAAGTGACTATTTCCTAGACAAATTGTTCCTTGAACCTAGTTAGATTACATTTGAGGAACGATTCTAGAAAATTTTTAAGATCGATACAACACCAAATGATGTCAAGTCCATATCATATTCTATTCCCATTCATCCTAGCTCCAAAATACTAGCCCAGTCATTCCAAAATGACAACCATCATTCAAAATCACCTGAGCCATCACTTGCCACTACTAATCTTGAACCTCATGCAACTCTGTTTGTCCCTTACTTCGCTGGTTAGTATGAAACAAGCGAAGGAGAATACTGGATAGAATCTAACATAGAGCCAGATGATGACAACTTCAATTTTAATGTCTCAACATCCATTTGCATGCTCTCTGCATCATTTCCTCAATTTGTAAATGTTGATGATGGAATATCCTTAGTTTACCCTAACCTAATTGACTAGAACCAACAAGGCCTACCATTAATGGACACTTTTCAAAATGATGAGGCTATAGAAAAATTTCTCGGACTATATGAGGGAATTCCAAATGGGGATCACAAAGCTAGATTTTCCATTGACTTGGATTGTGCTGCTTATTTTGGGGAGACTGCACCATCCTCTAGTCACAAAATTAAAAAGAAAAATAAAGCAAAAAATAACACATCTCTAGGTGAAAATTGAAAGGAACCTTCTAACGACAAAATAGTAAAAATAAAGGACGTATCCAAGGGTAAAAACCTCCCTAAGGTACCCAAGGGTGGAGGATTGGACTTTCTCCCCGTAGACAGAGAAAAATTAGTAATGCTAGTAGAAGACACCATACCAGTTAATATAGCTATTGTGGAGGACCCCAAAATAGTTCTCTTTGCGGCATCATTGACAAAGACTGAACAACCAGAATTTCAAAAGTTCTTCTCAGAATGCAAGGTAAAATTCACATGGTCTTATGTTGACATTCTAGGATTAGATCCTGAGTTATTAATTACATCACTTTCCATTATTGCTAGATGCCAACCCAGTAAAACTAAAGTTGAGAAAAATGCACCTTCAAGTTGCATTGCTAGTTAAATCTGAACTCAAAAAATTGTTGGATGTAGGTTTTACCAGGTCAATTGACTATGCTGAATGGATACCCAACCTCATCCCTATCACCAAGTATACTAGATAGATTTACGTATGCATAGACTTCCAAGATCTCAATAAAGCATATCCTAAAGATGATTTTACTTTGCCGAACATTGACATCATTGTGAACCTTACAACTGGATATGAGATGTTGTCCCTTATGGATGGTTTCTCTGGTTATAATGAGATATGTATTGCCCCTAAAGACCAACACAAAACTACTTTTACATACCCTTGGGGTACATACTGTTGGACTGTAATGTCATTTGGTCTTAAAAATGCAGGCACTACATATCAAAGGGCAATGACAACAATATTCCATGACATGATACACACATTAATGTAGGACTATGTGGATGATCTTATGGAAAAGTCATTGACAAGAAAAGACCACCTTTTAGTATTAGAAATTTTTTTTAGGAGGCTAGAACAATATAAGGTTCGGTTGAACCTAAAAAAGTGTGTTTTTGGTGTAACATTAGGCAAGTTATTGGGATACATAGTCTCCCATAGAGGTATTGAAGTTGAACCCACTAAAGTCAAAGCTATATTGGATATGCCTCCTCCCAAGGGAATCAGTGACCTAACAACACTACAAGGCAGGCTTCAATCTATTAGGCAGTTCATTGCTCAACTCACAGATAGGTTCCAACCATTCCAGTATCTCCTATGCAAAGGGATCCCCTTTGTGTGGATAGAAAAATGCCAAGAAGCATTCAACTAGTTCAAAGGATACTTATTGTTACCTCCAATTCTCATGCCTCCTATTCAAGGAAAACCGTTAATTATGTAAATATCTTTAACTACTTCCACACTGGGGGCATTACTAGCACA
This sequence comes from Sequoia sempervirens, assembly GCA_007258455.2. Lineage (NCBI taxonomy): Eukaryota > Viridiplantae > Streptophyta > Pinopsida > Cupressales > Cupressaceae > Sequoia > Sequoia sempervirens. The sequence goes on along the minus strand of VDFB02058242.1, from coordinate 176,479,277 downwards.
AAATGACTATGAAGAAAAAGAAAGAGCCATAAATTATATTAGTAGAACACTGGTGGGGTATGAGCTAAATTACACACCCATTGAGCGTGCTTGTTTGGCAGTTGTATTTGTAGCCCAAAAATTAAGGCATTACATGTGAAACCATAAGACATACTTGGTAGCCAAGATTGATCCCTTGAAGTACCTCTTGAGTCGAGCAATATTGACATGATGTTTAGCAAAATGGGTCACGCTACTTAGTGAATATGATATTCAATATGTTGAGAGAAAAGCTATCAAAGGAAAAGTAATAACAGACCAGATCGCAGATGCACCAATATCAGATAACCATCCTCTTATAACAAAATTTCTAGATGAGTTTGTCTTTCACATGGAGTCCCAACAGCCTTGGCAATTGGGTATGTGCAGGATCATGATGGGCCAAAAAGTGGCAATATGATGGGTATGTGGCTAATGACCTTTTTTCTACCCAAAATTAATGAAACAAAAAGGGTTTTTAAAGGATATTCTCATCATTCCACCAACATAAATTATGCTTTACTTTGAATTTAATAAGTAATTATTATTCATTTTCTATTCAAATTACGATTAAAGTCCTAATTGATAGGCTGATTGAAAAACATCTATAACTTTCAAACAGTATCACATTTTTTGAATCCAAAACATAGATCACATTCTATGCTTTGCATACTATAGGATTAAAAAAATAAAAATTGAATTTCATAAATTTTTGGCCAAGTTAAGGTGGTCAAACATGCAATTTTTTTATATTTTTTAAAAGTTGTAATAAAAAAATCATAATTAATTATTTACTTGGAAAAAAATTACAAAAAAAATGCATCACATCGGGCTCTACTTATATGTAAAATCTTTTTAAAAAAATATTATCATTTTATTGTGGTTAGGGTGGTCAGACAGACACCTACTTAGTTTTTCCCTGAAATTTCAGTACTACTGCATTAAAATTTCAAATTTTCACCAAATAGATATTCTTTTCTTTAAAACAAACCTAGTAGTTTAGAAACTACATTCAATTTTCTATAGATTCTATTGTTACATATTATTGAAATAATATAGATAACTTATTCAAATTTTTACGTCAAGCTGCCTAACTCTGATTTTTCTAAAAATTTTGCCACTTAAGGCCCTATTTTTTCCATAATGATCTTGCACATACCCAATTATACTTTGATGGATCTCACACTAATCATGGCTCAGGAGCTAGAATACTATACATTACTCCAAAAGGAGAGTTGATCCCAAGGTCATTCCACATTGCATTTCCATGCACTAATAACATGGTAGAGTATGAAGCATTAATTATAGGACTCTAAATGGCTATCAAGTGGAGAATCATGAATTTGTAGGTCCTTAGCAATTCTTAGTTAGTTATCAACCAATTCAATGATGAGTATGACACCAAAAATGAGAAGCTAATCCCTTATAAATGGATGGTTGATAGTTTTTTGACATATTTTCATAGGCTATCCTTTGAATTTATTCCAAGAACATAGAACAAGGCCACTAACACTATGGCAAAAATTGGATCTTTGCTTGATATTCCTAGCAATGTCCCACAATTTGAGTTTTTGGTTGAGCAGTCATTGGTTCCTACTGATGATGTCCTCGAATCCAAAATGGTCTGTGAGCTTGTTGGTTCCAATTCCCCCTAGTATAAGAACATTTTTGACTACCTTCATTCATAGATCCTTCCTCAAAACCTTTCCAAAAACCAAAGAAAGTCCTTTATCTGCAAAACTACACGTTATACCATCATCAATGACACCCTTTACCATCGTAGCTTCGACAATACCCTTCTCCATTGTCTCGACACTAATGAAGCAAAAGCGACCTTACAGGAAGTACATGAGGGTATATGTGGGTCTCATTCAAGTGGTCTAAACTTAGCTAAAAATATTACGATACTTGGTTACTATTGGTCGACACTAGAAAAGGATGCACTAGAATTTGTAAGAACATGTCACCAATGTCGGATTCATAGTGATTTGATTCATGCTCTAGCACAAGATTTAAGGCCGATCACTTCTCCAAGTTGGCCTTTCACACAATGGGGACTTGATCTTCTGGGAAAGATTCACCCTACATCCTCCAATGGATGCAAATTCATTATCACCACCACTAAGTATTTTACTAAGTGGATTGAAGCCATCCCACTCACTTACATTATCAGAAAACAAATCTCCAAGTTCATCCTCAATTACATCATTTTTTGGTATGGTATTCCACAATCCATCATCATAGATAATAGTCATCCCTTCAAAAATCAGGAGGTCCATGAACTATGCCAACATTTCCATATCAAACACCACTTTTTTATACCTTATTACCCATAGGGAAATAGTCAAGCTGAGGCATCTAATAAAACCATTATCAAAATTCTTAAAAAGACTGTCAATGATGTTGGTCATGACTGGCACATCCAACTCAACCCTGCTTTGTGTGCATACCACACGAGCATTTAGACTCCCATCAGTGCCACTCCTTTTGCCCTTGTCTTTGGAGCTGAAGCCATCTTGACCATAGAGGTCAAAATTCCATCTTTGCAAGTCTCCATGAAAGGCCTCATCACTAATGAAGAATACAAACAGTCAAGACTACATGAGTTAGAAATGCTAGATGAATGCAAACACAATGCAGTGAATCATTTACAAGTATACCAAAATTGTCTTTGTAGAAGCTATAACAAAAGAGTGATGACTCGATAGTTTGACATTGGCGACTTAGTTTTCATGTAGAATCCCAAGAATCAGTCAGATAGGGAGAAGCCAAGAAAATTTGAACCCAATTGGCTGGGCACTTACATAGTCATAGCATCATTTGGTTCTGAAGCATATTAGTTAGCCACTCTGGAAGGGGAACAGTTGATGGATCCAATCAACAGTCTTCATTTGTGCAAATTCTATGCATAGCATTAGAAAGCCTGCCTAAGAACTAGTAAAAATACAAAAAAAATGAAAAATACAAAAATTGTCACCTTGATGAAAACCTGGAAAATAGGCATCCTAGTGACACCAAAAAGATAACAAAAATAAAGAGAAATAATTCATTCAATAGTGAAAACCTAGTAAATAGGTGCTTTGGATAGGTACCATGGTGAAAACCTAGCAAACAAGTGCCATGTGTAGCCAGTCATTGTTGTGCCATCTATTGTCTCTCTATCTACTTGTGTCCCTAGGGAACATAATTTTTTTCTGACATTCATCATAACTCTTCACCATGACATCATGACATTTTTGTCCATGGTTGGCAATGGTTGAAATCAAGTCTTTTGTACTATCCACTATCCATGTTAGTCATGCCTTTTCTTTACATTACATTTTGTCTAGCTCATTCTCAACTTGACTAGGGGAAAAAAATTATCATAAGACTACAATGGGTACCACATGTGATCCTAAAAATTGAAAAATGTAATGAAAAAAGCCCTACGAATTAAAAAAAAATGTCCTGAAAAAATACCTAAAAAAAATGTCTTGAAAAAAGACCTAAAAATTGAAAAATGTCCTAAAAAAAGACCTACAAATTGAAAAATGTCCTTAAAAAAGACCTACAAATCAAAAAATGTCTTAAAAAAGACCTAAAAATAAAAAATTTCATGAAAAAAGACCCAATAATCGAAAAACATCCTGAAGTAAACACAAAAAAAATCCAAAAAATGGAGTCATGCCATTTGTATATGTCTAAAAATGGTCATGGATAATCAAGTTTGTTATTTAATTAAATATAAATTATTTAATTAATCTTCTAAAGTCATCTACATATAAATAAATTTAACTATTTATTTATACTGTTCACTCTTATAATTCTTCCACCTTAATTAAATAAACACCCTTATTTAATTATTACCATGTTCCATATTCCTCTTAATTAAATTAAATAAATTTTACAATTTATTTATATTAATTATCATATTATTCTAAATTTGAATATTTGAATTCAAATATGGAATATTCTCTTCATCTCATAGTTAAATTAAATATTATAAATATTTAATTTAATACCTTTTCTCTCTCCACACATAATTAAATATTTCAAATATTTAATTACCTTCTAAAATCATCTCTCACACATAATTAAATATTGCTTATTTAATTATGCAAACTTCTAATCTCATCTTCACATATAATTAAATAAATTTATTTATTTAATTATGAAATTCATTTCAACTCATTCTTCAAAACGACAACCTTCCTTTGGATCTGAATGAGAAAAATTGAAGAAAAGGAAACCTTCTATCTCTCTCTCAACTTTCAAAAATCTCTTACCATTCATCTTATTAAATTGAATTTCAACCGTGGGCAGGGGCCCTAGCTCGGTTGGCTAAGTAATTTTGTTGCGGCTCGGCTGGTCATGAGTTCTAGTCTCCCCCGTCCCATGGTACTGGAGGGCGTGTCGCACCAGCGCCGCCGGTCATGTTAAAAAGTTTACCAAGTGCACTGCAGTTTATAGGGGGTCGTGCTACCCGATTCCTGTAGTCTAAAAAAAAAAAAATTTGAATTTCAACCATTGATATTTGCCAACTAAGCTTTTGCCTTCAAAAAATCTATAAATCAAACCTTTCACAAGCCATGTGGATCGAATCTTCATCTAGCATCCTCATTCTATCAAAATCAGTCTTTGATCTTCCATCCATCTCCATCCATCACCTTCGTCACATTGTTATGTTGCAGGAATGAGCATCCAACACTCCTCTATTGTCAACCCTTCATAATCTTTGCATTTTAGTATAATATGCATTTCATTCATATCTCATTCTTTAGCTGTCCATTTTGCTGAGCTTGATCTGCTAGATCTGAGAGCCATTGGAAACAATAAAACGCTGGAGTTAGAGAGAGAGATAAGATGATTTCGAGGAAGTTGCAGTAACAGTTTGGTTATTCTATTTTCCTTTTCAGTTTTCTTGATTTAATGTCTTATTGATATGTGTTTGAATTTCATTTAGATTGATACACTTTTCACTCACACCTAAAATGGCACCCACCATGGGGCTCGAACCCACGAATTTAACATACTCTGCAAGGTTTTTTTGACAGTTTCCACGTTCTAGAGTTAACTTTTGGAAAAATTTGGCGTTTGAGTGCATTCGACCTTTTCTGCGGCTCATACGGGGTTTTTGACTCTTTTGTTTTGCAGATTCTAGAGCGCATCTAGTAATTGTTTCAGCGCATATAGTAACTATTTTGGCGCATCCAGGGACTGTTCTGGTGCATATACGGCATAGAAAGGCGCATATACCATTCCATTAAAGAAATAACTTTGTAAAAAGAAAAAAAAAATTAGTGCATTTAGGACTCTTCTAGCACATTTGGGACTTTTTCTGGTGCATCTGGGAATTTTTTAGCGCATATGGGACTTTTTCTGGCGCATACAGCCTCTGTTTCAGCGCATAGATCACTATTTCAGTAGTTTTTTTAGTAAATCTTAAAATGGCCATATCTTGGTCATTTTTTGGTCTTTTTCAGTGCTTTTTTTTTTGAAATGGGGTGGAATGTCATAAGCTATCCAATGGTGCAAGTTTTTATTAAATTTGACAAAGTTAGCATTGTTTTAATTCATTTGGCACTGTTTTAGCACATATAGGGTCTGTTTTAGCACATATATCACTGGTTCAATATTTTTTTAGTCAATCCTAAAATGGTTATATCTTAGTCATTTTTTGGTCTTTTTCATTGGTTTTTTTTTTAATTTTGGGTATAATTTCATAAACTATCCAATGGTATGAGTTTTTATCAACTTTTTAAGAATTAAAGTTATCAAATTTGCATATATTCTTCAGCACATATGACTTTTGTTCTAGCAGATTTCTAATTTTTTTCTTTTTGTCTTGGAAACTTGTTGGTGAATCATACGGAGCTGGGAAAGAATTGGGATCAATTAAAAAAAACAATTTGGAAAGTGAATAATCAGGTGCACACATTCTATTTTTAATCTCTTAATCTTGTTTGTCACACATTTCAGTTTGGAGCATAAAATTAATCTTGTTTGATCACATAATTGAAATTGGCTTAAAAAATTTTTTGTCTTCAATCACACTTCAAAAATTGGGTTTAAAATGAATCATTGTCTTCCTACACATTTTGATTTGGGATCTAAAAAGAATGAGTGCTTCATTGCTTTTTTGCACACATTTCCTTTCTAAGGGTCAATTAACAACTGTGAGTGTGAATCAAGTGTGTGTGTGATCACAAACACTTCACTTGGTTTGCTTTTTGCAAACCCTTTCTAGGAGGCCTACTAGGGGATTTCATCACCCTTGGGGATGACCTTAATTGAAGTGTGAATCAAAAGACACACTTGTTTGGGAGTTAAAATTTTTTCACTCTTGGCTAAGCCCCAAAGAACCTTATACCTTTGGGAAGTTAAGGTGAAGGGTGGGTTACCCCTTTCTCGTGGCTGTGTGGCAACATTTTTCTTCCAAATCATTCTTTAGTCAACCTTGTGTAACCTAGCTTGAGACCTAATTGGCCATACCCCACTTGACTAGTTCTAGGACCTGTTGATGTGTCTTCTTCAAGTTTGTGCTTAATAATCACATTCATAATTTCAAATTGAAACTTTCTTATGTGTCTTGCATGAGTGATTTATGTGTGTGCATGTGTGATCATTCATTTAAACATTGCCAAATCAAGCTAAACACCAAACACATAAGGACAAGTTACTCTACACCTTCTTCCAACACATTCATATCCAATCACTTTCATCCTAATCACCCTTAGCCACATCCTATCCATTTCATCCTAATCAATCCAAGTCATCCAATCTAATCATTCCACATCATCACCATCACCAACAAAGTCCTAGTCACCACTTGTCAAAATGGTCATAATCATAAATAAGCCCAATCCTAATCATAAGCCCAAAATCATAATCCAAGGGGGCTATCCCTCTAGGCCAAATCATGAGACAAAACCTAAGACTGAAGTCATAATTCAAGGAGTCTCTTTCTCTAGTTCAAATCATGAAACAAAACCAAAACATAAAATCAGACTTCGAGGGGCTTCTCCTACCACCTCTAATAATGACATGAATGATGTTGCATACTTTGAGGAACAAATTGATGCCCAAGAGCTTACACACATGTGTGACACCATGCCCACATTTGAACACAAATCCCTAGCATCCCAACTTCAAAACCTCCTTCAGAAACTTCACCAAATACCCCAACCCCTAGACCACCAAACTATACAAAGCCTCCAAACCATCTTTCAAGATTTCCAACAAATTAAATCACCTCAAATCCAACACCTCCTAGCTCAAGCCAATCATTTCATTGCCACTTGCCAAATTCAAAAGCCACAACATCATCCCCTATCCATTCATTATCAACAAATGCCACTTCAACCTTATGTTTCATCCCCTTCTATCTCACACCAATCTAATCCATCCACTCCTTTGCATGTCAATGCCACATCAACCTATCAAGCCACATCATGAAAAACATATGTGACTTTAAGTTCTACCTTGCAACATGGACAAACTTCATCATGTTCTAATGCAACCATTGACAAGGGGAATACTAATCTAGCACATGCACCCTATAACTTTATCATACCATCATCCAATCAAAATAAAAACCCTAAGCCAACACCTTCCACCCCTACACCTCCAAGGGATGTGACCCAAGGGCTACGAGCAAGGAATCAAATTATTCCATGTTATCCAACTCATATTCTTGAACATACAAAAGAGTCATCAAACATCATACCAAGTCCTTCAAGCCAACCATGTCATCCACAACCCCTTGAGCCAATTCAAGAGTCTCCCCTCTTAAGTCCAAGTCACCCTTTGTCATGCTCCTATATTGTTGACCATCAAGAACATGGCAAGTCTTTCCATGAGAAATCCCCTTCCACCTCCATTCCAATAAGTCATGAGGTATGTCAAGAGAAAAATCCTAAATATGAGGAAACATTACCCCATTATCCACATAAATATCAACACCCTCCTAATGATTCCATTCATAACATATGACCTAATACTATTCATGATCAATCATTCATCTTTGATCAAGACCCCTTTTATGATCAAGAAGACCATGATGATCCTCTTGGCCAAATTTATGCATTCCATGGTCAAGAGCCTTCCACCTCACCCATCCATGATCCATCAACATCCACTTCCCATGATGAGACATGTGCCTCCCCAACACACATAGAAGATCACACAAATACATTGGATCTAAGTGAACATAATGCTAATCAAGATCCTAATGATCCCCCATCACCCATTATCAACCCCATTGCAAATCCTCCATCATATCCTATTGTTCTTTCCACCCTCATTCATGAATGTTCCTCCTTAGAACAACAAAAACCATTATCTTCCCTTGTGTCATTTTCTCCATCCAATAAGAAACTTGTGTCTAGTGTTTCACCTACACCTAGTCCCATTTTCCATTGCACACTCCAAAACATGAACCATCAAGGTAAAGGTCTATACCTTCATAAACAAAGTATTTTGGAGCCCATCCATGTCAAAGTCCCTCCACACTCTTATGGCCTTGGACCTACACCCCAAGGACAACAACCTAAAGATGTTGGTACTTCCTCCATGCATCCTAAGTCCACTTTCCATCATAAAGCCTATCATATGCCTAAAACATATGTTGTCATTCCACCACCATCATCTTACAAATGTCAAAAGCATGTGACTATACACCTTCCACCATCTAGTTTTCCACCATTACTTCCAACTCCTAATTTCCCACCATTAACTTTACCACCCTTACTCCCAACACCTAATATCCCTACCATCCAATCCTTTTATCCATTTATCCATAAATACCCTAACATTCCTAATCATGACCAACAAATGCACACATTGTATAAAGATGAAGCTTCCACCCATTCCACCATACCTGTGGGATTCAAAAGAAAGAATTTCAATGCCTCTACCTATAAAGTAAAAAATTCTAAGGGTTCTCATGCCTTAGGACATCAATACAAAAATTCAAAGTAAAATACATCTAAAAAGCTATATAAGCCCATACCTCCAAAAGAAAATTCTAAAAACAAAATGGTTTCGGTCCCTAAGAAAAAGGAAAGCAAGTCAAATGAGGCATCCACATCACAAAAATCCCAACCATCCACTCCCATCCAAAATGCACATTCCATTCAAAAATCATAAATATACTAAGTCTCTGTGGGTACCTAAAACACATCATCCACCATCTCCTAAGAAAACATCTTCATTGCTTCCTACACCCCATTCACATCAAAAGCTTCAACATTTATCACAATGTGTGCAACCATTGGTCATGGTTCCCTTCCATTTCACAACAATTCCACATACCTCACTCTCCTCATCCTTCACTCATTATCCTACATATCTCCCCCACCACCTTCCTATGGTCCATGGTTTTGGCTAAGCCTCCCCATTCATCTTTTTCATAAGTTCCATATAATCCCTATCATCTTCCGTACATAATCTGCATCATAATCCATTATTTTCCTCCATAATCCACATCATAATCCATCATCTACCTACTCCATCTCACACTCATGCAATTCCTTACCAACATCTGTGAGCATAATGACACTTGACATGGTCCATGCAATGACATCCATATGTAGTGGGACTACCAACTTTCATGCAACTAGACACTTGAGTCCCTCTTATCCATATTCCCCTTCTCCTATCCAAAAATACAAAAAAAAAAAAAAAAAGGGAAAAAAAAAAAAGAAAAAAGAGTAAAGAGAAATCCCTTCATCCAACAGTGAAAACCTGGTAAATAGGCATCTTGGATAAGTACCATGATGAAAACCTAGTAAATAGGTGTCATGTGTAGGTTGATCTTCTATGTCACTTACACTTGGGGGCACAATTTCTTATCTATTCAACCTATCATTCATGTCTTATCATTTCCATCCTACCTACCATCTTTAGCCATCATACCTATCATATCGAGTCCATTCATCCACCCTTCTTCTTTTGATCTTGATGAAGATATAGGGGCAAAATGTTGAAACATGTCTTGGGTATCTCTTGATATACCTCATCCTTCCAAACAAGCCTCTCATTATCCTATTGCCATAAGCTTTGTCATGAAAAATCCTAAGTCTTATACCTAGAATGGGGCATGTTATTCCTATGCAACATAGTCTTTGGAAATCACATCCTTGCTCTTTTATGATGCATACATCCATTTCATTCACTAACACTTATCCTTCCCATCCATACCATCCACCCATCTATCATGAGCATTTTATCCCTTATCCCATCACCCACCCTTGCACCTAGACTTGGTTTTCCCCTTTTCATTGGTATCTAGCACAAAGGCTACTCAAATTTTCATCCTTTCACACCTCCAAATATTCTCGAAAATTGAAAAAACATCAAAATATTTCATATTTCCAAAAATCCAAAAAAATCAAAATATTTCCAAAAATCCAAAAAAATAAAAACATTTCATAAATCCAAAACATCAAAACATTTCAAAAATCCAAAAAATAAAAATCCAAAAATCCAAAAAAAATCACAACATTTCAAAAAATCCAAAAAAAGTCAAAACATTTCAAAAACAAAAAGATCAAAATATCCCCAAAAATACAAAAAAATCAAATATCCAACATAAAATCCAAGCAATAAAATCAATCCATCCAATTAATTCTTCCAATGTCATCTAATCAATCCAATCATTCAACTATTCAACCAAATCAATCATCTTCATCAAAACCATTTCATCCAATCAAATCAATCAAATCAATTCAAGCAATAATCCAAATGCAATTCAATCCTTAATCCATACCAATCATGCCAATTAATCTTGTCAAATTATCCAATCACATCCTTTGGTCTTGATCCTAATCTTGTCATAAACCAAATCAACCAGTCAATCAATCAATTATCAGTCATCCTTGTGTTGCTCTAGGGACATGCCGCTCCCCACAATGACAACACTATCATCATCATCAATCAATCAATCATTGGTTTATAGCTTGGCAGGGGCAATTCTTTGTTTTTTTTTTAATCATTTGTGCATACTTGCTTGCTTGCTTGTGTGTGTTATCATTTTATCTTGCATTTGTTTCAAATCCATATCATTCTAGCTAATATTCATATCTTGTGTATGTTGGAGTAGCTTTTTGCACTATCCTTTGCATCTAAGGTCATATCATACCTTTTGTGCATTAGGACTTTAATGCTCTAAGTCTACTTCCTCATATGTCTAGACAAGGTTGTATTAAGCTGGGGCATGAGACACATTGTCACCTTAGTCCTTATATCTTGGTGCATAACGTCTAGTGCTATATCAAACATCATGGTTGCTCACCTTCATTGTAGCATAACATATCATTTATCTCCTTCATCCACTTTCTATCTTGCATCATCTTGTCTATCCTTATCATTTCATTTCGAGAGCCTACTCGTGTTTGTTCAACCCGCCTATCCTCTTGAGGGGGCATCATCATTCCATCATCATCCTATCTTTCTATCATTATCCATTCTCCTCTATCCATACCTTAACTTCTTTGAAATGATGTTACTCAACACAAATATCATCTCGAACATCATCTCAAAGAGGGGCAAAATGTATATGTCTAAAAATGGTCATGGATAATCAAGTTTGTTATTTAATTAAATATAAATTATTTAATTAATCTTCTAAAGTCATCTACATATAAATAAATTTAATTATTTATTTATACTGTTCACTCTTATAATTCTTCCACCTTAATTAAATAAATGCCCTTATTTAATTATTACCATATTCCATATTCCTCTTAATTAAATTAAATAAATTTTACAATTTATTTATATTAATTATCATATTATTCTAAATTTGAATATTTGAATTCAAATATGGAATATTCTCTTCATCTCATAGTTAAATTAAATATTATAAATATTTAATTTAATACCTTTTCTCTCTCCACGCATAATTAAATATTGCTTATTTAATTATGCAAACTTCTAATCTCATCTTCACATATAATTAAATAAATTTATTTATTTAATTATGAAATTCATTTCAACTCATTCTTCAAAATGGCAACCTTCCTTCAGATCTAAATGAGAAAATTTGAAGAAAAGGAAACCTTCTATTTCTCTCTCAACTTTCGAAAATTTCTTACCGTTCATCTTACCAAATTGAATCTCAACCGTTGATATTTTCCAACTAAGCTTTTGCCTTCGAAAAATCTATAAATCAAACCTTTCACAAGCCATTTGGATCGAATCTTCATTTAGCATCCTCATTCTGTCAAAATTAGTCTTCGGTCTTCCATCCATCTCCATCCATCACCTTCATCACATTGTTATGCTACAGGAATGAGCATCCAACACTCCTCTATTTTCAACCCTTCAAAATCTTTGCATTTTAGTATAATATGCATTTCATTCATATCGTGTTCTTTAGTTGTCCATTTTGTTGAGCTTGATCTGCTAGATTTGAGAGCCATTGGAAACAACAAAACGCTGGAGTTAGAGAGAGATAAGATGATTTCGGGAAAGTTGCAGTAACAGTTTGCTTATTCTATTTTCCTTTTCAGCTTTCTTGATATAATTTTTTATTGATATGTGTTTGAATTTCGTTTAGATTGATACACTTTTCACTCACACACCAGTCAACATAGTCACATCAATTCAAGTCTTGATTAGTCTTTGTCATTATCGAATTACGTTGTCCCTATGCATTTGCTATGTAGGCAAGGCTCATCTTCAAGCCCCCGAGGCCACACTAGGTCAATCCATTAGGGTTCATTACACAATTTTCTCACACACAGGAAATAGTCTTTAAATTTATTACGGTCTTTGTTAAAATTCAAATGAAAAATCTACCCAAGCGAACTTCTACAATCTGTCAATCAAGCACGACAATCATCTTGGCATATCAAAATTGGTCAAACTTAGTCAAACTAGTCAAGTCTTGCTTACTTTTCAGATGTGTCCTTCTGAAGGGTATCCCCATCACTTATTCATTTCCTAGGATGTGTCCTTAGGCGTCATCATAGTCATCTAGAATTCTAAGGATTCTCACGTCATTTGAGATACATTCTTCTTGATATCAGCATCATTCAGGATGTGTCCTTCCTGAATTCGATAATATTGACATCAACATTGTTTGGGATGTTTCCTTCCCAAACTTGACATTAATTCGTCATCTTGACACTGACATTCTTTAGGATGTGTCCTTCCTAAACTTGACATCAATTCGACATCTTGACATCAACCTTGTTCGGGATGTGTCCTTCCTAAACTTGACACCAATCTGCCATCTTCATATCGTCAACCCTCGCATTTTGAAACCAACACATTCGAGATTCCACCACACTTGAAAAAATTGACATTTAGACACTTGGAAAGCACTTGGCATTTAATGTTATGATGTTTGTTTTGTCTTTTGGCAATCATAATGCTAGTTCCTTGAGGATGTCTTGACAATAGGATTTAGAGGAGTAATGACGTTTCATGATTTGTCTTTCCTATCTTTACTATTTGTGGTTGATTATGACAAAAGATTGGGGCAATTGCTCTCTTAGTATGAGTCATGATCATCCTTGTTTGCGACTTCTTGTCTCACATGATGGTACAACCTTGCACACCTTGGTCTATCTCATATCATGGTGTTTGTTGTCCATTACAATAATCTATCCAATGATGATAAATATAAAAATGTAAGCATGAAAGTTGGTTCCCTTATCATTTCTTGTCTCACTTTCCATCTTCATCCTTCTCTCTTCCACGCTAATATCCATCCCCTTCCATTCTAACATTTCTTCTATCCTTCATCCTCTAGTCTTATCATCCATTTCGAGAGAACATTTGTGTTCTTTGAACTCACCTATCCTCTCGAGGGGGCATACCCAACCCTCCTCGTCATTCTTCTTTCACTAGGGCATACCCATACCCTACTGGCACTAGGGCATATTTCAGAATTAAATTTCTTTGATACGATAAACTACATTATGTCAAAGAGGGGAAAAATGTAGACACTGAAAAATGTCTTAAGTCTGCGAGCATCATTTTTCTTGGTTGTTGTCCTTTGATAATTGAATAATTTTAATTATTCAATTAAGTTTGACCACATTCCTCTATTAATTAAATAATTTTTAATTATTTAATTAATTCACCTTCTCATATTTACTCTATCTTGATCAATTAAAATTATTTAATTGTGTTGATAATATATCCCTTTCTTCAATAATTAAATAATAATAATAATAAATGATTTTTTAGTTAATTATTTATCTTTTATCCATAGTCAGATAATAATAATAATCATTATTTGACCTTTTATTCTTCTATAATTAAATAATTTTTGAAATTATTTAATTATGTTTCATTCCTCTCTTTTGGATAAATAATTCAAACTAATTATCCATGTCTAATTTCAACCTCCCCATTTAATTAAATTGATTAATTTAATTAAATTCTCCTTTTGTCCTTTTATCTAAATAAATAATTTGGATAAATTATTTATTTTCCACTTGCCATTTTCCTCCATTTTGAATAAATTATTTAAAATAAATTATTTATGCAACTCCACTTGGTCAAAGATACCCTGTCATTATTTCATGGCATAGCCTACATGTCCCTACATGTTTGTCATAGCCTACATGTCCCTACATGTCTGTCATAGCCTACATGTTTTTCACAGCCTGCATGTCCCTGCATGTCTTCCTGTCATGATTCCTCCAAGAATAGCATATTCTTGGTGCATCAATTTTGGACCATTGATCTTGGAATCCTTCTAGAGGATTAATCTCAACCATCCATTTGAAGGGTTGTCTATAAAAGTAACCTTCCTTCTCCATTTTCAGCTTAACAGCTAATTGTCTCCAACTTTCTTGCTACCATTTGTAGGTTTTGCACAAGTATTTCAACAAATCTGAGGGAAAATTTGCATAACAAGGAGAGCAAGAGAAGTGATTCAAGTTCAATGGGGAGTGATTTATTTCATTCTTTTTATTTTTCTTCTTTCATATGATTGTATTCTCTTGTTTGGATGTGGTTTAAATAACTTAGAAGTGTTGGCAGTCACATTGTCTATGCTTTTTAATTTCTAACCCCATCTCACAACCCCAAATACACATTTCTTAGGATTGAGTCTTAGATTATACTATTCAAGATGATCAAATACCTTGGCCAGGTTTGTCAATTGGTCTTCCCTTTTGACTGATTTTTCTATAATTTCATCCACATATTCCTCCATCATTGTGTGTAGCATATCATGAAATATTGTTTTCATTTCTCTTTTTTATGTTGCTCCTGCATTATTTAGACCAAAGGGCATTACATTCCAACAAAATGTTCCCCAAGAACAAGTAAATGCCATTTTTTTTGGGTCATTTGGAGAGATATTTATCTAGTTGTATTTGAAGAAACCATCCATTAAGGATAGCATCTCATGCCCTTTTGTTAGATCTACAATCATATCGATACTCAACAATGGAAAGTCATCCTTCGAACAAGATTTGTTTGAGTCTTTGAAGTCTATGCATATCCTTATGCTCCCAACAGATTTGGACACTGGTACTAGATTTGATGTCCATTGTGGATAGTCGATGGGTCTAATGAAACCCACATCTAGTAGTTTCTTTAGCTCTACCTTTACCAGTAATGCTATTTGTGGATATATTTTTCTGAGTTTTTGTTGGATAGGCTTTTCTCTAGGCATTACAACTAGATGGTGTACCACTAATGTTGGATCTATTCCAGGCATGTGAGCATAGGTCCATGCAAGATTTATCTTATGGGTGTTGATGAAAGCTATGAAATTGTCCTTTTCTTTTGGGTCTCGTGATGTAGCATGGTAGGTTATCTTGGGGTCTTCTACTGTGAGAACATTTATGGGTTCTGCTTCTACTATGAGTTATTGATCTTTCCTAATATTATAATATGGGGAGACTAAATCTTCCATCCTCAAGTGCCTCTGAGAGGTTTTCACCTTCGAATGCATCCTTTATTTTTCTCTTTTTAGGATTCAATAGAGCCACAAGGTGGTTTTCTCTAGGGGACCATAATTTTATGTTCTTTCTTTAATTTTTTTGACTGAAAGATTCAATCTCTCCATCAAAGTATGCCTCCTATTCCAATTCCATGATGAACCATGCTTTTTTGTCTCTTGTTGGTATGTCTATTCGAAGTCCCATGAACTCTATGATTGCCTCATCATTCTAGAATTGATCCAAAATAGGTGCATGTTGTTGTTAATCCCAATTTATGAGTTGCAGGTACTAGAGTGGGAGGTTATCATCTTGGTCTACAAAGCCTATGGAATTGAATGAAAGGGTTAGCATGGCTTGGGTGTCTTTTTTCCCACTAAGTGTCTAGGTCGTCATTGCTAAAAGTGGGAGAATCATTTCTGGTGATGAAGGAAGGGGAATCCCACTTGTATTCATTAGAGTCTATACCAGAATTATAGTAGATGTTGGGAATGGTTTGAATATTTTGGAGAGGGAACCTATCAATGCTAAAGTTATCAAATAAGTCTTCAATGGGTAAATCATTGTCTAAGGTATGATAGGTATCCAATGCCTTGATGCTACCAGAAGTTTCTCACTTCTTCCAAGAGTATCGTCCAATTTTTGGAATAACCACATCCTTTGGTTTATAACCTAGCCCATCTTCCTTTGTTCTACTATAATAGGTTATGACTAGCCTTTTTTGTGTAGCCCAAGGCCACCTTTTCCATTATATCCCATCTGTTTAACTAATTGATAACCTCTAATAGTAGGGTCAAAATTAGGTTTTGTCTTTTTTGGTTCTTTTTTGTCCTCCTTGCAGATCATAGATAAAATTTCCTCAAATATTTCATCTTGCATGTCTCCCCACCTAGTGAAAATAGTGGGATTGGAAATCATTTGTACTATCTTTATCTCTTTTGGAACTCCATATACTTTGGGTGTTAGAAAAATCATGCCGTTGTAGAATGCTTGGTTGAAAAAGTAATTCACATTGCCCTTGTCAAGTACCTGAATCTTGGCTTCCATTTTTGGTTGGTCACTTGAGGTGTTCTTGGTTGAGGTGGATGAAAGTGTTGAAGGGTAAACATAATAAAAGGAGTTGAATGCTATGTCATTGCTAGGAACATGTTGCATTTTATTATATTTCTCCTTTAACTTAGCACATAAATGAAAAGGCTTAGGATTCAACATATAGTGTTACCTCTTTTCCTTCATGGGGGAACTTTAGGAATTGATGAAAATTGGAAGGGATTGCTTATAATGCATGGATCTGAGGGCATCCCAAGAGAAGGTTGTATGGCAACTCAAGGTCTAGTACTTGACAAGTGGTATCTATTAGAGTTGGCCCTATCTGTAGTGGTAACCTAATTTTTCCTTCAAAATTTCTTTCTATATCATCATAAGCACTTATTGTGATACTTTTTCCTTTGTCAATCACATCGTCAAAATACCACAATTGTTTGAAATTTTTTAACGTGCAAATATTTAAACCTACACCATTATCTATCAAGACCCATTTGACCATGATTTTATGAACACCAACTTCTATGTAGAGGGATTGGTTATGGAATGTTCTTTGGGGTAGATATTTCTTAGAAAATATTAAATGATTACTTTGTGTGATTTTACCAACATATCTTGGAACTGACTAGGATTGAGGCCATTAGGGACTATTGTTTTCAATTCCTTTTCAAGTATTTCCCTATGAATAGGTGATAGTTTTAACAACTCTAAAATTGAGATTAAGAAATTTTTTTTCTTTAATTTCTCCTCAATACTATAGTCATTGAGTGACTTGATTGCAAGCTTGGGTGGTGCTCCTTGAATTGTAACTCTTCCCCGGTGGGTGGTTACATTACAATTATTGTCTCCTCCTTGTAGAGTTACTATGTTTTCCCTATTATTATAAACTTGTGAGAGGGTTCCTAAAATAGTGTCCTCATATGTGTAATTGGCATTATGGTACTCCTATTTCTTTCCTTTGTCATTCCCTTTGGCATGGTTTGATATTTGGTTTGAATATATTTGCAGGTCCTTATTCCTAGGATGATGTTTGACATCTATCTCCCCTTTGTCTATTAAATCTTGGATAAGGTGCTTGAGTCTCATCTAGTTGTTTGTGGTATGTCCTTTGATCATATGGAAGTCACACAAGTACTTCTTGTTATACCAAAGTGTTTTGAAACTAGGTTCCTCATAGTTTGGATGATTATTAGTTTTGAGGAGGTTTTATTGCACTATTCTGCACATGAATGTTTTTAATGACTCACCTAGAACTATGGATTGTCTTCTTGGTTGATCGTATTGCCTCTGTTGTGCTCCCTAATTCATTTTTGGGTTCACAACCTGATTGTTCTTGGGATAGGTATTTTGGTTATTTTGCACGTTGTTTGGAACATAGCTTGTCTATCCTACCTATTATTTGTTTTGAAATATATTCTGTGATGACCATAGTGTTCTAGCATCAACCACTCCATCATTTCTGACATTTTTGTTTTCAGCCTAGACTTTAGGTTTATCATTTGAAGTAGATAGACTATCTTTTGAGCTATTTATTTTAAAGGAACCTCTTGCAATGAGGGATCTTTCAATATTCAATCCCTTCTCAATGGTTTCTTCAAATTCCACTGAACATAACATTGTGAGTTGATAATTTATCTCAGGTAAGATGTTGGTAATGAATATGTCTACCAATTCCTTATCGAGAATGGGTCATTTACATCTACTAGCCATGTGTCTCCATTGTTGTGGGTAGGAGATAATAGATTCTCCTTGATTTTGTTTGATCATGGATAAGCTTGTAATGGTGACATCTTGTTCAATGTTGAAGGAAAAGTGACTTATGAATTTGTTAGATAGTTCATCGAAGGTTTTGACTATTGGTGTCAAATGGGTGAACCAATCCATAGCATGGCCTGTAAGGCTGCATGGAAACAATATCATGAGGTATGAGTCATTGTGTCATACTTCCATGCATGATATGAAGAAATAACATATATGCTTTACTGGATCCCCTATTTCTTTGTAGTTTTTTTCAAACCTAGGTATTTCAATTTTTTTTGGAAAGGGTATTGTAGTGACATATTGATCAAATGGGAATGGGAATATCTCTTGGATAGTATAGGGTTTCTTTTTTTTTCCAACTTACATTCCTTCTACTTGTTGGTTGATAGCTTCTATCTTCATTTCCATGTCCATTTTTGGCATGTTTGTTTGTGAGTTCTGTGTATAATATCCTTGCTATTTCACCATGTTTGGGTTGTATATCAGATAATATGAAGGTATGAGACCTTGGTAACTATTTTGGTTGTATATTGGGTTATGTCCTAGATGGGTGTAAGGAGGGTTAACTCCTTGTTGCTAAGATGAAGTGTATTGAAGGTTACCTTGTTGATGTGTTATCGAGACACCTTGTTGGTAGGAGGACTAAGGAAGGGAACTTTGTGGTACACCATGCTGCTAGGTAGGAATAGACTGAAGGTTACCCTCTTGATGCATTATCAAGACACTTTTTGGTAGGAAGAATTTTGAAGGGCACTCTATGGCACACCTTACTGCTGGGTAGGACTAAACTGAAGGTTACCTTGTTGATGCGCTATTGGGACACCTTGTGGGTAGGATGACTAGGGAAGGGCACTCTATGGCACATCTTGTTGTTGGGTAGGACTAAACTTAAGGTTTCCTTGTTGATTCATTATCAAGACACCTTGTTGATGATTTGAATGAGGAAGGGTGTTCTTTGGCATACCTTGCTATTGGGAAGGACTAAACTAAAGGTTACCTTGTTGATGTGTTATCAGGACACCTTGCTGATGATTTGACTAAGGAAGGGTGCTCTATGGCACACCTTATGGTTGGTATTTCTGGTTCAAAAGGGGACCATATGGTCTACCTTGTTGGTGATACTAATTATTCAAAGGGTTACCTTGTGTCCCACCTTATTAAAGGTATTGACCATTGGGAGGGGGACCCTATGTTCCACCCTGATGAAGGTATTGAATGTTTTGGTATGGGTCAATATTTGAGGTATTCTCATGTATATACTATTCAAGAGGAGGATTTTTTTTAGTGGTTCATATTGTGATGATCCTCCTTGATATAGTTGTGCTGCTACTACTTTTTCAACCTAAGTTGGTTTTCTGAATAAGGGGTTCTCTTTGGGTTAACCATCATGTTGTGAGAACATAGGTGGCATGTTTGGAATCTCTAGAGGTTCAATTATCTAGCTTACAACTAAGTTATCTTCTAATGGAATAAGGTTGGAATCTTTGAGAGCTTCTATGTTGAAATCCATTGGTAATTTAGCACCAGTTTGTGCTAACATGAAGAAATAGGAGTTTGGACCCTTTCTCAATAGCCTGTCCATTAGTTTAAGAACCTTGGGGTTGTTGGAATGTTTGAATAGTTCATCCTCATTTATTTTTTCCTCTGTGTCTACCTCCTCTATGACCACTTTTTTTGGGTCTTGGTTGTTTTGTTCAATTACCTTCTTTTTTTTGCAATGTAATTCCTCTTCACTGAATGTATTTCTATACATAGGCCTCTTTTGTGGCATTTCAAGATCATTTGGCCTATAGCCTTAAGGTCTACTTTCATTTCCTATGGTATTGGTTGGTGGGATACTAGTGTTGGTTTTGTTTGATTCCATTTTCTTTATGTGTTGTGACCTTGTGGTTGTCATAAACAATTTGGATCTCAAGGTAGGGAAAATGGTGCTAGAGATCTAAAGTTTTTAAATCCAACATTGACCTAAATAAGAGGGTATATTTAGGTATGTGAATCTAGTTTTCCTCTCTAGAGAAGTTTAGTATCATGAAAAAGACTTGGATTTTGACCAAAAAAGAACATGTACAAATCTGGATCATTCCTGTAAGCACATCTATAAAAGTTTACCACCAGTTTGTTTTTGTTTTTGTGTAGCACTGCAAGGTTTTTCCTAAGAGATTTTGGTTTAATATGTCTAATTTGAGAATAACGAAATATAGTCTTTACTTTAAGGATCCTAACTCTACTTAATATCATGGATGAATAAGAATGTTTATTAACAAGCATTGGGTGGTAAGATGAGTCTCTTAGCTGTTATGTCTGCTTTCTCTTCTTCTTTGGCTAAGATGATGGATGCAATGAGAAATTTGTGAGGTGTTTCCTTTTTCTCAAAAATGAATGTTCTCAAACTACTTATGATGTCATTTTTTTCACCTTCAATATGTTTATTACCTTAGTTGAAAGATTGGTGTGGCTAACCCTAGTTGTTGAATGGGAGTTGTGGGTCTCCAAATGGTCATAAGGTATGAGGGTGTTGGAAGGTGGTTTATGGTGTTCAATACCCTATTATAGGGTAATTAAATACCTATTTCTAGGTGGGAGGTAGTAATATAGGTCTTCCAATTGCTATGTTTTCCTTTTCTTCTTCTTCATTTAAGATGATGGATGTAGTGATAAATTGGTGGGCTTTTTCATTTTTCTCAAAAATGAACATTCTCAAACTATTGATGATGTTGGTTTTGACACCTTCAATATGTGTAAGGCTAGGTTGAATAATAGGTGCTACAAGGTTTGGTTGTTGAACAAAAAATGTGGGTCACCAAATGGTCATAAGATATGGTAGTATGGGTTGGTTTGATATGAAATTCAAAAACCCTAAAGTTTGAGCATTGTTTTGGAATGTAGCTACTTTTTAGAAATCAAAATGTTGAAGAACTAGGATCAATCTTCCACTTCCTGATCTAGAGGATATGTTCTGGGAAAGATACTTGAACTATCTATGAGTTCCAAGTAATTGTTGATATAATAAACTTTTTGAGTGGAAGAATGATCCTAATGTTTTATTTAATTTTGATTTCAAATAAGTAGTATGGGAATAATGGGTGATAGAATTTGTGACAAATCTGGTCTTCCAAGTATCTTGTTCAAGTAATGACCTTATAAGCAATTTTGGTTTTTTTTTCCTAAGTGTTTAGCAAAATATTGTGAGTTGGAATGGCAATTTGTAACCTCTTTGTGTTTGTTTCCTTTGTGTTATTGATTATGGAAAATGATATAATAGCACTCAAATGACTCACAAACATGGACTTTATGTGACTTGAATGTCTATAACACAAGTTTTGAAATCACAACACGCAAGCCATAGTTACCAAAGTGTTTAATTTGATCAATGCAACCTGAAAATAAAAACTAAAATGTTTAGAAACATTTATGGTTAAATCCTTTCAAGGAGTGAAAACATTTAAGGATTCTTTCACAAGTATACACTAACTCAAAGCGTTTGTGGTTTGACCATCTTGTTCAATGTCTATTTTGATGTGTTCATTTTCTTTAAGTCAAACACAAAATTTGATATCACAATTTTTTTTAAATGTAATTGGGCAAGTTTAACATTAAAAAACAATTACAACCCTAGTGGAGAGAAAACATCCTCTCAGGTGGGCCTGCCTCATGCTCCGAAGAGATGATTTTACATGCAACTTACGACACATGTCTATAGTCAGAATTGGATAGTAACTTCTCAGAAGTAAATTCCAATACACCACTTTTAGAGAATGCTTTGGATAATAGGGTGGTTTCTAAAACAATTAGCTCTTATTCATGTTCTTGGGATATTATTTTTGGGCACCTACACATGCAGTGTTTTGTTCAATTAAGAACCTTCCAACCATTTTGTGTTTTTATGCATTACAAGTATATTGAGGAAGAATATTTCAGTATGGGACATCCACACCTGGCGAGTGATGAACTTTCCTCACACTCACAAAATATTTATAGAGTGGTCCCAAATGAAAGTACTGCTTGAGTCACCTATGATTTCTCTAGTGTGGGATGTGTCTCAATAGGTAAGCCCTCTAAGAAGGTAAAATTTAAAAACAAATGTGAAGCTAAAAAATGTTCTTCAATCACCCAAGATTGCCAAAATGGTACAAGGGGAGAAGAAAAAACAATTTACGTTTCCAATCAATGCATGCACATAAGACAATTCATTTCAAATTGATTCATTTTAAACACCTTGAGCAGTGTTATCCCCAAGAATATGTGAGTAAAAATGAAAAGTTATTTTTATCTTTGCACCAATTGAAGTGTTTAGGACATCAAGAAGTTAAGGTAGTAATGGTGTGATAACAATCAAGAAATTTTTTGTTCATTTTAAGCACCAAAGTTGAAATGTTTCTAAGAAAATAAGACTTGGTCATTAAATGGTCAACAAATGTAAATAGTATGTGCATCAACAAAAATGAAAAATGTTTTGTACTCTTTTTATGCACCAAATTTAAAGGTTCCTAATTATGAAAACATGAAATGTGTTCATTTTTAGAGCCAAAAATTGAAATTTTTTATGTTCTTTTTATGAGCACCAAAAGAGAATTCCTACTTTAGAAAGCTTTGAATTGTTTATTTTAACAACACCAAATTGGAAATGTCAAAGTTGTGTTGTTCATTTTTAGAGGACCAAATGGAGATTCCTACTTTAGAAATCTTTGAAAATGTTTATTTTAATAACACCAAATTGGAAATGTGAGAGTTTTCTTCATTTTTAGAGCACCAAATGAAGATTCCTACTTTAGAAATCTTTGAAATTTTTTATTTTAACAACACCAAATTGGAAATGTGAGATTTTTGTTGTTCATTTTTAAGCACCAAATGGAGATTCCTATTTTAGAAAGCTTCAAAATGTTCATTTTAAAAACACCAAATTTGAAATGTGAGAGTTGTGTTGTTCATTTTTAAGTACCAAATGGAGATTCCTAAATTAATAAACAAAATTAATTGGTATCTCAAAAATCTTGGACCAATCATTTTCTCTGCACAAAACGAGTTAGTATCTTTCACAATCCTGTATAGAAATCCATTAATTCCTACAACAAAAACAATATGTTAGCAAGAATGGTCATTACAATAGTGTAGGATCTATGCACTTGTCTTCTAGGGAAAATGCTCAGAATAAAAATCAAAAGATCAATTTTTTTTTTGAAAAAGCTCATAAATTTGGCAAAAGTCATATTTTCCGTATAGGTGCAAACCCAAAAAGATGCAATAGCTTAGAAAAATGCAAAAGCATAGTTCCCATGGTAAAGGAATTGATCTTTTGCAAATTCTCAAAATTTTTGCCAATCAATAGCAAGCTTTTTCTTGATAGTCTGTGAAATGTCACTGAAAGCTCCCAGAACCCTGTAACTTCAACTCAGCTCAAAAAAATGTTAGTAAGGAGGACTTAGGTCCCACCAAGCATGCTAGGATGTGTGAGGGGGGAGGAATCCATTAGAAAAATGATGTGAAATAAAGATCAAATGCAAGATTGATATCATAAACTAATCAAATTCAAAACACTTAATCTATCATATTCCATCACTCATGAAATGTAAAATCTAAGCTATTTGAATGACATGAAATCCTAAGATATTCAAAAGGAATTCAAATAAAAAAAAGAAGATTTTACCATCCCATGTTGGAGTTTATTTGCATGATGTTGGGATGTTTGTATCACTGCAAAACCTCCATTGCTTGCATGCAAAAGCTTGATGATAGATTCTTGGTTGATTGAAAAGGTTGAAGCTCTAACAATGGTGATTGAGAAAACACTTCATTGCATAAGGTAAGTTGAAATTCCGATCCTTATTTGTGAAGAGAAAGGATTGTTATATAGAAAAATAAATTTTTAATCAACGGTTAAGATCACGTTGGAGAATATCCAGATCAATGGTCAAAATGAGTTTAGAGGATTTAGAAATGAGGAAATTGTGCAAAGTTGATTGCACAATTAGGGTGATTGAAGAATACTTTGGCTAGTTAGGATTCTGATTGCTTAGTTAGCAATTGATTAATTAGTTAGGGTTGAGTTAGGAATTAGATGGTTTAGTTAGCAAAATTAGATTTCTTTGTTAGCAAAATAGATTGCTTATTAAGCAATCCATGACTTTTTTGTTTGTGAGGAGTATTAATTAATTAATTCCATTTTGATTTGATTTTGAGTTTTACTAATTTGAATAGTTTGATTTAATTATTCAAATTTTGGAGGGAAGTGTGATAATTAAATTATTATGATTTAATAATTTAATTAATTTTGAGGAATAAGGTGAATTAGTGACATAATCAAATAATTAGTGTTGTTTGACTAATCAAGATGAAGTAAGATTAGGTTAGGACTTTATTAAATAAATGTAATTTATTTAATTGGTTGAAAATAATGAAATGTGAATTAATCAAATAATGTTGTGTTATTCGATTAATAGTAGAATTAGGGTTTTCAAGACTTTATTAAATAAAATGGTATTTATTTAATTTGTTGAGAAATGATGAATTGTGAATTAATTAAATAATGTTGTATTATTTAATTAATAAAGGAAATAGGCTTTTGGATGTCATTTGATGCCATTTGATGCATTGTCCAGGATGTCATGGGATGATTTTGAGATGTTTCGAGATGTTTCAAGATGTTTTGAGTTGATTCAGAGATGTTCGAGTTGATTCAGAGTCATTTTTAGTTGTTCTGGGTTGATTCAGAGTCATTTTGGGTTGTTTTGGGGTCTTTTGTTATGAGTTGATTAAAAGTTGTTTTGAGTCATTTCAAGGTCATTCATAGACATTTTGAGTTGATTCAATTTTGTTCCGAGTTGATTCAGGGTCATTCTGAGACATTTCAAATTGATTCAGAGTTGTTCTAAGTCATTTTGGGGTCATTCTGAGATGTTCTGATTTGATTCAGAGTTGTTTTGAGTCATTTCAAGGTCATTTCAAGATGTTTTGAGTTGATTCAGAATTGTTCTAAGTCATTTTAGGATCATTCTGAAATGTTTCAAGTTGATTAAGAGTTGTTCTTAGTCATTTTGGGGTCGTTTTGAAATATTCTGAGTTGATTCAGAGTTGTTATGAGTCATTTTAGGGTCATTATGAGACATTCTAAATTTTTGATAAGTGTTAAGTCAATTTTACATTTCTACACCATCAAAATCCAAAAACATTAGAAAACATAACAAATAGATTCAACATCTAAGCCTAAGTCAGTTTGTGTTAGAGTGGTCAAACTACATTGTCTCTTCACATTTGCTACATAGGTAAGGCTCATCTTAAATGAGCCCCCAAGACATTAAGTTAGTCCTTTTAGGTTGTCCAAATAAAATCATTGCTTTTTGTTTTTTCAAATAAGGAAAATCCAAGTTGTGTCAAAACACATGGTCTTTGCATGTATAACATAGGCAAGGACATCAATCGATGAGCCCCCAAGGCCACCTAGGTCAGTCCTTTAGGGTTTTTCAAGTCTGCTCATGTCCTTGGTCCCCAAGAAATCATCATTCAAACAAAATCATGAATCAAGAGACAAACATAACCAAAAAATTTCTGATCTACAATCAATCTTCACATCAATACATCATCTTATCATCATTGCTCCTATATTGGAATGGTGAATTATTCCATTTGTCTCATTCAATCTTATCTTTTTCTTTTTTTAGGATGTGTCCTTCCTAAGATTAGATTTTCTCAATTTGATCATTCACCTTAAGCAAGATGTGTCTTTCTTGCAATTAGTTTCCTTGTCAACACTTGTCACTTGGTCAACTTTATTATGTGTCCCTTGCCTTAAACAGGAGGTATTTTCATATTACTTGGTTATATCAATCAATCTTATCAACCTTGTCAATCAATCTTTCCTTAATCAGGATATGTCTTTTGTAAAGTCAGGCACAATCAATCAACTTTGTCAACTTTATCAATCTTTATCAAATCAATCAATCTTGCCTTAATCAGGATGTGTCCTTCTTGAGGTTAGGTGCAATCAATCAAATCAAATTTGTCAATAGTTCTCCAACTTATCAATCAAACATGGTCATCTTGGTCAACCTAATCAATCATATCAAGAAATCTTATCAAAACTATTGGCAAACATTGTCTCTCTAGTAGACATTTTGTTGGTCTGCATTTTCCTTATATTTTTTATCAATTCTAGGTCATGTTACTAGTTACCTCAAGGATTTCCTATTAAAGGATTTAGAGGGAAGATGATGGATCATGACCTCATTTCTTTGTTTGTTGCCTATGGTTTGTCTTGACAAAAAGCCTAGGATAATTGGGTCCTTAGTATTAGCTAGGGCATTCCTTGTCTATTGACTTTGTCTTTTTTCTGCTTGTCTCTCCCAAATGGTCACCTTGCACACCTTGGCCTATGTCATAGCATGGTGTTTTTGTTCCATTTGCAACATTTTTGACACCTACTGATGATAAATATTAAAGCATGAAAGCCAGTTCCCTCATTATTTTCCCGTGTAACTTTCCATCTCCATCTTCCTTTCCTTTTTCATGCTAATGTCCAACTCATCCACCTCCTCCATGCGAACATTTATTTTTTCTACATCTTGATAGAGTCTTGTGACACACAAATGGTTTTTTACATGCAAAGCATTATATAGAAAACATCACTATCATAGACATCATTATCATCTTAAATTACATATATTTGCATAAGAAAATACAAAAAAAAATATAAAGATCATCCATATAGAATTCATATCTTGTCATCATATTAGAATCATCACATTAGTACTTATTGCATTATACACAACATCATAACATTACATTCCATATAATACTGTATTTTACATCACGATTCATTATATCATATTGCATTGCATTCCACATCACATTGAGCTCCATATATATTACATCATATTAATCGTATTATAACATGTCACATTATGCATCACATTTTTTTATTCATATTACACATTTTGCATTCTCATATAAGCATTTCATCACATTAACATTAAAATTACATCTACATATGGCATCACATTGTATTTATTAAATTGGGTCATTTTCATTGCATTCATCATCCATACATATCACAATAAAACATACATCATCATAAATGCATGACACCATCATATCACATCACATTCATAACATTAGGTCATCCATATTGCATTTATCATCCATACATATCATAAAGAGCATAAACATTCATAATATAGTCATAAAAACATAATCATAAAGCATATTAGATCATCACATCATCATATAGAACACATCCATAAACATCATAATCACAACATGAACACCCATAACATAGCATGAAATCATTGTAAACATAAAAAGGATAATCATATAACAATGCACATCACCAACACCCACCAAAATCATATCACATATATTGCTCAAAAAAAATAATGTCATAGTACAATGTCAAGATGTGTCTAATAAAAGTGGAGCTCACAAGCTCAATAATAAAAATATCAGTGTCTATATAGCAACATAAATAGCAAGATGCTCTATCCTGAGCTGCCCTAATCTCATGTCTGTGGGGATCCCCTATCCTCCCTACATGGTGCATCTCTAGATCTATGCTCTATGGTAGGAGGCATGTCATATGGAGTGGTCCGTCTAGCATCTGAAGTCTCACCCTTTGACCTACTCTATGTCCACCTATTGTGGGTCCTACTATGTGATCTGCCCCATGAACCACTACCATTCTCAGAAAGAATGGGCTCCCTTCTCTCAAGAGGTAGCAATATATCATAAAAATCCATGTAATACTACATGGCCCTACTAGCCTGAGCATACTCTCGTGCCACATCAACAATAGATCCACTTCCTGTCATTGTAAAGTCAATCATGTGTTGGTCAGTCTACTACCAACTAATAACTACTAGGTCCCTCTCCACTTGGAAAAAATCCCTCTCAACACTAAGTCCATCTCTCTCAATAGTCACTATCCTTTACCTCTAATGCTTGCACACACACTTGTAATGTGGCTATCCTCTAATTGGCATTCCCATCTGTTGATGATGATGTCACTCCTAGTAATAGTGTAGATAAAATCCTCTCAGGAAATCCACAAAGAACCTATCTTTACTTGAAATACTGAACTCGGGCAACCTAAGGTGTCTGTGTTATAGGAAAAGGCTGACTTAGCTTAATCCCAAGGCTCTGATAGTTAGGTCTTGACCATACTAGGTTTACTCTAGGGTATGATGTGATATTGTTGTTAATCTCAAGGGGAGTATGGCTGTCTTCAATTTCATTAAGAATCATAAACATCAAATATAGGATTTCCAATTCAATCATAAAATAATCTCATGAAATCAAAAGATTCGCAATAATATTTCATGAACATCAAACAATTTTTCCATCACTTAAGTAGTTTTAGCTTTAAGCATTCAACAATTTCATAAGAAACAAAATATTTTCAATAATTTCCATTCATTCATCTATTTTTTTGAAACATTTTCAAAAATTTAAACATCTAATCTAAAATAAAGCATAAAACTACTCAGAAATAAAATTTCTCTCAATTATTCTCCATGCATACCCCACGAGTTAATCAAATCAAACAAAACTACTTTATACTTCACTAGATTGCTTCATAGCTACATACAAAATGGTGCGAGATTTTAAAGAAGGGGGTTTTAGTTTGGACACCGAGTAGGTTTTGTGTGCACCCTTAAATGGTGCAATATATAGTATTGTTTGGATGAACTAAAAAAATAGATACAAATATTCATGAGATAGGTAGCTATCAAATTGGCTTCGATATTGATTAAATTCTATGTGAATAAAAGTTTTTAGTTCGGAATGATTCAAAAAATAGGAAAAAAGAATAAAACTTAAAGAAGTTTTCGCTCTTCTGACATCCACAAATTCTGAACTTAGAATAAAAATAAAGTAGTAAATGGCCTTTTATAGGAACAAGGCCTCAAGAGTTCAAACTTAAAGTCTTATCAAGAGAAAGAATATCAAATCAAAATGTAGCACGTGGAAAATGCCAAATGTCATCAGAAACTTCTAGATAAAGTCAAATCTTTGACTTCTTCAGTAGCAACACTCTCCATCTTTAAACTTTGTTACACAATACTCTACATAAAGTAATGCTATCAACATTATTTAGAATGCCAGACATGAAACTTCCATCGGGACTAGGAAAAACCTACAAAAATCAAATTCGATATCTGATACTTCATCTATCACTTAGATCTCAAGTTCTGGGATCCTTTCTTCACTTTTCTTCAACTGATATTCTCAGAAAGAATAAATAATATTTGATACATGTGTTCCTTTGAAATTCTTTGTATCACCTTCCAACTAAACTTGAGCCTTGTGTAATCCTCTGTTATCTTGAGTATATGGGCATTCCTCTATAGTTTTTTTGTCTCATATTTGACTATAGTGTTTTTGTAATGTATTATCTCATCAATAACTTATCAGGTTACTAAATTAACAGGGTCTTTATCTATTCTCTCGATCCATTCTTTGAAATCCTTTTCTTCTTTACCCTCCTATCCTAATGTCCAGGGATCACAATCTTGATGTGCTAACACTTCAATAAAATATTGATCTCTCTCAAGAAACTTACTATTGAAAGGTGCAAGACAAATAAAAGGGGGAGTGAATCAGTTATCTCCAAACTCAATCATAAATTTCAAACACTTATGAACTTCACATCCATTTTATTCTATTATTGAGTATGAACATGAAATGAAAATAACATAAACCAATATCAACACAATGAACACCGGATTTATATGGAAAAACAAATAAGGGAAAAACCAAGGTGATGATAACTCACAATATAATGTAGTTCCAAAACTGAATATAGAAGGCTACTGCCAAAGGGCTCACTACCCAAGATAGGACTCACTGTCTAGATAGAAAATCTGACTACTTACAAAGAGGATTCACTGTCCAAGAAAGGAGGTTCACTGCCTACAAAAAGATTACAATTCAGAAGTAGCTTTACATCCAAAATGAACTAGTAAGAGTACACCTAGCAAGTGATGATTCTATTGTAGTAATGCTTATTAAATAGACTTAACACACTTCATCTTCACATACTATTTTCATTTCATCCTATCCATGCACTACTTCTCCTCAATATCAAAACTATCCAATATATATATCTGGTTCATTTGCAAGCATCAATTAGGTCAGCCTAATTAGATGTAATCTTTATTCACCAAAAAGACTAACTATCGGCTCCAAGTTAGTACAAAACTTCTCCAAAAATAATCCAAGGATGTAGCATGCTACAATATGTTGGCCTAAACCAAAGATGGGTCAAACATCTATCTGCACTACAAAATTAATTTACCATATCATCAACTATCCATTAGGTTGGCTAGAGATAGACCTAATAATAAATAGAAACAACAATGTAATGAAATCTTTCCATAAGAGCACTTGTGCACATGATATTCTAAATATACAACCTTTTACCATCCAAAAACCATTTCCCAAAACTGTAAGAAAAGATAATCATCAGCAAAGGATTGCAGACGAAAAATACCAGAGGATAAAAAATTGTTCTTCATACTGATTCAGGGTACTAGATCAAACTAATGACTTAATAAACATGGTAACATCAATGACAACACAAATTCTGGACAACTAGACATTCTTCTTCATTCTTCCAACAATCTCTCCCTTTTTCATTGATGGAAACATGTGCCAAAATAATGTATAAACCTCCACACATCTTCACAGAAATCTCATTATTTTCACTTCACACTCCCCTTTCTACATGACAATCTCTCCCCCTTTGACATGAACGACAAAGGGAAGCCAAAAATAAGATGTAAACATATGTACATGGTGACAATGTTTATACAAAGGAATTCTAACTTCCCATTTTGATCATTCAAGTGAAAATACCACTTTTTACATGGAAAAAAATCTCATACCTTTCTCTTATTATTGGAAGAATCCTCTTCCAAGAAAACATTGCCAAACCCATTCTGGCACTTATACTATCCAATAAAGAAAATAACATAAATGAGAATGTTCAATCTGAAGAAAGACACCATCATTCACAATCTTTTGCATTAGGAAGTATTCCAGAGAGATGATCCACCTAGACCTCAACAATTTCTTTACCAACTAGAAATTTTTAACCAAGTCTTCCCTCTGCATTTGAGCAATCAACAAATCCACTTGCAATTCACCAACTCTTGTTCTCTATTTTCCATTTTTGTCTTTAAAGAAATCAAAACTCTTCCCAATATTATTTATCTCAGATTCAATAGCTTCAATTCTGCTTCTAAAGTTATCAATAAATGTAGGCCACCAGAGAGAATATTATAGATGTCAAAAATTTCCTTAACACATTCTCTTGTCTCACTACTGAGTTTGGATAACTTTTGTTTGGATTTGGAACATCTTCTCTCAATCAGAGCTTTGAATTTATGTCCTTTAGGTCTTTTTAGCAATATTATTTCTTCAATAACTTCTACTAGATCATCCAGTAATGAGTCTAATACATTTGAAACTATAGTATCCTTTTTGAGAAAGTAATCAATCAATACATCATCAATTTTAATTCTTTTGATCGAAGAGTGGGCACACCACATTTCACCAACCTTCTTCATATCACCTTTATCTAAATCATCTAAATTTCCTTTGGATCAAAGGAATAAAATTCAAGCAAAGACTCTTCTTCATTCTTCTTTTCTTCTGAGATAATGATGACATCTTTTGCTATAATCTTCCTCCTTTTATATTACAAAGGGGAGTCACCAATAATAATTTCTGACTTTTTCTTACTAGAAGAGGAGCCTTCTTCAAACTGACTAGACACTAACATACTGGAGCACAGATTCATCTGCAGGGATGCAAAATAGATTTTGCATGCACTTGCTTTATCTTCCATATGTTCCAAATACTTGTAAACATGCTTTCTGATAAGGATTCTAGATTCCCACTTAACATTTTCTCTTCCTGGTATTGAACTCAGAAAGTAAAATACCAAACATAAGATTAGAAACCCAAACCAAAAATGATAACCCTCAACCAAAGACATTCTGACATTCTCAGTTAGATTTTCCATATTTAGGCTACACAAATTGAACTACTTGTTTTCCTTCACCATTTTATGTGCAAGATATACAAAAATAGCTGAAGTAGAACCTTCATGATTTCAAAAATAGATTTTATAGGAGATGTCATAAGCAACATACCTTAATGTAGGATTGAAAAAGGTATTTATCAATATAGCCTAAGGATCTTTGTTGATACTAGTAAGTTCCTCCACATCTCTGAATTTCATGATTTTCTTCCCAAGGAGATCACCAACACTACACAAACCAGTAATAGCTTTGATTGCCTCCTTCGTGATCGGATAGGGTTTCTCCAAAATAATGCTACCATCCTTAAATCAACTTAGCAAGAAGAAGATAGATTCTTAATCTGAAAACTAGGGAAATGCTCCCCATAGTCCATACCCAAAGTTTTTACATTATACAATACATTTTTCTTCAATCTTAGTTCTATTTCATTCATCTTTCAAAGATCAAACTCTTCCAGCTTGACTCCCTTCAATCTTAGCAAAATAATGCCACTCGATGCTCTATCAATAGATTCCATCATCATGCTTATCTTCTTCAAATTATTTATTGCTCAATGAAACTTCTTCTTTTTCCCTTCTTCCTCTTTTTTTTTAAACTGAGAGATGATTTTGAAAACTTTTGTCTTTTATTCCTAATTGTTCGTAATGATTTCTCCATATTACCTTAGAATCACTCCAAATCACTTCAAGATTTCTTCAAGATTGCTCCAAGTCATTTTTCAAACTCTTCAATTGCACAAGTGATCAAAAATTACTTAATATTTTTTCTTTATACACCATCACATTGTCCTAATTCACTTTAAATGCTGTAGACTTCAAAAATCTAATAAAAACCCTTTTCATTACATATGAAAACCTTAATTCACTCCACAAATGAACATGCTTACACATTTTATTCCAGTTTCTTTTGCATAATCTCTATCTACTCATTCTTCACAACATATCATCGTACCAACATCTGACATGCCATATATTCAAGGTTTTTCAAACAATTTTTTGTTAATGCTCTACCTAAGACCATGCTAGGTCTAGTTACTATAGGAAGTATTTGCATCGGATGGGGGCATAGCCACATCTGATGTTTTTGGCTCTTCTTTCTTTCTCCAAATCTTGTCCATTTCTTCCTTAACCTCATCCTTTTCAATTTTCTTCATAGGTTCATTATTCTTTATCGAATCAAATTTCCTTTCATTTTTACTTCTGCAAACTCTTGAGATATGTTTGAATTTGTTACAATTATAGCAAACAACAATTTTATGATTTTTTTTACCTCCATTAACCCTTGATCTACATTGATATACTTTGTGTCCAAACTTGTTACATGTATAGCAATAGCCAAAAAAATATTGATTCATTCTACCTCCATTAAACCTATTCATCATCATTTGACTAATCATCCTCACTTGAGATCTGCATTCAGTAGCCTTGTGTCCAATTTTCTTGCATGAAAAACATTATCTAGAGAAGGAACTAGTGAATTGATTTATTCTACTTCTATACTCAATTGCCTTGTGACCAAATTTATTACATGAAAAGTAAACACCTTTGAAACATGGGTACCTTTGAGAATTTGGTTGTCTGATAGGATATCTTCTAGCAATGTTTCTTGGATTTCTTTTTTTCTTTCCTTTATCTTGAGTCTTTTGATTATTAATTTTTTTGGTTTTTGAGCTTTCATCTTCTTCCATTCCCAAACCACCTTTGTCTTTAGTAGGATTTTGTTGTGCAATCAACTCATCAAGCTTGGTGGAGATTATCTTGAAATTTTCTTCATAGAGTTTTTCTTTCTCCAGATCTACTTTCCAGTTTATCACCTCTTGTTCGAGTCTCGTGCATTCATCAATCTTACTTCGCACCATTATTTTCAAACAATTTTCAATTTTATTATTTTTCTCCACTTGCACCTTCAATTTGATGATCTCCTAATTTGCATTTTTTAATTGCACACTCACTTCTGTATGTATTTCTTTGAATTTCTTCAATTTCTCTTTCAATTTTTGGATGCATTCATTTTACTCATCAATATTTTCTTTCAAATCTTTGTTTTCACTTTTAGCCTTGTTAAGATCTTCAAGAGCAGCCCAAAGTTCTTTTTTTTCATCCATTTGTTCATTTTTTCAAGATAATCCTCAAGCTATTAGGCTTCTTTGGAGGAACCAAGCTCTGATACCAATTGTTGAAAAGCACAAGACAACTAAGATGGGGGGGTTGAATCATTTGTCTCCAAACTCAATCATAAATTTGAAACACTTATCAGCTTCACATCCACTTTATTCTATTACTGAGTCTGAACATGAAATACAAATAACAAAAGGTAATATCAACACAATTAACACTAGATTTATGTGGAAAAACCATAAAGGGAAAAACCATGGTGAGGATTAACTCACAATATAATGTAGTTCCAAAACTAAATACAAAAGACTCACTACCCAAGATATCCTATAAGATATGTAATCATTTACCTTCACCAAGATTGACAACATCCGATATCAAACCTTGGAAAGATTACAGTGGACCGGGGCACTTACCCTCAAGCTTTAAAAAGAACTAGAAGTAAAGATAGAAACAAAGAACTGAGTTTAGGAGAAATCAAAAGGTGATTCAAACATTTAACAATATAATTTTTGGTTTTTTATTTTTGACTAAAGAAAATGAACGCACGTATCGGACTTTGATACAAAGAAGTGATATCACCAGGATTGATGACATTCAAGTGATGATTTATTGGGTAGGACTAGGACCAATTGAAGATACAACATCATTGAAGCAACCACAATGACTCCAAGAATCTAGTTTCCGGTAGACTAATAAAAACTCTATGAAAATACCGTGACACTGAATTTGGGAAAGAACAAGGACTTAAACAAAGACCATGTAACTTGAAAGAATGAAGCATGCATTTTACCAACCCCCAGAACAATGCCAAAGCAAGCAAAAGCAAGGGAAAAGAAAGGGGAAAAATGGGGCGTGTTATGAGACCACACAACAACTAGTAACCTACAAAACAATAGAAAGTCAATTCTAGATCTAACCACCATGTTTCAATTGTTTTTAGTCTTCTAATTATAAATAGTTAGATCTTCATTCTGACATTCTATTTTCACTTCAACTAGCATAAAAGATTAAGTATTGCTAAGCTCACATGTGTACAATTGATTATTTCCACTACAACAAACTTAAAGCATAGAAATTATTTGTATTGACTTACATAATTTGGCAATTCCTTTTAAGCCAACCATGGATAGAACCCTACTACTAGTCAGGCATCTATAGCCTTGACAAGTTTATCTCTGTAATTTTCCCAAACATAGCTTTACTACCATTCAGTTGTCTATAGCCCCAACATAGATATTTGGATAGCCTAAAGAGTTGATTTCTCCTTTTTTCTTTTTTTTTCATTGATAGCTCATTTTTTCCTTTGATATTTCTTTCATGGCTCATTTTTCAACTTGAAAGTAATGAAGCTTGCTATTAGGTTGGGAATTATAGTGGTAGAAAAGGTATCCTTTTAATTTTTTACTCAATGCAAATAACTACTATCCCAAATTTCAGTAGAATGATTTAAAATTTATGCATTTGTAGCTCAACATTAATCAAATGATTTATGCTAACTAGAGTAAAAAGAACCGAACAATTCCCTAATTATTTATAAGTAAAGAAATATCTCTGGTCAAAATATAGATCAAATTTCTAGAATTGACATTCTATTACCATGTTCACCTTCAAATGTTTCCAACCGCTATATAGCTTAATGATGCAACACCCAAAAAAACCAAAAAAAAAAAGAAACAAACAACTATTTACAAAGCAACAACAAAATCCATCTAAAAAAACTATTTACAAAATCTATTTACAAAAACTATTTACAAAACTATTTACAAAACTATGGCTGGAAATAATGCTTCAAAAAATGCACATTGATAGGCAATGGGATGTCTTCACCAGTCAAAGACTTCAACCTATAGGTGCTATCACCTAGAATTTCAAAAATTTGATAAGGACCTATCCACAACTTGTCAAACTTACCATGATCACCTTTTCTCTCAAGGGCTTTGTTCCAATAGAGGAATGAGTCTTCTATTCTAAAAGTTTTTAATCTAGCCCTTTTGTCAAACCATCACTTTACCACCGGTTGATTCCTAGCAAAATGATCTATAGCTCAGGTACATTCTTCATCTAAATGCATCAATTGCAACAACTGGACTTTAGTTTGATCATCTAATCCAATGTATTCTAGAGAAAATTTCCAAGTAGGGATTTTGAAATTTATCGACAATATAGGGTCTACCCCATAAACTAAGTGATAAGTAGAATTTCCCAGCGTAGATTTCATCCTAGTATGATCTACCCAAAGGGAAAATTTTAATAAGGAATGCCATTCTCTAGGATTATTTTCAACCAATTTTTTAATTATATCCAACATATTTTTATTTGATGATTCTACTAATCCATTTCCCCATGGATAATAATTAGATGAAAATTTTAATGTTATACCATACTCAAATGCCCAATTGGAAAAATTTAAGGAAGAAAAAGTAGGGCCATTATCACATACTAATGCGTATGGTACTCCAAACTTGGTAATAAGATTTTCTTCCAAAAATTTGATTACCACCTTTGTGGTGCATTTTTTTCTAGGACATGCCTCAGTCCCTCTGGTGCAGTAGTCTGTAGCAGTTAATATATAAACTTGTGACCTGCAGATGATGGAGGATTGATAGTTCCAATGAAATCTAGTCCTCATTGTGAAAAAAGGGTGCATCTCCATCACCAGCTATAATGGTTGAGCATTAAATATTCCTTTATCTATCATAGTTTGATATGTATAGCAATGTTTTATGTTTTTATATGTATCTTTAAAAATCGTTGTCTAGTACTAACCAGCTCTCAAAATAAGGTGTACAGTAGCTAAGGGTGCTTCGTGAGCTATTCCAAACTTATCGTGCAATTACTGTAATACTTCATTTGCTTCTATTCTATTCAAATATCTTAAATAGATTCCTTCATGATGTCTTTTGAATAGAGTTCCTCCTTTGATCATATAAATTTGTGATTTTATCTTAAGAGATCTTCTCTGATTTCTTTATAGATGATCAAGGCAAGTATGGCTGACTAGATAATGCCATATGTCTGAATACCAATCTCCTTGATCTTTTACTTCCAAAGTGTACTATTGACTTGATATTTATGGATCTATTTTTGTAATAGACTTGACCAAAGCTTGTCCCCAAACTAGTTTCATGGGTATAATATCTAGATCAAATTCTTGCAAAGTTGTAACCCATTTGGCTCTCTTTTCTTCGAGCTTGCTATGTGTTAGAAACATTTTGACCATAGAGTCTGGAACAATAGCTTTGACTATACTCCTGAGGATGTAATGCCTAAATTTTTGCATTGCCTTGACCAAAGTAAAGGATTTTTTTTGACATATGTGTATCTTAGTTCCACTTCTTTAAATGGAGCACTCATAAAAGCAATCAACTTTTCTTCTTTGTTCCCACATTTTTGTGTCAGTACTGCTACATAAGTATGACTAGAAGCAGAAAAGTAAATGTAAAAAGGTTTAATATAATCTAGACTTGCCAATACTGATTCTTCTGTAATTGTAGCTTTTATATTTTCAAAGGTGAGCTTAGCTTCATTTTTCAATTCTATTTTTACATATTTCTTTAACATATCATTGAGTGGTTTCACTATCTCGACAAATCCAATGATAAATTTTTGGATGAAATTGATCCTACCAGAATATGATTTTAATTTTTTTTTGCTTCCAAGGGATTGTAACTTGAGCAATGTGCTCACTCTATTTGGTTCTATTGAAATACCTCTTTAGAAATAATATGTCCTAGTAGTTTACCTTTAGTCACCCTGAAATGCATTTCTTAAGATTTAGTGAAACTCCGTAAGTTTTGCACTTTTGTAATATTTCTCTGAGATCTCGAACATGATCTCCTCTATTCTTTGAAAATATTGTGAGGTCATCCATGTAAATTATAGTACACTTTCCTATCAACTCTCAAAAATCATAGTCCATGACTCTCTGAAATATAGCTTCGACATTGATCAATCCAAATGGAATTCTTCTATAAGCAAAAGTTCCCCACTTCATGGTGAATGTTGTCTTCATGTGATCTTCCTTCACTACCATTACTTGATTATATTCATAGAATCCATCCAAAAATGACATCATTTGTGAACCATTGAATATCTGTAGTACTTCTTCTAGTGAAGGTAGTGGATAATTATCTTTTTCAGATGCCTTGTTAAGATTTCAAAAATCTACACATAGCCGTATATCCCCATTCTTCTTTGTCACATGTACCAAATTTTCCACCCAAGTAGAATTTTTGATAGGAAATATTACTCTGGCTGATAAAAGCTTTTGGAATTCCTTTTTAATTAGTGGTTCTAAAAGTGCATTTACTGGTCATTATTTCTATTGGAAAGGCTTTGCATCAGGCTTCAATGGTATTATATGTGTGATGATGGAAGTATCATAAGTTTTTAGATCTTCATATGTCCATGCTATGACCTTCCAATAATATTTGAGTGACTAAGCAATATTTCTCTTCTCTTCTTTAGTGAAAACCTTTCTTATATGTACATTGTTAGGATCTTCTTTAGTATGCAAATTGTATAATTTAGATTGCCCTCCATCACTTTGAGGAAAATATTTATGTTGAACTATCTGATTGATATCAAATAGCTGTTCCAACTCAATTATCCCTTTTGGAATATTATTATCTTTAGCTTGAGCTAATTCTTCATTTATTTGTGCTTCAAACATACTAGAGCTAGTTATGGATTCAAGTATGTGTCGATCATCTTCAAACACCTAAAAATTAGTAACATTATTGGGAACCAAAGGTAATTATACCAACTCAACTATGAATCTCCTCAAATCTAAGGCATTTAAAGGTTCTAAAGCACTGGATATTGTAGTAGCCAAAGGATTGGCTCTTTGATTAAATCTTCTTGGAATGTGAGCAATATTAAATACATCAAAATATTCTATTAGATTCCACACTCTATGTCTATAATTGGAAAATTGCTTGTAGTGATGAACATACTAGTTTTGAATTGCTTAACTACCAATTCACAATCACCAAAAACCTTAAGAATTTTGAATTTCTTCATAATTGCAAGCATCAAGCCATAAATAAGGGCTTCATATTCTACCATATTGTTAGTACACTGAAATTGCAATCAATAAGCAACAAGAAAATATTTACCTTGTGGGCTAATGAATTCAACTCCAATTCCAATCCCTTGTTTTTTATTTGGATCCATCAAATTTAAGAATCCAGGCTTGATCACTCATAACTTGAAACTTATCATTCTTAATAGTTTTCAACTTAACCTTTTTGGTTTTTTTAACTTGAATTATGTCTTCATGTGTTTCTGGTTCAGACCTTTTGATTTTATCATGTCCTCGACAATACTAGTTTTTGATTTTGTGGATTATTTCCAAACACATTATGCAACTATCTTGTAAGTGTGCAAAATTGTGTAGCCTACACCAATCCTACAATAATAAACTTTTTAGTGAAATTTCAATTTTATCGCTCTTTCAAGCTTTTGTAACAATATACTTCTAGAATTTATCATAAGGACTATTTTCATCTTTGAAAGAATCACAATCTGATTCAATTAAAACATTAGTTCTAGGAGTTATCTGATTATGTTTTTCCATAATACAT
Organism: Sequoia sempervirens; assembly: GCA_007258455.2. NCBI lineage: Eukaryota > Viridiplantae > Streptophyta > Pinopsida > Cupressales > Cupressaceae > Sequoia > Sequoia sempervirens. The sequence continues at coordinate 176,438,832 of VDFB02058242.1, read as the reverse complement.
GTAAATACTTCTTCTACTTTAACTCTTGAGCTTCACATTTTATAGAATCTTGGTTCTCAATCAGTGTATAGAACTTCATTTTTCTGATCATGATTAGTGATCATGTATTTCATATGTGGTTCTCTTTCAATTTTGATTTGATTAGGAGCTCCTTTCCATGATAACCACATATGTGAGAAATTTGTAGCCATGTATCCATTTAATGTTTTTGACCAATCCCTACTCAATAACATACTATAATTATCAAAAACCTCGATGAATTCAATGTCTATGTAATATTGAATCTTGAGGTTTGACACTAGTTGCATGTGAATATTAGTTTAATTCCTCGACTATGTTTACTTCAATTTTTTCAAGTTGAGTAACTTTCTTTAAGGAACTTTCTAGAGTTAACCCTAGAATTTGACATATGGAAAAAGGAATCACATTACTAGATGCTCCAGAGTCTAATAAACAATTATGGATATTTTTACCAAATATTCTTAGCCTGAGTAGAAATGGAGGGGATCTTAACTTTCCTTTGTAAAAGGCTACTTGTGCATCTACCATGGGAAAAATGTACTTGTCTTTTTCCTTAATGTAATTATACTTCACCTAAGACACCGTAAGTTTTATTTCCTTTGGTAGATCTTCTAAAGTATTTAAGAAAGCATTCTTGATCATAGGTGTTTTGAGCAATTCTAATAAAGAAAGGCTGATTTTTACCTTTTTGATTTCTTCTGCTAAATAATTAGTCAAGTTGTTTTGATCAACAAAATTTTCTTTTTCACTTCTTGAAACATTTGATGAATTATAATAAGAGGTTATCTTAGGTAACCCTAGATTATTACTTGATTTATCATTAGGTGGAGTATTAATGTTGTTAGGAAGAATTGATGTGGTCAATGGCCTATTGAATTTACTTCCACCATTTCTATTACTTCTCATGTTGTAATTATGACCTTTCTGATATTGTTGGAAAGAATGAATTTCATCTATTTCTTCCTGAGGTTCATTTTCATTTTGATAAGAAAATGTATATGTTTCTAAAGTCATAGTTGAATTGTCTCTTACATGTTCATGAGTATAACTTTTGATAGCAGTAGGTGATTTGACACTTTCATAGCTTTTGAGAACCAAAGAAAAGTCATATCCTACTAGAAAAAATTCATTTCCCTTAGGACGATGGGAGAACACTATTCAATGTAATGTGTAGCAACTAGAAAAATATCTGAAGTAGTTTTAAAATATGGATAGTCTACTTTAGCATGAGCATTTGTATTATGAATTCTATACCAATTGTTCATCGCAAGGTCAACTAAATTCACCTTAGACATGGATATATCATCAGATGGATTAGTATTATCTAAAGTGATGGATATCCCTCCATTATTTGGTCATGTGTTCCAAGGTATAGGTGGTCTAGGAGCATTATACTCTCGGCTTTATGAATTTTGGTTGTTACTTTGAGAATAAAAGTTGATTTATTAATTGTGTAACCTCTATGTTTAGCCTTTTGAGTTGACCTATAATTTCTCTAATTTCTTATTGTCTAGAACTTTAACATTCTAAATTTCCTAAATTTGTGAGAAGAAATCATTTCCATTAGGATACAACTCTTTGATAGCTAGTCCAAGGTGAGGGACTAAAGTTTGACTATTTCCTATTGAAAGAAAGTGTTTTAAGGAAATGTCCCATTCTGGACTATTGAAGGAAAAAAATTATAGTAGTCATGGGATGATTCAAATGAACTCCACTCATACCTAGGAAAAGGTAATTATTTAATCCATTTCAACCATTTGTGGATGATCCATTCCCAAGATGTTTCATTTCTAAATTTACACTTATGACTTCAACATAGGCTTTGGGTAATGTAGTGGGAGGATTTTCCTTTTGTTTTATGAACATAGTAGTTAAAGGGTCTATTTCTATATAATAAAATGCAATGGAAGACAAATTGTCCACTACGTAAGGTGCTTGTAGCCTAGAATAAGCTTTTTGTTACCTATCATTGAAAGCGGTTATAGGTTCTGCATCGAACCTCTTAATTTGAGAAAATTGATGATATAACATAGCAGGGTCAGTTGGTGTTCTAAGTCTAGCCAAAAATTGAGTTTCCATGTCTTGCCATGATCTAACTGAATAATGAGGCAGGTTTACATAGCATTGGTAAACTTCGTCTCTTAAGGTATATGGAAACAACCTACACACAACATCTTCATGTTGAATCCTTGCTCTAAAACATGTATCCTTGAAGATACTAATATGTTCCCCTACATCTTTGTGAAGATAATATTTATGACACAACTTATCAAGATTTTTTATTAAATCATTATACATGAATGAATCGGTGACTCTAAATTAAAGAAATTGATCACTATGGGAGGTAGTGGTGGTATTACAATAGTCATATTTTTCAAATTTTCACTTATGCTTCCATAATTTTGAGGTCTAGATGACATTCAAACACTAAGCTTGACTAAATTCACATGAGGATCACCAAACTCAGATCTAGTGACTCTATGGAAATCTAGTTTCAAACCTAACAAAACCAAAATAATAATAATAAGGCCCTCCTTCTAGCACCAGTTCTAATTTACGATGATGTCACTCGCAGCAACAGTGTAGATAAAATCCTCACAAGAAAACTATGAAGAACCTATCTTTACTTGAAAGACTCAACCAAGGCAGCCTAAAGTGTTTGTGTTATAGGAAAAGGTTGACTTAGCTTAATCCCAAGGCTCTAGTAGTCAAGTCTTTACCATACCAGGTTCATTCTAGGGTATGATGTGATATTTTTGTTAATCTCAAGGGGAATACAGTTGTCTTCAATTTCATTCAGAATCATACACATCAAATATAGGATTTCCCATTAAATCACAAAATAATCTCATGAAATCAAAATATTTTCAATAATATTTCATGAACATCAAACAATTTTGCTATAACTTAAGTAGATTTAGCTTTAAGAATTCAACAATTTGATAAGAAATGAAATATTTTCAATAATTTCCATTCATTCATCTCTTTTTTTGAAACATTTTCAAGAATTTAAACATCTAATATAAAATAAAGCATAAAAATACTAAAAAATAAAATTTATCTTAGTTATTCTCCATGCATGCCCCAAGAGTTATTCAAATAAAAGCAAACTTCTTTATACTTCACCATATTACTTCACAGCTACATACAAAATGGTGCCATCTTTTAAAGAAGGGGGTTTTAGTTTGGACACAAAGTAGGTTCTGTATGCACCCTTAAACCATGTAGCATATAGTCTTGTTTGGATGAACTAAAAAATATATCTACAAAGATTCATGAGATAGGTAGCTATCAAATTGGATTCAAGATTGATTAAATTCTATGTGCATTCAAGTTTTTAGTTTGGAATGATTCAGGAAAAAGGAAAAAAGAACAAAACTTAAAGAAGTTTTGGCTCTTCTGACATCCAAAAATTATAAACTTAAAATAAAAATAAAGCAGTAAACGGCCTTTTATAGGAACAAGGCCTCAAGAGTTCAAACTTAAAGTCTTATCAAGAGAATTAGGAATATCAAATCAAAATGTAGCATGTGGCAAATATCAACTATCATTAGAAACTTCTAGATGAATTCAAAGCTTTGACTTCTTCAACATCAACACTCTCAATATTTAAACTCGGGTGCACAATACTCTACATAAAGTAAGGCTATTGACATTATGTAGAATATCGGACATGAAACATCCATTGGGACTAGGAACAACCTAAAAAAATCAAATTCAACAAAATGCCTTTGTGACACTTTTGGTATCTTATATCTAGTACTTCATCTATCACTTAGAGCTTGGGTTTTGAGATCCTTTCTTCACTTTTCTTCAGTTGATATTCTCAAAAAGCATTTAATATTTGATGCATGTGTTCTTTTGAAATTCCCTGTATCACCTTCCAACTAAACTTGAGCCTCATGTAATCTTGTTATATCTAGAGTATATGCGCATTCCTCTACACTTTTTCTATCTCATATATGAATATAGTGTTTCTACAATGTATTATCTCATCAATAACTTCCCAGGTTAACAACTAAACAGGGTCTTTATTTATTCTCTCGATCCATTCTTTGAAATCCTTTACTTATTTTTTCTCTTATCCTAATGTCTGCGGATCACAATCTTGACATGCTAACACTTCAATAAAATCTTGATCTTTCTCAAGCAGCTTATCACATTTCTCGGTGACCTTTTTGAATCCTTTTACACAATGTACCAATGTGTCACCTTCCCATTTTAACTGTTTCTTCCATTTTTCATACAATGGGACTTCTTCTAAAATTAAATTTTCTCTTATCAATTCTTGGACATCTGTTTGCATGAGAGTTTCTACATTTCATCTTTTAGCATTAACCTATTCTTGGTGAAACCTGCATTCTCCTTCTAATCTTCTAGAATTTTCAAACCAACGATGTGCTTCCTTATATTTCCCAATTGCATTTGTAATAAATTCTTCTCCTTGATTAACCAAATACTCAATCCATACTTAAAATGCATTCATCCTATGTCGAATCCTTTTAATTTCATCCACCTATTCTTGTGACATGAGTATTGGATTCTAGGACAATTCAGTCTATGCTTGACTACATTGGGTTAATTACTTTACAATTTTTTCTAGGCTAGCCACTGATTCTTTCAAATCTCTTTTCTTTTTGTTTATTCTTTTGTACCCTAGAAAAAGTTGCATCTAAATTAATTTTCATTTCTTCTAATTCTTATGTCCAGGATGAGTATCTAACATTGATACCTATTATTTTATACTCCTTAAATGTTATCTCATATCTATTTTTATCAGCTACTAGGGAAGCTATATGAATTTTTCTATCTCCATCTGCATTCTTTTGTATGACACAATTCATTTTAGCTCTTCACCTTGGCTTAGGAGTCTCTACTTTTTGTATAAAACTTTTAAGATCTAGAGGTACTAATTCTATTTTCATTACAGAATTCAATTCTCTGATCAACAGCTTAGGTGCATCTTCATCATGCACTACCTATATAAAATTTCTTTGTTCCTAGCTTATAGTCAATTCAAGAACTTGTTCTCTTACTTCTTCAACTTTATCTATTACGTCCTTTATAATAAGAACCTCTTCAATAATCTCTAGCATAGATTCTAGATTGCTAGGATTTGGCACTATCTCTTTGATTTCAATACCTGTATCTTCATGTCTAGCCAAGTGTTCAACATCAGCTTCTAGGACGTCATCTTCTTTATATCCTATTTTATCAGGATCTTCTTCATTTCTAACCTTATCACCTAAAAATTGTGAAGGTTCTTCAGTTTCAACTTCAACATAGCCTTCCTTTGATTCTTTGAGGACTTGTGGTTGTTCAATATAATTTTGACTATTCCCTAGTGAAGGTCAAGAATTAGAGGTATTTTGAATAACCATTTCATTAGTAGGATTTTGTCCTATAGTCTCCCATATTTCCATTTCAAGAACATTAGGGTTCATTGCTTCTAAAGTGAGTGTTCCTTTTATGAATTCTTCTTCTTCAATGTTCATAGGAATTGAACCTATATTTAGAATTTCTTCCACCATTGGTCATATCATGGGTTTTTCCTTAGACTTATTTTTTTTACTTTCTCCCACATGGCACCCCACTTATCCATCTATTCCTTTATCTTGGCCTCATTATCCTCAAAAATTTCATCCAAAACCATAGGAGTCTTTCCTAGTGCCTATTTCACACTAGCTATATTAACTAAAGGAGGGGAAGTGAATAATGTTGTAGCTCTTTGAGATTCAGACCTTGTTATGCACCAGTATTTTTTGTCACCCCTATTTTTTCATCAATAGTAGGCTTGGTAGTTGGTTTTGTTGTGGAAGAAGATGCCACTTTTGATTTTCCTTTTGATTTAACTTTCCCTAACTTGACGTCTTTACTCTTATTAGCTGGCTCTAGTGAAACTCCCTAGCTTAGAGCCTTAGGGGTTCTCTCTTCAATGTGTATTCCAGGAGCTACTTTACAAGCTTTCATCTTCTTCTTAGTAGGTTCCCCACACTCAGACTCATCTTCATCTCATTTTTTCTTTCTTTTGTCTTGCGAGTATGTGGGTTGAATTCCTTTTTCTCTTAAAATTTTACAAACATTATCTATCCAATGTTGAGTATGTGTAAGGACAAGTTCAACGAATTCCTCAATTGATGTAATTTCTTCACCTTCATAATCTAGGTCCAGAATATGTTCAATATAGACTATGTCTTCATTTTAAGACTTAGTCAACACTTCACCATCATCTTTCTCCAATTGATCTAGAATATCATGAATTCTGATGATTCGTGCAGATTTCAATGTCAATATTTCATATTTTCTTTTTCTTACTTTGTGCTCATCTTCACAATTTAGCAAATAATCTCCAAGGTGTTGGACATGAGCATGATAAACAACTATGTTCTTGGAAATATTTCCCTTAAGGTCATAATACTTTCTTTAGATTGGAAAGTATTCCAAACTATAAGTTCTCAATTCTTCTTCACACAAGTCAGCTACTCTGATTCCACTACATTTTTAATTCCCTATTACAATAGGAAACCTGGAAGAATTTTTCTTACAAGCCTTGTTGTAAAGAGCTTGGGACGGTTTTAACTTTCTCAAAAATTCTAGTAAAGTTATTTTATCTACAGTTGGTGCAAAAGCACCTTGTTCTTGCCTTCAAAAGGAAAAATTGCAAAATTTCAATTTTCAATTGTAAAAGCATTGTAGAAGGTCATACAAGGTCATAAATGGTGTATTTGAAATTTTAAATAGGTCACTAGAGGATTGATTAAGTCAAATTGTAAATAAAGTTGTTTTTTTGCACAAAATTACAAAGTTGCCAAATATGTAAAATGCAAAAATTAGAAGTTGAAGAGTCTTTTTGGGAAATTTGAAGAGATAGGTCAATGAAGGAAGTTAAAAATTCAGTTATTGAAAGGGAAAAATCTATAAAATTATTTGTGAGGAGAGCAAGAGATCAGATTTTGTATTCTTGAAAAGATTATATCAATAAAAGTACCTTGTTTGCATAATTCAATGTTTTCTTTCTATTATTCTCTAGCTGTATGGTCTATGCAAAGGTTAAAGGTTTTAATTCTTTTTTTTTTAGGTATTTTATAGTTTCATCTTTCATTTCATATGACTTTGAAGGGATTTGATTTAGTAAATCACTAGTTTGAGTCCAATCTTTGCATACCAGTCTGCAACCCAAACTTGGGGATTTGAGAGTCCAATAAGCAAATGAACTCTACTCCACAAAATTAGGCCCTATAGATCAGTGGATTAGATTTAGATAGGATTTTTTGAGTTTCTTTTGTGTGGTTTTGTGTAGGGGAACCGAGAGTTCAAAGTCTGGTTGCACATTTCTCAAGAAAATACAAAGTTTCGTAATGAAGATGGATGGCTCCAAGTGGTCTTTTGATGCAAATGAAGTATTTAAGGATTGATGAAGGACTTGATAGTGTATTCAAACATATTTAAACATGTTTCACATTGGGGTAGAGCATGTAAAGGTTTGGAGATTATACTTTCATTATACCCTCACTTTTTGTGTTGTAAAAGCCTAGAAATAAGGGTTTTATGGTGTAGCGCTTTGTGGAGCATTATAGTCCCTAAAACTAATTGAATCTTAAGTTTGGAGAGATGATAAAAGACTATTTTCAGACATTTTATATTTTAGTGAATATTAAAGACCACTTCATTTACAAATTAGGGATAATTAATGGGTTTTTGTAGCATACAGTCAAGTTTTCAGTTGTTTATTACAAAACAAGTTTCTTTAATATTAATCTATGTGAAAAAGTGTCAAAATGGGTCCCAAGATGTGCTAATAGATTGTGATTGTTCAAAGCGGTTTGCATGATACACCAGCTTTGGTCATGAGGCAGTGCTACAAAGGTTTTGTGTCTGTGATTGAAAGGAAGTACAATACTATGAATGTAGAGATCTAGTGATTTTTTTTGTATTATAATTGATCAACTAATGTTGGTAAAGTTATTTATAAGGCTTGGAAGAGGTCTGGGTGCAATATTTTTGGAAATGGTATGATTGAGAAAGGTTGATTTCAATGTGTTAAGGGATGTCTTGATTGCAGAGTTAGAAGATCTGAAGGTTAACTATTTATGCAAGTATGTATGGGTTTATTTCAATTGAAAATATGATGAATAATTTTTTTTGGAATTCTAGATAAATATTGTAGCATGAATGATTGGTTAGAGGTTATTATTCCTTGTAGAAGCAAACTGAAGTGAAGAGTGGTATGGTGTATGTTTGGATAAGATTTTACTAAGTATATTATTGCTTTGTTTCTATCAAGATTGATGATGATTTTTTTTTTTTTTGAAAATAATAATGATGTGGAAGACTAATGAAGTCATTTTTATTTTTGGTGCCTTTTTTTTTTCAAGTGAAATGATGTGATTTTGAGGAAAGTTAATGGAATTTTGGTGATTGCTTAATTTGATCTTCTCAGTTTTAGTTTTGGTCTAGAGTACCCTAGATGATTGGTTGTTTTTAAATGATGCTCTTACATTAGTAGTGTACCTAGGTAGCATGAAAGTATGTCCATTAAACCCTTCCACTTTGATATAAGAGAAAGTGGGAAACTAAATGTACCAACCTCCAATCAGTCCAATGATACTCTGTGCTTCCAAAGATAATCTCTTAGCTTTTTCACCCTCTATTGTTCTGATCAATTTCATGGAAAAAAATAATTAACCATTTATTAATGCTCCTTGTATCCATGGATAGTAATTTGGGGTAAATGAGCATATATTAAACAATTTCCTAGTTCTCTACCTAGAGTACAAATCCTTTTCAACCCTTGTTTATTTTCCCTTGAGCTATAGGAATAAATCACATATGATGACTTATAGAAAAATTAGGTCTGTGGAAATTCCTTTATCTATTCATGCAATTGGTCACTAATAATGTTGGAAACAAGCAACATTGAGAGGGGGTGAATTGGTGCTCTACAAAAATCTACTTTATTGTTCTGATTATTAATCCACTTAAAATATTTAACTAGGAGAAATATGCAAAAACAAAAAGAAAATAACAACACCATAACACAAATATTTTTACATGGATACCTTGTTAGGGGAAAAACCACGGTGGTTGGAAAATCCACAATATAATATGAGTATACTCAAAAAGAAGTTTACAATATGGGAATGAACTTGCATTCAGGCACACTTCCTAGAGCTCATTGCTCAAAATGGGAAGGAACACTGCCTTATAGAGATTTGGATTAGATCCAAGAGAATAAATTGAAGAAATAACTTCTACAAATGCTTGATTATAGTTCTGGTTAGGCTCAAATGACAATCTTCTATCCTTCTAACTAATACTGAACTTCTGCTCCACTCTTCTCTAACTCGCTCTACAAAATATTTATGCACAATTCAAACTATGCATAAAAATTCTCTAACATTCTTCTGATAATCGCAATACACAACAACACACCATGCACAGACAATAAAAAGATATAATATATCATACGTATATATCCATGACTAGCAATTTAATCACAACATGTCAGCTCAAATAGAACTTGAAAATATTAGCAACTTGTTGGCTCATATCTTAAGAGTTATCCAATGCAAATCCACAAAAATTGTCCACAAATTAGTTTGTACCCAAAACATAATGACCAAACACAAAAAATATTTGATAAAACATTCCTTGAATATCCGCAACATATTACATCAATTGAGTCAGTCCCAACATACTGATAAACAAAAATGTAACCAATCGAATCTCCAAACTCACACAAGACTTAATACGAGGCACTGAGATTTCTAGACAACATATTAGATGAACTAATAGAGATCCCATGAGATCCACAACTCAAAATAATAACTGGAAATCTGCAAGTGAATCGATGAACACTAAACTGTCGGATGTTCTTTTTTTCTTGACTGTCCTCAATCTAACTATCGGTATAAGAAAATGATGTTATGTGAATTTGTCACCAACTAGGGTTTCCATCAATGACAACACCAAAAATAATTTGTAGTGTCTCTTTCCAACAATCTTCCCCTTTGGCATTGATGGTAACACTTAGTGAAAAATGATTAAGTGTCAGATCAAAACCAATGTGAGTTACACTACCATTTCAAAACTCCAAAAAGAATCTTCAATATTGGGGAAACAAATCCCCCTATGATGACTATACATTTTTCACCATACACTTCTCCCCCTTTGACATCAATGGAAAAAACTAGGGAAATTGAAACAAAATACCAGAATTGTACATGAATGAACTTGTAACTTACAAGGATTTGAATACATCTGCAAAATCCCATTTTAGCACTCTTAAATTGTCATCACTAACTTTTTTGAGACTTTCCAAAACTATTATGTGACCACACACTAAATAGGATTGAGCCTCTACAGTTTCAAGATTCTCTGAGTCACTAACTACTACAGTAGCTTTCACTTCCTTCGAAGCACTCATCATTATCTCAATCTTCAGATAAATTAGTCCCCTCGGCTCACATACTCTCCCAACAATTTTGTCATTTTCATTCGTTAAACATCTTATTTTGTCAAGTAGAGTTGTTACTTGACCTTCTTGTTGAACCACATCACCAACTAATGGATCAAAAGTAGAAAAAATGGTAGCTAATTGATTTTCCAGATCCTTCACCTTTTTCTCATTACCTTCAATAAATTTGGATAGAATCAAGCAAGACTTATATGCTTTTCAAGCTTCAGATATAGAACCTTGAGCTTTCTTTATGCAAGTAGCTAACAAAATCTTATCCTTTGCAATCACTATCTTCAATTGACTAAGTCTTTTCCTATTAAAATATTTTTGCACTTTATCCTCAATAGATTTCTCAAGAGACTCAAATTGAGTACTTACAACATTTATGAGCTTCTTTAGCTCATCGGAATAGGAACTTGATGGATCCATGAAATGAGTTGGCATTAATTTCTGTAGAACTCTAGATGCAAGGCTTAGCAATTCACTATCCTCTATGTAAGACTTTAGAATCTTCTCACTGGCCTTAGCTTGAGCAATTGGTGCAACCTTCATGATCTAAATTGGGGACAAAGTAGATAGATTTATTGAACTTTCATCCAATTCAGGATCAAAATTTTCTTGTTGCTCCATCAGAGTTCTATTCACTACCTTGGAAGTGTCTCTTGCCTCCACTCTGATTTCCTGAACTTTTTCTTCTTCAACCTTGGGTTCTTCAGAGGCTGTTTCTAGATTGACTTTGAGTGCCTCAACCTTTCATTTTGCACCATCTTCTCCTCAGCTAGCACCACCTTAGGAACTTCAATTTCCATAGGTGTCTATATTTTCCATATTAGGAGAAATTAGAATATCCTCAACTTATGGAGGATCAGATACATTCATATTCTCCCCATTCACATTATCCTTTTCATTTACATTTACCTCCATATTTACTTCCTCATTTTCTAGAACATTTTCAGTATTCATTTCCTCAATCTTAATCTTATTCTTAGACAAAAACTCTTCCAAAAATTCCTTAGTTTCACCAAAAACATCAGTTTCACCAATCATGAGTTTATTCACCCTTGTCTTGCTCTTAAATTCCTTTTTAGCCTTTTCAAGGAGTGAATCCATCTCTCCAATTGACATTTTTGGGCATAAATCTACAAGAACTCTCTTCCTCAAATTCTCTTCTTCTATTCTAGCACTTACTCTTCTTGACTCCAAAATATCATATAGATTCTTAGGTAAGCTAGACATAATCTCAACAAGCCCTTTATTAAAATGTTCAAATGTTTTATTGTATCTTCTTCTAGAACTCTTTGAGCAGATTCATCAAAGGTTTCATACAATTCATAAAGGGGCTTGAGATTACCGTCATTGACAACTACACATACAACTTCATCAACTAACATACCAGGTTTGTCAACTTTAGCCTTCTTTTCCTTTTCTTCTTTCCCAAAATATTTTCTCTTGTTTAACTTGATAACTTGAGTTCTGGTAGCTTTTAATTCTCTCAATACTTCTTTCAATTTTTTTCTTCATCTTCTGAAATAGGTTTATAAGTTCTTATAATTTTATTCTACTTCCTTTTACTGGAAGGCTTGTCTTGAGTTGGCTTGGTTGTAGGGGAACTCCTTGTAGATCTAGTGTGGGAAGAGGATGCACTAGGACTAGCAGACTATGTTTTTTCTTTCACTTCTACTGCTTTTTCCTCTTCTCTCCTTTTTTCTCTCAAAGCTTCTACAAGTAAGCCCATCCTTTCTGCAAAAACTTCTATCTATTTTCTTATTCTCCTAGATATCACAGGTTTTCTTAATTCCTCATGAACCTACATACTTTTCTCTGCATATGTTCCAAACCTCTCTTCTCCCTAATCTAGAGGTGAACTCAACACTTGTTATGCATACATCTTCAAAACATTTTCCTCTACTTCGTATCCCATTGGCATGATCCAAATTATTCTGGGATCAATAGCTTCTATGTGACATTGGTCAATATCCACCATGAAGTAGATAGTGTCTTTGTATTTTTCCATAATTGAATGGGAATTATTTCCCTTTCATGCATCATATTCTGAAAAATTTTCAAGTACCCCCAAAGGGTAGTATTCCTAACCTGACAATCACCTATTCCAAATAGTATGTTCCTTATCTAAATAGCTACATGCTCATTATTTTTCCAATGTACACTTCCAATACCTAGAACCTCATTCATGAAATAGGAAAATAGGCACAATAGAAGATTACCATATTTAAAAGTATTCTTCTTGTCTCTCTTGATTTTTCTTAGATTCTCTAACAATTGACTTCTAAGCAGCTTGTACAAGTCATATTTTGCATTTTTCTTTACCATTTCATAAGTTGTATAGATGGTCATATAGGATACAGAATTATCCTGGCTAGAATGGTATATTTTGTAACCAATGACCATTGATGCGAATTTCACATCCACTTCAGAAATGTTTTCAATTGTCATTTCCCTTCTATCCCATTGCGCGTCTATTGCCTTAGTAACTTTGTCATTCTTTATGGATTTTAGGACTAGAAGTCTACCAATGGAATTCAAACCTGTTATTGCACATATAGCCTCTTTTGTGATTTTGAAAGGTATGTTTAGCCACATGAATTCGGCATCAACACAACTCAAAATGTATCTAACCCATTCATTTTCCTCAAATATGGGAAATCTCATAAACTGTGCAAAATTCTTCTCTTCTAGCATTTGAAATTCTAGTTTTACAATAAAATCTTGTCCAACTATATGATGGGAGTATAGATTCATTATTTGAGAGGTTCCCAACTCTTCAATGTTCACATGAATATATTCCCTAATATCCTTAGTGTGCAAAACTCTGTATGACATAGATGAAAACACTCCTAAGGGCTCAGTCTCAATAGACTTATGGAGATGCCATTTAAATTTAGGATGTGGTCTATCCTTGAATTCGACTACGAGAGGAGTAGCCATGATTGAAAATTCAAAAATTCATAGGTTTTTCAAAAAATACCTTTCCGTTGGATCAAAGTTCAATTGTAGATTCTCCTCCATGCTTTGAATCTCTCCACAATTCGACAAGGTTCACTTCAGGGCTCTTCACACCACTTTCCTTCAAAATGTAAAGTGACAAATGAAAGATAAAAATTAATTTTTATCACTAGCACAAATAACCCTTTTTGTCACAATAAATGCCTTAACCCTAGTTCATCTGGTTACTCTGATTTCAAGCGTTGAGATAGATAATTTTTTTGTGGATCTCCAAAATTCTTCAATACTGGCTCCAATTTGATTAAACAACATCTGAAAAGCATTGATCCACCTACTGTATTGGTCCATATTCCAGTATCACTTTCCTACAAAGGGGTTTAAAGGATTTTTCTGACAACTTCCCCAGGCCAAAGGCCTAAAACTAATTCTTGGAGGAATTACCAAAAGCAAATTCTGGTGCTGGTACATTTTCTTCGAAAGAGGGATTCTTGTTCACCCATTTCTTCTACATTTTCCTCCTCATCGCATCTATAGTGACTTTCCCTTTTCCTTTGACATCATGTTGTGTATTTTTTTTACCAGACCTCTTTTGTTCCAACAAAATCTAGCAATATGTCCAAACTTGTTGCAGTTGTAACACACAACATTTCTCTTATCAGACCAACTGTTCCACTAATTTTTCCTTGATTTGCATTGGTTAGGAATATACCCAAATTTATTGTACGCATAGCATCTGATATCTCTATGAAATTTATTCATCACAATTTCACATTCTCTTGATTTGTGACCATACTTATAACAATTAAAGCACTGGCCTAAGAATGATGGTCCACTTGGATTCATCCTACTTCTACACTGAGAAGCCATATGATTGAATTGTTACAAGTAAAAAAAAACCATTGAATCTCTGAGTATTTGGCTATCTCACCATATTTATTTTGGCTCCATTCATTTGATTTCCTTGTCAAAATCTTCCTTGTCCATAATTCCTTTATCTAGAGCTCCTTTGTATAGATCCAAAACTTTCTTCTTCTTCATATCCAAGACCTCTCTTATAACCATCAGTCCTCTGACCTTTAATCAGTTCATCAAGCTTGGCTGAACTAGCTTTGAATTTTTCCTTGTACTCATTTGCAATAGTAAGTTCATCTCTGAGATCATCAAGCTATTTTACAAGCATTTCCTCATTTTTTTTAGATTGTTCCAATTCATTGTCCAATCGGCTACATTGTTCAAAATTTTCCTTCAAGGATTGAGCAAGCTTTTCTTCATTCTTATTTCTATCTTCAATTTCCTTGGTCATTTTCATCATGATAGACTACATCTCACACTTCAGAGTAGCATTTTCTCTAGAAATTTTTTCACACTCTTCTATTTTCTCCTTCAAGGCATGAATGAGTTGTTCATCTTCCATGCTTTTGTTCTTCTACTTGATCTGATCACATAATTCCTTTCTTTTCTCCCTTGATTCATTGATTTTGTCTTGCAATGACTGGATGAATTTTTCTACATATTCAAGACATTCCTGTAGTTCTCATTTCTTATATTTTGATTGGTCAACATCATCCAAGGCCACCATAAGTTGTTGTTGAAGACTACTTGTATCCATTGAAAACACTTTTCAAGATCTCCCCAAGCTATTATAATTCTTTCGAGGAACTTGCTTTGATACCATTTGTTGGAAACAAGCAACACTAAGAGGGGGGTGAATCAGTGTTCTACAAAAATCTACTTTATTTTTCTGATTATTAATCCACTTAAAATATTTAAGCAGGAGAAATATGCAGAAACAAAAAGAAAATAACCACAACACCATAAAAAAAATAATTTTACATGGAACCCTTAATAGGGGAAAAACCACAGTGGATGGCCATTCCACAATATAATCTGAGTATACTCAAAAAGAAGTTTACAATATGGGAATGCACTTGCATTCAGGCACACTGCCTAGAGCTCACTATTCAAAATGGGAAGGAACACTACCTTACAGAGATTTGGATTAGATCCAAGAGAATGAACTGAATAAATAACGTCCACCAATGCTTGATTACAGTTCTAGTTAAGCTCAGTTGACAATCTTCTATCCTTCTAACTGATACTAAACTTATCCTCTGCTCTACTTTGACTTGCTCTACAAAATCTTTATGCACAAGTGAAACTGTGCATAAAATTGCTCTAACATTCTTCTAATAATTGTAATACACAACAAAATGCCACACACACACACACAAAATATATAAGAGATCATACATATATATTCGTGACTAGCAATTTAATTGCAACATGTTGGCTCAAATAGAACTTGAAAATTTTAGCAACTTGTTGGCTCAAATCTTAAGAGTTATCCAATGTACATCCACAAAAATTGTCCAAAACTTAGCTTGGACCCAAAACATAATGACCAAACACAAAAATATTTGATAAAACATTCCTTGAATATCTGCAACATATTACATCAACTGAGTCAGTTCCAAAATACTAATAAATAGAAAAGTAACCAACCAAATCTCCCAACTCACACGACTTAATACAAGGTCTTGAGATTTCCAGACAACATATTAGATGAACTAATAGACCTCCCATGAGATCCACAACTCAAAATAATAACTAGAAATCTGCAAGTGAGTTGATGAACACTAAACTATTGGATGTTCTATTCTTCCTGACTATCCTCAATCTGACTGTCGGTATAAGAAAATGATGTTATTTGGATCTATCACCAACTAGGGTTGCCATAAATGACAACACAAAAAATCATTTGCAATGTATCTTTCCAACAAATAAACCTTCCCCAATGCATTGGCACAAGATTTTCCCTCAATCTAGATATAATCACAAACATCCATGGTTCAAATTTACTGACATCTTGCAACCCATCTATCCTACTTAGCATAGTTATGATTTCTTGAACATCTTGGTTGAGCATCGGCCTTAAAATTGGGTTTTTATGTTTTGTAATCTGCTCTTGGCACCATTGTGTGTTCATAATTTCTCTGTTAAGCTCTTCAACACTATGGTAGGTTTTGGATTTCACCTTCATGTCAATCTAATACATTTGAGTAAATGTAGGAAGCCCAAATGTATATATAATTCCTTTCTCAGAGAGATCTGCATATGTTCTTCCCTCTATCTCAATGACTCTTTTGTTTGATTCATAGTGGTTTAAATATTCCATAACTAATTTAGGGGCCTCCATTGCTGGTGGAGATCCTCCTGCTAAAAGTAACCCACTTTCTATGGAATTCCTCATACATTGAGAAGCATTTTCTTGTCATTCCCTTATGTGGAATTCGACATCAAAATTCCATCCCATGGGAGTATCAGTAGCTATTGCACCAATGGGTATAGCTTGTGATTTGTAGTATTTGAATTCATCTTTTGGTTATGCTTCAAAAGTACTTATTGTTGTTGGTGTGTTCTACATTTCCAAATATGTGCCTTGTGTGTGAGTTAGGGTTAAATCTAGTTTTCTAACAATTTATAAAAAGTTTGATTCACCCTTTAGTTAAACTCAAATCAAAATAATCAACATTTTAGTTTTTTAAAGGAAATACTATGTTTTTGAGACTTTCCTATGTGAAAACAAGTAACAAGATTTTTGTTATTCAAGAAATAGTTGGTTTCAGCTGATGATGACAATGTTTTTAGGATACAACCTTGAAACCCTGGGTTGTTGTGTTATTAGTTTCTCAAAATGTACCTTTCTTTGCATGCCACAGTGCTATTTTTGTTCATTTAATATACTCTACAATTTTGGAAAATGACGTGAAGTAGATTGTTGTGAAAGAAACTACAAGGCTTGAGGGAATGCTAAGTACATGAGAAGTTCAACACCTTCATTATTTACCTATTACAATGCATTAATTTATCAAATAAATGTGTAATCATTATGAATTAGGGTTCAAATTATGAACACCTAGGTTTTTGGATGGGCTTGCTACTAGAGAAAAAGAATGCACAGAAAGCTTACGTGGTACTCTTGTGTTACTTTGATTTATGTAAGGAAAAATTATTTAAGATATGTGATCATTTATGATCAACAAGATTGACAACATCTAGTTTCGAACCTTGGAAAGATTACTGGGGACCAAGGCACTTACCCTCAAGCTTTAAAAGGAATTATAAGTAAAGAGAGTAACCGGGAACTGGGTTTGGGAGAAATTAGAAGGCAATTCAAACATTTGATAATAGAACCTTTGGTTTCTAAATTTTGACTAAAGAAAATGAAAATAATGTATTAGAATCTGATACAAAGAAGTGAGATCACTGGGATTGACAACATTTGGGTGATGACTTATTAGGTGGGACTAGGACCAATTAAAGATACAACATCTTTGAAGCAACTGCAATGACTCTAGGATTTTAATTTTTGGTAGAATAATAAAAACTCTATGCAAAGACTATGACACTTAATCCAGGAGAGAACAAGGACTTAAACAAAGACCAAGTAACTTGAAAGAATGAAACCTACATTTTACCAACCCTTAGAACAATGCTAAAGCAAGTGTAAACAAGGAAAAAAAGGGGTCCACATTTTCCCAAGGGGAAAAATGGGGTGTGTTGTTAGAACACACAACACCATCATCTAGTTGGACCTCCTCCCATACCTCCTTGATTCCCATAATAATCCTCTCATAGAGGACTCTCTTCTCCTCATCCATCTTGGCCTCCTCCTCACCTCCTGCTTGCTCCTCTTGTCCATCCTCTCCCTCGGCCTCAACCTCCATCACCTCTAGCTATGCCACCTCTACTATGGGCACCTCTATGTGCTACTCTCTAGCCTACACTACCTTATCTTCCACTACCCTCACCTATGGCTAATCCTCAATATCTTCCTCCTCCCTAATAGGTGCTAGTTGTCTAGCCACCCTTGTTTTTGCATCCCTCCTCCTCCCATGCCTATCTCCTCCTCCCTATCCTCCTCATCCATCTCCTCCATCATACCCTCATCACCCACCATCCCCCCATCCTATGCCTCCTCTCCCACCACCTCTCTAACCCCTATCTCCTTGTAGACCTCGCGAGCCTCTACATATGTGCTCTGTTAGAGCTGGTTGCTATGGATTTGTAAGTGGAATGGACCTATGTATCAACCACTAGGTATCGTACTCTGTGGTTATCCCTACATCTATGTCCCCTCCTCTCCACTCCTAATGCAATGCCTGCAAGGCATCTATCTCCTACTTTGTTGTCATGGCCACAATATGAGGTCTTGAGGGATGCACCTTGTGAGAGGACCATCCATACTCTGTTGTCCCAAATAGCATGTCTTGCCTATCCCTGAACTGTCTTTGAACCCTCTTCAGAAGATACATCACAATAATATGTTGTGACTACACTATCCACCCAATTAGATATCTCAGCTATTGACACTATGGCAAATGGTCATCCTCATCAATCCATAACTAAAAATTCTTGTATGGCCTCCAAATGAATCTATCCAATGTGTATAAGCCATTCCTCCAGTACCTAACATCACCAACATGTGTCTGTGTTGGGAACCACTGATACATATATGCATATGGTGCACTAGCCACTAGCTATCAAACTAGTGGAGGCCCGAACACAATTATGTGATCCCAAGCCCAAACTATCAAAAATGTAACACTGTGGCTTAGAATATATCCCTCTCTATAAGTGATGTCATGAAGTTGAAAGTAGAGCATTGCCAATAGACATGGCCCCCATAGGTATACTATGCCTGAGCCCACCATCGATCCGAGCACCTCTTCCCAACCTACTAGGAAACCATGACCCCTATGGTCAGGAATCATAACTCTTGCTATCAATGCACATAGAACACAATCAAATCTATCATATGTCTCTACTAGGGTTTCCCATCTAATCTCATATCTCTACATTCCAAACTCTTCATTGTTGCCACACTAATAATACTCATACAATGCATTTAGTCCTCGAGTGGGGTCGTATCGTACCTACTCATTGCATATCGAAAGTCATAGGATCCTGTATACATCCTCCATGGTGATTGTTTCTTCCCTTGTCAGTAAATGGAAGTTTCTCATCTCAGAGTGTCACCACTATGCCAATGTTGTCAACATCCTTTTCTTTTCCCTCTAGTTGACCTCTTGAACCTAAGTTGACCAAGTCAAAGTTTCTTAATCTAGGGAAAAATTTTAACTAGGTGATTAGTCAAAAAATGGATACTTTATGGTATCAGACATAGAAAATTACTTTTCTCCAACTAAAATTCATGAATTCCCTTGAGACCTAAACCCAATGAAGAATGAAGCAAGAGCTCCAACAATAGGGTATCTTAGGAGATGTTTATAGATTAATTAAGACTAAATGAGGTGTTCACCCACAAGAACTTGGAAAACTAATAAAAATGCAAAATGAAAAGAAAAACCATAATATGATGCAAACATGATTTAAATGACCTAGAAATGCAACAAGAAAATAACATAAATCTATAGAACAGAATGTGTGCACATGGAAACTTGAAGATGAATGGAAACAACTCTAAAATCCTAGAATTGATGACTTTTAGGCCTAGTGGGACTCATTGCCTTTATGAGAAAATCAATCCCAGTTCTGGGTTTTTGCATAGGAACGAGTTTTAGGAAAATGGGTCCAAATATGCAAAGATCTTTGAAAACACTTATAGTGGGACTCATTCACCACTTGTGGCGAATGAGTCCAGTTTGTATTTTTTGGAAACTCAAAGTTCTAATTAGCAACTCTCAGTCTACTCTTTCGACTTCTCCAAGTTCCTAGATATGAAGCTCTGATTTTAGGGTTGTAGATGACCTTTTGAATAGGGAGTCAACTCCAACAAGTTTGAAACCTATTTTTCAATGATCCTTCAAGATCAAAGAAACCTAGATCCACAATTACAAAAAGAAAGAGAGCAAAAATGATGATTGTTAGGGAATAGTTGTTTGGATTGGAAAACCCCTTTTAGGTAATTAAACCAAATGATGAAATAAGATAATGAAGCATGAACATGAAGTAATTCAATTAGAACCTTACCATGATGATGGATCTTGAATTGCCGCAACAATTGATGAATAATTATTCGCTTGAATGCCTTAGAATTCATCTTGAAAGCTATCTTGATGGCCTTGTGAAGACAAAATGCTTAACTCTTTGTTGCTTGACTTGATAACAAGAATTTATGATGAAATAATGATTTGAAATCTTATTTATATAGGAAATCCACTCACATGATCATTAATTTGATCCTTAAGGATGACATATGAGAAATTTAAACTTAAAACCTATTTTTTTCCTACCCAAACCTCATAAATAGCTCAAATGGGACTCATCTACCATCCTAGGTGAATGAGTCCCACTTGGATGGGTCTCATTCATCCAAAGTGGTGAATGGGTACCACAAGGGATTTTTTTCTAGCTAGGATGTCATGGAGTGAAGAAATTAATTTTATATGTTCATCTTGTCAAGTTCTTTTTATCAAAATATGCTTTGGGATGCATAATATAGGGTCATAGGGGCCTATTAATGATGATACTAAGGTTATAAATGCAGGAGGGCCCAAAATCCAATGTGAAAGTGTTAATAAATACACATTAATGTAATAAATTAAGGAAAATTTGGGTTGATCTTGCTTAGAAGGGCCCTAAATCCCATGTGAATGTGTAGAACACATTACAACACTAGATTATGTCCACTTGATTTACAAGCCTCCCAAATGTAATGTGAAGATGTAAACAAATACATTTTACAACATTAAATTAGGACATAGTTAGGTTAATTTAGCTTTAAAAGGGCCCAAGATCTAATGTGGATGTTAAAGCACCTCACAAAACTAGATCAAAGTGATATTAAGTCTTATTTATCATTAAACATTCCTAAATTAAGTAAGGGATACATTTTTCTACACTACATTTAGCCCCCACTTTAGTGAGAGGATGAACCTACTTCAATCTCATACTAAAGTAGACATTTGAGTGGGGTCCAATCATACAAATGTGGATGGTCTAGAATAACAAACATCAAAGAGGTAACCAAGCCCCTAGGATCCAATATCCCACATCAAACTGACATAAGCAAAAAAGGACATGCACAAGCTGTATGATATGTAGCAAAACAAGATACACAATCTTGCAATGTCAATAAAAAATGGAAATAAAAATAAGGTGGATCAAGCTTTGATAAATATGTGCTCACTCTGTGGCCATGGAACATTAGGTTGTACATGGGGTGAGTTGTTCCAAAGAATTGGTTTAGTGAGAAAATCATGCCAGTGTGTTGGCCTGCCATCATATAATGAGAAATTCATTCTAGTGTGTTGACTTCTCATCATACTAACCATACCAAATTTATCCTCCTGATAACTTTGATAAGGCACCACAATGCAATGCCTTTTATAAATGCTTTTGTCATGTAAAAATTTTGTTAAAGGGGATTTTTCTTTGTTCATGTAATAGTCTTCCTATTAGGGAGAATTGTGCCTAATGTCTCCAAGAGAGGACAAGTCAAGGTGTCATATTTTCACCCATGGGATGCATCATTTGCATCATGCCATGTCAGTATATCATACACTCTTGGATGGCGTCAAACCCAATGACACCACCAAGAAGAGGACACATCCCAAGAAAAAAGGAAAATCATGCCATTAAAGTTTTTCCAAAAGATGTCCTCTATGCATGCCCCCACTTTAAAGTGGTTGCTACACCATCATTGCGAGTAATTTCCAAGTCATATGGTTCCAAATTGAGCTACATCATGAATAAGTATGTCATACGTGAGCTAACTTAAGGTATGTCATCCACATCACAATATTTCTCTTAGATATACATGAAAGGTGATCAAATAACCAAAAGAGACAATGACAAGTGACATACAAAGAGAAGGCTTACTAACCCCCTTGCCGCCACTTAGTGTAGGAAAAGGGTGAGCTCGGAATGGATGATGATATAATGCTCCTTGGAAAAAGGGAATGGCATGCAATGACAAGTATGCTATGATCCTAAAACTATTGTATGGCAAGGAGTAACAACTAAGGTTATTTATTATGATGAGTAAACAAGGTGTCGACTTGATACCTATTTAATGAGATATCTATCAGTTTTCGATGCATTAAAGTTGTCTTGGAATAATATTTTGTGATAGTGTTGACATTGAATGAAGGCTTTTGTTTTGAGGGACAATAACCAAGATCATTAGTTATTTATTACATTTAGGCTTTATAGGGACATGGATACCTTGTTCTATAGAATCACATCCTTTCCCAAGTTGCTTCATAAGTTCAAAACCTATTCCATAAAATTTTTTCACTTCTTTTGGATTTGATGGTTGTTCAATTTCCACAAATTTTTTCTTGGATGTTTTCTTTACTTTTAAGGTGGTTGAAGTGGGTGCTTTTGAATTTTTTATTTCCATTACCATTTTCTCCTTTTCCTTTTTAGACTCTTTTGTTATGCTCTTGTACTCTCCCATGAATATAGGTATGAAATTGAAGGTTTCTGAAGCATCTTCTAATAATTTTGTGGCTTCTTCATTTTTTTTCTTCTTTTGTATGAGTTCTACATGTGTGGTTGGAATCCGGGAATTTCTAATGTGCATAATGTCAAAAGACCTATCCTTAGTCTCATAATCTCTTAGTGAAGAGGAGTCTAGTTTAACTTCATCATCTTCATAGTACTCCCATGATGGTGGTAAATCCATATCAAGAAATTAAGGATGCTTCATACTGAGGTTTATTCTTGGCTTGCACATGATAGTGTTGATGTTTAATGATGTTCTTCTATTTTATTTTGTTATCTTAGAAGGAAAATACCCCAAACTAGTCTTTGTCTCTTGTATGTTAGGTTCTATAGGAACTTAAATTCCTTATTCCTTCTTCCCACATCCTTTACCATTGTAACCCAATTGTTTCACAAGTTCATAACCTCCCATAATTTTTTTCCATTTCTTTTGTGTTTGGTGGTTGTTGATAATTTGTCTCATCAAATTTAGTTGTATAGCTTGTATTTTCTTCCAAAGTGGATGAGGTAGGTGATTGTGAAGTTTCTTCCAAATTTTTATTTGATATGAGCATTGAATGTTTTTATTTTTCATCCTCTATTCGTGTGATTATATATTCTCTCATAAATGAGGGTTTGAACTCCAAGGAACCCCAATCATCATCCAATAACTTTGAAATTGTTTCTACTTATTACTTTTCAACCTCTATAGGTTTTATGTTGGATGTTGGAATTAATGTGATTAGAGGACTTGTCTTTTCCTTTTCAAATTGCAAGAAAATTTCAAGCTTGAGGTCTATTTCAACTTGGTATACCTTGTTTTTATAGACATTTTTCATGATACAATGAAGGGTCAAAGGCACCACATGCATCTCATGAATCCATGGCCTTCCCAAAAGAAGATTGTATGAAAGGTCATGAGGCATAACATGAATAGGATTTTGTAAGGTAGCCTTTTCGATTGTAATAGGTAAAGTAATCACACTGAGTGGTTTCTTTCCTACATTGTCAAATCCTCTAATCAATAAGGAGTCGGGTTCAATTTTGATTTGTCTATATGCAATCTATCAAAGAGTTTCACACTACACACATTAAGGGCTAAGCCATTATCAACAAGGGTCCTTTATATGCCTATTCTATTGAATTGGTATATTATCATAGAGGCCTCATTTTTATTTCTTAATTCAAGGGAGGGAACTCATGTTGGTCAAAGGTAATGTCTACATTAGCTTTATTCATTCCTTGTATTAGATTTTCCACATCATTTGCATTTTTATTGGGAGGAACCACTACTTGTTGTAAGGTTGTTTCAAGCATAGTGTAATAGTTAGGTGAATTTTGAATAAGGTCCCATAGGGATATCTTTGCAAGAGTATTCTTAAGTTACTCAACAATATCATACCCCTTCCCACTATGCGAAGGAAAACAAGGAGAACTAGACAATATGGGATTAGGCAAATGTAAGGTTGTCAGGGTTGGTTGTTGTGGTTGCAAATTATTCCTAGTGTTATATGTGTGAGCAATGATATTATGACTCGGTTGCTACAAAACATTATTCCTAGGTGGGTAAAGGATGAGTTTAGGTTTTGTTTGAGTTTGAGCTTTGTGTGAAGGTGGGTAAAGGATGAGTTGAGGTTGAATCATGTTAACTTCTCTTGGTTTTGGTTTTTCATAACAAGCCTCAGTGGATGAACCTTGTGAGAGGAAGTCCTCAAGGGATTCATCTAATATGTCAAAGGAATTTCTACTAAAAGGCTTGGATTCATTAATAAGTTGAGGTTGGATGACAATTACTTATTTTTTTTTAGGTTTTTTTGAACAAGCCTTAGTGGATGAACCTTGCAAGATGAAGTCCTGAACGGCTTCATCTAACATATCAAAGTCATCATGATTAAAAGGCTTGAAGGTTAAGCTAAATTTGAAAAAGGGTTTTAACATGCTTAAATAACCATACATCTATGATTGTTTAAGTTTAATGTTTTTGGTTTTTCTTTCTGATCTATGTCTAATTTAGTCTAATCTAAATGTTGAAAATGAAAATTACAAAAAGCTAGTTCTATCCATAATTTTAATGAATGTAAATGATACTATTTCTAATGATTGCAGTATAACAAAAAGCAGCTGAATAGAAACAAAAAGGTAATGAGAGAAAACAAAAGCTTCAAAATTAGAAATTTAACTTTGTAAACAATATTACAAATTTTGCAATGGGACTGATTCACCCAAGGTTGAGAATGAGTCCTAGTAGGGTTTTTTTTAGAATTTTTAGATTTTTTTGGTGGATTTTTTATGTTTTCTATGCTATATGGCATAGATCTAGGATGCAAATGTATTTTTTCAATAATTTTCAATGAAATTATTTGTAAAAATGCAATCTAAATGAGCTTTCACTAATGTAAAAATTGAAACCCTAGAATGCAAATTAATCAATTCAAATTCTAATGTAATGTCAATGCAAACTAAATCTAGGATGAAAATAAACTCCAAATCAGAATTTCAATGTCCTAAATGCAAGTTCACCAAAATGATTAGTCAGAAAATGGATCCTTTATGGTTTAAAACATAGAACATCACTTTTCTCCAACTAACATTCAAGAATTCCCTAGAGACCTCAAGCCAATTAAGAATGAAGGAAGAGATTTGACAATAGGGTATCTTAGGATATATTTAGAGATTAATTAAGACTGAATGAGGAGTTTACCACCAAGTAAGAACTTGGAAAACTAATGAAATGAAAAATGAAATTTAAAACCCTAATATGATGCAAAATTGATTTAAATGGCCTAGAAATGCAACAAGAATAGAACAAAAAGCTATAGAGTAGAATGTGTGCACCTGGAAACTTGAAGGTGATTAGAAATAAATTTGAAATCCTAGAATTGCTAACTTTTAGGCCTGGTGGGACTCATTTTCCATTCTGGGTGAATCACTCCCAATTTTGGATTTCTATATAGGAATGGGTTTCAAGAAAATGGGTATCCAAATCTGCAAAGATCTATGAAAAAAACTTAGTGGGACTCATTCACCACTTGTGGTGAATAAGTTCAGTTTGGATTTTATGGAAATTCAAAGTTTTGATTTACACCTCTCAGTCTTCTCTTTCTACTTCTCCAGGTTCCTAGATCCGAAACTCTTATTTCAAGGTTGTAGATGAATTTTTTGTGAATATTATGACCTTGCGAATAGGGAGAAAACTCCAACAAGTTTGAAACCTAAACTTAAATGATCCCTAAAGCTCTAAGACACTTAGATTTGCAATTACACAAAGAAAGAGAGAAAAAGTGTTGATTGTTACAGAATAATGGTTTTCCTTGGTCAAACCACTTTTAGGTAATTAAACCAAATGATGAAATAAGATAATGAAGCATGAAGATGAAGCAATGCAACTAGAACCTTTCCATGATGATGGATCTTGAATTGATGAAGAATTCTATCCTTGAATTCCTTAGAATTGATCTTGAACGTTATCATGATGGCCTTGCAAAGACTTGAAATGCTTAACTCTTGCTTGGTTGACTTGATAACATGAATGTATGTTGAAATAATTATTTGAAAGCTTGTTTATATAGTCAACCCACTCACATGAACATTAATTTGATCCCCAAGGCTGACATAGGAGAAATTTAAACTTAAAACCCAATTTTTCCTACTTAAACCATGAAAATAGCTGAAATGGGACTCATTCACCATTTTGGGTGAATGAGTCCCACCTAGATGGGAATCATTCATTTAAAATGGAAAATGGGTCCCACAGAGGCTATTTTTCTAGCTAGGATATCAGGGAGTGAAGAAATTAAGTTTATATATTGGTCTTGTCTAGTTTTTTATCAAAATATTCCTTTGGATGCACAATATAGGGTCATAGGGGCCTATTAATGATGATATTCAGGTTATAAATGCAAGAGGGCCCAAAATCCAATGTGAAAGTGCAAATAAAAACACTTTATAACACTAAATTAAGGAAATTTTGGGTTTATTTAGCTTAGAAGGGCCCTAAATTCCATGTGAATGTGTAGAACATAGTACAACACTAGATTATGTCCACTTGATTTACAAGCCTCCCAAATTTAATGTGAATATGTAAATAAATACATTTTAGAACATTAAATTAGGACAAAGTTAGGTTAATTTAGCTTAAAAAGGGTCCAAGACCTAATGTGGATTTGTAAAACACTTCACAACACTAGATCAAGGTGAAATTAAGTCTAATTTAGTATTAAACATTCTCAAATTAAGCAAGGGATACATTTTTCTACACTAGACTAGGAAATTACATCGTAGTTTTGGCATATGTGTCACACATATTTTTAACCAGCTTGCAACTATGATTGCATCTCTCACCCAGCACATGCATCATTTCATACTGCACATGAGTCGCAACCAATCACTTTCATCATTCTCGACCACAAATGTGGCTCAAAAAGTCAGTTGCGTCACACAATTTTATGTGTCGCACTCTAAACACTTGTGCCCTAGCCCTATTGTAATTATGTTGCACTAAGACGATTGCAGAAAACCACTTATTGAATGTGTCAAACATGCACACAATTCTATCACAAAATTCTGTGATGCAATTTCCTACTAAATTAATTCCTAACCTAAATGCATGCAAAACAAAAAAACTAAAAGATAGGTTGTTGGTACATACCAGGGTAGTTGCTCCTTCAAGTCAGCAGTACCTCTGGATCTAATATGCATGGTGGGTAGCCTCTGGAACTAGAGAATCTTTGCAGCTAAATCACTCAGAGCTCTCAAATTTTCTAAATTTGGAATATGAAAATGACCCTTTTTAAAACTCAAATTGTTATTTATAGGTTCAAAATTAGGGTTTTGCACTAGGCTTGTCTATTGGGCTCACCCTTTGATGCCTTTGATCTTGAATTTGATCCCTTTATCAATCTTAAAACTCAATTCCATCTTTACCATCACATTTATGGCCATCAATTTGTCTTATCGACACAATTTTCCAAAAAAAAAGGATTTTTTTTGAAAATTTTTCAAATTTTCCCGAGGGGGCATACCTGTACTCTAATTTCACTAGGGCATCTTGGGGCATCTTTTAACTAAATTTCTTTGACATAACATGATAAATTGCATTATATCAAATAGGGGAAAAATGTAGACACTAAAAAATGTCCTAAGTATGTGAGTTCCATTTTTCTTGGTCTTCGTCCTCTGATAATTAAATAATTTCAATTATTTGATTATTTGTGATCGTATTCATCTATTAATAAAATAATTTTTAATTATTTAATTAATTCTCTTTCTAATTTGTGTTCTATCCTAATCAATTAAAATTAATGAATTATGTCACTAACACTCCCTTTTTTCAATAATTAAATAAATCGTTATTTATTTAATTATTTATCTTTTATCATTCACCTATAATCAAAAAATTATTATTATTATTTGTCTCTGCAATCAACCTTTTCATTATTCTATGATTAAATAATTGTCAAGATTATTTAATTATATGTCATTCCTCTCCCCATTAAATAATTAATTCAAATTAATTATTTGATGCCTAATTTCCATCTCTCCCCATTTAATTAAATTGATTTCACAAATTGATTTAATTAAATGCTCTTTTCTCATTTTCCTCAAATAAATAATTTGAATGAATTATTCATCCTCTACTTGTCCATTTCCTCCATTTTCCCTTTTTCATGAATAAATAATTTGAATAAAATATTTATGCCTCCCTTTTGGTCAAAGATGCCATGCTCATTAATCTCTGTCATGGCCTTTATTTCTATCATAGTCGTCAGGCATCATAACCATCAGCATCGTAGCTATCAGTATCATAGCCTTCATTTCCCACCACTTTTTGGTGCATCAATTCTCAACCGTTGATCTCGGCATCGTCTTAGAAGTTTGATCTTGACCATCTATTTCATAACCTCCCTCTCATGAATCCTCATCTATTGATCTTGGAATCTTTCTAGAAGATCAATCTCAGCCATCCATTCGAATGATTGTCTATAAAAGCATCCTTCTTCTACTACTTTTTCCTTAACAACCATTTTGTCTCCAACTTTGTACTTACAATTTGTAGGTATTTACACAAGTACAACTTCAAATCTGAGGGAAAAGATTGCAAAAGGAGAAAAAGGAGAGACAAGGGAAGAAATCAACTACAATGGGGAGTGTTTGATTTGAATACATTTAGTTTATTGCTCTCATTGTTTTTATTCTCTTGTTGGGATGTGGTTTGTAGCTTAGAAGTGTTGGCTATCACTTTATGTAGGCTAGAACTAATTTGAACCCATTAAAATGTAGACACTGAGAAATATTCTAAGTCTACGAGCATCATTTTTCTTGGTCATTGTCCTTTGGTAATTGAATAATTTTAATTATTAGATTATTCTTGATTATATTCCTCTATTAATTAAATAATTTTGTATTATTTAATTAATTCACTTTCTAATCTCTATTCTATCCTGATCAATTAAAATAAATTAATTTTGTCACTAACACTCCCTTTCTTCAATAATTAAATAAATCATTAATTATTTAATTATTTATTTTTTATTGTTTGCCTATAGTGAGATAATAATTATTATTATTTGTCTATGCAATCAACATTTTCATTCTTCTATAATTCAATAATCATCAAGATTATTTAATTATGTGTTTAATTAGATTAATTTTGAAATTGATTTGATTAAATGCTCATTTTTCATTTTCCCCGAATAAATAATTCAAATGAATTATTTATCATCCACTTGTCCATTTTCTCTATTTTCCATTTTTCCCAAATAAATAATTTAAATAAATTATTTATTCCTCACTTTTGGTCAAAGATGCCTTGCTCATTAATCTCTATTATGGCCTTTATTTCTGTCATAGTTGTCAACTGTCATAACCGTCGATGCCATAGCCTTCATTTCCCACCTCTCTTTGGTGCATCAATTCTCAACCATAGATCTTGACATCTTTCTAGAATTTTTATCTTGACCATTCGTTTCGTAACTTCCTCATGAATCCTCATCCATCAATCTAGGAATCTTTCTTGAAGATCAATCTCAATAGTCCATTCAAATGGTTGTCAATAAAAGTAGCCTTCCTCTCCCATTTTTCCTTAACAACCATTTTGTCTCCAAATTTCTACTTAAAAGTTGTAGGTATTTGCACAACTAAAACTTCAAATCTAAGGAAAAAGATTGCAAAAGGAGAAATAGGAGAGACAAGGGAAGAAATCAACTACAATGAGGAGTGTGTGATTTGAATGCATTTAGTTTATTGCTCTCATTGTTCATATTCTCTTGTTGGGATGTGATTTGTAGCTTCAAAGTGTTGGCTGTCACTTTATCTAGGCTAGAACTAATTTGACCCCATCTTACATTGGTGAAACTGATGTGAATAGTAGTTTTTAAAAGATTTCATATGGTTTTTGTTCATTTTTGTAGGTTTTAGGTATGGAACAATGCAACTAAGCAAAGAAATGATGCATTTGCTAGGAAAAAATGCATTTGATCGAAGCATCGGTGCATTTGATGAGAAATGATGCATCTATCAAAGAGCTCCATGGGAGGGAAAATTTAAATTCAAAATCATGATGCAATCACTTTGGTGCGATGTGACACAACAACACAATTGTTGAAAGAAATGAGACATTTGTCTCCTTGGTATAAATTTTTAGTTTTAGTGCCTTTTTTATTTCTTTTTGGGTTACTAATCTTCTATTTGTGGCATGTGGCTTTGGAATGGAGCTCTAAAAAAATTGTTTCTTTTGAAACAACAACAAAAATTGAGCTCTTTAGTTTAGTTTTAAGAAAATTTTCCATTTTGTTTGTTTTCAAAACTTGCATTAGGATCAGAAGGTTAAAAATAATTTGCATTCTCACTCATAAGACTTAAAAAGAACAATAGTTTACATTTTTCACTCGTGGGTGTTAAAATAAACTTTCATTTCATGGAATTGGTTAAAAATTTACAAAGTTTTATAAAAAAATAAGCAAGGCTTTAAATTAACCAATGTTCTTCTTGCTAGGTGGTTTGCAAGTATCTTGAGTGATCAAAAGAACCTCTTTGGAATTTGTAAAATTGTTGGATGTTGTGGTTTTGTTGCTAATATGTGGTTTTCATTGATGTCAACACTATTAGCATTAATGCATTAGAGGCTATATATGTTGAGGATATTGAGAAAATTGTAATGGAATGAGTTGCAAGTTGTCAGTGTCAAGTGAAGTTCAGTCTGTTGGTGAGTTCAATATGGTGATGATTAGAGGTTGTGTAATAAAGGGTTTCTTTTCGAGTATTTCTAGTTTATCCATGTCGAGTTTAAGAGATCTGTGTGAAGATTTGATCAAGTTATGAAGATTTGTATTCTAATAGTTTTTCTATTACTTCAGTTAGTGTTCCTGAATGAAGTTGATGTGATTCTAGTAAGTTTAGCTATTGTGGATGCTTCTTTGGTGATTCATGATCTTTGTGGATGTGTCTAGATCAAGCTCTATCTGTGTTACTTGTCTGTATTGATCAAGTTGCTTGCGATTGGATATTTTCTCTTGTGTGTTCATGTTTTTCTTGTTCTTGGGTGACAGGGTGTTGTAGCATGTTGTGGATCTTCGAGGAATAGTTTTTGAAGGTGGTTCATGTTTGAGAATTTTATTTTCGGTCCTCACTATGTTGTGGTTGACCTCGGTTGATTCACATTAATAATCTTTATTGTTTTGGGCCGACAGTTTGTTGTCATTTTATTATTTTATTGAAGCTAACATGTAGTAATGTAAATTGTTGTTGCAGATATATATAAGCGATTGTTTATTGCATTTGAGTGCATGTGAGTGTGAAGTATGTGTGAATAATGTTTCAAATCATTTGAAGGTAGAGCAGAGTGTGAAGAAGAGTGTAAAAGAGTTCATGTGCTTAATCGAAACTGTAATCAGGCATTATCAGATGCTATTTTCTTAGTTCAAATCCCTACAGATGTTATCCAAATATTTTTGTAAGACAATGTGTCTTCCTTTGGGTAGTGAGCTCTAGGAAGTGTGCCTAAATGCATGTGCATTGCCCATTTATTATTCTTATACTTTTAACAAGGTATAATCTTGTGGACTAATCTCCACTGTGGTTTTTCTCCTAACAAGGTTTCCAAATAAAAATCTTGGTGTTATGTGTGTTTCTGATGTGTTGATGATTTTTTCTTTCATGGTTATTAATCAGATCTAAGAATAAGAGTTAATAAGTTTAATAAGTTTTGAATTTCTATGACAACCGATTCACCCCCCCTCTTATTTCTCTGCCCTTGTGTTTCCAACAATTAGTATCAAAGTAGGTTCCTTGGAAGACTCAAATGGAGTGTCATTTGAGATGCATTGGTCAAACCTACTAGAGCATTACAAGTAATAGGTATGTTATCCCACATAATGCACCTACTACTACTACTAAGATTAGGGATGTTGAATATAATAGTAGGGATAAGGAAGCATTATTGAGTGCTTTGAATGATTCTGAGATGACAAATGTGATGGATCTGAAGACTGCTTATGAGATCTAGAAAAAGTTGGAAACTTTGTATGAAGATGATGCTAATTTGAAGATTGCTAAGTTACAAAGTCTGAAAAGGAAATATGAGATGTTGAGAATGGGTGATGATGAGAACATTACTACTTTCATGCAAAGGGTGAATTAACTTGTGTGTGGTATCAGATGTGTTGGTGAATAGTTGGAAGAATTAGAGATTGTTGCTAAAGTGCTTAGATCCTTGCCTGCTGCATACAAAGTCAAAGCTATAGCTATTGAAGAGCTCTAGCCTATGATAAATGTAACCAAATATATGTTGATATGTAAGCTTACTATGTTTGAGTTGAGTGAAGTTTGTGATGCCCTTCCTAAGGTAGAATCTACATTCAAAGCTACTACTTTCAGAAGAGATAAACAAAGATATGATCCAGGTGAAAGTTCTTCTAGAAATGTATTCAAGTATGAGGAAATGAGATAGATTGAAGAAGAGAGAGAAATGGATGAGCTTAAAGCACTTATTGTCAAAAGGGAATCCAAGGGACAAGGTAAGTATCAAGGGAATTTTCCTATTAAATTTTTTTCTTGCAATAATATAGGTCATTTTGCATCAAGGTGTCTAGAAAGATTTTCCAAGTCAACACCTAACAAGCCTAGATTTCAAAGGAAGTGTTATTATGTTGCTGATGAAGGTGTGATAGACGATGAATCTAATAAAGGAAATGGAAGTGAAGATGAATGGGTATTAATTTCTATCAAATAAAATAATCTTGTTTCTATTGAATCTGCTAGTTGTACAAATGTGGAGAAAGCCCTAGCTACTAAAGTTGAAGAGAGAGATGAATGGGTGATTGACAGTGGATGCTCTCATCACATGATAGGATATAAAAGTGAGTTTGTGAGCTTGGAAAGTTATGATGGTGGCATTGTAAGATTTGGTGATGAAAAATCTAGTGTGATCTATGGTAGAGGATGTATTTCTCTTGATGGTAAGAATAATACTGATGATGTTCTTTATGTGGAAGGTTTGAAGCTTAATATTTTAAGTGTTGGATAGATGGTAGATAAGGGATACAATCTTCAGTTCAAGGATGGTAAGTGTAGAATATTGGGTAGTTCTGAAAATGTGATTGCATCAGGTACAAAAACAAAAGGTAACATCTTTCACCTGAATGTTGCTAGTAAAAGTTGTTTGATTGCTCAAGTTGATGAAAGTTGGTTTTGGCATAGGAGAATGTGTCATGTAAACTTTGACAATGTTATCAAGATAAGTTCTACTAAGGTTGTGAGAGATATTCCTAAGTTGATGAAACCAACTAATACTATATGTAAGGAATGCCAGTTGGGAAAGAAAACTAGAATTTCATTTCAAAGCAAGCAGTATTGTTCAAATGAATTGCTGGAGCTTGTGCATGCTGAATTGTGTGGTCCTTCTAGAGTCATAATTTTACAAGGTTACAAGTATTTCATGTTACTCATTGATGATTATTCTAGACTTATGTGTGTTACCTTCTTAAGGGAGAAATTTTAAGCTCTAGAGAAGTCCAAGATTTTCAAGGCTATGGTTGAGACAGAGAGAGGTATGAGGATTAAATTTCTAAGATCAGATAGAGGTGGTGAATTCACTTATGGTTAGTTTAATTATTTTTGTGAAGAAAATGGGATAAAGAGATAGGTATTTGCAGCATGGACCTCTCAACAAAATGGAGTTGTGGAAAGTAAATGTTCCCCATATCTATTGGAGAGAAGCTGTGAGTATTGCTATTTACATCATCAATTAAGTACAAATAAAAGATGATACTGGTAAGACTCCTTTTGAGCTATGGTTTGATCACAAGCCTACTATTAGATACTTCAAAATTTTTTGGGAGTAGATGCTTTGTCAGAAGAGATGAAGATATAGGAAAGTTTGATGCTAGGAGTGATGAAGGAATCTTTCTTGGTTATTCTACTAAAAGAAAGGCCTACCAGTGCTACAATAAGAGATTGAGGAAAGTGGTTGAAAGTGAAAATATTAAGGTTGATGAAGAAATAGGTAGACCATCTAGAACTTGTGGATATGTTTTAGATGATCAAAGTGATAGTAAAAATTTAGGAAAGAAAGCTCAGAATTCAAATCAAGTTCAAATCATTCTGGTGAATCAAGAAGATCAAGAGGAAGGAGAAACTAGTGAAAGCACAGAAGAGGGATCACAAGAGCCTAAAATTCAAGAACATCCTAAGAATCCAAGGTATGTGAGATTAAACCAATCAGAAGATCAGATCATAGGTGATAAGAACAAAGGTGTCCAAACTAGGAGAAAGATTGTAGAAGAATACTATTTGATTTCAATGACTGGGCCTAATAGTGTGAATGAAGCATGCAAAGATGAACATTGGGTGAAAGCAATGAAAGAAAAACTACAAAAAATTGAGAAGAATAATACATGGATTCTTCCTCCTAGACCTACTGAAAAAATTGTAATTGGAACTAAATGGATCTTTAGAAACAAACTGAATGAGCAAGGTGAAGTTGTTAGAAATAAAGCAAGACTAGTGTGTAAAGGATATTCTTAGATGGAAGGAATTAACTTTGAAGAGAATTTTTCCCCTATTGCTAGGATTGAAGTTGTGAGATTATTTCTTTCTTATGTTGCTTACAAAAACTACAAGGTTTATCAGATGGATGTCAAGTCAACATTTCTAAATGGTGAATTGGAAGAAGAGGTGTATGTTGAGCAAGCTAATGGATTTCAATTGGCTGATTAGGGAGATATGGTTTTCCAATTAAAGAAACCTTTGTATGGAATTAAGCAAGCCCATAGAGCATGGTATGCCAAATTGGACAAGTATTTGTTGAAGCTTGGATTTAACAAAGGTACTATTGATATTAATTTGTATTTCAAGATTGATGAAGATAAAGATTTGATTGTGGAAGTCTTTGTTGATGATAGTTTATGCATTAAGTTTGCTAATGAGATGTAGAATGATTTTGAGATGTCTATTATTGAAGAGATGAAATTATTTTTGGGATTCTAAATTACTCAATTAGATAAAGGGATCTTTATATCCTAGTCCAAGTATGTGAAAGAATTGTTGAAAAATTTTGGTATGGAAGATTCAAATCTAGTTGGTACACCTATGGTGACCAAATGCAAGTTGACAATAGATGATGATTCTCCAAAGGAAAATCAGACTAGATACAGATTGATGATTGGTGGATTTCTTTATTTGACTCAAACTAGGCCTAATATCATGAATTTTGTATGTATTGTTGCAAGATTTCAAGCTGATCCTATGGAATCTCATGTGACTGTTGTGAAAAGGATTTTTAGATACTTGAAGGGAACAATTGATTTTAATTTGTGGTATCCTAAAGATAATGATCTTACTTTAAGTTCCTTTACTAGTGTTGATTGGGCAGGTGATGTGAATGATAGAAAGAGTACTATTGGTGGTGCATTTTTCTTGGGTAATAAGTTGAATTCATGCTTAAGTAAGAAGAAAAATGCCATTTCTTTATCTATTACAGAAGCATAATACATTGTTGCTACTAAAAATTGTACTCAAGTATTGTGGATGAAGTAGATGTTGAACGATATTAGTTTTATGTATGATGAGCCTCTTCCCATATTCTATGATAATTCAAGTGCAATTAACATTTCTAAGAATTTGGTGTTGCATTCAAATACCAAGCATATATCTATCAAGTTTCACTTTTTGAGAGAGAAGGTGAGTGAAAAGGAAGTTAGATTGGAGTATGTTCCTACCAACGAATAGATTACAATCATCTTTACCAAGCCATTGCCTAAGGAATCTCAAGAAGCAAAATGCCATTTCTTTATCTACTAGAGAGGCAAAATACATTGATGTTGCTAACAATTGTACTCAAGTATTGTGGATGAAGCAGATGTTGAAAGATATCAGAGTTGTGTATGATGAGCCTATTGCCATATTCTATGATAATTCAAGTGTAATTAACATTTCAAAGAATCTGGTGTTGCATTCAAATACCAAGCATATATCTGTCAAGTTTCACTTTTTGAGAGAGAAGGTGAGTGAAAAGGAAGTTAGATTGGAATATTTTCCTACCAAGGAATAGATTACAGACATCTTTGCCAAGTCATTTCCTAAGGAATCTCAAGAAGAAAAATTCCATTTCTTTATCTACTGCAGAGCCATGATACATTATTGTTGCTAACAATTGTACTCAAGTATTGTGGATGAAGGAGATGTTGAAAAATATCAGAGTTGTGTCAAGTGAGCCTATTACCATATTTTGTGATAATTCAAGTTCAATTAACATTTCTAAAAATTTGGTGCTGCATTCAAAGACCAAGCGTATAACATTTCTAAGAATATGGTGCTGCATTCAAAGACCAAGCATATATCTATCAAGTTTCACTTTCTGAGAGAGAAGGTGAGTGAAAAGGAAGATAGATTGGAGTATGTTCCTACCAAGGAACAAATTTCAGACATCTTTACCAAGTCATTGCCTAAGGGATATCAAGAAGAAAAATGCCATTTCTTTATCTACTACAGAGGTAGAATGTACATTGTTGCTGCTAACAATTGTACTCAAGTATTGTGGATGAAGAAAATGTTGAAAGATATCAAGGTTGTCTATGATGAGCCTATTTCCATATTCTATGATAATTCAAGTGCAATTAACATTTATAAGAATTTGGTGCTGCATTCAAAGACCGAGTATATATCATCAAGTTTCACATTTTGAGAGAGGTGAGTGAAAAGGAAGTCAAATTGGAGTATTGTTGCAAGATTTGAAGATGATCCTAAGGAATCTCAACATAGAATTCCATTTCTTTTGAGTATCTTAGAGGG
Organism: Sequoia sempervirens; assembly: GCA_007258455.2. Classification (NCBI taxonomy): domain Eukaryota; kingdom Viridiplantae; phylum Streptophyta; class Pinopsida; order Cupressales; family Cupressaceae; genus Sequoia; species Sequoia sempervirens. The sequence continues at coordinate 176,401,652 of VDFB02058242.1, read as the reverse complement.
AAGCTAGGGGTGATTACCCCTCCTAATCAAAACTAATATGCATTTCTTTGCATCAATCCATGCATTTCATAGTCATATCCTGATCCAGATTGATGTTGTGGTGGTTACTACCTAGGGGGCGTAGTCAAATGATCAGATGTTCAGATATGTGATTTAGAGATTGTGTGGAGAAAATAGATCTTTTTCATTGATGTCAAAGGGGGAGAAGAGTCATGTGAACAACTATGAATTATCTAGGGAGAAGAGTCATGTGGATGAGTTGAAGAGAAGAATCATAACCTAAGGGGGAGTAAGTGCTAAGAGACAACTATGTTGATGGTGTTTTTCATATCATGTGTTTCCATCAATGCCAAATGGGGAGATTGTTGGATTTTGTGGTTGTGTTGGTGATATGTGGTTGTCATTGATGTCAACACTATTAGCATTAATGAATTAGAGGTTGTATATGTCGAGGATATTGAGAAAATTGTAATGGAATAAGTTTTAGGTTCTTAGTGTGAAGTGAAGTTCAGTCTATTGGTGAGTTCAATACATTGATGATCAAAGATTGTGGACTAAAGGGCTTCTTGTCAAGTATATCTTGTTTATCCATGTTCAGGTTCAGAGATCTGTGTGAAGATTTGATCAAGTTATGAAGATTTATATTTTGACAAATTTTTTGTTACTTTAGTTAGTGTTCCTAAATGAATTTGATGTGATTCTAGTAATTTCAGCAATTGTGGATGCTTCTCTAGTGATTCACGATGTTTATGGATGTCTCTAGATCATGATCTATATGTGTTACTCATCCACATTGATTGAGGTGCTCGCTATTGGATATTTTCTCTTGTGTGTTCATGTTTTTCTGGTTCTTGGCCGATAGGGTGTTGTAGCGTGTTGTGGATCTTTGAGGAATAATTTTTGAAGGTGGTTCATGTTTGAGAATTTTATTTTGGTTCTCCACTATGTTGTGGCAGACCTTGGTTGATTCACATTAATAATCTTTATTGTTTTGGCCCAATAGCTTGTTATCATTTTATTATTTTGTTGAAGCTGACATGTAGTGATGTAAATTCTTGTTGCAGATATATAAATAAGTGATTTTTTATTCCATTTGAGTTCATGTGAGTGTGAAGTATGCACAAATAATGTTCGAAATCATTTGAAGGAAGAGTAGAGTGTGAAGAAGACTGAAGAAGAGTGAAGAACTGTTCATGTACTTAACTAGAACTATAATTAGACATTAGCAGATGCTAATTTTCTCAATTCAAATCCCTGTGGATGTAATCTAAATCTTTCTGTAAGATAGCGTGTCTTCCTTTGGGTAGTGAACCTTGTTGTAATTGAACAATGAGCTCTAGGAAATGTTCCTGAATGCATGTGCATTCTGCATTTATAATTCTTATACTTTTAACTAGGTATAATCTTGTGGACTAACCTCCACCGTGGTTTTTCCCCTAATAGGGTTTCCACTTAAAAAATATTGGTGTTATGTGTGTTTCTGATGTGTTGATGATTTGTGCTTTCATGGTTATTAATCAGATCTAAGAATAAGGGTTAATAAGTTTAATAAGTTTAGAATTTCTATGACAACTAATTCACCCCCCTCTTAGTTGTCTGCCCTTGTGTTACCAACAAAAATCACACCACATATTTGATATGGTGCTTAAAATGAACCCCATATGAGTGTGAGGAAAAGACACTAAAAATATGCTCTCTTCTTGTGCTTCATGTGATCTCAAAGGATAAGGAAATTAGTGTACTTCCTCACTTTTTGTCACCTTGTTTTAGAGGGCCTACCACCCTACTTTGAAGGGTGGGAATGACCTAAGTAGTAATGGGCTAAAGCTAAGCTCTTCTAAACCACTATATAAATGTGTGGTTGTAATGAAAATTGTGATCAACGAAAGTGGTACACGATAGCTCTCCCCCAGTATCTTTATGATACAAAAATACCTTGCTCTAAGGGTTGGTAGACCTCTTGAGGGAGTTTATAATGGTATCCCTTGAACTAGATTCCCTTACTAAAAACCTTTGTGTAGAAAGCCAAAATTCTTATATTTGTTGGCATAGGAGGTCAAACCTCTGAAGTTGTCCCAAACTTTCATGGTTCAAAGTAGAGATAGAAAATTCCTCTTTAGGAAATTCAAAGCTAGTGTACCTAAGAAGTGAGTGTCATTTAAGGGGGATCTAGTGTCACCAAACTCGTAAGCTATCTACTCTGAATAGGCTTGGCTAGAGAATCCAAGTGGGAACCTAGCAAATATTGTCTCTACCAACCATAGGGCTTGTGCTTGTTGTCTATGTGTGTTTTCATCTTGGAATCAAACATTTTTACATCCAATCCAAACTAAAAATAAGTTATTGATATTTTTTTCTAGATTTTCCAATCAAACTTCATCAAAAACAATTAAATCCTCATCAAAAACATCAAAATTACTAATAAAACATTATGAAAAACTATAACTATCAAACATAAAGCCATATCTGATATGGTGAACTACAACTAAGAATTGGAAAACCATAACTATCTTCCTGAACCACATTTGATAAAATAGAGTCGTATCTAATACCCTAAAGCACAACTTGGTGACACATTTAAAGAAAATAGAGTTGCAATTTTTCCTGATAAATAGAAACTTTCAAAATCTTTGTCCAAAATCTGATCAAATCATTTTCAAAGTGACCTTTGATTGATAAACCAGAGACTTGCAAGATTCACTAGTTCATTCTAGCATTGCCATTTAGGGAAACATTATAGTATAGGGTACCTTCCTCCATCATTTGCATTGTATAAATTGAACTTTGATCCTTAGGTTGCATTTAGGCCTCCATATTTTGAACATAGGAAGACCTTCGAGCTTTTGGAAAATCCTTGGTTTCATAATCTATTTTTCATTGACCATTATCCTTCACTTTATCAATCCCTGTCATTATCACTTTATCAAATTTGAGTCTTAAGCTTGTGTCCTAGCCTTGATTCTACTTTGTCAAAATTATCCTCTTATACTCAATGACATTTGGGATTTTTACCTTGGGTTCACATTAGCTTGATTGACATCCTTTGTTTAATATTTTATGGTTCCTTTGCATTAGCTTGACCTCATTACACCATAGCTTTTATCATCTCACCAAACTTTCATCTTCAACCTAGATTGCACCTTGCACCTTTATCCCAAAAATAAATAAAAAATATAGTTCCTTAATCAACCTTTCATATCCTTTTGCATCCATTATTTTCATTATCCTTGCATCCTTATACCCCAAAAATAAAAAAAACATAGTTTATCTTCATCTTAATCTCAGTTGCATTATTACCTTGATCTTCAATTAGCATCATCATCTTTGACAATTAGTTAATCTTTAGTATCCTTTAGCATTCATTAGCTTCATCCTTTGGTCATTATCATCCTTGCTTAATCACCTTGCATCCTCATACCCAAAAATAGAAAAAGAATCCAAAAAAATAGTTTAGCTCATCACCATGTTTCATTTCCCTTCAACTTGCAAAAGTCTCACATGGATGAAACAAGGTCACAAGCCAAGAGGAAGAAAATGGATTTCTTATGTGACCCTTTTCATGACACTACCTTTGGAATAGACTCAAATCAATCTACAACTCAAAGGGACACATCACAAAGAGAAGAAACCAACCCTTGGGAAGACCTATGCCTAGAAGAATTCAACAAGCAATTGACTCCTCAAGAAATTGAAAACATTTATGGTAAGTGGACCAATCTATGACACAATTTTGATGCCAAATTGGAAAAAAACAAAAAAAAAGTCAAAATAGGCCATTTGGCACATGCCAAATTTGTCAAGTGTCAAATTTGGTGCATTCCAAATGACTTAAGTCATTTGGTGTGACCCAAATTTTGCATGCACCAAATAGAAAAGTTTTATTAAAACAAAAAATGCATTTGTAACTTCATTTTTCTATTCACTCACAACTTGGCTTGGAGGTTTTCAGCTCTACAACTCGTACTCACCAAATCTCTTCTATTTTTTTCACTCTTAGCTTGCAATTCTTTGCGAGGATGCCACCAACATGTCAAAGAGGTTGAATAATTTGAATAGGTATGTATTTTTATTATTTGAGGAAACTCTATTGTGATTTTGTCCTCAATAAGATGCCAAATTATTCTAACATCTTAGGCTTTCAAGGTAGAGGTTGGGGCTCCACACATGATAGACTTGTTGCACAACATAATCCATTTGAAAGCTACTAGTAACATAGTAATCCTCACTTCATTCATGTGAACTTCATTGTGAAACTATCACTATGTTGAAAACATTCACTCATTAACATTAGTTCATTAGCATATGCAATTTGAATCTCAATGATCATTGAACTTTGGCATTTGCAAGAGTTTAGACTATCTTAGTTGAGTTAGTACTTTCACCATTTTGTGATCTATAAGCACTATATTATAGTTTCAACTGAGGCCAGTGATTTACTCTTTCATTTATGACAATTATAAAAGGACTACCTAAACTTCTTTATATTATTGTTAGATATGTTGTTTCATTTGTAGTTTTTGACATTAGATAGTCCTAGTGATTTTGGTGGCACGATGGACCATGGAGTTGCTGCAACAATAGCCAGTTGTTATCCTTTGAGAGATGTATGCAATAGATTAGTCAATTTGACATTATATTTTATCTTTTATGGTCTATTCTAGAAAATTTTCACGTTACTTTTATGTAGCTTAATTTCTATCTTGATAGTTGCTATAGGTGGTTGTCACTCCAGATCATGGACTTGGTAATGTTGTAAATGTGCATGATGACTATATGTATGTGGTAAGTGATTATATTTTTTTATATTTCATTCCACAATTCAATTTCTATGTATTAACGTATTTACTTTTTATTGTATCAGTTGAAGGTCTAGAGTGAAGAGAGAACTAGTGAGCAAGTTCGAAAGACAAGAGAACCAACAAGCACTCCATCCAGCTAAATTTCAAAGGAAACACAAGATCTTTTTCCTTCCCCTAGAGGGAAATGATTATTTATTAGGTTCGTTTGTTGCATGCCTATGTGGCATTTTGGAACATATGTTTTGTACTATCGATATATATATGTGAAATTTTATGTCCATATGGCTCTTTTGTACTAAGCCTATAAGGATTTTGTAGATATATTGTATATACTTTTATCAATATATATCATTGTATAGCCTTATGGCTTTTTGATTTTAAAAAATCTTATTTTTCTACTACCATTCTTGAATGATGTTATGATGCATATTGTGTAAATTGTATGCTTGAATGTTGTAAGCATCGATTTTGTTTACATATAATGTTTAATTAATTATTGTTGATTGCTCAATAAGCTCCATCTAATGCATATTGTGTAAATAAGCTCCATTCCTAGTAGTTTTTATCCTTTGTGATGCTTCAATTACTTGTGCTTCACTTATTCACATGTATGCTTCACTTATTCATGTGTATACTTCACGTATATTGCATGTATTCATGTGTATGCTTCATGCTTCCAATGTATAATTCATTTGTTCATGTGTATTCTTCATTATTCATGTGTATACTTCATGTATTTATGTGTATGCTTCATGGGTATGTGTAGGATCATGATGGGCCAAAAAGTGGCCATATGATGGGTATGTGTAGGGTATGTAGCTGATGACTTTTTCTTACCCAAAATTGATAAAACGAAAAGGGTTTTTAAAGGAGATTCTCAACTTTCCACCAATATAAATTATGCTTTACTTTGAATTTAATAAATTATTATTATTCATTTTCTATTTGAATTACAACTTAAGTCTTGATTGATAGGTTGATTGAAAAACATCTATAGCTTTCAAACAGTATCACATTTTTTGAATCCAAAACATGTGTCACGTTCTATTCTTCACATAATATAAGATTAAAAAAATGAATTTAATAAAGTTTTGACCAAGTTAAGGTGGTTAGACATACGATTTTTATATTTTTAAAAAGTTGTAATACAAAATTCATAATTAATTATTTACTTGGAAAAAAATTATAAAAAAATATGCATCACATCAGGACATGAGTCCTCTACTTAGATATAAACTCTTATAATAAAATATTATGATTTTATTGTGGATAGGGTGGTCAGACAGACACCTACTTCTTATTTTTTCCTTGAAATTTAAGTACTACTACATTGAAATTTCAAATTTTCACCAAAATAGATTTAAAAAAAAAAAAAAACTAGTAATTTAGAAACTACATTCAATTTCCTATAGATTCTATTCTTACATATTTTTGAAATAATATAGATAACTTATTCAAATTTTTATGTCAAGTTGTCTAACTCTTATTTTTCTGAACTTTTTGCAACTTAAGGGCTTGTTTTTCCATGATGATCCTGCACATACCCACATACTTCTTGAGTTCTATTGTTGTCTAGTGGAAATGAATTTAACACCAAAAGGTTTCAAATGAACTGTAAGATCTCCTTCCCATACAAAAGTATCATAGCAAAATGTATTGCTTTTGATTCATGGTTGAGGCTGGCATCCAACAATTAATGGTTTTGATTCTAAAGCTTAGAAATCATTGCATTTTCATCTATAGAACAAGTGGATGTTTTAAAACTCATAGGAACGTATATATAGCTCTATGAACTTCTATGAATGTGCATCAAAACACATGATAGTTTTTGATCCAACCAACAAAATTTATTTGCATCTACTAATATCACAACACATGATCTCATTAAATGAAATCAATGCATAGGTCAGTTTTAATGATATTTAGAAGATAATGGATGTGTATGAATAATAGTAAAAGCTTTATTTTTTGATAAATCACCCATGTGTAGGTATCACATTTCTCCCATATTCATCATTTAAATAATTTAAAAAACTTCCTTCCATTTTCTATGTATGAAATAACATGACAAATCATTGGGAAACATGGTTCTATAATTGCTTCCACATCATGTTTTATAACTCTAGAACATGAAAAACCATACGTCATGGATATTGAATATCTATATCCAATGTTTCACTAATACGTTGAGTTTTGCATCTCAACAAGGGTGCACTATTCGGTGACAATTGCAGTTCAAACTCATAAGGGATTCAACTAGTTGAACATAGCTTAGAGTGATTCAGCTTGTTTGAGTGTGAAAGAAGACCATGGATAGCATAAAAATACCCACCTGAGTGCGTCCAAATAGTTCATTTAGTCACATGAGTTGCTGAACAAAAGTTGCACCACTTTGCAACTTTGCACTACTTGCATTTGACAACTTTTTCCCAAAGTGAAAAGTCACCACCATGGGAAAACATATCTGAGATAGTAAAAAATGAGAGATTTTATTGTAGAGGGGCTCAACATGATCACATAGCCTTAGATGAGAAGTTTCTAAGCATCATGGTGTCTAAGTAACAACATGTCAAAGATTGCAGTCATTTTGCACTTTGGACTCTTAAGGGATTCAGTTGGTTGAATGTAGCTTGAAGTGATTCAAAAAGTTTGGGACATGTTTGGGTGTGAAAGAGGACCATGCCTAATGTAAAAGTAACCACTTGGATGCATCGAAATAGTTTTTTCGGTCACACGAGTTGTAGAACAAAAGTTGCACCACTTTGCAACTTTTCACTACTTGCATTTAACAACTTTTTCTGTATACAAAAAATCACCACCACAAGAAAACACATCTAAGATAGTGATAAATGAGAGAGGTTATTGTAGAGGGTCCCAATTCAATCCCATAGCCTCAAATGAGAATTTTCTAAGCATCATAGTATCTAAGTAACATAATGCTAAAAATTGCAACCATTTTGCACTTTAGACTCTAAGGGATTTAATAGGTTGAACATAGCTCATAGTGATTTAACATGTTTGGGTGAAAAAGGGGACCATGTATAGCATAAATGTAGCCACCCAAATGCATCAAAATAGTTTGTTTGGTCAAATGAGTTACAAAATGAAAGTTGCACCACTTTGCAACTTTGCACTACTTGCATTTGATAACTTTTTCCCCAAGTGAAAAGTCATCACCATAGAAAAATGGCTTTGAGATAGAAAAAATTAAAAGAGGTTATTGTAGAGGGGCCCAATGCAATGCCATATCCTCATAAGAGAAGTTTCTAAGAATCATGGTGTCTGAGTAACAACCTATCAAAGATTGCAGTCATTTTGCACTTTGGACTCTTAAGGGATTATGTTGGTTGAATGTAGCTCAAAGCGATTCAATGTGTTTAGGTGTTAAAAATGACCATAGATAGCATAAAATTACACACTTGAATGCATCATAATATTTTTTTTAGTCACATGAGTTACCAAATGAAAGTTGCACCACTTTCCAACTTTGCACTACTTGCATTTGATAACTTTTTCCCCAAGTGAAAATTCACCAGCACGAGTAAAACACCTCCAAGATAGAAAAAACTAAGAGAGGTTATTATAGAGAGTCCCAAAAAAATCCCATATTCTTAGATGTTAATTTTCTAAGCATTATGGTATCCAAGTAACAACATAATGAAGATTGCAACCATTTTGCATTTTGGACTCTTAAGGGATTCTGCCTGTTGAATGTAGCCCAAAGTGATTCAGCATGTTTGGGTGTGAAAGATGGCCATTCCTACTATAAAATTACCCACCTATATTCATTGGAATAGTTCACTTGGTCACACAAGTTGTAGAACAAAAGTTGCACCACTTTGCATCTTTTGACTACTTGCATTTAACAACTTTTTCCCAAGTGAAATTTTGCCACCAAGGGAAAATGCCTTCAAAATAGAGAAAAATGAGAGAGGTTATTTTAGAGGGGACTAATAGAATCCCATAGGCTCAAATGAGAAGTTTCTAGGCCATGATATTCGAGTAACAACATGCTAAAGATTGTAGTCATTTTGTACTTTGGACTCATAAGGGATTATGTCAGTTGAATGTAGCTTGGAGTGATTCAACATGTTTGGGTGTGAAAGAGGATCATATCTAGCATAAAAATACCCACCTAGATATGTTAGAAAAAATTTCTTGGCCACATGACTTGTAGAATAAAAGTTGCACCACTTTGCAACTTTTCACTATTTGCATTTAACAACTTTTTCCCCAAGTGAAAATTTGCCACTATAGAAAAATCCTCTGAGATAGAAAAAACTAAGAGAGTTATTGTATAAGGGCCTAATGTAATCCCATAGGATTAGATGATAAGTTTCTAAGCATCACAATATTAAAGTAAGAACATGTTGAAGCTTGTAGCAATTTTGGACTTTGGACTTATAAGGGATTCGACCTGTTGAATATAGCTCAGAGCGATTTTGCATGTTTGGGTGCAAAAGAGAACCATGCCTAGTGTTAACGTACCCTCTTGGAAACATTGAAACAATTCATTTGGTCATATGAGTTGTAAAATAAATGTTGCAACACTTTACAACTTTACACTACTTCCATTTGACAGCTTTTTCCCTAAGTGAAAATTCACCACCATGGGAAAATGCCTCCAAGATAATGAAAACCAAGAAAGGTTATTATAGGGGGCCCCAACATGATCCCATAAGATCAAATGAGAAGTTTCTAAGTGTAATGATATTTGAGTAACAACATGTTGATGTTGTCAATTGAATCTGGCTCGAAGTAATTCAACATTTTTAGGTATGAAAGAAGAGCATTCCTAGCATAAACGTACCCACCTAGATGCATCAAAAAGTTTTGTTTGGTCAAATGAGTTGTAGAAAAAAAGTCGCACCACTTTGTAACTTTGTACTACTTTCATTTAACAAGTTTTTCCCCAAGTGAAAATTCACCACCATGGGAAAATGCATTCGAGATAGTGAAAATCGAGAGAGGTTATTAGAGAGAGGTCCAAGGTGATCCCATAGGCTCAGGAAAGAAGTTTCAAGAATCATGGCATCTAAGTAACAACATGCTAAAGATTGTAGCGATTTTGCACTTTGGATTCATAAGGGATTATGTCAATTGAATGTAGCTCAAAGTGATTTGACGTGTTTAGGTATGAAAGAGGACAATTCTTAGTGTAAATGTACCCACCCAAATGCATTAGAACAATTCATTTGGTCACACAAGTTGCAGAAAAAAAGTTGTATCACTTTACAACTTTGCACTACTTAAACTAAAACATACATAGAATAAATTATAACACAAAGAATTTAACGTGGTTCACCCAATTTGGGCTACATCCACCAAACCGCAGCCATCCAATACTTTTATTATCCAGTAAAAACCCAATTACAATCTTGTGAATAATCGCATTTTTCATCATACTATAATACCCAACCGAACCGCCTTTTAACAAGTTTAGAAGCTTCCAGATTTAGGGTTCTACAAAATTGGAGTTTTCTTTTTTTCATTGATTTTTCCCTTTTTCAGTGATGATGTGAAAAAGTAGGAAGAAAATTTTTATCGAGGGCTTTCGCCCCCGAAACCTTGTCCGAGGCCTGGCCCTGCCCTGGACCCCGGTGAGGATTCATGTTGGGGTGTACAGTATACCATGGGCTATACAATATAGCATGATCAGTCACCACACACCAACACTACTTGCATTTGATAACTTTTTCCCCAAGTGAAAATTTTCCACCATAGGAAAACACCTCCAAGATAGTGAAAACTAAGAGAGATTATTGTAGAAGGGCCCAATGCAATCTCATATACTTAGATGAGAAGTTTCTATGAATCATGGTATATGAGTAACAACTTGCTGAAGAATGTAGTCATTTTGCACTTTGGACTCATAAGGAATTTTGTTCATTGAATGTAGCTTAGAGTGATTCAATGTGTTTGGGTGTAAAATAGGACCATGCCTAACATAAATTTACCCACTTGGATGTGTTGAAATATTTTTTTTATCACACAAGCTACAAAAGAAAATTTGCACCACTTTGCAACTTTGCACTACTTTCATTTGACAACTTTTACCCTAAGTGAAAGTTCGCCACCACAAGAAAAAACCTCCGAGATAGTGAAAATCGAGAGAGGTTATTATAGAGGGGTCCAACATGATTCCATAGGCTCAAACGAGAAGTTTCTAAGCATCACGATATCTAAGTAACAACATGCTAAATATTGTAGCCATTTTGCACTTTGGACTCTTTAGAGATTTTTTTGGTTGAATGTAGCTTGGAGCAATTCAGTGTGTTTGGGTGTGAAAGAGGGTCATACCTAGTGTATAAGTAACCACTCAGATGCATCAGAATTGTTCATTTGGTCACACAAGTTGTATAATGAAAGTTGTACCACTTTGAAATACTTGCATTTGAAAAAAAAAATTCCAAATAAAAATTTGTCACCATGGAAAAATGCCTTTGAGATAGTGAAAACCGAGATAGGTTATTGTAGAGGGTCCCAACATGATCCCATAGACTCAGATAAGAAATTTTTAAGCATCATGGTATATGAGTAACAAAATGATGAAGATTGCATCCATTTTGCACTTTAAAATCTTAAGGGATTTTGTCAGTTGAATGTAGCTCAGAGTAATTTGGCATATTTGGGTGTGAAAGAGGACCATTCCTAGTGTAAAATTAGCCACCTAGATGCATTATAATAGTTGGTTTGGTCATACCAGTTGTAAAATGAAAGTCGTGCCACTTTGCAACTTTGCACTACTTGCATTTGACAACTTTTTCCCTTAGCGAAAAGTTGCCACCATAGGAAAATTCCTCTGAGATAGTGAAAAATGAGAGATATTATTGTAGAAGGGCCCAATGTGAACCCATAGGGTCAAATGAGAAGTTTCTAAGCATCATGGTGTCTAAGTAACATCTATCAAAGATTTCAGTCATTTTGCACTTTGGGATTTTAAGGGACTCTCATGGTTGACCATTGTTCAGAGTGATTCAGTGTGTTTAGGTGTGAAAGAGGACCATACCTAGCCTAAATGTACCCACTTGGATGCATTGAAATAGTTTTTTTGGTCACACAATTTGTAGAAAAAAATTTGCACCACTTTGCAACTTCGCACTACTTGCATTTGATAACTTTTTCCCCAAGCAAAATCTCACCATCTCAAGAAAACGCCTTTGAAATAGAAAAAACTAAGAGGTTATTATAAAGGGGCCCAACACAATCCCATAGGCTCAAAAAAGAAGTTTCTAAGAATCATGGTGACTAAGTAATAGCCTGTCAAAGATCATATCAATTTTGTACCTTGGACTCATAAGAGATTTTGTCAATTGAAGGTAGCTTGGAGCAAAAACTAATGCCTCACCTAAATAAGCTAAAATTTTCTGAAAAATTATTTATTACCACATGTGTAAATCCTTGAAAAACTTGAAAATCTCCTTTCTTCAAATGAAGTGTCTTCGAAACATTCACTTGGAAGTCCATTTCATTGACCTTTTAACTCTAATTGGATTCACTTGGTATGTGCTCATGATGTTCCATCCTTTGTTTGTGCTATTGGCCATGTGACTATGTTGCCAAAGTTAAAAATAACACCAAATTCCAAGTGACTATTTGGAGAGATTGATTGGTTGAAGAATGTTCCAAAGTTGTCAAAGGTGTTGGAGGGTATTGAAACATTGTTGCACCCACTGTTCATGTTGTACCGTCCTTTTGGTATTTTCTATAATTTTGGTTTTAGGATTTTTTTACTGTGGATAGGAGTTGTTTGGTGTGTTTAGGAGTTTCCTAAGGTCATTCATGACCATGTGAAATCATGTAATCCACTTTAGCGTGCTTAGAGGGTTGTTGATACAAAAGTTACAAAAAGTATCCAAATGAGCGAGAAAACTTGTCATGCATTTTTAGCAAGTTGTCAAAAATTAGGTAACAGTTACATGCAATCAATAAAATAGTTCTTAATCATTGGAGTCAATTGTAAATAGTTGGATAAAGCATGAATAGGTTGTAATGGTCGAATGGAATGGTGTAGGAGCACCCTTAGGACTTGATGCCTATAGGACGAAAATTTTGATCTTTTGTCTTTTTTTGTGTTTTTTCATGTTAATAAGGTCATTTTTGACCAATTTCCATCATTTGGGGTCATTTTGAATTTTCTTGTGTCATTTGTGTAAAAGTTACAAAAATTGCTCAATTGTTGTCAATGTTGTCAATGACAACTTTTTTTTATTGTAATGTAAACTTTTTGAAAAGTTGTTAGAAGTTGGTTTAGGGTTAGTTGGGAGTTTTTTCTTATTTGTACAAGCATACATATTATTTCTATGGATGACCCAAGGGTAGGAGGTGGGTTGGTTGAAGATTGAATGAAATTTGAATCAATGTGGAGACTATTTCTATGTATCTTTTCTACAATATTGCTACTCCATTGCATGGTACATATTGGTAAATTCTTGAGATTAGCCTTGTTTGGTAGAGTGTTGAACTAACTTTCATTTTAATTTTTTTTGGTGCCTTTTCATTGAGTATTTTGAAAGTTATTGCAAATTTACTAAAACTTGCCTAAAACCCTACCTAGGGTTATTTGTTTTGGGAAAATGGTCATAACTTCTGTTTTCCACCATTAGATCTTTGTAAAAATTTTAGGAAAATTCTATAACTATGTTTTCTTCAACCTCACGATTGGCTTCATTAAGTGTTTTTTGAATGTTGTTAATGATAGTTTGTTGCATTTCATAGTGAAAATCAAACTATGTATTCATTGGAAAGCAAGTTGGGTAGATCAAGGCATGATTGCGTCTAGTTTGGAATTTCAGAAGGTGTTGGGAATGTGTGTCAAGATCCTATATACCTGTTTCAATGAGTAGTTGATCCATGATAACAAGTTTGTGTCAATTTGATGTGAATTTCCTATTGGGACTATACAAGGCAGTTTTGACCCTAGGTGCCTAAGAACATGTTTGAAGTGCATTTTTGAAGCAAGGATGAAGAATGGGTGTAATGGAAGCCTTGTATCCCTATTTATAGAATTTGGAAGCCTTTAAAATTTTATTTCCTTGCATTTATATTGACTATCCTATGGGACTATTTGACAAGTCCTAGAGTATACTACCTAAGGAGACTATCAAAAGGTACTTTGTTGTGTCTAGTAAGATTCCAACACACATGAATGAGTTATTTCCCTCTAAGTCACATTTGAAATTTCTTATCATGACATAGGAAGATCCAATTCAATAATTCCAAGAATTCCTAAGACATATCCATGACCAATCCATTGAATGGTCAACTATGTTTGGATTCCTATAAGCCTTTGACCATTGTTGTTGTTGAAACCAATTAAACCCTACCTCTGCATCATGGAAGAATGGTTGTAGTTTTTTTAAAAAATTGGAATGAATTGAAGCAAGTTTTTTTGTGATTTTTGAGTGAAATAAGGAATGGTTTGGGTTCTTTGTGGTTGGTGAAGGTGTTGGGAATATGTGGAGAGGTCTTGCAGACCTATACCTTAGGGTTTTGAGCTTTTTTGAAGGGTTAATACAAGTCATTTTATGATTGTCCCAAGAGGACTATTTTTTGTAGTCATAAGCAAGGTGCTAGTGTCCAAGCAAGTTGGTGCTTTGAATGAGTTTTGGTAGTGAGTCCCTGATGGAAACACCTTTGAAATATTCTATGATGGCATCCAAGTCAGTGGTTGAGGATTTGAAGCAATCTTTATTGATTTGGCTTTAGGCCATTAATGTTACCTTTCCTAGTTTGAGCAACACAAATATTCTAAGCCCCATGAATTGTTGCATTGTTGAGTCTCCACAAAAAAGTTGTTATGACCATTCAAGTCCCTTAGACAAGTCTTCTATGATGTTCACACTATCTATAGATTGTGTTGAATCAAGGTCTGCAAGTAGGTTCATTGCTAGGTCTACTAAAAGTGCATTTAGGAGAAGCTATGAAGAACATGTAAGAATTATTTTCCTTTTGGGTTTGTTTTCATGTTGATTTTCCTTCCTCTACATTAGGAATGAGTTCTATAGTTTATAGAAGAGAAATAAAATATTCCTTTGTACAATAGAAGGAATTGTTTCATATTTTGTCCTAAATCCACATGATTTTCCTTCAATACAACTTTAAATGTAAACCATAAACCATTACAACTAACTTTAAATTTAATATACACATTTAATTTAGGTATATGTTAAGGAATATACACATTTGCATGTATTAATTTCTCATAATTTTTGTATATCAAAATATACACTAAGTGAATAAAAAGTATTGCAATAGTGATGGAAAAACATCTTGAAAATCCTCACATTTCTCAATACTTGTAGCAATACATGTAGGGAAATAATCATCCCATTTGCAACCCAGATCATGAAATATATTCTACAAGAAGAAACAAAGGGAGCTGCTACCTAGTTTGTTTTCTCCAATCCACCTTTGGTGGCCTAGTTATTTGCATTCCAAAATACTTCAAAAAATGTACATTCCCTACTCCCTTGGAAACACATGGGTAGTAGCCTCTTTGTGGTTGTGTAATCTCACTGGAATTTGGTCCACATAAAACCTGCAAAATCCTAATAATTTTAGACATGGAGTCACATAAAAATCATTAAAAGACCAATAACTGAATAATGTCAAACATACACCTTCTGACCAGATCTATTATCACCTTCATGCATTCTATAAGTAGATCAATTGAAGGTCCTACAATGGTGATGTAGCCTAACAAAACCTACAAAATCCTAACAATGTAGCATATAAGAATATGAGAAATCTACAAAATGGAAAAGAAAGAGAAGATTGAAAACTAGAAAATATGCTAGCAATCAATGTTGTTCTTTTCTTAAGTTGCACCATCATTAATGAAGCCTTTCCATTTTTTCTCCTTCACTAGTCTTGCATATCTCTTCACTAAAGCAATCATTTAATTAATAAGTGGGTTAAAATACAGTCATAAATGTATCAATGACAGTCCTAAATGCATATGACAACAAACACCAATAGAGAGAAGCATATAATTATCATTTTACAAATTAACAATAATGAAATTTTGCAAACCCTTCTACAATAAAAATTAAACACTTGAAAGTAAGTAGTGATCAATAAAATGACTTTACAAATTCAATCTACATA
The DNA here is from genome assembly GCA_007258455.2 of Sequoia sempervirens. Lineage (NCBI taxonomy): Eukaryota > Viridiplantae > Streptophyta > Pinopsida > Cupressales > Cupressaceae > Sequoia > Sequoia sempervirens. The sequence continues at coordinate 176,385,744 of VDFB02058242.1, read as the reverse complement.
CTTAAAAATCAATCTAGGGAACCATCCAATTTTTCTCTACTCTTTATTGTGTAAAGTATTGCCTCGTGGTAAGACTCACACACTTTCCACAAGTTCTTGTTCATAGGTTTGGCCTTATATTTGATCAAATGAATGTTGGTTGTGACAACAAGGTTGGAGTATTGAAGAATCTTCTAATACATGTCAAATTCCTAAAACAGCCAAATTGTAGCATTCTTAATTGGGTACCTTCTAATCCATGTTCTAGTAACAACCACCAAACTTGTAGAATATTCAATGTTTTCTCCATCTATAACTGGGGCCTCCAATTTCTTTTTTGCCTCAATACAATGAAATAGATAATAATATGTTCCCTCTTCATTGTCTTCATCTGCAATCACCACATAAATGTGCTCTACATTGATATGTTCATCTTGTTAGATGTATTTCATGAACATCAAAATAAAACCTGAAAGTAAGATATATTACCTGGTTCTAGTAGATATGATACATGATCAAAGTCAATGTATGATTGAATCTCCATGATTTATAGAGCCATTGGGAGATAATAAGTGTCAAGTGGGGTTAGACTTCTTATAGACCATTCATCAACCCACTCTATGGACTCACAATCATTCTATGCTTGAAGTGTACATGTAGAACAAAAGCATTCAATCTTTCACATATGGATAGTCCGTGTACCTGCACTAGAGCTTATGAAGTAGTGTAGCTCACTCAATCCTATTAGTGTACAAAAATTCTCATATTTTTTAATGTTAGTATCATTTACTAAATGAAAAAATCTATGAACTAAATAATTACCTACACTACCTGGACCCATTGCATGATTGCACCACTTGACAATTGATCTTGCATCTACCAACTTTACACTATCTTTGTAGTTTAACTCTTCTAGTTCTAAGGCTTTTTCGATACATGCACCTGCACCATCATAATCCCCCTTTCCATGCCTAGCCTTTGAGAAGTTCCACATATGGGGAACACCACTGATCCTATAAATCCTACTCAACCAGTAAAATTTTTTTAGAGTTCTTGAATTGTGATGTGCAATTATCTGACAATATGATATGCTAACTGAATGATATGTCCCTGCTAGCCAAATCAACATTGAACATCTCAAAGCAATCTTCCACAAACTCTGTAGAATGTGTTCAATCATCACTAATGTAAAAGTGATACTCCCTCAATACTTTCATGTTATCCTTTGTGCTATCATTTGCATGAATGAATGTTATATGCACAAATATAACAAACCATGTGGAGTTGTATTACTATGATTGCACCTCGTTCTATGGTTGTAGTGTGTAGTTCTTCATGAAGTTGACAACTGAAATGATGTTATGAAATGGAAACGTGTCCTTGCACAACTTGAACTATGAGTCCAACCATCGAGCTCTATGGGTATTCCTTGCATACTCATAAACCACCTGATCACTAAAAATTCCCATAAACTGATGCACTGGAATCTTATCACTAACCAATTCATACTTCTTTGATTCTTTCCCATCTTTTAGACTGTAGGGTACTTTCTTGTATATTCCAAATTCCACAATTCCATTTCCAATTGTGTGTGTACTATCCATATGTTGTCAAATTGGAAAATGTTGCATGCCACCACAACGATCACATGTGCCATCCAAACATGACATCTTGTAAAAAATGTGACCATCCACTCTTTCACATAAAATGGAAAATAAGAATTCCCTTGAGGATTTAGGTGGAGGCCTTATGTTACATTCCTACAAAAAATTGTTAGTATGCATATCTATGCATATACATTGATAAACATCTTAGTGGTTGGAAAACTCAATGTGTACTCTACAACAACAAGTAGTGCGTGTGTGATTTATTTTTACATAAAAAGGCTTTAGAATTTCAAAATACCTTTGACATATTTTAATTTTAGGAAACTTCTATACAAAATAAAATAAAAAATCAGTTTGAGAGGTATCTAAATAATTCTTTAGATGTGGCTCATGGATTTGACTAACAATTCTCCTTCTTACAACATCCCTTTGGTTGGGTGAGGTCCTTGTGCTATCCTTCACTATTATAGATCTCAAGGCTTGATAAATTCTTTTAGCTTTCTGTGGCACTCTACCCAAGAATTCCCATAACTCACTGCTATTTAGATCCTCCACTCTTTCACACCTTCCTTTGGCTCTCATTAGAGATGATCTAATTATTTTCAAAGATTTACTTGTCTTTGTAAGGTTCACCTTATTCCTTATTTGACTGCTTAACAATGTTTTTGTCATCACACATCCTGTGGCACAACTATCATTCATGCATGAGGTAGAACCCACGCTCTCATATGTACTCATCAAGTTCTTTAAAATGGAATTTTCACTTGAGTCATTTGAAACTCTTAGCCAAAGATCCTTCATGGCAGGCCTAAATTTGAGTTTGATCATCATTTCAACAAATAGTTGGCATCTTCCACCCTCACTTAGCTTCTCAAAAAATAAACTCCATATCCTTTGTGCATATATTTGAAATGAAAATTTTGGAATATTATTAGGAATACATTTAAAAACATTGGAATCAATATCAATCAAAAATTTAAGATTTCTATGCAAAACTCTAGGAGGGGTTCTCAAATGTAAATTTGTGTCAACATTAGGAATGTCAACAACATCAGGGATAGATCATGTACCTTCAATTAGAGGTGCAATTGATGACATACATTGAGATTGACAAGTAAATGATGTTGCACCTCCAACTTGAGATGTCATTTGTGGAGTTCTTTAAAATAGAGATGTGTTTGTTGGTGTACTTTCAAAACCCAATATTGTGGATGGTGTGTCTCCAATTGTAGATGTGATTTCTGATGTACTTAGAAAACCACATGTTGTTGTTGGTGTGTCTTCAACTAGAGATGTGGATTCAACTTCACCTATGGTTGATGATGTTTCCCCAACTTCGAGATCCATTTGTTCCATTTGTTTTTCCAATTGGAAATTTCTCTTGGATTGCACAGGAATTTCTGGCTTTTGCTACATTTCCTTTACTTCACGAGCTACAATTTTTTATTCTCTTCTCCTTGCATTTTTAACTACATTTTCTTCTGGTGTTAGAGCCTTTGGTCATTTCCTCAACATGACGTTGAATGCTACATGCTCACAAACACACATAGAACAAAAATAAGTAATGCATTTTATGAAACATATTGATATCACTAATTACATTACATTTTATAGAACACACCAAAGCATTTTTTGAAAGAAGGTAGAAAGTTGTTTGTAATTATCAAACATGTCTATGCTTCAACATTTTTCATACATACATCTACCTCCATACCACAAGAAAATTAAGTAATGCATTTTTTCAAACATATTCATACTGCTGATTACATTGAATTTTATGAAACATATTGGTATCATTGATTACATTTTTTTTCATATCTTTAAAACTCAAAGAATTACTTTACATTGCATAACTAATTTGACTTATTAAACATTACATATCTTATCAAACATTGTTTTCCCCAACCTAGGGTTTATAACGAGCTTCAAAAAACCCATAAATTTTGACGCGTCTGGTGAAAATATATGAAACATGGTACTAATTTTTTGTAGGCCTATATGAATGTGCTAACAAAAGGAGGGTTTCTAAATCACCATTTTGTGTGAGTTATTGAGGAAAATTTGTTTCTTTTTGCAACTATATTGTGTAAAACCTAGTACTTTGAGGGATTTGTATAAAATTGCTTCATGTAAGCATTGATCAATGTTAAGAAGGGTTTAAGGGGAGTATTTGGAGTTTGGACAAGTGATTAGGAGTAAAGACTTGTTTCAAACCCAAGGTATAAGTTTTTTCCACCTTTGGAAACTAGAGAATCTTGTGCTTATTGTTGTCAAACCCACATTATGATTATCAACCAAGCCATGAAGAACATGAATTCAAAGAAGGGTTTGTGATGCTATATCTTGGAACTATTTAGTATTTATTTGGAAATGAGGTAACTTAGAAAGAAAAAAAGCATTTTCAATTGTGCAAAATTTTCCCTTTTTCAATTTCTTAGAAAGGTAAATGGTATGAATGAATGGAAACTTGCATTAAAACAACTATATCAAGTTAGTTGAATTTATCTAAGCACATGATGAAGGTGAAATGTTTATGGCACAAAAAAAATAATGGAAACCTAAATTAACATTACTGAAGTTCTTAGGTTTTCTAGATTAGTTGAAAATAATTTTTTTTCCACAACCATCACTAATAATCAATTTGAATCTATTATGTCATGTTTTCCATTTTATATCTTCAAGCTCCTAAAAATTAAACTTTTACATGCAACATCCATCTAATTTAATGTTGAATTCTATATGTAACAATGAAGATTAATAAAACCACCTAATGAATGGTCTATAAATTTTCAATCAAAACAAAAAAAATCAATATAAACATCTACCTAAAATGAAATAAAGTGAATTCCACTATCAAAATAGACTACTATAAGCAATGAAAATAGAATTCATAAGCGATTTTGTGTTAATTTGATGTCATTTATATAAGTTTAAACATGAATTCATCTAAATTATGTCATTTTTTTAATTTTTTTCTTCAAACTCATAAAAAAATAAACTTTTTATGCAACTCCCATCTAATTCAATGTTGAATTCTATGTCCAATTGTTATTATTAATAAAATAATTAAAGGAATTTAGTTTATATTGTGAAAAACAAATAAATATAGTAAATATATACATTTCAATATTACCAAAATGAATATATTACCTTAGATAATGTAAAATGATGTAGAAACTTCAAAATTTCTTCTTCTATGTTGTCTAGCATGAAAATTGGTGGTAAAAAGGTGATGGATCAAGCATATATTGGTACACCATGGAGTCAACTGCATAAAAAGGGAATTTCTTAGTTGGATAAAGCACTGAACTAGACAAATGCAGAAGCATGTGGGCCTGAATCATAGTGTTAACCCCTATTTTATCATTTCAAGGTAAAACCCATTTAGCACTCACCAAATTTGGAGAGTGCCAAATTTGTTGCTTTGAAGTGTTTTCCAAATATAGAGAGGAAGGGAATGAGACTTTATATATATAGAGAGAGAGATGGGATAGGAGTGAGAGAGATTAGTCTAGGTAGCATGGTAGGGACTGAGACCTGAGATCAATAGAGACCTGAGAGGGATAGAGAATTATCCAGTTAGGGTGGGGGGGAGACTTAAAAATATGATAGGGGTTGATAGGGATGAGACTTAAGAGATACAAAAAGACCAAATGGGGAGAGAGACAAGGAGTGTGGGAGAGTGGGTTGGAGTGAAATATATTTTTCTAGGTAGTGCGAGAGGTATGTGATACTTGAAAAAGAGGGAGTGTGAGAGAGGGGATTAGAGTGAGACAAATTAGTCTACGTATCATGGGAAGGAGTGAGACCTAAGAAAGAGAGACTTGAGAGGGAGAGAGAGTTATTCACTTATGGTGTAGGGGAAGAATTTAGAGAGGGATTAGGAGAGGTATTAGGGTTGACCCTTAAACCATAAACTCTCTACCCTCTACCCTTAAACCATAGACCCCTTCAACCCTTAAACCCTAAACCCTCAGCCCTCAGCCCTCAACCCTATATTATAAACCCTCTACCCTCTACCCTTAACCATTAAAGCCTAAAGCATATACCCTTAATCCCTCAAGCCTTAAACCCTTTAACCCTCAAGCCTTAAACCCTAAACCATCAATCCTCAACCCTTAAACCCTCTACCCTCTGTCCTTAGCCCAATACCCTATACCCTCAACCCTTCAACCCTTCAACACTCACCCCTTAAACCCTAAACCATTAACCCTCAAACATTAAATCCTCTACCCTCTACCCTCTACTATCAACACTTAAACCCTTTTAAACCCATCTAAACTCTCTACCCTAATCCCTCAACCCTCAACCCTTAATCCATCAACCCTCAAACCCTAAACCCTCTACCCTCTACCCTTAACCATTAAAACCTTAAGCGTAAACCATTAAACCCTCTACCATCTACCCTAAATCTTAAACCCTCTACCCTTAAACCATAAACAATAAACCCTAAAGCAATAAACCCTTAAACCCTCTACCCTATACCCTTAACCCTTAAACCCTCTACCCTTAAAACCTAAACCCTAAACCCTTAAACCAAAAACTATAAACCCTTAAGCCCTCTACCCTCTACCCTTAACCCTCTACCCTATACCCTCTACCCTAAACCCTCAACCCTTAACCCTTAACCCTCTCTCTCTCTATATATATATATCATGTCTCCCTCCATCTCTTCCTCCATCCATTCCTCCCTCTCTACCCTAATAACTCAACTCTATACCCTCAATCCTCAAACCCTTAAACACTCAACCCTAATCCTTCAACCCTCAACCCTCAACCCTTAAACCCTAAACCATTAAACCTTCTACCCTCTATCATCAACCCCATACCCTTACAACCATATAAATTCTCTACCTTAATATCTCAACCCTATAACCTCAACCCTTAAACCCTTCAACCCTTAAACCTTAAACCATCAAACCTCAACTATGAAACCATCTACCCTCTACCCTTAGCCCAATACCCTCTACCCTCAACCCTTAAACCATTTTAATCCCAACTAAACTCTCTACCCTAATCCCTCAACCCTCAATCCTTAATCCCTCAACCCTTAATCCCTCAACCCTTAAACCCTAAACCCTTAAACCCTAAACACTTAAACCATAAATCATAAACCCTTAACCCTCTACCCTCACCCTTAAACCCTCAACCCTCTCTCTCTAGCCTCTAGCCTCTAGCCTCTACCCTCAAACCTCTACCTTGAACCATCAACCATTAAACCCTAAAACCCTCAACCCTCTACCCTTAACCCTGAAACCCTAAACCATTAAACCCTCTACCCTTAAATCATAAACCATAAACCATAAACTCTAAACCATAAAAACTCTACTCTCTACCCTTAACACTCTACTTCTCAACCCTCTCTCTCAACCCTTAAACCTCAACCCTCTACCCTTAAACTATGCCCTAAACCCTAAACCCTAAACCCTAAACTCTCTACCCTTAAACCATAATTGGTAAACCCTAATCAAACCTTAATCCCTCAAACCTTAATCCCTCAAACCTAAACCCTGAAACCCTAATTCTACCTTCAACCCTCAACCCTTAAACCATAAACCCTAAACCCTAAAACCTAAACCCTCTACCTTTACCCTTAACCCTTAAACCCTAAACCCTTAAACCCTCTACCCTTGACCCTAAACCCTCAACCCCCTCTCTCTCTCTATCAAGTCTCTCCCTCCTACCCCTTCTCCCACTCTCAAATCTCTCTCTCTCTCTCACTCAACCCCTCTATTTCTCTCCCCTGTACACTTAACCTTCTACTCTATACCCTTAAACCTTAAACCCTCTACCCTTAAACACTCAACACTCAACCCTAAACCCTCAACCCTCAAACCTCTTTCTCTCTCTCACTCCCTCTCACCCTCTCTTAGGTCTCTCCCTCTTACCTAAGAGAGGGGGAGAGAGAGAGAGGGATGGGGGATAGAGGGAGTGGGAGATAGAGGTATGGGAGAGAGATAGAGGTGGTGAGAGATATAGGAAGAGATAGAGGGAGTGAGAGAGATAGATGGAGTGGCAGAGAGATTGAGAGAGAGACCTAAGAGAGGAAGAGAATTGAGAGAGAGATGGAGGGAGAGAGGGTGGGAGGGAGAGACCTACGAGAGAGGGAGAGGGAGAGAGAGTGGGATGGAGATACATAAGAGAGAGGGGGAGAGAGAGAGGGAGGGAGGGAGTGGGAGAAAGAGAGAGAGGGGGGTAGGAGGGAGAGAATTGAGCGAGAGAGGGAGTGAGAGGTGATGGGAGGGAGAAACCTAAGAGAGAGGGAGAGGAAGAGAGGGTGGGAGGAGATACTTGGAGAGAGGGAAATGGAGAAAAAATTGAGAGGTGGTCGGAGGGAGAGACCTGATGGAGTAGGGAGGAGAGATGAGGGAGATAGAGGGATGGAGAGATATAGGAGGAGAGAGAGACGGAGAGAGGGAGGATGGGGTGGAGGGGAGGGAATGAAGATGGAGAGAGATGGAGGGAGTGGATAGAGGGATAGAGAGAGATAAGGAGGGGGGGGGAATGAGAGAGGGATGGAGGGAGATAATGAGAGAGAGAGAGAGAGAGAGAGAGAGGAGAGAGAGGGCATGGAAGAGAGATAGAGGGAGGAGTGAGAGAGATAGATAGAGGAGAGGAGGGGTAGGAGAGGACTTGAAAGAGAGAGGGAGGAAAGTGAGAGAGGACAAGGAGAGAGGAGAGGGTGGAGGAGGAGGAGAGGGAGGAGAGAGGGGGAGAGAGGAAGGAGGGGAGAGAGGAGGGAGATAGAGGAGAGAGAGAGAGGGGGAGAGATTGGGAGAGAGATATAGGGAGTGAGAGAGGGAGGGGGAGAGAGAGGAGAGGGAGAGAGGTAGAGGGAGTGAGAGAGAGGGAGTGAGAGAGAGGGAGTGGAAGAGAGATAGAGGGAGTGAGTAAGAGAATTTAGAGAGGAAGACCGGGTAGGAGGGAGAGACTTGAGAGAGAGAGATAGATGGAGAGAGAAAGATAATGACCTAAGTGAGGGAGATGGAGTGAGAGAGAAAAAACATACCAGAGGAGGAGAGAGATAGAGGGAGTGTGAGAAAGGGGGTTGGAGTGAGATAAATTTATCTAGGTAGGGTCAAAGGGAACGAGACCTAAGAGAGGGGATAGGAGTGAGAGAAAGTAGTCTAGGTAGCATGGGAGGGAGTGAGACTTGAGATAGAGATGCTTCAGAGGGATAAAGAGTTATCTAGTTAGGATAATGAGGTAGAGAGTGTATGAAAGGTGAAATCTCAACTATCAATCTACGATAATAAACTGTGCACTCTTAGCATTATCAAAGTGGTCAACCAAAGAGAGGGGAATGATTTTGTTCAAAGTAGGTCATTTGGCGAGTGCCAAATGGCACATCACATTTGGTGCACGCCAAAGTTGGAGCTCACCAAATTTTATGTGCCATTTTTTTGAGCATTAAATTTGGCACTCACCAAATGACCTACTTTGGATGAGTGAATTTCAATAGGATTTTCCAAATTTTTGCATATTTCATTTGTGCTCAACACCATATTTTCATGTCTTTCAATGCAAGTTTATAAAAAAACTATGATGGTGTTAACCTCTCTCTTAGCTATCTAAATATATAATTCTTTTTTTTTTATTCAATTAAGGTTTTGATCCATAACTTCTTTTGTAACTACCTCCATTTTTTATCAAAAACCAACATGTGCTAGTTTTAGGTTAGATTTTTACTCTTTCATTGAAACATGAAACAAATTAAATTTTTGATAACTAGACTCCATTCTACAAATTTTATCTTTTTAAACATGTTTCCACTTTCAAAATTCATAAAATATTATATATTCATTAAAAAAACTATCTAAAAGAATGAGGATAAACTACATGGTGTTAGCTAATTTCTCACTATTCGGATTTTCAAAATTCTCAAAAAAAAGTTAGTCAAAAAATTGGGATCCCTTAGGCGCTATGCTAATTTTTGATAAAAATAGAACCTATTTTGGGTACCCCTTTCTGAGACCCTTAATATTCATTAATTTCAAAAATAATTAATATCTTAGAAACTAAACTGAGATCAGTCTTGTTCTTGCTATACCTTGAAATTTTAAGCGTAACTATCTTGATTTTCTCATGCAAATCAGATTTTCCTGATTTAAAAAAAAAGTGGCATCTTCAGAGAAAATATTGTGTCAGAGATCCATGCACTTACCCCTTATGAAGACCCAAGAGTTTTAAGCATGGTTGATCAACTTGTTAGTGCTAACCCTAACAAATTTTTCTACTCACTAGCTAAAAAGGGTGCCAAGTTACCTCAAGTCTTTGATGTATCAACCATTATAGAAGACAAAACTAAAAATCCATTTTCACTTGGCATGCCCTCATCACAAAAAAATTCAAGCATACCCCTTGGGACAACTACACACATGACTACCACTACCACACACATCCCAATCATTCCAACAATTGGAAACAAGGTAACTCATACCACTACACAAGGATGAAGTTTCACATTTGGAAGCTCCTCAAATGCCATGGGTAAAACCTTTATAAACTCCCTTTTTCAAAAAACAAATCAAGGTCCCACACCTTTGACTCAAAATGAAAACCAAGGTTCTATACCTACACCTAAAAATACAAATCAAGGATCCTTATTATTCCAATTCCAAAGCACACCTTCAACAAATCAACCTCCACCAAATAAACCTAGAAAGGTACACATCATCTCATGAAGGGACCAAAATCAAAACAATAATCAAGGATCTATTACATCACTCCAAAATTATAATAAAGGGTCTATTCCATCACTCCAAAATATTAATCAAGGGTCCCTCCCATCATATCAAAATGTCAATCAAGGACCTACACCTTCATATCAAAATACCAATCAAGGACCTACACCTTCATATGATAATTTCAACCAAGGAAACATTCCTTCATCTCAAAATACCAATCAAGGGACCATTTCTTTATATCAAAACATCAACCAAGGATCTACACCTCCATTTTTAAATCAAGGACTAAATTTTCAAAACCAAATCATGAATCAAGGGTCTACACCTCAATTCCAAAACACCATACCAAATGAAAACATGATCTTGGAGAAAACCTAAATGCCAACTTCATACCAAATAAAAACAACAAAAATTAGTATAGCAACCAAGGTCTTATGCCACAAAGAATTAATCCTAATTAAAATCAAACATATGATCTTAATACCAATATCATGACACCAAACCAAAACAATGCAACACCATCTCTTGCAGACTTCTTGATACAACAAATGAAAACCCTCCAAAAAATAATGAGATACATGCAATTGGGAACCAACAAGAAGACCTATTCCATGGAGGAACTATGCCCCTTTCCATTTTATCAAAATATATACATGCCACCCTTTCCCCTTGTTTCACAACACCAACTTTTCCAAGGTATAAGGGGATAGGGGATCCAATAGAACACATTATTAACACATCATGCATGGAAGTATCATATGACTCTACCTATTTAATGAGACTATTCTCACTAAGCTTCATAGGGCCAACCTTAGATTGGTTTGTACAACTTCCTCCAAGGATTAGAACATGTGGTGAACTAGCGAAAAAATTCATCAATCACTTTTCCTTCAACATTAAAAATGATGTCACCCTTGAAACATTGATAACAACCAAACAAGAAGAAGGGGAATCACTTACCTCACTTTACAAAAGATGGTGAGGATTGGTTACCAAATTCCCTTGTCACATTCCTAAAAAACTTGTTACCATGTTTGTGGAAAACCTTAACAAAAAATTGATGAGTCAAATCCAAATCCAATGTTGCACCACCTTCAAGGAGATCCTTGAAAAAGTTGTCCTTATTGAGAAAGGTCTTATTGCAAAAGGACTAGTCAAGATAAACAAATAAAATCTAAAACCCAACAATGACAAGAGAGAATATTGGTCCTAGAACAAGAATGTCACAAATGATAGAGTTGTTGATGCCAAACTGATAACCAAAGGCCAAATCATTTAACTTAAAGGTCCTTCCTCATCAAATGAATCCAATACACCAAACACACAGACACAAGGTCAAAACCAAACACTAAATGCAGTCCAAAACAATCAACAACAAAGAGGTCCTCCTTGTTCCAAGAGAACATACACCCCTTTGGGTGAACCCATCGATACAATCCTCAAACAACTTTTGAAATCAAATGTCATCACACTACCAAATACCAAAAACTATGAACCTAGATTGATCAAACCTAATTGGTGGAAAGACAACAAATACTGTGAATACCATCGTACAAAAGGGCACAAAAGAGCTAGATGTTGGGAACTCAAGAATATCATTCAAGAACTTATTGAATATGGAACTATTTCAGTTGATAATTCAAAAGCCAAGATGAATGTTGATCACACCATATTTAAAACCCCCTTGCAATACCATAATAAAGAAAAAGCCTCTAGTTTAGGGAACAACAAAAATACCAATTATGCAGTTGTCAAACACCATTATAGCACTATCATCCTTAATGTGAGACCCTTTGATAACCGCATTGCCACTATCACCATAAACAATCTAAAATTAGATTGTATTGTTGCCACTCACAAAACCAAGATAACTGTTCTAGGTCCTTCCAAAAATCCCTAACTGAAATGTCAATATAATCTCCTAGAACGGCTAGGAGAAACTCCTACACAAATTTCTATCTTGGAACTCCTTCACATATCCCCACAACACAGAGCTATCCTTGACAAAGCATTGCAAGAAGGCTCCAAACTTGCTAACCTATATGCAAATGAATTTCAGGCCATGGTTGGATGCCTATCCGTGCCACACCATGTCACCTTCTCTGAACAATACTTTTCCACACAAAAAAATGATCATAATGACACCATACACCTTGAAGTTGGCATTAATAAACACAAGATCAGACAAGTCTTAGTAGATAGTAGAGTAGGTTTGAATATTTTCTCACTAAAATTGGTGAATGCACTGGGATACTCTAAGAATTGTATTGATCAAACAAATAACATTATGATCAAAGCTTATGATGATGTTGAGAATTCTTCTAAAGGTGTAATTTTAATTCCTATGGGAGTTGTCCTAGCAATATAGGACATAGTATTTCATGTATTGGATTTGGATTTACATTACAATATTCTCCTTGGGCACCCATGGATTCATGCCATGATGGATATCCCATCAACTTACCATCAATTCCTCAAGTTCCCACACAATGGCATTGAAATCACTATCCTAGGGGACCTTGATCCTTTCCAATATTGTTCAAACTTAAAAGGAATTGTTGAAAATAATGTATCCATCAATCAAGATTCCTCACCTTCCACATTGTCCACCACCCCATCTCACTACATTGACCCATCCACTCTTGTCAAATCTTCCACTCCATTCATCACACCTTACATGCCCAAGATCTAGATTCAAGACAAAGGATACGAAGAATATTATATGAAGAGTCTCTTTTTCATTGGAAAATTACCAAAATCACCAAAGTCTTATGGAGAACCACATCACGTGCAACCTAAATTTATCATCCATAATCCCCCTACCACCTTCACTATATGCAGGAACCTGCTAAAGAATCTCTATATGACCATATTCTCACATGATTTTACAAATAAGAGGACATTGAAACTAAGAAATTGCCACTTGAATAGTATCCAAAAGGGTTCGAAATGATGAAATGACATGGATATGATCGACATAATGGCCTTGGAATAAATAAACAAGGAATGTTGGAACCTTTACAACTTGCTAAGTTAATAAAAAAAAGGGGCTAGGGTTTGTACTAGTAAAAGTGACTATTTGGGGTAACAAGTTACCTTTGAGTGAGCTTGTCGACGCTTCATATGAGATTGATACATACATAGACTATTGGGATTATGATTATGATTCTAATGAATATGAATGGGATTCCCTATCCTCCACTAATTTCATCAAACTTGATTAACTATTTGAGGAATTTGATCAAATTCTTACCATCGATTCCTAATGAAATCCACCAAGTATCCATCCAAAAGTATCTTTGAAAAAAGAAGAGTGGATCAAATGATACTTTTTGGAATCCATTGATCCTACCTCTTGAGATCTTGATGATTCTACCTTTTTCTTTACCTTATTATCCTACAACATGACCCTTGAAAATGCTGATGAGGTCTTACCCCTTGTCTACCCTTAACTCATAGATTGGGATCAACAAGAACCACCAAGTTTGGACACTTTCATTAACAACAAAGAAATCGTTGAGTTTGTGGGACTTCGTGAAGGAATACCTAGTGGGGATCATAAGGCTGAATTTTTCATAGAACTCAATTATGCAACATACTTTGGTGAGGTCATCCTATCCTCTAGTCACAAAAGTAAAAATGAAAAAAGTAAAAATAAAAATAATAGGTCTTCAAGTGAAAATAAAAAGGTGCCTATTGACCATGAAAAATTAAAAATAAAGGATGTATCTGAAGGTGAAAACCTCTCTAAGGTGCTTGAGGATGGAGGACTGGACTATCTCACAATAGATCAAGAGAGATAACCATTTCTCATAGAAGAAATAGAGGAAGTAAACATTGGAACACCAGATAATTCTAGAATCATACAATTGGAAACATCTTTGACCACCAAGGAAAATCCTAAGTTCATAGCATTCTTTTCATTAAGACAAGTCAATTTTGCATGGTCATATGCTTATATGTTTGGATTAGATCCTAAACTTGTTTTATATCACTTTCCATTGCTACCTAATACTAAACCATATAAACAAAAGCTAACAAAAATGGACCCCCTCATTGCACTCCTTATCAAGGTGGAACTGAAGAAACTACTAGATGTTGGACTCATTTTCTCCATCAATTACATAGAATGGATATCAAACCTTGTTCCTGTCACTAGACAAGACCAAATGGTCAAATAAGAGTTTGCACACATTTTAGAGACCAAAAATTATCATAGTAGACCTTATTGCTGGATATGAGATGCTATCATTGATGGATATATTCTTAGGTTACAACCATATAAGAATTTCTACTGAAGATAAACTGAAGATAGCTTTCACATGCACTTGGGGAACTTTCTATTGGAATGTCATGCCATTTGGACTAAAGAGTACTAGAGCTACCTATCAGAGAGCCATGACCACAATATTTCATGATTATATGCATGTCCTTATGGAAGATTATGTTGATGACCTTCTCTCTAGATCTCTCGAATGAAGTGGAATCTTAGTAGTATTGGAAAATATTTTCACATGACTAGAAAAATATCAACCTAGGCTAAATCCAAAGAAATATGTTTTTGGGGTCCAATTAGGAAAGCTTCTTGGATATATTATCTCACGTAGTGGAATAGAAGTTGATCTCACAAAAGTCAAAGCCATCTTATAAATTCCACTACCAACCAACATTAGTCAGTTGATAACATTACAAGGAAGACTACAATCAATTTGTAGGTTCATTTCCTAGCTAGTAGAAAAGATCCATATAGTTCAACATATTTTAAGAAAATACATTCCCTTTAACTAGACCAAAAAATATCAAGAGGAATTTGATCAGATCAACATTTATTTATTGACTCCACTGGTTCTCATGCCTTTGATTGACATAAGACATATGATACTATATGTGACAAATACTACATCAAAACTAGGGGAATTCTTAGCACAAAATGACAATGATTGCAAGAAAAGAGCAATATATTATATCAATCACACTTTAGTTGGATATGAGTTAAACTATAGTCCCATTGAATGAGCATGCCTAGTAGTGGTATTCATAGTACAAAAACTAAGAAAATGCATGTTAAATCACAAGACAAAACTGATTGCTAAGATTGATCCTCTGAAATATCTTCTCAGCAAAGCAAAACTAATAGGTAAACTAGCTAAGTGGGTTATGATTATGAGTGAATATGAAATTGTGTGCATTGACTAAAAAATAATAAAGGGGAAAATGATACCTGACCAACCCATAGATGCACCACTAAAAGTAGATCATCCTTTCATATCTGATTTCCCAGAAAAATTGATCTTTGTCATAGACACACCAATGACATGGAAGCTATACATTGATGGATCTTACATAGTTCATGGTTCAAGAGCTGGTATTTTTTTCAGTACACCTCAAGGAGATGCCCTTCCTAAGTCATTGTGAATAGCATTTCCATGCACAAACAACATGGTTGAGTATGAAGAATCATTGACAGGACTTCGAATGGAAATAAAATGGAAAATCAAGGATCTTCACGTTTATGGTGATTCTCAATTAGTGATTAAGCAAGTTAATGATGATTATGACACCACAGATGAGCAATCAACACCTTATAAGCACATGGTGGAAAAATTTGTGATGATGTGGAGCTTGATCAATCTCCAAGTGGGAGATTGTTGGTATGTGGTGATTGATCATGCTATACTATATAGCCCATGGTATACTATACAACCCAACATGTAGAACCCAAAAAAAAATCAATGAAAAAAGAAAAATCTGATTTTGTAGAACCCAAAATCTAGAAGGTTCTAAGCTTGATAAAAAGGGGTTTAGATGGGTGTTACAGTATGATGAAAAATGAAATTATTCACAAGATTGTAATAAGTTTTGTACTTGATAATAAAAGTATTGGATGGCTGCAGTTTGGTGGATGTAGCCCAGATTGGGTGAACCACGTTAAATTATTTGTGTTATGATTTATTATGTGTGTGTTTTAGTTTCTTTTTTTAATAATTAAATCTACTTTTAATTATTAGATATCTGCCATTTCTAACCCTAACAAACTTCAAACTGTACTTTGATATCATCTCCTTTGAAAAAATACTGAGTATCCAAAACAAAGTAGTTGATATAATGGCTACAATTGGATCTCTTGGACATTCCTAACAACACCTTGCACTATGAGTTCTTGGTGGAAAAATGGTTGATCCCTACATTTGATGTCCCTGAATCTAAACTTGTGTGTGAACTTGTTGGTCTTGAATCCTCTTGGTATAAAGACATCTACAGTTACTTGCATGACCAAATTATCCTTCCTGGCTTATCCCCTAACCAATGAAAGACCTCTATCTGAAAAGTATCCAAATATACCATCATCAGAGATACCATTTATCATCATAGTTTAGATAACACCCTTCTTTGGTGTCTTGACTCAAATGAACCACAAATAACCTTACAAGGGGTACACCACGATATATGTGGTGCTCACTCTGTTGTTCTAGCCTTAGCCAAAAATCTCATGAGAATATGATATTATTGGACTGTAATGGAATGTGATTCCTATCACTTTGTGAAGAAATTTCACTAGCATCACATTCATGGAGATCTTATACATGCCCTAACTCAGTAACTATAGCCACTTACTTCACCTTGGCAATTTTCTCAATGGGGACTCAACATCATTGGAAAGATCCATCCCACCTCTACTAATGGACATAAGTTTATCCTTGTCGCTACTAAGTACTTCACAAAATGGATCGAATCCATCCCATTGACTTACATTACTAGAAAGTAGACAGCCAAGTTCATCCTAAATTACATCATTTACCGCTATGGTATCCCACAGTCCATAATTACAAATAATGGTCACCCTTTTAAAAATTAGGATGTCCATGAACTTTGTGAAAAAATCCACATCCAACATGATTTTTCTACTTCGTATTACCCCCAAGGTAATGGCCAAGCTGAGGCATCTAATAAGACCATCCTAAAAATATTGAAGAAGACTATTAATGGTGTTGGTCATGACTGGCACTTGCAACTTAATCCTACTTTATGGGCCTATCAAATCAATGTTTGCACCCCTATAGGAGCCACACCATACTCCCTTGTCTTTGGAGATGAAGCAATACTTCCTATAGAGGCTGAGTGACTATTCATATGAGTCTCTATGCAAGGCTTGATTGATCAGGAAGAATATCGTGTATCCCATCCACATGAGCTAGAATTATTGGATGAAAAGAGACACAATACCTTGACACATTTTCAAGCATATCAAAATTTCCTTCAACACAGCTAGAAAAAGAAGGTCCGACCCACAAACTTTGAGATTGGTAACTTAGTCCTTCAAGAAAATTTTAAAAATCAAGTAGAACGAGAGAATCTTGGGAAGTTTGAACCAAACTAGTTGGGTCCTTATATTGTCACATCATCAAATGGATCAGACACTTATTAGATTTCTACTCTTGAAGGAGAACTATTGTCTGAACCTATCAAAAACATGCACCTTCAAAATTACTACATTTGATTCTTAGAGTATCCCTTTAAAAAGTCAAAAATATAAAAAAATTGTAAAAATTAAAAAAATTTAAAAAAAATAGTCATCCTGATGAAAACCTAGCAAACAAGCATCTTGGTGACAACAAAAAATCTAAAAATGGAAAAATGGAAAGAAATATTAAAGAGAAATAATTCATCCAAAAGTGAAAACCACTTCAATGGTTCTTTAGATAAGTACCATGGTGAAAATCTAGCAAACAAGCGCCATGTGTAGTCATTCTATGCTCCTCTATCTATTGTCACTCCATATAGTCTTTCATCCTTTCCACTCATCCATTTGCACATGGAACTTGTCCATAATAAATATTTGACATCATTTCCATGGCTTAAGAACCACCAACATTTAGTAACCTAGCCATCCTTTGATTTTGTTAAATGCTTCTCCTCATGCATAATAAATTGGTCCTACACCTAACTAGGGGCAATTCCTTGAATCAATTCTTCATAGGAAAATAACACATGATATCAGCCTTTTGGATCATCAAAAATCCAAAAAAATCACAAAATCATCAAAAATCCCAAAAAAAATGACAAAACTTCAAAATCCAAAGAAATCGCAAAACTTCAAAAATCCAAAAAAAAATCATAAAATCATCAAAAATCCAAAAAATCATAAAGTCATCAAAAATCCAAAAAATCATAAAAAACATCAAAATCCAATTTTATTTTATTTTTTCCAAAAAATAGAGTCAGTGTTTGAGTATGAGTTTGAGTTAGATTGTGTTAGAGTGGTCGAACTACGTTATCTCTGTACATTTTCTATGTAGGCAAGGCTCATCTTAAATGATCCCCTGAGACATTAGGTCAGTCCTTTTAGGTTGTCCAAATAAAATGATGACTTAGTCTCTTGCCAAATAAGGTAAAGCCAAGTTGTGTCAAACTACGAGGTCTCTGCATGTATAACATAGGCAAAGCCATCAATTGATGATCCCCCGAGGCCACCTAGGTCAATCCTTTAGGGTTTTCCAAGTCTGGTCATGTCCTTGTTCCACAAGCAGTCATCATTCAAACCAAACAAATATAACCAACAAATTTCTGATCTTCATTCAATCATCTTATCATTATTGGTCGTATATTGGAATGGGGCATTATGTCATTTGTCTCATTTGGTCTTATCTCTTGTCTTTTCTCAGGATGCATCCTTCTTGATATTATACTTTGTCAATTTGATCATTCACCTTAAGTAGGATGTGTCTTTTTTGTAGTTAGGTCCCTTGTTAACACTTGTCACTTGGTCAACTTTATCAAATGTGTTCCTTTCCTTAAATATGATCTTTCCTAAAATTCATTATTGACACATCGATTGGTCATATCAATCAATCTTTTTCAAAAAACCAATCAATCTTTGTCAAACAATCAATCAATATTTGTCACAACTAATCAATCTTGTGAACATTATAAATCAATATTTCCTTAATCAAGATGTGTCTTTCCTAATTGCAAGTGCAATCAATAAACTTTTTCAACTTTATCAATAAATCTTTATCAAATCGATCAATCTTGTCATCTTGGTCAATCAATCTTACCTTAATCAAGATGTGTCCTTCCTAAAGCTAGGCATGGTCAATCAAACCAAATTTGTCAACACTTGTCCAACTTATCAATCAATCCTTGTGATTTTATCAAACTTGGTCATCTTGGTAAACCTAATCAATCATATCAACAATCTTATCAAAACTATTGGAAAGCACTATCTCTATTGGAAAAAACTTTGTTGGTCTAGATTTATCTTATCTTTTTGATTGATTTTGGGTCATGTTACTAGTTACCTAAAGGATTTCCTATTAATAGATTTAGCGGGATGATGATGGATCATGACCTCTTTTCTTTATTTGTTTCCTGTGGTTTGTCTTGGCAAAAAGACTGGGATAATTAGGTCCTTAGTATGGGTTGGGGTATTCCTTGTTTGTTGACTTTGTCTTTTAGCTACTTATCTCTCCCAAATGGTCACCTTGCACACCTTGGTCTATGTCATACCATGCTATTTGTGTTCCATTTGTGACATTTTTGACATTTGCTGATGATATATATAAAAGAATGAAAGTTGGTTCCCTCATAATTTCTTTTCTAACTTTCCATCTCCATCTTCCTTTCCTTTTTCACATTGATGTCCATCTCTTCCCCCTCTTCCATGCTAACATTTCTTCCATCTGGATCTTGATAAAGTCCTGTGATACACAAAAAACATATTGCATGCATAATCATGTTAGGGATCATCATAGAAAGCATCATCATCATAGATATCACTATCACACTAATTCAAAAATATTTTCATAAGAAAACAAAAAAAAATAGAGAGCATCTGTATAGAATTCATATCTTATCATCATTTTAGCATCATCACATTAGCACTTTATTGCAATATACACCTCATCATCACATTACACCCCATATCACATTACATTTCATTTCGTATGACATGGAATTCCATACATATCACATCATATTAATAATATTATGGCATATCACATCATACATTACATTCTGCATTAAACATTTTCAAGAAAACACTTTGCATTATCATACAAGCATTTCACTTCATTAACATTAAAAGTACATCTACATATGACATTGCATTGCATTTATTAAATTGGGTTAGTTCCATTGCATTAATTATCCATACATATCATAATAAAAATATCCATAATCATAAATACATTACACCATCATATCGTATCACATTCATAACATTAGGTCATTCATATTGAATTTATCATCCATATAGATCATAAAGAGCATAAACATAGTCATAAAAACATAATCATAAAGCATATCAAGATCATCACATCATAATATAGAATGCATCCATCAACAACATAATCACAGCATGAACATCCATAACATAGCATGTCATCATCATAAACATAAAAGAATAATCATATCACAATGAATATCATCAACTGTTGCAAAAATCATATTATATATATTGCTCAAAAAATAATGTGTCATAGGTACAATGTCAAGATTTGTCCAATAAAAGTGGAGCTCATAGGATCGATAATGAAAATATCAGTGTCCATATAACAACATAAATAGCGAGATGCTCTATCTTGAGCTGCCTTGATCTCCTATCCTTGGGGTATCTATGTCCTCCCAGTGTGGTGCATCTCTAGAGCTATGTTCTATGGTAGGAGGCTTGTCATATGGAGTGGATCATCTAGAATCTAAAGTCTCACCCTCAAACCTACTTTGTGTCTACCTACTCTCTACTGCATATCTACCTTGTAAACCACTACCAATCTTAGAAAACATGGGTCCCTCCTCTCAGGAGGTAACACTCTCTTGTACAAATCCCTATAATACTGCATGGCCCTGCTAGCCTAAGCATACTCACATGTCACATCTATGATAGATCCACTACATGTAGCTATAAAATTGATCATCCACTAATTTTTTTGTTACCAACTAACAACTTCTAGGTCCCTCTCCACCTGGAAATCATCCCTCTTGGCCTTAAGGCCATCGATATCAATAGTCAGTGTCCTCAACTCTACCTCTAATTCCTTCATATGCACCTATAGCACGATTATCCTCTAATCATCAGTACCCTCATCTGCTTGGCCCTCCTCCCCCACCTCCTCAACTCCCATTATAATCCTCTCATGAAGGAATCTCTACCTCATCCATCTTGGCTTCCTCCTCTCCTCCTTCTTGATCCTCATATCCACCCTCTCCCCTAACATCAACCTACATCACCTCTAGATCTACCACCTCTACTACCTCTATGTGATGCTCTCCTACTTGCACTATCATCTCCACTACTTCCCTTACTTCTAGTTGATCTTCCTCCATCTCTTCCTCCTCCCTATTAGGTGGTAGATGTCTATCCACTTTTCATATACATCCCTCCTCCTCTCGTGCCTATCTCCTCCCCCTCCTCATCCTCATCCATCTCCTCCATCATCCCCTTGTCCCCCATAATCCCCCCATCAACCATCTCCTCTCCCTCCACCTCTTTGACCTCTATCCCCTCATTGGCCTCTCAGGCCCCTACCTCTATACTCTACTAGTGTTGGCTACTGTGGATCTATAAGTGGAATGGGTTTGTGTATCAACCACCAGGAATCATACATTGGCATCATCCCTACATCAGTATCTTTGTGCCTCCACTCCCAATCTAATGCATACAATGCATCAATCTCTCCTATGCTATTGTGACCATAATCTGAGGTCCCTAGGGATGCACCTCACAAGAGGATAATCCATACTCTATTTTCCTAACTAGCTCATCTCGCCTCTCCCCAAATTGTCTAAGCCCTCTTCAAGAGATACATCTCAATAATATGTTGTGTTTGCATTATCTGTCCAATTAGATATCTCAATTGTCAACACAATGGAAAGTGGTCATCCTCATCAAACCATAATTGAAAAGTCATGTATGACCTCCAAATAAAGTTGACCAATGTATCTATCCCATGTCTCCAATACCCAAAATCACTAATGTGTGTCTGCATCAGAGCCCTTTGATACATATATGCATATGGTGCACTAGCCACTAGTTATCAAACCACTGGAGGTGACAACATGGCTATGTACTCTCAAGCCTAAAATTTCAACAATGTAATGTTCATCGTAACTCGGCCTCTGTCCCTCTCTATAGATGAATTCATGAAGATAAATGTAGAGCATGGCCAATACACATCACCCCCATGCGTATACTATTCCCAAGCCCACCATCAATCTGAGCACCTCTCCCCAGCCTATTGAGAAACCATGCCCCCTACAGTCAAGAATCAAAACTCGTACTATCAATGGACATAGA
The DNA here is from genome assembly GCA_007258455.2 of Sequoia sempervirens. Lineage (NCBI taxonomy): Eukaryota > Viridiplantae > Streptophyta > Pinopsida > Cupressales > Cupressaceae > Sequoia > Sequoia sempervirens. The sequence goes on along the minus strand of VDFB02058242.1, from coordinate 176,363,179 downwards.
ACATAGTCGAATTTGTCATATGTCTCTGCTAGGGTCTCCTTTTTGATCTAATACCCCTGGATGCCAATCTCTGCATTGTTGTCACACTCATAGTACTCATATAATTCCTATAGCCCTCTAGCAAGGTTGTATCATACCCGCTCTCCATGTATCAAAAGTTGTAGGATCCTATAGACATCCTCCAGGTTGACTGTTGCCTCCCCTATTGGTAAATGAAAGTTGCTCATCTTAGAGTGCCACTGCTCTGCCAATGCTATAAACATCCATTTGTTTTCCCTAATCATAGGCATATATGTCATGTAGAATAAACTAAGCTCTAACAATGGCTGTCTCTCTGCATCACTCAATTGGTGTAGTAGTAAAAAAACATCTAGTCTCCACTCCCATGTATAAATAGGAGGTAGAAGCACCTAAAATCATTAAGAAACCAATAATTTTAATCCATACCCTTTAGTTGACCTATTAAACCTAAGTTGACCAAGTCAAAGTTTCTTAATCTGGGGAATTTTTTTAGCTAGGAAATTGCATCATAGTTTTGGTATATGCGTCACACATTTTTAACTAGCTCGCAACTACGATTGCATCACTCACCCAACACATGCATCATAGCTAGTCACTTGCATTATACCTGACCATAAATGTGGCCTAGAAAGTTAGTTGCAACACACAACTTTGTGCATCGTACCACAAATGCTTTTTCCCTAACACTAATGCAAATGTCTCACGTCGAGATGATTGTGGCAAACTGCTTATCAAATGTGTTGAATGTGCACCCAATTGCATTGCAAAATTATGTGATGCAATTTCCTACTAAATTAATTCCTAACCTAAATGCATGCAAAATGAAAAAATTGCAAAGTGGGCTAGTAGTACATACCAGGGTAGGCGCTCCCTCAAGACATCGGTACCTCTAGATGCAGTATGTGCGGTTGGTAGCATCTGGAATAGGTGACATCTCTGTAGCTAAATCACTTAGAGTTCTCAAGATTTCTAAATTTGGAATATGAAAATGATCCTTTTCCAAAGTCAAATTGCTACTTTTAGGTTCAAAATTAGGGTTTTGACCTGGGCTTGTCTATTGGGCACACATTTTGATTCCTTTGATCTTGAATTTGACCCCTGTATCAATCTTGAAACTCAATTCCTTCTTCACCATCAATTCTTGGCCATCAAATTTTTTTATTAGGACAATTTTCCAAATATTTTGATTTTTTTTAAAAAAATTGTCAAATTTTCCTGAGGGGGCATACCTACACCTTGATTTAACTTGGGCATCTGGTGGTACCTCTTGACTAAATTTCTTTGACATAATGTGATGAACTGCATTGTATTAAAGAGGGGAAAAATTTAGACACTAAAAAATTTCCTAAGTTTGCGAGCATCATTTTTCTTGGTCATTATCCTCTGATAATTGAATAATTTTAATTATTTGATTATTCTTGATCATATTCCTTTATCAATTAAATATTTTTTTAATATTTAATTAATTCACTTTCTAATCTATATTCTATCCTAATCAATTAAAATAAATTAATTGCAACACTACCACTCCCTTTCTTCAATAATTAAATAAATCATTATTTATTTAATTATTTATCTTTTATCATTCACCTATAGTGAGATAATAATAATTGTTATTTATCTTTGCAATTGACTTTTTCATTCTTCTATAATTAAATAATCATAAAGAGTATTTAATTATGTTTCATTCCTCTCCCCATTAAATAATTAATTCAAATTAATTATTTGATGCTTAATTTCCATTTCTCCTCATTTAATTAAATCGATTTTCCAAATTGATTTAATTAAATGCTCATTTTCCAGTTTCCTCAAATAAATAATTTGAGTGAATTGTTTATCCTCCACTTGTCCATTTCCTCCATTTTCCCTTTTTCCTGAATAAATAATTTGAATAAATTATTTATGCCTCCCTTTTGGTCAAAGATTCCTTGCTCATTAATCTCTCATAGCCTTTATTTTTCTCATAGTCATTGGGCATCATAACCATTAGCGTTATAGCCTTCACTTCCCACCTCTTTTTGGTGCATCAATTGTTGATCATAGATCTTTGAATCTTTCTACAAGTTTGATCTTGACCATCTATTTTGTAACCTCCTTCTCATGAACCCTCATCCATAGATCTTGGAATCTTTCTAGAAGATTGATCTTAGTCTTTCATTCAAATGGTTGTTTATTAAATCATCCTTCCTCTCCCATTTTTTCCTTAATATCCATTTTGATCCAACTTTATACTTACAATTTGTAGGTATTTACACAATTACAACTTTAAATCTCAGGAAAAAGATTGTAAAATAAGAAATAGGAGAGACAAGGGAAGAAATCAACTACAATGGGGAGTGTTTGATTTGAATGCATCTAGTTTATTGCTCTCATTTTTTATATTCTCTTGTTGGCATGTGGTTTGTAGATTAGAAGTGTTGGATGTCACTTTATCTAGGCTAGAAATGATTTGACCCCATCTTACAAATATCCTACATAAAATTGCACAACTCATAGATCACATACATATTTATTGACTCCAATGGTTCTCATGCCTTTGATTCAAGGAATACATTTGATACTATATGTGATAGCTAATACATCAACACTAGGGGCACTCTTAGCACAAAATGACAATAATGGAAAGGAAAGAGCAATATATTATATCAATCACACTTTAGTGGGATATGAATTAAACTATAGTACCATTGAATGAGCATGCCCAACAATGGTATTAACAACACAAAACTAAAAAATTACATGTTAAATCATAAGATAAAACTAATTGCAAAGATTGATCCTTTGAAATATCTTCTTAGCAAAGCAACACTGATAGGAAGACTAGCTAAGTGGGTAATGATTCTGAGTGAATATGAAATTGAGTACATTGACTAAAAATAAATAAAGGGACACAAGATAGCTAACCAACTCATAGATGCACCACTGAAAGAAGATCATCCTTTAATATTTGATTTCCTAGATGAATCAATCTTGATCATAGAAAAACCAATGACCTAGAAGCTATACTTTGATGGATCTTACACAAGTAATGGTTCAAGAGTTGGTATCTAGTTTGTTACACCTCAAGGAGATGTCATTCCTAAGTCATTCCAAATAGCATTCTCATGCACAAACAACATGGATGAGTATGAAGCATTATTGATGGGACTTTGAATGGTAATAAAATGGAAAATCAAGGATGTTCAGGTTTATGGTGATTCTCAGTTAGTGATTAAGAAAGTTAATGATGATTATGAAACCAAGGATGAGAAATTGACATCTTACAAGTGCATACTAGATAGTTTCAAACTATACTTTGATAATATTTCCTTTGAATAGATAATGAGAATCCAGAACAAAGCAGTTGATGTAAAAGCTACAATCAGGTCTCTCTTGGATATTCCTAACAATGCCTTCCAATATGAGTTCTTGGTGAAACAACTATTGATCCCTACATTCAATGTTCCTGAAACCAAAATTGTGTGGGAACTTGTTGGTCTCCATTCACCTTGGTACAAAAATATCTATGCCTATTTTCATGACCAAATCATCCCTCCTAACTTATCCCCTAACGAATGAAAGACCTTTATCTGACAAGAATCCAAATATTCCATCACTGAAGATACCCCTTAACACCATAGTTTAGATAACACCCACCTTCAGTGTCTCAACTCAAATGAAGTACAAACAACCTTACAAGAGGTACACTATGGCATATGTGGAGCTCACTCATCTGGTCCAACCTTAGCCAAAAAGCTTATGAGAATGGGATATTATTCACCTTCAATGGAACATGATGCCTATCACTTTGTGAAGAAATGTCACTAGTGTCAGATTCATGGAGATCTTATACATGCCCTAACTCAAGAACTAAAACCACTTACTTCACTTTGGCTATTTTCTCAATGGGGACACAACCTCATAGGAAAGATCCATCCCACCACTACTAATGGAAATAAGTTTATCCTTATCGCTATTGAGTACTTCACAAAATGGATCAAAGTCATCCCACTAACTTACATTACTAGAAAGTAGATAGCCAAGTTCATCCTGAATTACATCATTTGTCAATATGGTATCCCACAATCGATCTTTAGTGATAATGGTTTCACTTTTAAAAACTAGGATGTTTGTGAGATTTTTGAAAAAATCCATATCTAACATCATTTTTCTACTCCATATTATCCCCAAGGTAATGGCCAAGCTAAGGCATCTAATAAGACCATCCTAAAAATCTTAAAGAAGATTGTCAATGATGTTGGCTGATACTAGCACTTGTAGCTTAATATTGTTTTATGGGGCTATCGTACCAGTGTTCACGCCCCTATAGGAGCCACAAAATATTGCCTTATCTATCGATATGAAGCAATACCTCCTATAAAGGCCGAGTTACCATCCCTACAAGTGTTTGTGCAAGGCTTCAATGATCAAGAAGAGTATTGTGCATCCTATTTGCATGAGATAGAATTATTGGATGAAAAAAGACAAAATGCTTTGACACATTTGCAAACATATCAAAATCACCTTTGATATAGCTACAACAAGAAGGTCTAACCTAGAAGCTTTGACATTGGTGACTTAGTCCTGAAATAAAATCCAAAGAATCAAGTAGAACGAGCGAAGATTTGAAAGTTTGAACCAAACTAGCTGGGCCCTTATATGGTCACAACATCATATGGATTAGGAACTTATAATATTTCTACTCCTAAAGGAGAACCATTTTCTGAACCTATCAATAGAACACACCTTCGAAAGTACTACACTTGATTCTTAGAGTATCCCCTTAAAAAGTCAAAAATACAAAAAGTTTTGAAAAATAAAAAAAATGGTCACCATGATGAAAACCTAGTAAACAGGCATCTTGGTGAAAACAAAAAAATCAAAAAATGCAAAATATCAAAAAAAAAGAAGGAAAGAGAAATATTTTGTCCAAAAGTGAAAACCACTTCGGTGGCACTTTGGATAAGTAACATGGTGTAAACCTAGAAAATAGGCACCATGTGTAGTCAGTCTATGCTCCTCCATCTACTTTCACTCCATATGTTCTTTCATCCTTTCCACTCATCCATTTTTACATTCCACTTGTCCATAATAAAGCTTTGACATCCTTTCCATGGCCTGAGAACCATGAAAATTTGTTATCTTGATCATCCTTTTCCTTCGTCTGTTACTTCCCCTTATGCATAATAAATTGTTCCTACAACTGACTGGGATAAATTCCTTGACTTACATCTATATGGGAAAATAACACATGGTATCAACCTTTTTAATCATCAAAAATTAAAAAAAAATAACAAAATCATAAAAAATCCAAAAAAATCATACAATCATAAAAATACAAAAAAATCATGAAACCATAAAAATCCAAAAACATCATAAAACTTCCAAAAAATAGAGTCAGTGTCCAAGTCCAAGTTTGAGTCAGTTTGTGTTAGAGTGGTAGAACTACGTTGTCTCAGCACATTTTATATGTAGGAAAGACTCATCTTAAATGATCCCCTAAGACATTAGGTTAGTCCTTGTAGGCTGTCCAAATAAAATCATGACTCCGTATTTTATCAAATAAGGAAAATCCAAGTTGTGTCAAACTACAAGGTCTCTACATGTATAACATAGGAAATGCCATCAATTGATGAGACCTCGAGGCTACCTAGGTTCATCCCTTAGGGTTTGTTGAGTCTAGTCGTGTTCTTGGTCCACAAGAAATTATCATTCAAACCAAATCATGAATCAATAGACAAACATAACCAATTTTTTTTGATTAATATAATCAATATTCACATCAATCCATCATCTTATCATCACTGGTCCTATATTGGAATGGGGCATTATGTCATTTCTCTCATTCAATAATGTCTTTGTCTTTTGTCAATATGTGTGCTTCCTAATATTAGACTTTTTCAATTTGATCATTCACCTCAAGTACGATGTGTCTTTCTTACAGTTAGGTTCCTTGTCAACACTTGTCACTTGGTCAAATTTATTAGATGTGTCATTTTCCTTAAACATGATGTATCTTTCCTAAAATTGGTATTGTCACATCACTTGGTAATATTAATCAATCTTTTCAAACTTGTCAATCAATCTTTCCTTAATCAATATATGTGCTTCCTAAAGTTAGGTGCAATCAATCAACTTTCTCGACTTTATCAATCAATCTTGTCATATTGGTCAATCAATCTTTCCTTAATCAGGGTATTTCCTTCCTAAGTTTAGGCACAGTCAATCAAATCAAAATTTTCAACACTTGTCTGACTTATCAATCAATCCTTGTCAACTTATCAATCAAACTCGATCATCTTGGTCAATCTAATCAATCATATCAAGCAATCTTATCAAAACTATTGGCAACCATTGTCTCTCTGGAAAACACTTTGTTGGTCTAGATTTTCCTTCTCTTTTTGATTAATTTCAGGTCATGTTACTAGTTACCTCGAGGATGTTCTATTAAAGTATTTAGAGGGATGATGATTTATCATGACCTCTTTTCTTTATTTACTGCCTATGGTTTGTCTCGAAAAAAAGACTGGGATAATTGGGTACTTAGTATGAGCTAGGGCATTCCTTGTCTATTGAATTTGTCTTTATATTGCTTATTTCTCCCAAATGGTCACCTTTCACACCCTTGTATATGTCATATGATGGTTTTTATGTTCCATTTGTGACATTTTTTATGCCTGATGATGATAAATAAAAAGGCATGAAATTTGGTTCCCTCATCATTTTCCTGTCTAACTTTCCATCTCCATCTTCCTTTTCTTTTTCACAGTAATGTCCAGCTCTTCCACTTCCTCCACATTAACATTTCTTATGTATGCATCTTGATAGAGTCCTGTGACACACAAAAAAATCTTTCAAGCAAAGCATTATAGAAAACATCACTATCATAGATATCATTATCACACTAAGTCACAAGTATTTGCATAAGAAAACAAAAAAACATAGAGAGCATCTATATAGAATTCATATCTTATCACCATATTAGAATCATTAAATTAGTACTTTATTACATTATACACTGCATCATCACATTACACCCCATATCACATTGCATTTTACATCATGATCCATTATTCCACATTGCATTGAATTTCACATCACATGGCATTCCATACATATTACATCATATTAATCATATTATAGGATATCATATTAAACATCACTTTTTTCATTTGTATTAAGCATTTTGCATTATCATACAAGCATTTCATCACATTAATATTAAAATTACATCCACATATGACATCACATTGCATTTATTAAATTGGGTCATTTCTATTTCATTCATCATCCATACATATCACAATAAAACATCCATAATCATAAATGTATTACACCATCATATCACATCACATTCATAACATTAGGTCATCCATATTTCATTTATCATCCATACATATCATAAAAGATCATAAATATTCCTAATATAGTCATAAAAACATAATGATAATGCATATTAGATCATCACATCATCAAATAAAATACATCCATAAACATCATAATCACAACATGAACACCCATTACATAATATGACATTATCATAAAGATAAAAACCATAATCATATAACAATGCATATTATCAACCACCACCAAAATCATATCACATACATCATTCAAAATCATAATGTGTTGCAGGTACAATGTCAAAATGTGTCCAATAAAATGTGATCTCATAGGCTTGATAATAAAAATATCAATGCCCATATAACAACATAAATAGTGAGATGCTCTATCCTGAGCTGCCCTAATCTCCTATCCCTGGGGAATCCCTACCCTCCCTATGTGGTGCATCTATGGATCTATGTTGTGTGGTAGGAGGCCTGTCATATGGAGTTGCTCATCTAGCATCTAAAGTCTCACCCTCACACCTACTCTGTGTCTACCTACTTTGGGTCTAGCTACGTGATCTACCATGTGAACCACTATCAATCTCAACAAACATTGGATCCATCCTCTCAGGAGGTACAAATCTCTCATACAAATCCCTAAATATTGCATGGCCCTATTTCCCCAAACATACTCACTTGCCACATTTACAACAGACCCACTACATGTAGCTATAAAATTGATCATCTATTTATCTATTTCTTGTCAACTAATAACTGCTAGATCCCTCTCAATCGAGAAGGCATCCCTCTTAGCCTTAAGGTCATCTCTCTCAACAATCACTATCCTAAACTTTACCTCCAATTCTTGCAAATGTTCTCATACCATGACTATCCTCTAATTGGCAGTACCCTCATCTTCTTGACCCTCCTTCCCCACCTCCTTGAATCACATAATAATACTCTTGTAGAGAACTCTCTCTACCTCATCCATCTTGACCTCCTCATCTCCTCATGTCTACTCCTCTTATCCACCCTCTTCTCTAGCCTCAACCTCCATCACCTCTAGTTGTGCCACCTCTACTATGAGAAACTCTGTGTGCTGCTCTCCCACCTACACTACTACCTTCATCATTTCCCCCACCTCTGGCTGATCCTCCATCTCTACCTCCTCCTTAATAGGTGGTATCTATCTAACCACCCATCATCCTGCATCCCTCCTCCTCCCTATCCGCGACCATCTTCCCATCCTTCATCTCTGGCTAAACCATGCCTCCACTACGCAACTTCATCGTGTGTCTGCGTCAAGCCCCCCCAATATATATATGCATATGGCGTGTTGGCCACTAGTTGTCAAACCAGTGGAGGTCGAAACATAGCTATGTACTCCCAAGCCCAAACTATCAACAATGTAACAACATAGTTCAAACTTTGTCCCTCTCTATAAGGGATTTCATGAAGCTGAAAATAGAGAATGGCCAATAGACATGGCCCCATGCATATATTGTGCCTAAGCCCACCATCAATCCAAACACCTCTCCCCAGCCTATCGAGAAAGCATGCCTCTTGTGGTTAGGAATCAAAACTCCTACTATCATGGCCCCCATGTGCATACTATGCTTGATCCCACCATCGATCTGAGCACCTCTCCCCAACCTACCAAGAAACCATGCCCCTTGTGGTCAAGAATCAAAACTCCTACTATCAATACACATAGAACACAGTCTAATCTATCATATGTCTTTGATAGGGTCTACCATTTGATCTAATACCCCTAGATTCCAAGCTCTACATCATCATCACACTCATACTCATACAATACTTGTAGCCCTTGAGCAGGGTCGTATCGTACCCGCTCACCACATATTGGAAGCCATAGGATCCTATATGCATCCTCTATGGTGACTGTCACCTCCCTTGTTGGAAAATGAAATTTTCTCATCTCGGAGTGCCACTACTCCACCAATTTTGTCAACATACCTTTGTTTTCCCTAATCATGGGCATATATGTCATGTAGAATAAATTGATCTCTAAGAATGATTGTCTCTCTGCATCACTCAATTGGTCCCGTAGTAAAAAAAAATTGGTCTCACTCCCATGTATAAATAGGAGGTAGACACACTTGAAATCATCAAGAAACCAATAATTTCAATCCATGCCCTTCAATTGACCTATTGAATCTAAGTTGACCAAGTCAAAGTTTCCTAATATGGGGAAAAATTTTAACCGAGCAATTGCATTGCAGTTCTGGCATATGCATCACACATATTTTTAACCAGCTCACAAATTTGATTGCATCGCTTCCCCAAAAAATGCATCATTTCATATTACACATCCATTGCAACCAATCACTTATGTCATTCCTTGCTACAAATGTGGCTTAGGAAGTTAGTTGCGTCACACAATTTTGTTGCAAGAATGGAAAGAGGAATGAAGTGTTCTCATTGATGTCATTTGGTCAACTAGTTATCTACTAGCCTTTGTTTATTCTATATATGTTGAGGATATTGAGAAAATTGTATTAAAAGAAGGTTGCAAGTATTCAATTGTTGAGGATGTTGTTCTGGCACTTGTGAACTATGTTTTTCTATGTTTTGATTCAATTCTGGGAGAATTGTTGCTATTTTATATTTCTCTTTGATGAAGTCTTATGGCATGTGGTTCAAGACTTGTGTTGCACTAGTTCTATTGAAGTTGGTTTTTGGCATTTGGAAGTATCGAGCTTAATTGATCTATGTGTTTTACCCTGGTGTGGTCGACTGTGTGTCAAGCACTATTTTCAAAGTTGATCAAGCATGTTGGATCTATTATGGGTCTTGGTGAAGCATGTGTTTGGGTCGCCCTCATTCTAATTCCACCCAAGGATGTTTGGTGCCAACCTAATTTGAATTTGAAGTAGGATGGTTGACTTTGTATCATTTCAAGGTTGGAGATAGTATAAATACAAAATGTGCTAAGTGATGAAAATTGTACATACGAAAAGAAGGAAGATAAGTGAAAGAGAAGACACAACTTTGATGCTATTCTTAAAATTTGTGAGCTAAGTATGTGGTTGTTTAGTGTGAAGCTTAATGTTGATTTTTTGGATGTAGTGAGTAGAAAGTGAATTCTATCATTCATGTAATTTGATCAGTGATTGTGGTGGAATATTTGTTGCATTGGGGTTGTTGTCTCTCTGTAACAAGTCTTATTTGTCTTCTTTGTATCTCTATTGTAGTGAGTCCTTATTTAAGGTAGTGAGCCTTATTTCAAGCAGTGAGCCTTATCTTAGGCAATGGACCTTTTAATAATTGGTTTTGATATTCTCTATAGTGTGATTTAATCCTCACTATGATTTTTACTATCATTGGGATTTCCACATTAATTTGGTGTTATTGTGTTTGTGAATTTTCATTTGATGGTTAATCACTTAATCAGTTTATGTGGTTAGTTCTAGTAATTGAATTTAAGGTTATAATCTGTGACAACTGATTCATCCCCCTCTCAATTTTGCTATCCAAAAATTGGTATAAGAGCTTGGTTCCTTGGTGAAGAGCTTAACCACTTGAGGAAGGTCCAGGATGACTAAAAAATGGTCTTTGATTATTTGAGGTTTGATGGAACTAATTATGGTATCTAGAAAGTATTAATGGAATAATATTTGGAGTATTATGGATATGATGTATAGAAAGATTATAAGAATCACTATACTCCTCCTACAAATGGCTTGAGTACACCTGAAAAATTAAAGCACATGAAGAAAATAACAAGGAAAATTTAATCTTGAAGAATAGTTTGGTACATTCTAAGTTGATTAAGGTTAAAAATTTGAAGACAACTAAGGAAGTCTGGGATGCTTTAGAAAGAGCACACGATGGTGATGAAAGGGTATAAGAGGAAAAATTATAGAATTTGGAAACACAATTTGATCTTTTACATATGTCTGAATATAAGAATGTCAAAGCCTCTATAAAAGGATTGGATGAGGTGGTGGTTGGAATGCGATCTCTTAGCACTACTATAGATTAAACGAGAACTATAAAGAAGATTCTCAAAAATCTTCTTGTTGCTTATAGTGAAAAGGTGAGTTCTATTAAGTAGACTACATATTACAAGACTTGTCCTAAGGATCTATTGTTAGCATTTTTGAGATCTTATTAAATGAGGAAGATGAATCTAAGAAGTGGAGGAAAAATAGAGACTGCTTTTAAAGCTACAAAAACTAAAAATCCAGATGAAGATAAATTTGAAGAAATTGAAGCTAACTTTGTAAGAAGATTAAGAAAAGGCTCTAGTAAGTATGAAGGTAAAATTCCCTTTAAACTATTTAGTTGTGGAGAAATTGATCACTATGCTACAAAGTGTCTGAAAAGAACTAAAAAGAATAAAGATATGAGAAAGAAAGGAAAGGAAAGAAGATTAACAGAGCTTACTATGTTAGTGAGAATGCTAGTATTTCAGATGAAGATTCAAAATATGAAGATCCAGATGACAATGAATGCTTATTCTTGGAGATTAAAGATGAACCTACTTCTACTAATTCAGAAAGAAAGCCAAAGAAAATTCCTCTACAGAAGGAGGAGAAGGAGAAGGAGAAGGAGAAAAATGAAGGTACAATTATCTCTTCCCTTCATGCTAAACGGGAAAATAATTTTTGGGTAGTTGATAGTGGTTGTTCACATCACATGATTGGTGACAAGAGTAAGTTTGTGAAACTTGAAAAATATGATGTAGGTCTGGTTATCTTTGGAGATGATACTAGTGCTAAAATTTGTGGTATAGGTTTAGTAAGTTTTGATGGCAAGCATCATACTAATGATGTCTACTATGTTAAGGCTTTAAGTCATAATCTATTGAGCATTGGTCAAATGCGTAGAAAGGGATATGATCTTGTGTTTAAGGATGAGAAGTGTGAAATCTAGAAAGAATTCAAAACATTGATTGCTATAGGAAAGAAATTTGAAGGAAATATTTATTAGCTTAAAGGTGTTGATGGCCGATGTTTTATTACTCAAAAAAATGATAGCTAGTTATGGCACAAGAGAATGTGTCACATGAATTTTGATAACTTGGAATGGATTAGTAATATTCAGGCCATGAGATATCTACTAAGAATTACAAATCCTATAAATTCTATCAATAGGAATTGCCAATTCGGGAAGCAGACAAGAAATCATTACAGATTATGAGAATAATCTACTACCGGATTGCTAGACTTGGTTCATATAGATCTTTGTGGTCCCATGAGAGTTCAAAGTCTACTTGGTGAAAGGTACTTTATTCTTTTAATTTATGATTATTCTAGATATACATCGATTACATTTTTAAGACAAAAATCAGAAGCATTAGATAGATTGAAGGCATTCAAGGCTATGGTTGAACATAAAGTGAATTTGAAGATAAAATGCTTGAGATATGAAAAAGGTGGTGATTTCGCCTCACATGAGTTCAATATGTATTGTTGTATATTAAAATGTGTGAATAATGTGGTATGATCGATCAATATTTATACACAATAATTAGCTCAATAAGGCTACAAATATGGTTCAAAGCTTGACACTTCTCAGTCACTTCATATTGACTCAACTTATATGAAGAAAGGTAGTGAATTTAGAAGAGGGTATTCACAGATTGAACACATCAAATGGGTTCATAGATCGACACAATAGTTTGACATATTCAAAATGGCACATGCTCAAACACAACTATTCAATTTTAGGTAGAACATAACTCTACAACACTTAGGAATTTCATTTTATAGGGCCAAGTTACTCCTTTCCCCTATTTAAAAGGATGCAGTTTAGCATTAAGAAATAGTCTCACATAGATTGCAACTAATTCAACTCAGTCAAATCTATTCAATCAGCACATTTTATAACAACATATTGACTTGGCACGTTGGTACATATTGCATTAATCCTCTGCTTATCAACTAATACAATATTCTAAAATCTCATGGTTCTTTTAATCATTAAGTCTAAAATTATATTCACATCTTTACTTTTTCTTGGGAACTATATTATAGTGCACATATTAGCCATACATCAACAAAGCATAAGCTTAATGTATTCATCCTTTATACTTGTATAAATTGGCATCTATTCATTTCATAATATATTTTTAATCGGCATTCAATTACTTTCCATTATATATATATATATATATATATATATACAATCAGCTTTAATTATTTTCATATATATATATATATATATATATATTTACATATATATACATGTGCATATATATATATAGCATTGAGGCTATCTATTGATATATACATATATGTATATATATATATATATATGTATATATATGTATGTATATATACATTCCTCTATGTACACGTATATGAACCTATACATATCTCAATATATATGTATGGATATTTATGTTTGTCACACATATGCATGTATCAACACATGTATACATGTCTCTAATTATATATCTTATATACACATGTATATATACACATTTGATTGCACAATCAAGCACATACACAATTAGTATCTTATTGATAGGAAATATACTTGTGATATATATATACATATACACATACATGTTATATTATATCTTTAATAACACCATGCTCATAAGAAACCCATTCATAAGTGTTCATAGGTACTTCTACCCATGTACTATCATGTACGTGTTTCTTCATGCATATGGTATATCGTCAACATGCACATGCATACATATACATACATTATACATATGTTCACAATATCAATAAAGCATAGTATCATAAGGAAGAACTCATAAGATATAATTAGATAAAAATCATCCAAGAATGCACTCAATAGTAATCAAGACCCTTACTAATGCAAACACATCATACTAAGGATGACTTACAAATTCTCAAACACTATGACTTGACTCAACTATTCTACTAGTGAGTGTGTGTATAATCTAAATTAGGTTTCATTATTAGTTACTTAACCAATCCTTTCTCCTAAGTGATACTTCCGCTCACACTTGGAGGATTGAACATGAACTTGCATCCAACTAACACATTCCTAGGGTAGTCATATGTTCAACAAAGTATATATTTACATAATGTTTTTCCATAGTTATAATATCTAATTCAACCATCCATTTCACATATATGCATTTCATCACATAACATTTAAATGAAATAACCATTCATTCATAATTCATTGGTAACAAGGTACAAACACATGTATTTTCAATTAGAATTCCAAATACATTCACAAATGAAATAATTATCCTAACATAGTAATAATAACTAGGTAAAAGTACAATGGGGTGTGACATGCTCCCTCCATTATGAATCATTATCCCCGATGATTTTATGTAGCAAACATAAATTAAATAAGACAAAAAAAACATTTTTTTTCTCAAGTACTTTCAAAAGCACGTAAAACATGTGGAAAATTTTGTTGTATCTTAGCACAGTCTTCTAAAGTGGGAGAATCTTTTGCATACTGTTCCCACTAGAATTTGCATTGCAGAACCTCCCCATTACGCAAGTGAGGCTTATGTGTTTTGAGCACCTTGGTAGGATGAATTGTTACCACTCCATGGTCTTGTACCTGTAAAGCATTCCAATCAAGTGCATGATTATCACCTAGTATATACTTCTTTAGGTAAGAAACGCAGATAACATTATGCATCCAAGCAAGAGCTAGTGGTAACACAATTTGGAAAGCTACATGATTCACTTCCTCTAGAATCTCAAAAGGACCTACATAGCGTGGAGCCAGTTTGGATGACTCTCCAAACTTGATTGATATCTTATGAAGTTTTACCCTTAACAATAGCTTATCACCTATTGCAAAACTATTGGGACTCTCTTTGCATTTGCATAACTTTTATGCCTATCATTGGATTCAATTAACCTTTTCATAAGAATCTTGAATTTTTCTTCCATTTCAACTAACATTTCAAGCCCAAGATTTACCCTATCTTCAAGTTTATCCCAACTTATCAGGGTTCGATACTTTGAGTGATACAGTGCTTCAAAAGGAGCCATCATTATCATTGAATGGTAGGAATTGTTATAAGAAAATTCCACTAAAGGAAATTAGTCTTCCCACTTGTATAGCTGATCCATACCATAAATTCTTAGTAGGTTCTCAAGTACTTGATTCACCCTCTCTATTTCTGCATTCATTTTTGGATGATAAGTTGAACTTATATTTAATTGAGTCTCGAGTGCAAATAATAAGGTTTTCCAAAACCTTGAGTTGACATGTGTATCCCTATTTGAGATAATTTCTCTAGAATTCCATGTAGTCTGAATACCTCTTGCATGAATTTTTGAGCTATGACATGAGCTCCATCTATTAAATTTCCTAGTATAAAATGTGCTACCTTAGTAAGTTTATCAACAACTACTAAAATGGAATTGTGTGTATTCCTTGACTTAGGAAATCCTTGCACAAAGTCCATATGTCTTTCCACCTAATCTCTAGAATATCATGCGGATATAGCAAGCCTGCAAGATGATGATGTTTTGCTTTCATTCTTTGAAACTCCAAGAATTTAGCCACATACCTAGTAGGATCTCCTTTCATTCCTTTCAAAAAGTATAATGGCTTCACATCTACCAATATTTTGGTCACTTTTGGATGTACCAAGTATGGTGCTTCATGAACTTCTTTCCATACAATATTTCTAAATTCTTCAAGGTCACGCACATACATCCTTCTTTTGTACCTAAGTAATCCATTAGGTTCAATATGATATCCATCATATCATGCATCTTGTGGATTATTTGCAAGTGCTTGCTTAACTTGCAAATAGTACTTATCCTCCTTACATTTTTGTAATACTTGAGCTTAAAAGCTTGTTTGGATTGATACTATCAAGGAAATATGTCTTCTTTAACTTAAGGCATCAATGACTTGATTTTCCTTTCTTTTGGTATTATTGATATTAAAGTCATAATTAGCTACCAAATCCAACCATATTCTTTATTGTGAATTCAAATTAGGATGAGTAAATAGATACTTCAATCCATGATGATTAGTTTTCATTTCAAAGGGTTTCCCTAGCAAGTAATGCCTCCACATTTGGAATGCAAGAACCATCATTGTTAACTCTAAATCATGCGACACACAATTTTTCTCATAGGGTTTCAACTTTCTTGATTCATAATCAATTACTTTCCATTCTTACATTAAAACATCTCTTAAACTTTCTCCCAACACATCTATGATAATAGTGAAGTCACCATCAAGATTTGGTACTTTAGAAAATCATTGTAGTAGTTAACTTCTCTTTTAGTAGATCAAATGTTGCTTGGAAATTTTCTATCCACTCAAATTTCTCCCATTTCTTCTATAAAGAAGTAATTGGAAAGGCTATTCTAGATAAATTTTATACAAACTTCCTATATTACCCTACCAGACCCATAAAACTTCTTCAAAAACATTTTTAGTTATCGATCAATCAAGTACTACCTTGATCTTAGCTGGATTGATAAAGATACCTTTTGGCGAGATCACATGTCCTAAGTATTGCACTTTTATTTGGTATAAAAGTACATTTAGAGAGTTTCCCATACAACTTATGTTCTCTTAGACATTGTAGAAAAATCTCCAAATGGTTGTAGTGATCCTCTTCATTCTTTTGATAGATTAGGATATCATCAATAAAACTAAGACAAACTTATCTAGGCAATCCCAAAATACATTGTTCATTAGATTTATGAATGCTTCTAGCAGATTATTTAATCTGAAAGGTAGAACTAAAAGCTCATAATTCATGTACCTTGTTCTAAAAGTAGTCTTAAAGATGTCTTCATCCTTGATCCTTAACTTATGGTATCTAGATCGTAGATCAATCTTAGAAAATATTGTTCCTCCTCTCATTTGTTCAAAAATATCATCATTTCATGGAAATGTATACTTTTTCTTTATCATAGCTTTGTTAAGAATCTGATAATCTATGCACAACCACAATGTACCACCCTTATTCTTTACAAAGATTACTAGTTCTCCCCAAGGTGGTACACTTGGTCTTATCAATCCTTTGGATAAAAAATTATCTAGTTGTTCCTTAAGCTCTATTTATTCAGTCATTATTAATTGTTAAGGCACCTTAGAAATAGGCTTTGACACTAGCACTATCTCAATAGAGAAATCAAAAATCATTTTTGGTGGTAATCCAAGTAACTCTTCTATAAATACATGCACAATTTTTCAAAGGATTGGATATATTTCCATCATTTCTCCTTTGATCTCTTGTTATTCTTCTAATCCAAAGTTGATCATACCATCTTCTAAATTTAGTTCCTCATTTTCTTCAAGCTTTTACATTTTCACTGCCAATAGCTTACATCCTTTCTTATTAGCCCTAAGTAATTGCATTGCAGAAATTTGATGTATCTTGACTTCCCTAGGTATCCCTTGTAGTATTACATGTTTACCTAAATCATCCAAACATTCTAGTGTTTTGGCATGATAGTCTGCCTTGGCCTTATTCTTCCAAAGCCAATTCATTCCTAGGATAATGTCATAAGATCCTTAGGGTACTACATAAAGGTTTACCTCCATAGAAAATTAAATTAGCTCTACCATAGCTTTGAATAAACATTTCTCCACCATTGCTCTTGTCTATTTTGCATATTTTACATCCCATGACTTTTCCATGTAACCATATTTCCTAGAAATTTACTTTACTATTCTAGGTGAAACAAAAAATTTAGTACCTCCAAAATCTATAAGTATGAAAATGGATAAGCCAAATACTTAAAGTCTCCACTAGAGTCACTTGATACTCCACTTGATGATTATCCAATGTAGCATGAATCTTTTGTTGGAATGTCACTTGCTAAGAAGGAAGTGGATTTCCATAAGGTCATGACCCAAAAGGCTTATAAGAATCCCTACACTCCTACAAATGGTTCAAGTACACTTGAACGAATTAAAGAACATGAAGCGAATAACAAGGCAGAGTTAATCTTGAAGAATCATTTGGTACATTCCAAGTTGATTAAGGTTTTGAATTTGAAGACAACTAAAGAAGAATGGGATGGTTTAGAAAGAGAAAATGATGGTGATGAAAAGGTAAACGAGGAAAAATTATACAATTTGGAAACAAAGTTTGATCTTTTACATATGTTTGAATATGAGAATGTTAAATCCTATGTATAAAGATTGGATGAGGTAGAGGCTAGAATGCAATTTCTTAGTGCTACTATGTATGAAACCAGAACTGTAAAGAAGATTATCAGAACTCTTCCTAATGCTTATAGTGAAAAGGTAAGTGCTCTTGAGGAGACTATAGATTACAAGACTTGTACTAAGGATTTGCTATTAGGGTTTTTTACATCTTATGAAATGTGGAAAAAGAATCTAAGAAGTGGAAGAAAAATAGAGACTAATTTTAAAGCCACAAAAACTAAAGATCAGGATGAGGATAAATTTGAAGAAATTGAGGCTAACTTTGTAAGAAGATTGAAAAAAGGCTCTGGTAAGTATGAAGGTAAATTTCCCTTTAAATTCTTTAGTTGTGGAGAAATTGATCACTATGTTGCAAAGTGTCTGGAAAGAACTAAAAATAATAAACAAAGATATGAGAAAGAAAGGAAAGGAAAGAAGATTAATAGACCTTACTATGCTAATGAGAATGCTAGTAGTTTAGATGAAGATTCAGAATATGAAGATTTTGATGAAAATGAATGCTTGTTCTTGGAGTCTAAAGATGAACCTACTTCTACTAATTCAAAAATAAAATCAAACCAAAGTCCTCTAGAGAAGGAGGAGGAGAAGGAGAAAAATGAAGGTACAACTATCTCTACCCTTCATCCTAAACATGAAAATAATATTTGGATATTTGATAGTGGTTCATCACATCACATAAATTGTGACAAGAGTAAGTTTGTGAAACTTGAAAAATATGATGGAGGTTTGGTTATGTTTGGAGATGATACTAGTGCTAATATATTTGGGATAGGTTCAGTAAGTTTTGATGGCAAGCATCATACTAATGATGTCTACTATGTTAACAGTTTAAGGCATAATCTATTGAGCATTGGTCCAATGTGCAGAAAAGGGTTATGATCTTGTGTTTAAGGATGAGAAGTGTGAAATCCATAAAGGATCCGTAACATTAATTGCTATAGAAAAGAAATTTGAAGGGAATATTTATCAGCTTACAGCTGCTGAAGGATGATGTTTTATGACTCAAAAAAATGACAGTTGGTTATGGAACAGGAGAATGTGTCACATGAATTTTGACAACTTGGAAAGGCTTAGTACTATTTAGGCCATGAGAGATCTACTAAGAATTACAAAGACTATAAATTCTATCAACAGGAATTGCTAGTTCAGGAAGCAAAAAAGAAATCATTACATATTAAGAGAATAATCTACTACTAGATTGATGGACATGGTTCATATAGATTTTTGTGGTCCCATGAGAGTTCAAAGTCTACTTGGTGAAAGGTAAATTATTCTTTTAATTTATGATTATTCTAGATATACATTAGTTACATTTTTTAATAGAAAAATTAGAATCAATAGATAGATTCAAGGAATTCAAGGCTATTGTTGAAAATGAAGTGAATTTGAAGATAAAATGCTTGAGATCTGAAAAAGGTGGTCAATTTTCCTCCCATGAGTTCAATATGTTTTGTGAAGTGCATGGAATAAAGAGAAAATTATCTAATCCAAGAAATCCTTAGCAAAATGGATTTGTTGAAAGGAGAAAACAAAATAGTTCAAGAAGTTGCTAGGTTAATGATCACTGAAGAAAGATTACTGAAAGTTTACTGGAAAGAAGCTAGTCACACTATAATATATGTAATCAATTGAGTTCAAGCAAGAGAAAATAGTACAAAGACTCCCTATGAGCTATGACATGAAGAATTCCTATAGTTAAATATTTCATGGTATTTGGAAGCAAATGCTATATCATAAGAGATGAGGAAACATTGGGAAAGGTTGATGCAAGAAGTGATGAAGAAATATTTCTTAGATGCTCTACTAAAAGAAATTCATATAGATGTTTCAACAAAAAATTGAGGAAGATTGTAGAAAGCTTGAATGTGAGGGTTGATGAAAGAGTGAAGAATTCTATTGACATTGATGGATATGTGTTTTATGAACATGACTATTCAAGAATAGAAGAAATTATGGAAGAACATGATATAGATGAGTAGAAAGAACATAAAGAATAGAATGAATAAGAAGAACATGCTTCATTAATGTCCCCTAGAACACCGGAATATGTACAAAGGAATCATTCAAAAATTCAAATTATTGGAGACAAGAGAAAAGGTGTTTTGATTAGAAGCAAAGTTGTTGCTAAGGTAAATTTGTGTTTATTCTCTAAAATTGGGCAAAAGTCAGTAAGTGAAGCTTGTGAGGATGAACATTGGAAGGAAGAAAAGAAATAAGAAATTTTGTAGACTGAAAAGAATCAAACTTGGGAATTGGTCTCAAGATCGATAGAAAAGAAATCATTGGATCAAAATTGTTATTCAAAAACAAGATGAATGAGAATGGGAAATTTGTCAAAGAAAGGATTATTTGTAAAGGCTACTCACAAGTGGAAGGTATGTATTTTCAGGAAACTTTTTCCTCGATAGCAAGAAGGAAGCTATAAGGATGTTCTTGGCATTAGATGCTTATAAATATTTCAAATTCTATCAGATGGATGTCAAGTCAGAATTTTTGAATGGTGAACTAGATGAAGAGGTCTACATGGAACAACCAGAAAAATTTCAGTTAATAGATCAACCAGATATCATTTACAGATTGGAGAAAGATTTATATGGACTAAAGCAAGCTCCTAGAATAGGTATGCAAGGATAGATAAGTATTTGAATCAACAAGTATTTAAAAAAGGTACAATAGAAAGTAATTTTTATTTCAAGACTGAAAATGAAAAAATATTGATTGTAGTTGTATATGTTGATGACATTATCTTTAGAGGAAATGAAAAGATTTGCAAGATGTTTGCGAAAGAAATGCAAAAAGAATTTGAAATATCTATGTTTGGTGAGATGAATTTCTTTCTTGGATGTAGATTGGTGGCATGTTTGAGTAAGAAGCAAGATTCAGTCTCTTTGTCTACTACTAGAGCTGAGTATATTGTTGTTGCATCTTTCTATACACAAGTTTTATGGATGAAACATACACTGAAATATATCATAGTGCTGCATGATGATCCTATTTCTATCTTTTGTGATAACACAAGTGCAATTATCATTTCAAAGATCCCTATGATGCACTCAAAAATGAAGCATATATCTATCAAGCATCATTTTTTAAGAAAAAAGGTCATGGAGAATGAAGTCAAGCTTGAGTATGTTTTGACAAAGGATCAGATTGTGGATATATTTACAAAGTTTCTTTCTAAAGATACTTTTGAGTATCTTTGGGATAAGCTAGTGATTATTGCCCCTCCTTTTACAAACTAATATGCATTTGGAGATGAATCATTCTAGTGGATTCATAGTTCTATCTCTTTGGACTGATGTTTTTGGTGGTTACCTCTTAGGGGGAGTAGGTGGATTTTCTAAGTGTTGTCATTATGAGTATTCTATTTTCTTTTCAAATGGAGTTTCAATGCACATGCCTTTTGGATTTTTCATTGATGTCAAAGGGAGACAGAGAGAGAGCATGTGAAGAAAAGAAAAAAAGGGAGAGAGAGAGCACATGAAAAGGAAATGGAAGTCAATAAGAGAAAGTAGGTAATGATGAAGATGATCTTCTAAAAGGGGAGAAGAAAAACGAAAAAACTTGAGAAATATTTTCAGAACTAGTATGGTGTCTTTGATGGGTTTTCACATCATGTGTTGCCATTGCAAAGGGGGAGATTGTTGCAAGAATGGAAAGAGGAATTAAGTTCTGTCATTGATGTCAACCAATTAGTTGGTTATCTACTAGTTGTTGATTGTAAATGTTGAGGATATTGACAAAATTGTACTAAAAGAAGGTTGAAGGTATTTAGCTGTTGATGATTTTTTTTGGTGCTTGTGAACTATGCTTTTCTATGTTTTGATTGAGGTCTGGGAGAATAGTTACTTGTATGGATTTATCTTTAAAGAATTCTTATGGCGTGTGGTTCAAGAGTTGTGTTTCCCTAGTTCTATTGAAGTTGTTTTTTGGCATTTGGAAGTATCAAGCTTAATTGATCTATGTGTTTTATGCTAACCGATGTGTTTGATTGTGTGTAAAGCCCTATTTTTGAAGTTGATGAAGTGTGTTGGATCTATTATGGGTCTCGATGAAGCGTGTGTTTGGGTCACCCTCATTATAATTCCACCCTAGGATGTTTGACACTAACCTAATTTGAATTTGAAGTTGGATGGCCGACTTTGTATCTTTTCAAGTTGGAGATAGTATAAATACAAAATGTGCTAAGTGATGAAAATTGTACATAAGAAAGAAGGAAGATAAGTGAAAGAGAAAACACAAGTTTGATGCTATTCTTAAAGTGTGTGAGTTAAGTGTGTGGTTTTTCAATGTGAAGCTTAATGTCGAGTTTCGGATGTAGTGAGCAGAAGGCTAACTCTATCATTCATGTGAGTTGATCAGTGATTGTGGTGGAATCTTCATTGCATTGGGATTGTTGTCTCTCTGTAACAAGTCTTCTTTGTCTTCTTTGTATCTTGTGGTAATGAGCCCTCCAAGTTGTAGACTTGTGGATAGTGAGTCCTTATTTTAAGCAATGAGCCTTAAGCAATGAGCCTTATCTTAAGGAGCCTTTTGTAATTGGTTTTGATATACTCTATAGTGTGAGTTAATCCTCACCATGGTTTTTCCCTCATTAGGTTTTCCATGTAAATATAGTGTTATTTTTTTTGTGCATTTGCATTTGATGGCTAATCACTTAATTAGTTTATGTGTTAGTTTAGGTAATTGAATTTAAGGTTATAATTTTTGACAACCGATTCACCCCCCTTGATCAGTTGTTTGATCCAACAAATTTTGTGCATAACATCACAAATGATTGTGCCCTAACCCTACTACAATTATGTCATGCTAAGATGATTGCAGTGAACAACTTAACGAATGCATCAAATGTGCATTTAATTGCATTGCAAAATTCTGTGACACAATTGCCAAATTAATTCCTAACCTAAATGCATGCAAAACAAAAAAATTAAAAGATGGGTTGTTGGTACATACTAGGGTGGGTGCTCCCTCAGGTTGGAAATACCTATAGATCTGATATGTGTGGTGGGTGGCCTCTGGAACTAGAGACATATCTATAACTATATCACTTAGATCTCTCAAACTTTCTAAATTTGGAATGTGAAAATGACCCTTTTTCAAACTCAAATTGCTATTTATAGGTTCAAAATTATGTTTTTTCACTAGGCTTGTCTATTGGGCACACCTTTTGATGCCTTTGAGCTCAAATTTGAACCCTTCATCGATCTTAAAACTCAATTCCATATTCACCATCAGATTCCCGCCCATCAATTTGCCTTATCAAGATAATTTTCCAAAATTTTTGATTTTTTTTGAAAATTTGTCAAATTTTCCCAAGGGGGCATACCTGTACCCTAATTTCACTAGGGAATCTTGGGGCATCTCTTGACTTAATTTCTTTGACACAATGTAATAAATTTCATTGTATCAAAGAGGGGTAAAATGTAGACACTAAAAAATGTCCTAAGTCTATGAGCGTCATTTTTCTTGGTCGTTGTCCTCCAATAATTAAATAGTTTCAATTATTTGATTATTCTTGATTGTATTCCTCTATTAATTAAATAACTTTTAATTATTTAATTAATTCACTTTCTAATTTTTGTTATATCCTGATCAATTAAAATAAATTAATTATGTCACTAACACTCCCTTTCTTCAATAATTAAATAAATCATTATTTATTTATTTATTTATCTTTTATCATTCACATATAGTCTGATAATAATAATAATAATTTGTCTATGTAATTGACTTTTCTTTCTTCTATAATTAAATAATTTTCAAGATTATTTAATTATGTGTCATTTCCCTCCCCATTAAATAATTAATTCAAATTAATTATCTGATGCCTAATTTCCATCTTTGCCATTTAATTAAATTAATTTTATTGATGGATTTAATTAATTCTCATTTTTCATTTTCCTCAAATAAATAATTCGAATGAATTATTTATCCTCCACTTGTCCATTTAATCCATTTTCCCCTTTTCCCTAATAAATAATTTAAAAAATATATTTATGCCTCCCGTTTGGTCAAAGATGCCTTCCTCATTAATCTCTATCATTTCCTTTATTTATGTCATAGACGTCAGTGTCATAGCCTTCATTTCCCACCTCTTTTTGGTGCATCAATTCTTGACCATTGATGTTGGCATCTTGCTAGAGTTTTGATCTTGACAATTTGTTTTGTAACCTCCCTCTCATGAATCATCATTTGTTGATCTTGGAATCTTTCTAGAAGATCAATCTCAGTTGTTTGTTTGAATTGTTGTCTATAAAAGTATCCTTCCTCTCCCATTTTTTCCTTAATAACCATTTTGTCTCCAACCTTCTACTTACAATTTGCAGGTATTTGGAAAATTACAACTTCAAATCTAAGGACAAAGATTACAAAAGGAGAAATAGAAGAGACAAGGGAAAAGAAAAACTACAATGGGGATTGTTTATTTCTATCATTGTTTGTATTCTCTTGTTGGGATGTGGTTTTTAGCTTAAAAGTGTTGGCTATCACTTTATCTAGGAAAGAACTAATTTGACTCCATCTTACACTAGGATCAAACTCATTAGCTATCCAATTCCATATAACTGTATCCTAACTAGTTATTCTAAATTCAACATTCCTAGTACACAATGCTAATGACATTAAAAAACTCTCCTTAATAGGGAGTACATACAAGAACTTATATTGAAAAAAAATCAATCAAAATATTTTCTCTTTTATAATAAAATATAGGTTTCTCTAGAATAAAAAATTAAGAATTTGCTCTAATATAAGCAATCTAATGCAAATCAATAATATGCAATTAACAAAGTAATCATTCAATTCTAAAGATAAAATAGAATAAGATAGAATCACATGATTGTCAAATGCTTATTCAAAAAAATTATAAAGCTTCCTAGCTTGGCCTCCTCTTGCTAACAACTTGGTAACAACTCTCTTTCACTTAATCTCACTAAAAAATCACTCACCAATGACTCTCAACAAAATAATAACCTCTTAATTGAAAATTATAGTGGAACGATAATGTATTGTTGTATATTAAAATGTGTGAATAATGGGGTATGATTGATCCATATTTATACACAATAATTAGCTCAATAAGGCTACAAATATGGTAAAAAGCTTGAAACTTCTCACTCACTTCATATCAACTCAGCTTATTTGAAGAAAGGTAGTGAATTTGCAAGAGGGTAGTCACATATTGAACACACCAAATGGGTTCATAGATTGACATAGCAATTTGACATATTCAAAATGGTACATGCCCAAACACAATTATTCAATTTCAGATAGAATAGAACTCTACAACACTTAGATATTTCATTTTATGGGGATAAGTTACTCCTTTCCCCTATTTAAAAGGATGTAGTTTAGCATTAACAAATAGTCTCACATAGATTATAGCTAATTCAACTCAGACAAAGCTATTCAATGAACACATTTTATAGCAACATATTCACTTAGCACATTGGTGCATGTTTCATTAATCCTCAACTTATCAACTAATATAACATTCTAAAATCTCATGGTTCTTTTAATCATTAAGTCAAATTATATTCACATCTTTACTTTTTCTTGGGCACTATATTACAAAATGCCATATTAGCCATATATCAACCAAAGCATAAGCTTAATGTATTCAACCTTTATACTTGGCCTCTATTCATTTCATAATATGTTTTTAATTGGCCTTCAATTACTTGCCATATTATATATATACAATCGACTTTAATTACTTTTCATAAATATATATGTATTTACATATATATACATATGCATATATATATATACATATACATATATATCAAAAGATAGGCTCAATGCTATAAATATTTATATGTATACGTATATATATTTTAATATATATATTCCATGTCAATCAATTATGTATACATTTTATATTCAAATGAATGAGATCAAGTTAATATTCATGCAATAATAATAATATTGACTATATATATGTGTATGTATTCCTCTATGTACATGTATATGTACATATACATATCTCGATATATCTGTATAGAAATTTTTGTTTCTCACACATATGCATGTATCAACACATGTATACATGTCTATATGTATATATCTTATATATACACACATATATATGCATTATATTGCACAATCAAGCACATACACAATTACTATCTTATTGATAGGAAATATACTTGTGATGTATATATACATATACACATACATGTCATATTATATGTTCAATAACACCATGCTCATAAAAAAACCATTCATAAGTGTGCATAGGTACTTCTACCCATGTACTCTCATGTATGTGTTTCTTCATGCATATGGTCTATTGTCAACATTCATATGCATACATATACATATATTATAAGTGTTTTCACCATATCAATAAAGCATAGTATCATAAGGAATAACTCATAAGATCTAAATATATAAAAATCATCTAAGAATGCACTCAATAGTAATCAAGACCCTTACTAATGCAAACACATCATACTAAGGATGACTTACCAATTCTCAAACACTATGACTTAACTCAACTATTCTACTAGTGAGTGTGTGTATAAGATCAATTAGGTTTCATTATCGGTTACTTCACCAAGCCCTTCTCCTAAGTCATTCTTCCCCTCACACCTGGAGAATTGAACATGAACCTGCATCCAACTAACACATTCCTAGGGTAGTCATCTATGCAACAAAGTATGTATTTACATAATATTTTTCCATAGTTATAATATCTAATTCAATGACCATCTATTTCACATATATGCATTTCATCATATAAAATTTAAACTAAATAACCATTCATTCATAAGTCATTGGTAACAAGGTACAAACACATTTATTTTCAATCAGAATTCCAAATACATTCACAAATGCTATAATTACCCTAACATAGTAATAGTAACTAGGTAAAAGCACAATGGGGTGTGACATACTGTCGTCATTGTGAATCATTATCCCTAATGATTTTATGTAGCAAACATAAACTAAATGAAACAAGAAAAACCATTGTTTTTCTCAAGTACTTTCAAAAGCATGTAAAACATGTGGAAACTTTTGTTGTATCTTAGCATAGTCTTCCCAATTGGAAGAATCTTTTGCATATTGTTCCCACCAGACTTTGCATTGCAAAAACTCCCTATTATGCAAGTGAAGCTTATGTGTTATGAGCACCTTGATAAGCTAAATTTTTACCATTCCATGGTCTTGTTCTTATAAATCATTCCAATCAATTGCATTATTATCACCAAGTATATACTTCTTTACGCATTCAAGCAAGAGCTGGTGGAAACACAATTAAATAAGCTTTAGGATTCACTTCCTCTAGAATCTAAAAATGACCTACATAGCAACCAATTTGGATGACTCTCCAAACTTGATTGAGCTCTTATGAATTTTTACCCTTAACAACACCTTATCACCTATTGCAAAATTCTTGGGTACTCTCTTTGCATTTGCATAGCTTTTATCCCTATCATTGGCTTCAATTAGCCTTTTCTTGATAATCTTAAAATTTTCTTCCATTTCAGCTAACATTTTATGGCCAATAATCACCCTATCTTAAAGTTTATCCCAACTTATTGAGGTTTGACACTTTTGGTGATATAATGCTTCAAAAGGAGCCATCTTTATCATTGAATGGTAGGAATTTTTATAAGAAAATTCCACTAAAGGAAAGTAGTCTTCCCAATTGTATTGTTGGTCCATACAATACATTTTTAGTAGGTCCTCAAGTACTTGTTTCACCCTTTCTATTTTTCCATTCATTTTTGGAAGATAAGCTAAATGTATATTTAGTTGATTCCCTAGTGCAAAGAATAAGGTTTTCCAAAACCTTGAGGTGACTCATGTATCCCTATTCGAGATAATCTTCTCTAGAATTCCATGTAGTCTGAATACCTCTTGCAAGAATTTTTGAGCTATGACATGAGCTCCATCTATTAAATTTCCTGGTATGAAATGTGCTACCATACTAAGTTTATCAAAAACTAGTAAAATGGCATTGTGCATATTCCTTGACATGGGAAATCCTTGCACAAAGTCCATATGACATGCCACTTACTCTCTAGAATATCATGTGGATATAGCAAGCCTTCAAGATGATGATATTTTTCTTTCATTCTTTGACACTCCAAGAATTTAGCCACATACCTAGTAGCATCTCCTTTCATTCCTTTCGAAAAGTATAATGGCTTCACATCTGCCAACATTATGGTTACTTCTGGATGTCCCAAGTATGGTGCTTCATGAACTTCTTTCTGTACAAGATTGCTAAATTCTTCAAAGTCAAGCACATACATCATTCTCTTGTACCTAAGTAATCCATTAGGTTCAATATAATATCCATCATATCATGCATCTTGTGGATTATTTGCGAGTGCTTTCTTAACTTGAAAAGAGTACTTATGCTCACATTTTTGTAATACTTGACCTTTAAATTGGGTTTGGATTAATAGTATCAAGGCAATATTTCTTCTTGAACTTAAGGCATCAACTACTTGATTTTCCTTTTCTATGATATTATTGGTATTAAAGTCATAATTAGCTACCAACTCCAACCATCTTCTTTGTTGTGTATTCAAATTAGGCTGAGTAAATAGATACTTCAACCCATGATGATTAGTTTTCATTTAAAAGGGTTTCCCTAGCAATTAATGCCTCCATATTTGCAATGCATGAACTAATACTATTAACTATAAATCATGCGACACATATTTTTTCTCATAGGGTTTCAACTTTCTTGATTCATAATCAATTACTTTCCTTTATTACATTAAAACAACTCCTAAACCTTCTCCCAACACATCTGTGATAATAGTGAAGTCACCCTCAGGATCTGGTACTTTAAAAAATCATTGTAGTAGTTAACTTGTCTTTTAGTAGATCAAATGTTTCTTGGAGTTTTTATATCCACTCAAATTTCTTCCCTTTCTTCTATAAAGATGTAATTGGAAATGCTATTCTAGAGAAATTTGCTACAAACTTCCTATAACACCCTACCAAACTCATAAAAATTCTTACTTCAGGAACATTTTTAGGTACTGGTCAATCAAGTACTACCTTGATCTTGGTTGGATCATTTGAGATACCTTTTGGTGAGATCACATGTCCTAAGTACTGCACTTTTCTCTAGTATAAAAGTACATTTAGAGAGTTTCCCATACAAATTATGTTATCTCAGATATTTTAGAACTATCTCCAAATGCTTGTAGTGATCCTCTTCATTCTTTGAATAGATTTGGATATCATCAATAAAAACTAAGAAAAACTTATCTAGGAAAACCCTAAATACATTGTTCATTAGATTTATGAATGTTTCTAGCACATTATTTAATCCAAAAGGTAGGAATAAAAACTATAATGCATGTACCTTGTTCTAAAATCAGTCTTAAAGATGTCTTCATCCTTGATCCTTAACTGATGGTATCTAGATCATAGATCAATATTTGAAAGTGTTGTAGCTCCTCTCATTTGATCAAAAATATCATCAATGTATGGAAATGTATACTTTTTCTTTATCATAGCTTTGTTAAGCATCTGATAATCTATGCATGACCATAATGTACCACACTTCTTTACAAAGATTACTAGTGCTCCCCAAGGTGGTACACTTTTTCTTATCAATCCCTTGGATAAACATTTATCTAGCTATGTATTAAGCTCCATTAATTAAGTCATTGTTATTTGGTAAGGAACCTTAGAAATAGGCTTTGACACTAGCACTATCTCAATAGAGAAATACAAAATCCTTTTTGGTGGTAATCCAAGAACTCTTTTGGAAACACAATCAAAAAATTTCAAAGGATTTGGTATTTTTCCATATCTGTTTCTCTAGTTTCCATCATTTCTCCTTCTTCCATATCTAGTTATTCTTCTAATCCATAGTTGATGATACCATCTTTTGAATATACTTCCTCATTTTCTTCAACATTTTACATTTTCACTACAAATACCTTACGTCCTTTCTTATTACCCCCAAGTAGTTTCATTGCAAACATTTGATGTATCTTGACTTCCCTAGGAATCCCTTGCAGTATTACATGTTTACCTAAATCATCCAAACATTCTAGTGTTTTGGCATGATAGTCTACCTTGTCCTTATGCTTCCAAAGCTAATTCTTTCCTAGGAGAATGTCACAAGTTCCTAAGGGTACTACATAAAGGTTTACCTCCATAGAAAAATAAAGTAGCTCTATCCTAGCTTTAAATAAACATTGCTCCATCATTACTCTTGTTTGATTAGCATATTCTATATCCTATGACTTTGCCATGTAACTATATTTCCTAGAGATTTTCTTTACTATTCTAGGTGAAACAAAAATTTTAGTAGCTCCAATATCTGTAAGTATGGAAATGGATAAGCCAAATACCTAGTCTCCACTAGAGTCAGTGGATACTCCACTTGACGATTATCCAATGCAACATGAATCTTTTGTTGTAATGTCACTTGTTGAGAAGGAAGTGGATTTCCATAAGGTCCTGACCCAAAAGGCTTATTGGGATAATTCGATGCATAATGGTCTCCTCCACATGTGAAACATCATGTAGTTGGTCCTTTCTTCCTTATAGGTTCACTAGGTTTACTAGCATCACATCCAACATTATTCACATTACCACCACCATAATTGTTCCTTCTTTACTCCCTTCTTGATTCTTTCCCATTATCTTGGGATCCCTTATCGTTTTCTTCTTCAATTCTTGTACCACTTCAAATCTTCTTGGAGTTGGTTTAACTTGAGCTCTCATAGACTTTTTACAATTCCTATTCTACTAGTGGATGGAGATAGGTTTTACGTTTTGCTCCTACTTAATAGCTTTCTCATACAATTGATCCATAGTAATTGCTCCTTATCCTTTGCAAGTATCCTCCTAGTCTACATACCATCATTTATCACCAATTATTTTTTCTACAAGATGATCCTTTTGCACATATTTTGCAGGAGCTCATTCAACCACTTGTTCATTCTCTTCTTGTTCTTCTTCAACTACTGTACCTACATCATCATCTTTTGATTCAAACTCAATTTTTTTTCTGCTATATTTTCTTTGATTTATACTTTCATCAAGTTTGACATTTATGCTTTCAACAATCTTGTTCAGTATCTTATTGTAACACTTGTAATATTGGCTTTGATTTGAGTAACCTAAGAAGATTCCTTCATCACATCTTGAATCAAAGATTCCAAAATCTTCATCTTCTCTCTTGATATAGCATTTTCTACCAAACATGTAATTTTTGGAAGATGTAGGCCTACCAAACCATAGTTTATAATGATTTTTTCCACTATTTTCTCTTAGCACAAATCTATTCTAAATGTACATAATAGTTTGAACTAATTCCTTCTAAAATGTATCACCCAAACTTCCCTCATTTAACATAGCCCTAGACATTTCTTTCACAATCCTATTTATTATTTCTACCACTCCATTTTGTTGTGGAGTTATAGATGTTGAGTATTGTCACTTAATTCCATGATGTTCACAATACTCTTTAAATTAACTTGGTGTAAATTCTCCACCTTTGTCTGACCTAAGACACTTTATTTTCTTTCCAGTCCCCTTCTCTACCAACATTATGAAAATTTTAAACTTCTCAAATGCTTATGCCTACTCCTTATGAAACATGACCCATGCCATTCTAGTATAGTCATCAATCAACAACATGAAATATCTCTCACCTTGCATCCCTCTTATCCTTGTAGGACCACACAAATCGGTATGAATTATCTCCAAGGGTTTTTTCATTGAATAATCCTTTGTAGGAAACTTAAACTTTGTTTGCTTTCCTTCCTAGCATCTTTGGCAGATTGTATTTTTATGTTTTTCTATCTTATTCATTTTTCTAACCAATCTTTTTGAGATTATCTTTACCAAATTTTCAAAGTTTACATGTCCCTGCCTTCTATGCCACAACCAACTATCATCTGCTTGGAAGATTAGACAAGTTTGACCTTTTACATCACATAGATTGTAGAGATTACTATCTATTCTTATTCCTTGAGAATTTGTCTTACCATTTTTCCTTATATTGTAGCCTTTAGAGTTAAATACAACATTGTACCTATTGTCACAAATCTGGTTGACACTACGAATATTATGTTTTAGAATTTCAACATTGAGCATATCTTTAGTCTTATTCTTCCCATCTATGATCAAAATTCCTTTACCATGAATCTTAACAAAATTATTATCACCTAAGCTTAGTGATCCTTCTTTTCTCATTTCGAGTTTAATGAATTTACTTTTATCTCCAATCATATGCTTGGAGAAACCACTATCAATCACCCACAAATCTTGTTCCTTTGCATGCATTGTTGTTTGGGAAATCATAGACTGGGTGGAATTTTTCTCTTTCTCCTTCCACATCTTCTTAGGTTTATGTTCAACTTTCTCTTCCTTTTTCTCAAAAACCCAGCTACCTTTCAACTTTGGAAGATGTATTTTCTTCTTCTCAGATTGAGCATTTGGTATTATCAATTTTTCTCTACAATTTCTAGCTACATGACCAAATATTTTACAATGATAACAAACTATATTCATGTCAACCAAGGGGGAAAAGGGATTTTTTCTTACAAAATTTTTATTCTTTCTTGGAATAACTCTACATTCTCTAGCCCTATGACCAAAATTGTTACAATTATAGAAATACCCATTAAAGTATGATGAGTATCTAGTCATGGGATTTTCATTAGCTAAATGGGAATATCTTCTTTTTGTAGGCCTCCATGGATAGCATGCTCTTGTGAATCCATCATTGTCTGTTCGTTTTTTGTTTTGCTTCTTCTTTTGTTGATCAGGGACTATCTGGTTGTCCTTTTTGTCTTCAACTAGTTTCTTTTCTTCATCATATTTCTTTTCATCTTTAGAGGCTTCCCCTTTGTCATATTTTTCACCACTAAGGACCGATTTTTCTTTTTCTCTAAATCTTTCATAGATTTTTTTGGAGGTGTCAAAAAATGAGCTCTTTCCTTTTTCTAGTCCTAAGCTTGATTTCTCCTTATTAGTTGGCTTTTGCATACTTAACAATTCATCCAGCATGCTTGAACCACCTTTACGTTTCAGACTCTTATTGATCTGCTCATTAGCTTTCTCTAATTCTTTACTTAAGGAAATATTTTTGCCTCAAGAATCAGGCATCTTTCCACTTCAGACTCTAGTTTGTACTCCATTGCATCTTCACCTCTTTTAGCTTCTTCAATGTGTAGTTTTAGATTTACAACCAACTAATTGGATTCCTCAAGTTCTTGAGATAATTTTTAAATCTCTTTTTGAGAATTCTTTTTTAGTTTCTTATTTCCCCTCTTAAGATCATCAAACTTATCTCTTAATTCATCAATATCTTCAAGAGCACTAATCAATTCTCCCTCAATATCAACAATTGCTTCCTCTTATTCTTCATGTGATTCCTTAACTTGTGCATCCTCCTAATCCTTAGTGTCTTTGTCCATGAAGAGGAATTATTTTCCAAATTCTTTCATTACAAGAGCATGATCTTGATCATCATCTGAACTATCACTAGCATCAAATGCGTCACTTTCCTCATGAATGCACAAGCTTTTCTTTTTCTTTCCAAAATTATTCCTTTTAGGATAAAATGATTTCTTCTTTTTTTTCTATCTCCTTGCTTGGAGTTATCCTCTTTATCATATGGATAGTTAGAAGCAAAACGACATATTCTTCCACAATTAAAACACTTAAAAGGAAGCTTACCTTTATATTTTTTGGATCCTCTACTTAGTCTTCTTATGAAGTTTGATTCTTCCTTATCAGTTACTTCATGATCTGATGAAATGATAGCAACCTTGTACTTTTTTATCAGCTTCATCCTTTTCTTTCTTAGCAACCTTAAATTCAACTTCTCTTCTAGAGGGCTCAACATCTAGCATTCTCATCTCATATATTGTAAATATGTCATCTAACTCATCAAGAGTGAGTTTATCAACTTCCTTCTTCAATATTAGAAATATTGGAATCATATTTAGTTGTCATTGACCTTAGAAATTTTAACAAAACAACATATTCTTTCACTTCTATGCCATATCCTCTAATAGTATTCACTATATCATCGACTCTCAGAAGATAGTCTACAATTTTCTCCTCTTCAATCATCTTCAAGCCTTGGAATTTTTCTCTCAACACTCTTAGCTTTTACAACTTTACCTTGCTATACCCTTCATAGATATTATTCAATTTTTCCCAAACATCATAAGCAATTTCACAATGCATAACCTTGTTGTGCACATAATCAGAAAATATTTTCATAAAGGCAAACTAGGATTTCTCATTATTCTCATAATCCTTCTTTCCTACAACATTAGTAGCAGGAGTAGTAGGGATAGTATATTTGTTCTTGACTAAAATCTAAACATCATTTCCAAGAGAACCTAAGTATCCTTTCACAAATGAGCTTTACTTAGCATAATTTGTTCCAGCGAACCTAGGTGGCTTGCTTGAACCTTCCTAACTTTCCATTGTGTTCACTTATCCAAGATCTACCTGAGATGATTAAGCTTATCCTAGGGAACCTAGGGCTCTGATGCCAATTTTTGGAACACAACAATCTACTAAGAGGGGGGAGTGAATTAGTATAACTTAAAACTTTTAATCCTTAAAACCCTCAAGCAGATAATTTTTTAAAATACTTAATGTGCAAATTAGAACATAAACTAATATAACAATCACATGTGCATGAAATAACAACACATAACACTAGATGTACATGGAAAACCCTAAATAGGAAAAACTGTGAGGAAAAATGTTGCTAGGATCTACTGTCCTAATCCAACCTCACAAGTAATGAAGTTCAATTATAATATTAAGGGCTCCAACCTTAATGAAGCACCAACTCCTTGTTTTAGAAGCTACAACTTCAAGGATGCTACAACACCTTACTCTAAGCTCCAACTCAAAAAAAACTGAGGAAACCACCTCTACAAATTTACAAATTCAAGTATGCATAAACTAGTTCCGCAAAACCTATAATGCATAAATTCAGTACATATTTTTCTCTCTATTCACTCTCACACACAATTATAAATAGTTTCAAGTGTACTTTCCAAAATTTGACAAACTGATACAGTAACACACTTCACCCACTGACTGTAGTCTTTCTAAACATAGACCAACCAGTTCATATCTTTGAACTTCTATTATATAATAGAATCTACCTTCATCAGGAAGCAACACAAATCATACTGTAACCCTAACTGAAATTCAATGAATCATTCCATTTTTGGTAGATTGCATCTAGGGTTTGTATGCCATTTTCTCATTTTCCTATGCATTGGATTGAAATTTGAATTGAGTGATCCCCTTTTCCTTAGTATTTCCATCTTCAACCAATAGCCAATAGATTTTTCTCTAGATAGTTACTTGATAATATTTGCAAGTAATTTTATTTGATTATTCTCTTCCTCGGATCAATCTCATATTTTGTTCATTGACATTCAAATATGTGTAAATTAATCCTCCATTAGATCAAATAAATTCATAGTTGTGTTCATTTACATAAGAACTCACACTAACACTAGTGTCTTCCTGCACTGATAGTTCATTCCTTAGTTGTGTCATTTTACATCTACTAGTCGACTAGGGATATACATTAAATTGCCATTGTCAAAGACATTGATTGATTGAACATTGATTTGCAATAAGAATGAAAAGTCAATGAATGATTGATCATCATGTGTCATCATTATATTTTCCTTTCATATGCATGTCATCAATCAATATTTTTTCATTTACACTGTCAATTTTTATCTTATCATCATATTGTTGTAAATTTAGTGAATGCAAATTTATTTTAGCAATGTAGTGACCATCACTGTATCGCTACTTCGATAAGCCTTCATCATCCATTTTAGAAATGTGAAGATATAGATACGATGACCATACTCCATCACACATTGGTAAACTACACACTGAATTCAAAGAGGTTTTTGTGATCCATAGGATCTCAAAAATAGTCTTCGTTGATTTGCAACAATGATGTAAAAGCAACAAGTAATCATTTTCCATATGTCATTCCTCTATCATCCAAGTCATTCATCTACATTAGCTTGCCATGTGTCAATATCCCATGTCATAAAATTTTATTTTCTTCCACTCAAACTAGTCCACCATATCAGCAAATCGGGAAGACAAAAGTCATAGTTTCTTCAAAAATATTATGTCATTTCAATGAGCTTGCATCTCTCCTTATCGCTCCATTGAAAAGAGTCTTTCCAAAATCTTATCAAGATACAAGTGTCTCTTTGATGAGATGGTCTTTAGGTTGTTGAGGGAACTCCAAGATAAGTCCCATTCTAAAACACCTATCACACCAATGTAACTTAACTCTCTTTCTTCATTGCTATGTCAAAGAGACACATACACAACTCACTTTGACATGTCATGGTCTCTTCAATAACATAAAAACTTGATCACCATCTTACCATCATCAAAAAATGGAAAGGAAATCAAGCCATGTCATCCCAAAATTGTGTGGTCTCCTTGATGAAAGGATAAATGCTTATTATGCCACTTAGGAAATATTAACATCAACAAACACTTATTAGAGTAACTTTTTACAAATTTATATTTAATCTCAGATTCAACTTTGCTAAATATTTCCTTTGCATTTCCATGATTGAAACTACTCATTTGAAACTTTTAACATCAATGACAATATTCTTCCAAAAAAAATTCCCAAATATTCATTAACTCACATCTCTCCCTACCTCATATTTTGGAAATTCGTAAGTTTCTAGTCAAAGTAGAGTTGAGGTAACCATCTCTTCTAGAATATTTTTACAAATTCATTCCAAGTAAGTTTCTAAGAGCTAAATAAAGTTCTATTTTATTGTTCATCCACTAGTTAGAGGATTCTCCTACTAACCTGCATGCTCCCTATGTTTCTTTTATGACCTTAGAATAATTTTGAATCTCAAAATATTTATCCATTTGGACCAACCATGCCTCGGCTTCATCCCCACTAGCACTACCTTCAAACTTGGGTGGGGTTATTTTCTTCATATCCCTAGATAGTTCAGAGGCCATGCACTTTCTTTTAGTTCTTTTTGAAGGAGATGGTGATTTATATTTCTCATTTCCATGAGTTTTAACATGGTCATGAGAGTTTTCTCCCTCTTCTTCATTATTTGGGATTTCATTTTCTACCCTATCCTTTACCCCTATTTCCTACTCAATGTTTCCCAACCTTGCCAAGATTTGGTCCAACGTAGCTTTAACACTTGTTGTGCTTTGTATGACTTCATGACTTCCCCTAAGATTGGTCCTAGTTCTCACCATCTTTGAAAGAAAGGATTACACTTGAAGGTTCATCATAGTAGATTTAATCACATTCTATCTATCTTATGGACAACATTTAAATGAGCATTCATGTTTCAAAAACATAAAAGAAATTCACATTAAGGTTGAGAAAATAGCTTTGATAAACACATGATTTTATTCATTTTCAAGGATCTCAAAATCCTTTTGATTACATAGAGTGACTATTCAGATAGTCAAGTGGAGATTATCCATCAAATTTACTCTTAGACACATAACTCAATGAGGTATAACCTACAAACTCTTATTCATCTCTCATTTGTTCATATCTATCCCAAAATGGATAATAACCTTCATATTTTTCATTCGATACATAGTTGTGAGGTACATAACCCTCAGATTCATTACATGAGGAAATTACAATTAATTCTACCAATGGAAAAACTCTAGGGTCTCTAAAGATAAATGTTGGACTAACACTCCCTTCTAAGGGTATATCCCTAGAAAGTGACAAGGAATTAGATTTTTCCAATGTAAGTAGAGGTAGATAGTTGTGTTTAGCCTCCATCTTCATCTTTATCTTTACATCACTAATCCAATAAATAGCATGGATGAAGGTTTTAGTATCACTTAACCAGAAAAAATCATCAAAGTTGGTACCCTCTATTGTACGAACACTGTCCTCTTTTTCCTTCCTGGCTTTCAGGTAGCCCTCATTTTTATTACTTTCTTGCAATTAACCTGAGATGCACCATCCTAACACAAGAATTTCTAAACATTAATCAATTTTGGATGGAAATTATGGTGAGATCATAGCTTCTACAGCTAAACTAGCTCTAATATGACATGTAACATTCCAACTATTCTCACTAGTAGATTTCCTAATTTTTCACTTTCAAGTAAATAAACTATGTTTCCAATCATTGCAATAGAATTTTTATTTCCATAATGGAGAATAAATAAACATAGATGTCATAATAATAACCAATTCTAATTTCATTTCCAAAATAATAATCATTATGATACAATATTCCAATAGTGTAGATAACTACATACATAGCTCAACCAAGCTTCAAAGCAATATATATAGATAGTCCAAGAATCTTCTATAGAACTTCATTATCGAGTGTGGAGGAGAAGCATCACTCAAGAAAATTTCTACCAACCATGGACTCATATGTGGTCCCCCACACATCTATCATATGATAGATGGCCCTTCCCTTTGACAAAGAGATTGGTGAAGAAACCAATAATATTAACCTTAGTGAGCTTAGTGATGTACCCTACATAAATAGAACTTGTAACCCTACAATTTTGATCTAGCATGCATACAAGGAACATGATGGATTGATGTACCTTTGACCATTATATGTATGCATAGGTAAACCTTCAATAGGTTATCCTTACCTTGGTTTTGACCTATTCCCTTTCTAGAATAAGATAGTATCTCTACCAAATGAACATAAGAATAAACATAAGTTACCCTCCCTCCAATGGATAATCATAACCCTAGGATCTAACTCATAAGCTATCCAAGTCCATATAACCATATCCTAACTAGTTATTCCAAATTTGACATTCCTAGTACATAATACTAATGGTGTCAACAAAATATCCTTAATAGGGAGTAAATACAAGTACTTATATGGAAAAAACATCAATCATAATATTTCCTATTTTATAATCAAATATATACTTTTCTCTAATATAATCAATCTAGTGCAAATCAGCAATATGCAATGAAGAAACTAATCATTCAATTCTAAAGATAAAATCTAGAATAAGATAGGATCTCATTCCTATCAAATGCTTATTCCAACTTATTATAAAGCTTCATATCTTGGCATCCTCTTGCTAACAACTCAGTAACAACTCTCCTTCACTCAATCTCACTAAAAACTCACTCACCAAAGACTCTCCATAAAATAATATCCTCTCAATTGAAAATTACAACAAAATGACAACATACTATTGTATACAAAATGGTGTGAATAATGGGGTATGATCAACCCATATTTATACACAAGAATTAGCTTAATAAGGCTAAAAATATGGTACTAAGCTTGAAAATTCTTAGTCACTTTAT
The DNA here is from genome assembly GCA_007258455.2 of Sequoia sempervirens. NCBI lineage: Eukaryota > Viridiplantae > Streptophyta > Pinopsida > Cupressales > Cupressaceae > Sequoia > Sequoia sempervirens. The sequence goes on along the minus strand of VDFB02058242.1, from coordinate 176,323,405 downwards.
ATTGACTCAACTTATATGAAGAAAGGTGGTGAATTTGCAAGAGGGTAGTCACATATTGAACACAACAAATGGGTCCGTAGATCGACACAACAGTTTGAAATATTCAAAATGGCACATGCTCAAACATTTCCATTTGATTTCAAGTAGAATAGAACCCTACAACACTTAACCATTTCATATTATGGTGCCAATTTACTCCTTTCCCCTATTTAAAAGGTTCCAGTTTAGTATTAAGAAATAGTCTCACATAGATTGCAGCTAAGTCAACCCAATCAAAGCTATTCAATCAACACATTTTATAACATATTGACTTGGCATGTTGGTACACATTGCATTAATCCTTACCTTATCAACTAATACAGAAGTCTAAAATCTCACGGTTCTTTTAATAATTAAGTCTAAAATAATATTCATGTCTTTACTTTTGCTTGGGTGCTATATTACAATGGACCATATTAGCCATATATCGACCAAAGCATATAAGCTTAATCTATTCAGCCTTTATACTTCTATAAATCAACCTCTATTCATTTCATAATATATGTTTAATCAGCCTACAATTACTTTACATAAATATATATAAATATACACATATATACACATTTACATATATATATACATATATATCAATAGATAGCCTCAATTCTATATGTATATATATATTCGTTTATATATATTCCAGGTCAAGCAAGTATGTCTTCATTTGATATTCAAATGAATAAGATCAAGTTAATATTCATGCAATAATAATAATAATACAGATTGTATATATATATATGTATGTGTATATATATATGTATATATATATACACACACACATATATATATACATATATATACATATATATATTGTTATATTCGTATGGAAATTTTGGTTTGTCACACATACATATGTATCAACAAATGCATACATATGTGTATATGTATATATCTTATATACATACATACATACATACATATATATATATATGTAAACATTCTATTGCACAATCAAGCACATAAAAAATTACTTTCTTATTGATAGGAAGTATACGTGTGATGTATATATACATATACACATACATGCTGTATTATCCATTCAATAATACCATGCTCATAAGCACCTCATTCAGAAGTGTGCATAGGTACTTCTACCTATGTACTCTCATGTACATGTTTCTTCATGTGTATAGTCTATCATCGACATGTATATGCATACATATACATAAATTCTACATGTGTTCAACACATCAATAAAGCATAGTATCATAAGGAAGAAGTCATAAGCTCTAAATAGATAAACATCATCCAAGAATGCACTCAGCAGTAATCGAGACCCTTAATAATGAAAATACATCATACTAAGGATGACTTACCAATTCTCAAACACTATGACTTGACTCAACTATTCTACTAGTGAATGTGTGTATAAGCTCAATTAGGTTTCATTATTGGTTACTTCACCAAGCCCTTCTCTTGAGTGATACTTCCCCTCACACCTAGAGGATTGAACATGAACCTTCATGATCCAACTAACATATTCCCACGGTAGTCAACTATTCAAAAAATTATGCATTTACATATTGTTTTTCCATAGTTAGTTCATATCTAATTCAATAACTATCTATTTCAAATATATGCATTTCGTCACATAATATTTAAATAAAATAGCCATTCATTCATAATTCATTGGTAACAAGGTACAAACACATGTATTTCCAATCAGAATTCCAAATACATTCACAAATGCAATAACTACCCTAACATAGTGATAGTAACTAGGTAAAAGCACAATGGGGTATGACAAATATATATCTTAATGAATTCATCTTTTATTTTTTGAGTTTTAAAAAATTATAATCTTATTGTGAAAAGTACTTTTAAAGGTTTATTTTAAATTATATATATGTGTACAATTCAATGGGAGAAGCCAATCTCCCAAAAAACACACCAAGAAGTTCAAGCATAGCCATGATAACATAAGACCCAATCCCCCATACAATTGTATAAGATTAAGGGATAAACACTAATGAAATATGGAGACATAAGGTGATGGAGATACATGGTGATGATGGATGAAAATGGACATGCCAAAAGTTTTAAAAAAGAGAAAGATTTTAAAATTACGAGATTTGAAAGATAGGTGTCCTTGTAGAGCTTGTTGGATGTTGTGATTGTGTTGTTGATATGTGTTTGTCATTGATGTCAACAATACTAGCACTTGGCGAATTGAAGGTTGTATATGTCAAGGATATTGAGAAAATTGTTAAAAGAAATGTTCCAAGTTCCTAGTGGAACTATGTAAGTCATGAAGGTGTCTTGTTTTGTATGTTGAAGATCAGTTCATGTGGATTAAAGGGTTTTTTGATGAGTATATCTAGTTCATCCACTAGAAGTTTTAGAGGTCCGCGTGAAGATTTGATCGTGTTGTGAATAGTTGTGTTCTGATAGTATTTTTGTGGTCTCTGTTAGTGTTCTTGATCAATGTTTATGTGTTTCTATTGCTGCAGATATTTCTTTTTTAGTTCTTGTTGATCTTGGATGCTTCTAGATCATGCTCTATCTTTGTGGTACATCCACATTGATTGATGTGCTCATTGTCAAATATTTTTCTTTGTATGTTCATTTTTTCATGTTCTTGGCCAACATGATGATGGTAGTGTGTTGTGGATCTTTGAGGTGAAATTAATTGAAGTCATTTTTTGTTGGAGTTGTTGTTTTGGGTCTCCACTATGTTGTGTCCAACCTTGGTGGATTTGCATTATAAATTTATTTGTAAATTTGGGCCGACATTGAAAATATGTTTTATATATCTTGGCTGACTAAGTTTTTGATGTAATCCATGATGCAGATATATAAGAATGATTGTTTCATCGGTGTAAAGTATGCTCAGAGTTTTTGGTGTGTTCCTATGTGTGTATGTACAAATATAATTTGTAGAGTAGAGTGTGAAGAAGATTGAGTGAAGTGTGAAGAAGTTTGAGCAAAGAGTGAAGAAGGTTTTTCTATGCCTAAATGGAACTGTAATCAGGCTTGTGTAGAAGATATTTTCTAAGTTCACATTTTGGATGGTTTTAATCCAAAATCCTTGTTGACAATGATTCCTCTTTTGTATTTGAGCAGTGAGCTCTAGGTAGTGTGCCTTAATGCATGTACATTCCTCTTATTTCTCATTATCCTTTTAATAGGGTATAATATTGTGGACTAACATCCACCATTATTTTTCCCCTAACAGGGCTTCCACATAAAACTCTTGGTGTTCTCTATCTCTCTGATGTGTTAATTATTTGCGGTTAATTGCTTATTCATTAGATCTAAGATTAAGTTAAGTTAAATAAGTTCATTATTTTGAGAGAATTGATTCACCCCCCTCTCAGTTGTTTGTCCTTTTTTTTTTTCCAATAATTGGTATTAGAGCAGGTTCCTCTGAAGAAGTTTAAAAGCTTGAGGTGATCCAAGATGGAATCATACAAGAAGGACAGCCCTAGATTTGATGGAACAAACTACTCATTGTGGAAAGCTAGGATGGAGTGTCATTTGACATGTATTGGTGAACCTTTCTATAAAATTATAAATAATAGATATGTTATTCTTGCAAGTGGTCCTTCCACTCCTGATGAAGTCAAATAGGATGAGAATAATGTCCAAGCTATGGAAACTTTGTTGAGTGCTCTAAAAGATTCAGAAATGACAAATGTGTTAGGTCTAAAGATAGCTCATGAGATGTGGAAAAATCTAGAAACTTTGTATGAAGGAGATGTACATGTGAAGATGGCCAAGCTACAAAGTTTGAAAGGTAAATATGAAAATTTGAAGATGGGTGAAGATGAAAATATTTATTCTTGTATGTAGAGTGTAAATGAACTAGTGATGGGAATTAGATGTGCTAGTGGTATCCTGGAAGAGGAAGAAATTGTGGCTAAGGTGCTCAGATCATTGCCTCCATCCTACAAAGAAAAGGCTTATGCTATTGAAGAAACCAAATCATTGACGAATGTGACAAGGGATACACTGATTGGTAAACTTGTTGCCTTTGATTTGAATGAATTTGGTGATTCTATTCCTAAGATTGAAATTGCATTTAAGGCTACTATATCCACAAGAAACAAGCAAAGATATAATCTAGGAGAGAGTTCTAGAAAGACATTCAAGTATGAGGAAGAAATGAAACAACTTGAAGATGAAGAAAGAGAAGAAGAAGAATTGGAAGCACTGATTGTGAAGAAATAAGGTAGAGGAAAAGGTAAGTATAAAGGAATGTTACCTATCAAATTTTTTTCTTGTAGTAAAATAGGTCATTTTTCATCAAGGTGTCTTGAAAGAGTTCCTAGAGCTAAGCCTTACAAATCTAGATTCCAAAAGAAATGTTATTTTCTTGAAGGAGTGACTGTTGATGAGTCTGATAAAGATAATGGAAATGAAGATGATTGGGTTTTCATTGCTAGCTATCAAGGAAAATATTCATGTTGCTATTGAATCTACTACAGTTGAGAAAGCTCTTGTAGCCTGAATTGAGGAAAAGGATGAGTGGGTAATTGAAAGTGGATGCTCACATCATATGACTAGTGACAAAAGCAAAATTGTAAGTATAGAGAAGTATGATGGTCAGATTGTAAGATTTGGAGATAACAATGCTTATGTGATTCATGGCAGAGGATCTATTTGTCTTGGTGGTAAGCATAACACTGATGATGTTCTTTATGTTCAAGGATTAAAACACAACTTGTTAAGTGTTGGATAGATGGTGGATGAGGGTTATGATCTTTAGTTAAAAGATGGAAGATGCAAGATATTTGGAAGCTCTGGAAATATAATTGCTTCAGGTAAATAGATAAAAGGTAACATTTTCACCTGAATGCTGCTAGTGAAAGTTGTTTAATTGCTCAAATAGATGAAAACTAGCTATGGCATAGAAGGCTATGTCATGATAATTTTGATAACATAGTCAAAATAGGTTCCACTCAAGTAGTAAGAGATCCACCTAAGTTAGTGAAGCCTACTAGCACAATTTTCAAGGAGTGTCAGATGGGAAAACAAACAAGAGGTTCTTTTCAGAGTAAACAACATCATTCAAATGGATTACTAGAGCTTGTCCATACTGATCTATGTGGTCCCTCTAGATTCAAAAGTATCCATGGTGAAAGGTATTTTATCATGATTATTGATGATTACTCTAGAATGATATGGGTTTCTTTCTTAAGAGAAAAATGTGAAGCATTAGAAAAGTTCAAAAATTTCAAAGCTATGGCAGAAAATGAGAAATGTCTGAAAATCAAATACTGAAGGTTAGACAGAGATGGTGAGTTGACCTCTAGGGAGTTTAATTCCTTTTGTGAAGATCATGGAATTAGAAGAAAGTTATCTAATCCTCGAACCCCTCATCAGAATGGAGTTGTAGAGAGGAAGAACAAAACAATACTGGATGCTGCTAGAACAATGATGATAAAAGGAAATGTGCCCTAGATCTATTGGAGTGAAGCTACAGGAACTGTTGTGTACACTTTGAATGGGGTAAATGTGAATGGTAATTTTGGTAAGACCCCTTTTGAGCTATGGTTTGGTTATAAGCCTATTGTTAGGTATTTCAAGATCTTTGGAAGAAAATGCTACATCAAGAGAGATGATGATATAGGAAAGTTTGATGCAAGAAGCGATGAAGGAATATTTCTAGGTTACTCCACTAGAAGCAAGGCCTATTGGTGCTACAACAAAAGACCGAGAAAATTGATGGAGAGTGCAAATGTCAAAGTTTATGAGGATTCTACTAAATCATCTAGATATTGTGGATATGATTCAGATGAAAACAATACAAAGGGAAGAATGTTTAGACACAAAATCAACTTCAAATTGTGCCATATATTTCATATGTTCCTCTCATTTTGGTAAGTCATGATAGTCAAGAAGTAGAGGCAAGTACAAGTACAAAAGAAAGAGCTAAAGAATTAGAAGTTTGTGAGAATTCTAAAACTCCAAGGTATGTAAAGATAAATCATTCTAAAAATAAAATTATAGGAGACAATAATAAAGGTGTGCAAACTAGAAGAAAGATTGTAGAAGAATATTGCCTAATATCCAAGATTGAACCTAAAGATGCCAATGAAGCTTGCACTGATGAACACTAGATGGAAGCTATGAAGGAAAAAATAATATAGATTGAAAAGAATAATACATGGGTACTTGTTCCTAGACCTAAAGATAAAAATGTGATTGGTACTAAATTGATCTTTTGGAATAAGCTGAATGAACAAGGTGAAGTAGTCAGAAACAAAGCAAGATTGGTATGTAAAAGCTATTCACAAATGGAAGGGATTGATTTTGAAGAAAATTTTGCCCCTATTTCTAGAATTGAAGTTGTAAGATTATTTCTTTCTTATGTTGCATATAAGAACTATAAAGTCTATAAAATGGATGTGAAGTCTACTTTTCTAAATGTTGAGCTAGAAGAAGTATACATTGAACAATCGGGTGGATTTCAACTAACTGATGAGGAAAACATGGTTTTCCAGCTAAAGACAGTTCTATATGGACTCAAGCAAGCCCCTAGAGGCTGGTATGCTAAACTTGACAAATATCTACTAAAACTTGGATTCAATAAAGGTACTGCTGACAACAACTTGTATTTCAAATTGGATCATGACAAAGAGTTGATTATTGAGGTGTTTGTTGATCACATTATTTTTGGAGGAGATGATAATCTATGTATGAAGTTTGTTGATGAATGAAGAATGAATTTGAAATGAGTATGATTGGAGAAATGAAGTTATTTTTGGGATTGCAAGTTACTCAATTAGACAAGGAGATCTTCATATCTTAGTCCAAATATGTGAGAGAGCTACTGAAGAAGTTTGGTATGGATGACTCAAAACTTGTCGGTACTCCCATGGTAACCAGATGCAAGTTAACATAGAATGATGATTCTCCTAAGGAAAATCAAACAAGGTACAAATCAATGATTGGAGGATTGCTCTACTTAACACATACCAGACTAGACATTATGAATGTTGTATGTATGGTTGCTAGATTCCAAGTTTATCCAAAAGAGTCTCATGTGACTACTGTAAAGAGAATCTTTAGATATCTAAAAGGAACAATTGATTTTGGACTTTGGTATCCTAAGGATGATGATCTTACTTTGAATGCATATACTAATGTGGATTGGGTAGGAGATGTAGATGATAGGAAGATTACGAGTGGTGGTACCTTCTTCCTAGGGAAGAAGCTGGTGTCTTGGTTGAGCAAAAAGAAAAATACCATTTCTCTATCTATTGCTAAAGTAGAATATATTGCTGCTAGAAATAACTTTACTCAAGTGATGTGGATGAAATAGATGTTGAAAGATATCAAAGTAGTATATGATGAACCTATTGACATATAATATGATAACTCAAGTGCTATTATCATTTCTAAGAATCTATTGCTACACTCTAAGACTAAGCATATATCAATCAAGTTTCACTTTCTGAGGGAGAAAGTAAGTGAGAAAGAAATTAGACTGGAGTATGTGCCTACCAAAGAGCAGATTACAGATATTTTCACTAATCCATTGCCAAAAGATAATTTTGATTATCTTAAAGGAATGCTAGGGGTGATTACCCCTCTTGATATGAACTAGGGATGCATTAATTTGCATCATTCCGTACATTTCATGATCATATTCTAATCTAGATTGATGTTTTACACGGCTGCTACTCAAGGGGAGTAGTCGGATGTGCAAATATGTGGTTCAGAGCTTGTATGTGGAAATATAATGATTATCTTTTCCATTGATGTCAAAGGGGGAGAAGTGCAATGTGAAAAAATGCTAATTATCTGGGGAGAAGAGCCCTATAGGAAGATCTTGAGAAGAGTTGAGGAAAGAAAAGTCAGAATCTAAGGAGTAAATATTGATTGAGAGTTTGGGTTTATGGTGTTTTTCACATCATGTGTTGCCATCAATGACAAAGGGGGAGATTGTTGGATGTTCTGATTATGTTGCTGATATGTGGTTGTCATTGATTTCAACACTATTAGTATTTGGTGTATTGAAGGTTGTATATGTCAAGGATATTGAGAAAATTGTTAAAAGAAATGTTCAGGGTTCCCAGTGGAACTATGTAAGTCATTAAGGTGTCTTGTTCTATACATTGAAGATTAGTTCATGTAGATTAAATGGCTTTCTACTGAGTATATCTAGTTCATCCACTGGAAGTTTTAGAGGTCCATGTGAAGATTTGATCATGCTATGAATAGTTGTGTTCTAACAATATTTCTATGGTCTCTGTCAGTGTTCCTAATTGAAGTTTATGTGTTTCTATTGCTACAGATATTTCTCTATTAGTTCTTGTTGATTTTGGATGCTTCCAGATCATGCTCAATCTTTGTGGTACATCCACATTGATTAGTGTGCTCGTGGTCAATTTTTTTGTGTGTATGTTTGGTTTTTCATGTTCTTGGGCGACATGATGATGGTAGCATGTTGTGGATCTTTGAGGTGAAATTAATTGAAGTCCTTTTGTGTTGGAGTTGTTTTTGGTCTCCACTATGTTGTGGGCAACCTTGGTGGATTCTCATTGCAAATTTATTTATAAATTTAGGCCGACATTGAAAATATGTTTTATATCTCTTAGCTGACTAAGTTGTTGATGTAATCCATGATGTGGAAATATAAGAGAGATTGTTTGATCAGTGTACAGTATGCTCAGATTGCTCAGTGTGCTCCTATGTGTGTATGTGTGAATATCATTTGTAGAGCAGAGTGTGAAGAAGATTGAGTGAAGTGTGAAGAAGTTTGAGAGAAGAGTGAAGAAGGTTTTTCTATGCCTAATTGGAATTGTAATCAGGCTTGTGTAGAAGCTATTTTCTCAGTTCACATTTTGGATGGTTTTAATCCAAACTCCCTTTGGATAGTGAGTCCTCTATTGTATTTGAGTAGTGAGCTCTAGGAAATGTGCCTGAATGCATGTGCATTCCCCTTATTTCTCATTATACTTTTAACAGGGTATAATATTCTGGACTAACATCAACCATGGTTTTTCCCCTAATAGGGTTTCCACATAAAAATCTTGGTGTTCTTTGTCTCTTTGATGTGTTAATTTTTTATGGTTAATTTCTTATTCATTTGAAGTGAGATTAAGTTAAGTAAATTTAGATAAGTTCATTATTTTGAGACAACTGATTCAACCCCCCCTCTCAGTTATTTGTCCTTTTTTTTCCAGTAGAGCTATCTATGCAACCATCAAGATGGCATGTCCATTAAAGGGATAATTCTTATGCAACCCCCTGTAGGTAATGGTATTGTATCTAGAACCTCTATATGCATCATAGGCCATCACCTCCTCTATTGCATCACCAAACAATAGGTCAAAATCATGTCAGATAATATAATATCCAAATATATCAATATCTCTCACCAATCTCCCATTGGCCGCAATATTAACACAATTAGATGTAGAAAATTTAGTAACCAACCACTTGCTGCAAATTAATTCTTGTTCGCGTGAGCTCCTTATGAATATGGTCTAAAATGTATTCCCTAATGTGGCAATCAAAATCAAATTTCAGGTGCTAGTAGTACAGTTTATACCTTAGGTAGTAAAGTTAGTATTAATTAGTAAAATCTAAATTATTTGATTTTTAAATCAAATGATGTTTAGCTAGAGTGAAGTTATAGTGGTTTGATGAAAGCTATAAACATTAGAAAATTTTTGTCAAAAAATAAAGGAAATGTGCTAAGATTTTTTAGTGATGATCTTATGTCACTTACTCTTAAGTCATATGCAATGTATATGAATTTAGTATTATGTATTTGTTGTCACATTATTTTTTCAGTCAAATAATGTATTTTTAGTTCTTTAGGTATTTTTGTTAGATGTTAAATTTGTAGTTGTCTTGGAAACATGGAAGCATAAAAAAGGCATGTGAATTATTTGATAAAATGTCTCAAAGAAATGTGATCTTATGGAATGCCATGATTGTCATTAAGGTGTAGAAAATTGGACACTCTTGAGAAAAGAGAAAATTTCATGCTTAATTAGACCTACTTTTGGGTACCTCTACATTATTAATTCTTCAAAACAGTATTTATAGGCCCCTAAGACCCATTATTTTTGATCTAGAGGCCCGTCTCACTTGAGAAATCTCTTAAAACCTGACAAACAACACTTAATTCATTCATATCCCAAAAACCTGCCTTCAAAAATCACTAGTGGGACCCATTCGCCACCTTGGGAGAATGAGTCCCCTCTGGTGGGACCCATTCACCAAGGGTGGCGAATAAGTCCCTTTTGAGGGAAATTTCAATTTTGAGCAGGAATTCAATTAATTCAACAAATTTTTGGTGGATGTCAGCCTCTTAGGTCTAAATAAGGGGAGAATTAGGTTTTTATGCTTATAAATACTCATTTATAGTCATTTTACACATTTCTTAGTCATTTTTACAAAGCAAATTCTAAATTCAAGTATTCCACAACAAGTTTCATTAGCAAAGTTGAAGTTTTAGGGCAATAAACTATGGTTTTTGTAGGTCTTGAAGCTCACTTTTTGATCAAGACCCAACATTGCAAAGAGTTCATGATGGATGGCTATGGTGAATCATGGAGAAATCTAGGTTGAGGAGATTCAACTAGCCATCAAATCACACCTAAAGACTTGTTTTCAAAGTGATTCCATCTTCCATTTCCTCTCTATCTTCATATTAAGGTTTGCATTTTGTTTACATTTCATTTGCATGTCATTTATCTCCATTTTTTATTTTTTGTAGGATTTCTATGGTTGAAGTCTTGCATCATTCAAATCACATTTGCAAATCTTATTCTAACACAATAGAATAGGGTTTTAACATACTTCAAACTTTCCTAGTCTTTAACACACTTAAAGCTAAGGTTTTATGTAGATTTTTTTCCATTTAAGGTTTTATTACCCAACTATGGGTTTGACCAAGGAAAACCCCCCATTAGACAACCAATTTTAAGTTGTTTTGCAAGAATTTTCTAAGATCTCTATTTGGTTTTCCATCAAAAAGTGTTATAATGCATAAATAGTGTGTTGCCTAACCAAATAAAATAGTAATATAATTTCACCTTCTTATATAATATAAATAGTATTTTTTTTCTTCCTACAATAAACTAATTTAACTCACATTTAGATGGTATAAGTTTATAATTTTTAGATTACAATCATCCCATTGAATAAAAAAAATATCTAGTGAATAAATATATTATAATAAATTTGTAATAGTTTTTATTTTAATTATTAAGGTTAAATAAAGGGTTTTGAAAGGGCCTAACCTTCTACAAATACCATAATAGATATAACAACAATACCTGTCACCAAAAAAAGGGCTATCAATGTGAAACAACACTAAGGTTGTAGACTGCCTACAACACCCACATGACTTTAACCAAATAACCACATCAAAGGCTACTTGAGTTCAACCTATGAAAACATAAAAAGCTAACAACACCACAAGACCAAAGAGGGACAATAATACATAGTCCCTAAATTATATTTGGCACCCACATTTCCCTATGTTGGAAATGAATTAACAAATTGTGGGGGTCTGTAATAATTTTTGGAGAACCTTTTTTCCTCCTATGTACTATGGTCCAAGAATTAATGTTCAAAACAACAACATTGATAACCATAGGGGAACATTGCCCCCCATATCAATGGAATAAGATACTCCATGAGGATAATCTATCACTGGCATCTCAATAGGATACACCAAAGATAGATGAGCATTATAGATAGAGGCATTGCCACATCTAGAAACATTATAAGAACAAGAAAGATAAAAGAAACACTAGCTAACACTTATTATAATTTGACATAAATGCCAATAGCAAAGCCCGCCTCAGGACTAGATCTTATCCATCCACACACAATGCTCACCCCCATAAGAAAAATAAAAGATAATATTTAGGACAAAGTGAAAATATTCCTACAAATCCAAGGGGAGAGAATGATAATTATGTTGGAGGTCTATCATTTTAGTCTACTTATATAATGTGTTACTTGCTTTGGAGATGTTAATTTATTTTTATCCCAATATGAGTTTTTGCTATCCCAAAATTATAGATTTATAATGAAAGTTAAAATAAATGATTTTAAATTTGATATTTATATTTATTTATCATTATTCCCTATAAAGGATTCTTAATAAACTAAAATAACTTAAATAATAGCTAGAACTTAAGATTTTTTTTTGATACATAAGTTGTGGGATGAGGGGCCCACTCCCTTTATTGATATGAAAGAAAGAGTTACAAAGATCTACCATGCAAATAAGAAGGAACAAAGGAGTAGAACTAAATAAGAAAGTCTGGAGAAACATACAAATGAGCATATAATTGAAACAAGAAATCAACCACCAAACAATTACCACCAAAGAAACAAACAAAGAGATAACCCAACATCCCAAAGCCTAAAGCCTAAATCCTAAATCTTTCTCTTGTTGCGAAGGAGGAGAGCCTCCAGGGTCCTTTGAGAGCCCACCTCCACCACTTCCAAGCCTTCAATGGGAAGCTTTTCTGCATCTAATTTTCTTCCAACCTTGTGCTTGGTCCCACAATCAGGTTTTAGTTTTCTGCAAAGAGATTGAGAGATCCCAAGTTTCTATGGTGGATTCAAAGAGAAATCATCAAAAAAACTTGATTATGATCCTCTTGATTGTCCATGAAGGGAAAGGTCCCCTCTGAATTAGAGCCATCATCCTCTTTCATCTCAGAAGACACAAGGGAGCTTTCAATAATGGGAGCATGCGAAGGGGAAGAGGGTGCCATAGGCTGATCCAAGATCAACACTAAAATACGAGCCATTAGAGGAGAAGAGGGAGCCACAAGTTGTTTTAGATTCCACCCTAAAACACGAGAAGGTTCAAAGAACATTCCATGATTCTGCCAAATAAATTTAGAATCCAGAGAGCCCTCCTTTAGAACCCATTTCTTCAAGCACACATTCGTCACCCCAGTCTAACGTTGAAGGGGGAAAGCATCAATTCTATGACCCAACTTGTTGTAATGGAAGCATCAAAAAGGAAAACCCTCATAGTCTAAAAATTGAGTCCACACCCCATGTGAAGAATGCATCTGGATGGAATGAGAGAGGGGTTTAGAAATTTCAACCAGAGTACTCACTCTATAGAATATGTGATCAGAAGCCATAGAGGTAGGGTCAAGCTTGACACAAGATCCCACCTAGTTGATCAAAGAGCTTAGAAGATCCACATTACGCAAAACCAGAGGAAGATTATATAGTTGAATCTAAATATGAATGCAAGTGATCTTGGATGTGGCCAGATTGAAAAAAGGAGACCATAGGGCAATAAAGAGGCCAAAATTCCCAAAGAACCATGGCCCATTCTCCAAAAAAAAATTACAATCCTCCACCAAGCAAAAGGTAATCAGAAAAAAAAAAAAAATCAAGAGATTCAACAGACGGTGTAGGCATATTACTCCAAACACATTTTATCCATTAGAGAATAGAAGCCACCGAATGACACTTATGCAAACATCTTACTAACATAGAACAAGCACCAAAATCCCTAGCAACTGCATCAATACAACCATTAGAAATATTGAAATCCATAGGATCCTCAGAAAAAAACCACATCAGAGTCCCCAAAGGAAAAGCAATTGTTGCCAGGCTGAGAGTCTAGATTTTGAAGGGGAGGTGAGTCTGAAGAAACCACAAGATGGGAAGTGCTAGGGTTATCGGCTAGGGAGTGAACCCTACAAAAATCTGAGCATTCGTGATAAGGGTTCAATTTGTTTTTGCAGCCATCAACAACATTCAGAGGAGCCACACCAAAAAACACCTCTCCAGATTTTGCAGCCATAATGTCGAGGTCCTAAGAAGGAGGAGCACGAGCAATGGGAAAAGAGGGAGGATCCAACGATGCCCAAGAATAGAGGGCATACCTTTTCCTACCCTCCCCAGACACAACTTAGCGGTCTCCCCATTTCAAACCAGGAGGACGCCGAGTCTTCCCATCCATGATTGTTTGTGCCTCACCAACAGAAAAACAACAATTTCCCTTCACCTTCCACTAAGCATTGACTACACCACTCACGCTGGGAGATTCTGCACACATTTTCTTCTTATTACTAGAACTTAAGATTTTAATAAATTTATTATTTCTATAAATTTGTAAGTTTTCTACATTCCTTTTATAAGTATTTTTCTTTGGTTAAAAACTATTATAGTTATAATTAATTTTCTAGTTATTAATATGTGTACCCATTGAGGATTATTTTGACACACTCATCGATATACAAGTAGAACACCAATTTACCATCTCTCTTGAAATAAAACTAACCTTAAGAGAGTGATAACCCCAAGTTCCCTCATGTAAGATCTTGACAATGTTGGATAATCTAGTGTCTTATGTAGTTGTACTTGTATAAGGTGTTGCTAGTAATCAATTAATCATGTGGTTATTGGCATTAGGAGATCATAAAATAACATAAATAATGCATAAACAAGATGCTTCAATCACCCGTTGCACAAAAATGAACACTTTTAATATTATAAAAAATAGGGGGTATGTGCAGGATCATGATGGGCCAAAATGTGGCAATATGATGGGTATGTGGCTGACGACTATTCTTTTACCCAAAATTGATGAAACGAAAAGGGTTTTTAAAGGAGATTCTCATCTTTCCAACGATATAAATTATGCTTTACTTTGAATTTAATAAGTAATTATTATTCATTTTCTATTCAAATTAGGACTAAAGTCCTTATTGATAGGCTGATTGAAAAAAATCTATAGCTTTCAATTGGTATAACAATTTTTGAATCCAAAATATGCATCACATTCTATGCTTCACATACTATAGGATGAATAAAAGAAAAATTGAATTTCATGAAGTTTTGACCAAGTTAAGGTGGTTAGACATACAAATTTTTATTTTTTAAAAAAAAATTGTAATAAAAAAATCATAATTAATTATTTAGTTGAAAAAAATTACAAATAATTATGCATCACATTAGGGCATGAGTCCTCTACTTATATCTAAAATCTTATAATAAAATATTATCATTTTATTGTGGTTAGGGTGGTCAAATAGAAACCTACTTATTTTTTCCCTGAAATTTAAGTACCACTGAATTGAAATTTGAAATTTTCACCAAATAGATTTTTATTTTTTTAAACAAACATAGTAGTTTAGAAACTATATTCAATTTTCTACAGATTCTATTCTTACATATTTTTGAAATAATATAGATAACTTACTCAAATTTTTACGTGAAGTTGCCTATCTCTGATTTTTCTAATTTTTTTGCCACTTAAGGGCCTATTTTTTCCATTATGATCCTACACATACCCTAGAAAAACTTCCAAACGTGAGAAAATTTATTTATAACAAGTTAAAAATAAGATCCTTTTCTAACTATAGCCTACTCCTAAACTAACTAAATATGCAAAAAAAAGAAAAAAAGAGAAGAGTTTAGAGAGGAAATAAACTAAAAATAAATAGGATCAACTTTTCATTTGATTTACTATTCCTTGTCTTTGAAAATCTAGTGAAATTTTATTAACCTGCAATGCCATGACTAGTATTGACATTATCATAAACATTATAGATGCAAGATCCTAAGAAATTTTGTGAAGATAGAAAATTAATTGCATAAAAATACAATATTACATGTGTAAGTATCACATCATCTTTGAAAAATATTTCATTAAAGAAATATGTAAACATTCAATAGCTTATTGAATTCCACTAGAAATAATCTAAGTTTTAAAATAACTAATGTCACTAATGAGAGGCTAAGATTTTGAGCTAATCCAAGTTAGGCCAAGAAGATTCAAGTTCTAGACACATTAAACATAACCCACCTACTAAAAAAATAACTACCAATATCTTGTTATGGGAAGTATTGCTCATTCTTTAGTAGAGAAAGATTCTAAGAATAACAAATCCTAAAAAACTTAAAACAAATACACATTTAATTATGAAATGATGAAAAAATGCTTAGAATAAAAAATCCTCAACACCTTAATGCAAATTAAATGATTATGGAACTATGATAAGATTCTTAGATTAAAAAATCATAAACTACTTAATACAAACAAAATAATTGTGAAATTGTGAACACCAAAAAAGTAACCCTTCTACTTTTTTTGTCTCGTTTGGGCCCTCCTTGTGATTTTAGCTTAATTTTTCCTTTATTTAATTTTGTAATGTGGATCAAAAATTCACATTAGGTCTTAGGCCCTTGTAAACTGAATAAAATACATGTCTTGCAAAGGTATTGTAAAGTGTTGTAAATCAATTTCACACTTTTCTAGGCTTTTATCAGGCATTTAAGTATAATGGGCCTGTCTTTCCCTTAATTAAATGTTGTAATATGTATTTAATTGTATTTTCACATTAATCTAGAAATTTTTTAAAATAAATGTGGCCTAATCTATTGTTGTAATGTGTTGTTCACATTCACATTGGATCTTGTGCCTTTTAAAGCTAAATTCACTTAATTTTCCCTTAATTTAGTGTTGTAAAGTGTATTCATTTACACTTTCACATTGTATTTTGGGCCCCATTGCATCTATGACCTTTATATAATCATTTATAGGCCTCTATAACCCCATATTGTCCATCCCAAGGCATATTTTGATTGAAAACCTGACTAGATCAATATATGAACTTAATTAATACATTCCCTAACACTTTAGCTAGCAAAATGGCCCCTGTGGAACCCATTCACCACTTTCGGAAAATGATTCCCATCTAGGTGGGAATCATTTTCATAGAATGATGAATGAGTCCCATTTGAGCTATTTTCAAAGTTTGAGCAAGAAAATTTGGGTTTTAAGTTTATTTTTCTTCAATGTCAGCCTTGGGGATCAAATTAATAGACATGTGAGTGGATTGTCTGTATAAACAAGCTTCTAAATAATTATTTCATTCATTCATGTTTCCAATTCAAGAATTCGAGGGTTAAGCACTTCAAGTCTTCACAAGATCATCAAGATAGATTTCAAGATCAATTCTAAGGCATTCAAGGGCACATCATTCATCAATTGTTGTAGCACTTCAAGATCCATCATCATGGAAAGTTTCTAATTGTATTATTTATTTTTCTTCAATGTCAGCCTTAGGGATCAAATTAATAGACATGTGAGTGGATTGTCTGTATAAACAAGCTTCTAAATAATTATTTCATTCATTCATGTTTCCAATTCAAGAATTCGAGGGTTAAGCACTTCAAGTCTTCACAAGATCATCAAGATAGCTTTCAAGATCAATTCTAAGGCATTCAAGGGCACATCATTCATCAATTGTTGTAGCACTTCAAGATCCATCATCATGGAAAGTTTCTAATTGTATTATCTCATTTTCATGATTCATTATCCTATTTTCTCATTTAGTTTAATTGCCTAAAAGGGGTTTGACCAAGGCAAGCCCCTATTCCCTAACAATCAACATTTTCTCTCTTTCTTTGTGTGATTGTAGATCTAGGTTCTTTGAAGGCTATGAGATGATTAAAGAATAGGTTTCAAACTTTTTGGAGTCATATCCCTATTGGAAAGGTAAAAATATCCACAAAAATTCACTTACAACCCTAAAAATTAATGTTTTAGATCTAGACACCTGGAGGAATAGAAAGAGCAGACTGAGAGCTATAGCTTCCACTTTTGATTTTTTTAGAAAAGTCAAAGTGGACTCATTCACCATTAGTGGCAAATGATTCCCATTGTACCTATTTTTAGAGATTTTTGTGGATTTGGATATCCATTTGGCTAAAATAAGCTCTGGTGCAATTTCCCAAAATAGGGATTGATTCACCCATAATGGTGAATGAGTCCCACCAGGTTTAAAAATCAGCATCTTTAGGATTTTAGAGTTCCACTCAATCCTCAACAAGTTTCTAGGTGCACACTTTGAATTTTACATTTTTTTTTGTTTTGTTTCATGATCATTTCTAGGTTATTTAGCATATGTTTACATATCACATTGTGTTTTCAAACATTTCATCTTTTCCAAGTTTGCACTTGGTTGTGAACCCCTCATTCAGCCTTTTCTAATCCCAAACCATATCCTAGGATACCTTATTTTCAAATATTTTCCATTCTTCTTTGGGTGAAGATCTCCAAGGTGTCCTTGAGTGTGAACATTATGAAATCAGATCCCTTTCTTTAACAAGAGTAGCATCCATTTTTGGTGACCAGATTTTGGTGAACCCAACTTTTGAATATCATATTCTGATTTGGAGTCCATCATCATTGCAGATCTTACTCACATTATCTTTTCATTGGTTAATTTTCATCTAGGATTTCTAAATTTTTGGCATTAGTGAAAGTGCATATAGGTTGCATTTTTGCATCTCAAATAATTGAAAATCATCAAAAAACTGCATTTTCATTTAGGATACACATCATACAAACTAAAAAACATAAAAACCACTTGAATATTTCTAAATATTTTTAAAAAAATCCCTACTAGGACTCATTCACCACCTTAGGCGAATCAATCCTAGTACACCCCTGAAATTGCCTTTTACAGCACTAAAAACCTTGTTTTTGTACTTCTATTTGCTACCATTAATTATCTATATTAGTTGGTTGAGTTTCTATTACATTCATTTCATTTGTTCTAGCTTAAATTAGCTCATTTCATGCATTTCTCAATTTTAAATTTTCATTTACAACATTTCCTCTTTTAGGTTGTTACATAATGTAATCAAAAAATTATATTGTTTCACATCTAAAAATTGCATTTAAACATCCTACATTAAGTCATTGCATTGCACTTTACTTACTTTTTCATGATAGCATGTTTTCTTTCAAGTGGTGTGGCTTTGATATGGTTAAAAATGGATTGCATAAGTACAACATCCCCCCTTATGAGTTCAATTTAGATTACAACAATGAGGAAAATGTTAGTCATAATTATCATAAAACCATTGATATAGTCTTTAATATTACATTTCCCATTGGTGAACTTGGTAGTGTAGACAATCATAACAATCATACTTGTTCTTGTCCTGATGCTTCTCCTATTATTGATGAAGGTATATTGGTGAAAAAATATACAAGCGTTGAGGGTCTTGATTGTCCCACTCCTCATTCCCCTTTGGAATAAATTAGAAAACAAGAAGATGGGATCATTTCCACCACTTGGCTTATTCCAAATCCATCTCTCAATAGCCCCCTACTTGTAAGAAGGCTTTAGTAAAATAGGATACCATTGTGAATGATCATGAAAATCATATTTATCAGGAGGACATGTGATAGGGAGTGGGGTTGGAGGAATCAATCATTGACTCCTACTTTAGGCCTTTCCTTGTAAGACCTCCTTGGTGTTCTGCTTCACCATTCTAACCTATAGACCCCTATTCATGACAAGGTGCCCCTAGTTTGTCTGACCAACCCCTCTTCAATCAATAAGTTGTCCTTTTACCAAAACAACCTTGGTGCTTTCCACATTCTCTCCATTGGACCTTATTCTTCTTTAAAGACCAAATATCCACAACCTTATGTTAGTTTCTTGTAGGGGTGTGTAAATGCTATGATGGCTTCAAGATGATCAAATGAGGGTTCTTGTTCCATCCCAAGACTCCAACTAACCATCGCTTCCACAAAATTCTCTCCTAGGGTTTGGAAAGGCTATAAGCCTTGAGCCCCCAATTAGGCCTCTGAACAGAGGTAAAATAATTTTCTCTTATAAACCCACAAAATGACTTAGGTTCTTTGTTTATAGTTTGAGTTTCTCATGTCTATGCCTCAAATATTTTTAGGGTTTTAGCCCTGTACAGGCCGTACACTGTCCATATACAAAAATGGTCAACAACCCTAGGGTTTTAAGTTGCTCAAAGCTGTTTGTAGACTGTCAAAAAGTTCTCCCACTAAATGAATTGATAAACCCTCTTCCTAATCACCATGCATAGTAAATACCTTCCACTAAATTCTCCAGAAAGAATCTCTCCAAGATCTCTTTTCCCCTGCAAGTTATGGATCTTTTACTTCAAGTCTGCCCTAATTGGACCTGCACTGGCTCACCTAGGGCATCAATTTGCTAGCATCCACAGAACTCAAAAAAAACCTACAAATTAACATATTTACAAGCATGGTGACTAGGAACTATTTCCAAAGGGCCGTATAGTTGTATGAAGGAAAAGTGCTCTAGAACCACATTTTCAAATAAATAGTCTATTTTAGACAAGAACTTGAGTAGAAACAAATTATTTACAATAAATGCTTATAAATGCAACAAATAAGCTATCTAATCTCACTCAAAACTTGAAGACAACTAGAACTACATTGTACAGACCATAACAATAACAAACTAATCCATAGAAGGTATGCCAAGATATAAAAGTTCAGAAAATATAACTCAAAATGCTATTTTTTTCTCTATTCACACAAAATTTCAACAAATTTTATTGTTCTTCCAACCTTGCTCCTGGGTCAAGGTACCCATGAAATAGGCTTGGAAATAGTTAGTTTTCTTTTAACAAGCCTAAGGATGACCAAAAGGTTAATGTTGTAAAACATAGTGTGTTTTCCAACCTTGGTCCATTGTTTTGAAAACAAACAAGATAAGCTTCCAAAGATTACTCAACTTTCACCACTTTTTACTTAGGGAGAAAAAACCTCAACCACAAGCAAGATGGTCAACATGACCTCACACAATAGAACAAAAATTATAACTTCAACCAAAACTTCAATAAACCTTGAACTTTGTCAGGTGCTTCTGCACCATTCTCCCCCTCTCAACACAAACAACCAAGGAACTTTAGGAGAGATCAGAGACATATCAATGCCTTGTTTCTTAAATTCTACCTCTTCTACCTAGGTAGCTTCAGATTCATGCCTGTTCTTCCATTTGACAAGATTCTCCATGTACACCTTGTGCCTTGTAGTCTTTTTTACTCTTGACTCCAAGATCTTCTCTGCTTGTAGCTTGTCTGGAGTTTGTAGCATCATGTTGCTAACATCCTTGAATATCTCCTTACTGTCCTAATCCAAATCCTTGACTGTGCCCTTGTACTTGATCAAATCAGCAACATTGAACATAGGTGAGATCCCTAGATTAGTAGGTAACTCCACCTTGTATGCATTCTATCCATACTTGGCCAATACCTTGCAGGGACCCACTCTCTTCATCTACAACTTGGTTGACATTCCTTTCTACAACCTTGATTTGTTAAGGTGGACCATAACATAGTCCCCTACTTGAAATTGTACATCCTTCCTTGACATATCAACTTTCTCCTTCAACTTTTGGGTTGCTGTTATGACTGTTTTCTTGACCTGCTCCTGAATCTCCTTCATGGTCTAGTAAAGTCCTTTGCATGTCCACTCCTATTCTCCATAGATCCAAGGTCTCTGAGCTCACAAATGTCTCTTCGATGCATTCCATACACAACCTCAAAAGGACTCTTCCCTGTTGTCCTATTGACACTATCATTATAAGCATATTTAGCTTGGGAGATAACCATATCCCATGTCTATCCATACTCCTTGGTTAGAAACCTTAGAAGATTACCCAAAACTCTGTTAACCACCTCTATTTGACCATCAGTCTGAGGATGGTAAGCTAATCCAAATGACAAATTTGTACCCAATCTGCTCCGTAGAGTCTTCCAAAAGTGACTCATGAACTTCACATCTCTATCATAAACAATGCTTAGAGGTAAGCCATGGATCCTGACAACTTCCTTGAAGAAAAGATGAGCTATGTAGCTGGCATCATGAGTACTTTTGTAGGGAATAAAATGACTCATCTTGCTAAATTTGTCTACCACAACATAAACACTGTCAAACCCAATCTTGGTCTTAGGAAGACCTACCACAAAATCCATGCTCACATAGTCCAATGGTTTGTTTGAAATGGGTAGGGGTTGATATAAACCAGCATTGCTAGCTCCTCCCTTAGCTTTCATGCATACAACACACTATTCCACATACCTGCTAACATCTCTTGCGAACTTAGGCTAGTAATAGAACCTTTGAACTAACTCTAAGGTCTTATTGATACCAAAATGTCCACTAAGACTACCATTATGCTTTGCTTGAATCAGGTTTTCCCTCATTGACCCTCTTGGAACACATAACTGATTACCCTTAAATAATAGTCCATTTTGCAATGTATACTCAGAATAGTGGCTATGAAAATGATTCTCAAAATCAGAACATACCATGTAAGCTTCTGAGAAGTCTTCATCTTCACCATAGAGGTCTTCGAAATTCTCTAATCCAATGCTCTTCAGCTGTATCTCCTGCACTGTCAACAATCTTCTGCTTAATGCATCTACCACCTTGTTCATTTGTCCCTTCTTGTGCTTGATAGTGAATGTGAAGGCTTAGATGTATTCCATCCATTTCAAATGCCTATTATTTAACTTCTCTTGGGTGTTGATATAACTAAGTGCTTGGTTATCAGTAAAAACCACAAACTCTTTGGGTAACAGATAATGCCTCCACTTCCTAAGGGACTACACTAAAGCATATAATTCTAGATCATAGGTAGAGTACTTTTGCTTGGCTTCATTGAGATTTTCACTAAAGAATGCCACAGGCCTATCTTCTTGACTAAGTACTCCTCCTACTGCTACTCCACTTGCATCACACTCAACTATGAACAACTTGTCAAAACTAGGAAATACTATAATTGGTTGAGTTACCACTTCTTGTTTCAATTTCTCAAACCCTTTATCAGCCTCTTGAGTCCATGTAAACTTTGTTTTCATACCATCCTTGATTGTATCTAGGACTTGTGCACATATACCACTAAAGTTCCTTATAAATTTTTTGTAAAATTGGGCCAATCCATGAAAGCTCCTTACCTCTGTTGGTGTGGTTGGTGTAGGCCAGTTTAGGATGGCTTCCACCTTGCTTGGATCCATCTTCAACATTCCTTTTGGATACTAAAAAACCCAATTAGACAAGCTCTTGCTTGAAGAACTCCCATTTCTCAATATTGATTGCCAACTTCTCCTCTTGCAACCTTTTAAGAACCATCTCCACATGCTTGAGGTGTTCTTCTGTTGTCTTACTAAAAATTAGTATGTCATCAAGATATAGTACGACAAAGATCCTTGTGAAATCCTTAAGCACTTCATTCATGAGTCTCATGAATCTACTAGGGGAATTTGAGAGGCCAAATGGCATCACTTTCCACTCAGATAACCCATCATTTTTCTTAAAAGTTTTCTTCCACTCATCTCCATCCTTAATCCTGATTTGATGGTACCCACTCTTGAGGTCCAACTTAGTGAAGTACTATGCTCCTCAACGACAATCCATTAAATCTTCAATTATGGGAATTGGGAACCTATATCTAATTGTGAATCTATTTATTGCTCTAGAATTAGTACAAATCCTCCACTTACCTCCCTTCTTGGATGCCAAAACCACTGGTACTGCACATGGGCTGATGCTCTTTTGAATCAATCCTTGATCCAACAATTCTTGCACTTGCCTAGCTACCTCTAGGTTCTTCTCTGGTGTAAGCTTGTATGCTAATTTGTTAGGCAATGAAGCCCCTAGTATGAAGTCAATTTGATGAATTATAACTCTCTTTGGAGGTAAGGTTGCAGGTGTACCATCACTTACAATGTTCTTATATTTTTCTAGCAGCTTTTGGACTGATTCTGGTATGACTATCTTTTTAGTCTCTTCTTCATCTTTTGACTACATTAAAACAACATATCCTTCACCTCCTTGATGTAGGTTTCTAATAAACTCTTTACCACTACTCAACATGATGTTAGGTACCTTTGACTGTCCTTCATCTTCTTCTGACAGTGACTACAGTTTGAAGGTTCTTCCATCCTTCTTGAATGAGATGGTGTTCTCTTTCCCATCATAAATGGCACTCCTGCCATATTTCCATGGTCTACCTAGTAGTAGATAGCATGAATACATGGGTAATACATCACAAACCAACTTATCTTTATAACTTCCAATTGAAAATTCCACTGTTACTTGCTCATTAACCAAAACACTTTTCCCTTTGTTCAACCATGTGACCTTATAGGGGTTATTGTGAGGTACCTTTTCCAATTTTAGTTTAGTTAGTGCTTCCTCTAAGATTGTATTGTCTATTGAACCTGAATCTACAATGACTTTGCACACTGTTCCAAGTATCTTGCATCTTGCTCTAAAAAGAGCTCTCCTTTGTTTAGGTTCCTCTTTGACTGGCTGCCTGATCAGAACTCTATTAAACATTAGATTCTATCCTACCTCAGATTCTATGTGACTAATTTTAGATGCCTTAGGACTCATAGTGTCCTCTTGTGCATATGCCACTCTCTTTTCATTGCTAGAAGAGGATGCTTTCTCCGGGCACCTATAAGTAGGGTGACCCATTTGACTACAATGATAACACTTCATGTTTGCAAAATTATGAATTGTTCCTACCTGATCCTCTTCCTCTATTTGAACCTCCTTGAGGTCCTCTTCCTCTGTTAAATCCTCCTCTTGAAGATGTTTCACCTCCATGCTCAGTGAGTTTTGATTCTCCATGATTTCTTTGGTCACTGCCTCTACCTTGGTAGCCACCACACTGTCCTATTTGATCTCTACCTTTGCTTCTGCCCTTAGAAGCCTGATCTTGCTTCCTCTTATTCCTTTCCTCAATCTTGATAGCCAGCTAATAACATTGGTGTACTATCTTGGGACTTAGTAGAGCCATCTCCTCTTAAATGTTCCATTTCAAGCCATTAAGGTACCTAGCCACTTTGAGACTCTCATCCTCTATCACATTTGACCTCATACAAAGATTTTGGAACTCCTCTGTGTAAGTGTTTACATCTTGGTCTTTCTGCCTTAGAATTTGCCTCTTCTTGTGCAACTGGATCTCATAGTCATTTGGCATGTAGGCTTCCTTTACCTTAGCAACCATTCCTTTCCAAGTTGATATGGGTTGTTTACCTTCTTTTTCCCTTTCTATCTGAATAAACTTTCACCATCTCAGGGCTGATCCTCTCAATCTTGACTTAGCAACCTTCACCTTCTATGCTTCTGTGACTCCATCACACTCAAAGTGATTTTCCATTCCTTCTATCCAATCCATGACCAGGTCTGGTTCCATTTTCCCACTAAATAGTGGTATGCCTTCAAGTGCTTTTCCACTCAAGTCTTTCAATTCCTTCAAGAAAGGCTCCTCCTTCAAAACAAGGTTAGGTTCAGGGGTCTTATCTTCCTGTGCAACCTCTTCTTCTTTTGGTATCCTTCCCTCAAACTGTGCACTCCTCACTGCTTCCTCAAGTTGGGCTATTCTTTCCCTCAATAGCCTATTGTCTTCTTCTTGACCTTCAACCATCTTAGCCAGTTCTGCATTGGTCACCATGGTGAAAAAATCACTAGACTCAACCTCTGACATATAAGATGCTTCCCAAATCTTTAACCTACTCTGATACCTATCTGATAGGGAGTGGGGTTGGAGGAATCAATCACTGACTCCTGCTCTAGGCCTTTCCTTGTAAGACCTCCTTGGTGTTCTACTTCACCATTCTAACCTATAGGCCCTACTTATGATAAGGTGCCCTTGGTTTGTCTGACCAACCCCTCTTCTATCAATAAGTTGTCCTTTTACCAAACCAACCTTGGTACTTGCCACATTCTCTCCATTGGCCCTTATTCTTCTTTAAAGACCAAATATCCACAACCTTATGTTAGTTTCTTGCAGTGGTGTGTAAATGCTATGATGGCTTCAAGATGATCAAACTAGGGTTCTTGTTCCATCCCAAGACTCGAACTAACCATCGCTTCCACAAAATTCTCTCCTAGGGTTTGGAAAGGCTACAAGCCTTGAGCCCCCAAATAGGCCTCTGAACAGAGGTAAAATGATTTTCTCTTATAAACCCACCAAATGACTTAGGTTATTTTTTTAGAGTTTGAGTTTCTCATACCTATGCCTCAAATATTTTTAGGGTTCTAGCCTTGTACAGGTCGTACACTATCCATATGCAAAAATGGTCAAGAACCCTAGGGTTTTAAGCTGTTCAAAGTTGTTTGTAGACTGTCAAAAAATTCTCCCACTAAATGAATTGATAAACCCTCTTCTTGATCACCATGCATAGTCAAGACCTCCCACTAAATTCTCCAAAAGAATCTCTCCAAGATCTCATTTCCCCTGCAAGTTATGGATCTTTTACTTCAAGTCTACCCTAACCGGACCTACACTAGCTCGCCTAGGACATCAATTTGCTAGCATCCACAGAACTCAAAAAAAACCTACAAATTAACATATTTACAAGCATGGTGACTAGGCACTATTTCCAAAGGGCTATACAGTTGTATGGAGGAAATGTGCTCTAGCACCACATTTTCAAATAAACAGTCTATTTTAGACCAGAACTTGAGCAGAAACAAATTAGTTACAATAAATGCTTATAAATGCAATAAAGAAGCTATCTAATCTCACTCAAAACTTGAAGACAACTAGAGCTAAATTGTACATATAACAATAACAAACTAATCCATAGAAGGTTTGCCAAGATACAAAAGTTTAGAAAATATAACTCAGAACACTATTTTTTTCTCTATTCACACAAAACTTCAACAAATTTTATTGTTCTTCCAACATTGCTTCTGGGTCAAGGTACCCCTTAAATAGGCTTGGAAACAGTTAGGTTTCTTTTAATGAGCCTAAGGATGACCAAAAGGTTAATGTTGTAAAACACAGTGTGTTTTCCAATCTTGGTCCATTATTTTGAAAACAAACAAGATAAGCTTCCAAAGCTCACTCAACTTTCACCACTTCTTACTTAGGGAGAAAAAACCTCAACTACAACCATTATGGTCAACATGACCTCACACAACACAACAAAAATTATAACTTCAACCAAAACTTCAATAAACCTTGAACTTTGCCAGGTGCTCCTATACCAACATGTGGATTGGAAGTGATAACCTTATCTCTCTCCTTCCTAATGTCCCTAACATTTTGAAATACCTGTTTGAACAAAATAATTTACATCTTGATGCCTCCCCTATTAGTGATGAAGCTACTTTACATAGTATAACAATGGAAAATAATGACCCTTTTGTTGACATCTCTCTTGAATGTTCTCCTACTAGGGTAGAAGGTATGGCACAAGAAAATGAGACCTTCGTCAAAATGAAAATAAAATAGACCCTTCTCCTAATAACCCCACTATTTATAATCAAGAAAATCCAACCATCGATCATTCCCCTACTTGTGACGAAGTCATTTTGGAAGAACCAATCCTTGAATGTCAAGAACATTTGGTTTGTATTTCTCCTAAAAACTCTCCTAGGGAGGATATCATGGGGCAAGATAAGGATAACATTGACAATAATAATATAGTTTCCTTAGAGTAAGATAATGAGGCAACATTATAATCTCCTTCACTAAGGGAGGTTAATATTATTCAACCTCAACTCACCCTTTACCCCCCTTCACACAAACCTCAAACTCAAAACAAATCTGAACTTATCCTTTATCCACCTAAGAACAATGTTTCACAACAAATAAGTCATAATATCATTTCTCATACATATAATACTAGGAAAAATCCACAACCAATAAAACCACCTCCAACATCCCTCCCACTACCTAATCATATCCTCCCTAACCCTATCTTATCGGGTTCTCCTCATGGAAAGGAGTATGATATTGTTGAACAACTAAATAATGCTCCTACTAAAATATCCTTATGGGACCTTATTCATGCATCCCCTTATTCCCACAAAATATTCAAAAAACCTTACAACAAGTTCCTATCCATTCCAATGTGCAACCGAATGAAATAGCAGCCATGATTCAAGGAATAAATGTTGACATTGTTTTCCACCAAAGTGAAATCCCCCCTTTGGAAGTGCAAACACAAAATGAAGCTTTATAATAATATTTCAATACAAAATAAAAGGGATAAAGATAACCCTCATTGAAAATGGCTCAGACCTTAATGTGTGTAGTTTAATCCTTTTGGATAGGCTTGGTGTGGATAAATAAAAAATTCAACTAGACTCTTTATCTATTAAGGGATTTGACAATGTTGGGAAACAATCGCTCAGTGTGATCACCTTTTTTAATACAGTTGGGAAGGCCACATTGGAAACACTGATCCATTTTATGCCACATGATCTCTCATATAATCTTCTCTTAGGTAGACCATGGATTCATGCAATGAATGGGGTGCCTTCTACTCTTCATTGTAAAAAGAAGTATATCTACAACAAAAAATTGTACACACTTGACATTGATCATGAGCCTAATAGTGTCTTCCCACTTGAGAAATGCAAAGAAAATCCTTTGGAAACATTGAAACTGGCTACACATGTGGAACCCGTGCAATAGAAAGAAAAAGAAAACCACACTGAAGAAGTAACAAAGTTATTGGAAGATGATTGGGATTCCTTAGACTTCACACCAACTTTCATGGGAGAATACAAGATCATACAAAAACTCTAAAAAGGAAATATAAAAAATGGTAATGTCAATAAAAAATTATGATGACCCTTCCAAAGCATCCACCTCAACCACTAAACAAGAAGAAGCAAATAATACAACAAAATTTGATGAAGTTGATTACAAACAAGCACCAAATCCAAAAGCAATGAAAAAGATTTATGGAAAAGGTTATGAGCTTATGAAAGGACTTGGATATAGTGGAAAAGGATGTGGTGCTAGAGAACAAGGTATCTACAACCCTATAGAGCCTAACACACAAGAAAAAACTCATGGTCTTGGTTATTGTCCTTTGATAGAAATAAACAAGCCTTCACTTAATATCAACACTATTACAAAAGTTTCTTTGACACAAACACAAGGGACAAAGAAATATTTGCTTAATTTCAATTTCATCATGCAAAACACTATTGATTTTAATTCGTTATATTTTACACCCTCCTTTAAAGGATAGAACAAAATCTCACAATCTAAGGAGTCTTGTGTATGTATGAAATATTGTACTAAACAAGAAAGATCTTTTTTGCAAACTATAGGAACACCTTCTACCATTGATCAAGAGGGTATTTTATTGCGACTCCTCCAAGAACTCAAAAGATATTTTATTACAAGACTTCATTCTGTGCATATCATAGAGTCCATGGTCATTCTACTAATGAATGTAAGGCTTTAAGTAACAAAATTCAAAAGCTCAAGGAGTGTGGTGCTCTTCTCTATGTTGAAGCACCTAATTCCTCTAACTGATACTTATCTTCATCCTACTTGACTCATCCTTGTCCTACACTAAGTGAAGGTAAGGGGTTAGATAGCCTTTTCCTCATTTGTCTCTTGTTTTTGTCTCTTTTGGCTAGTTGATCACCTTTCATAAACATGTAAGAGCAAGCTTGGGATGTGGATGACATAACTTAAGTTGGCTTGCATGTAACATACTTATTCACGATGTAGCTTATCATAAACATATGACTTGGCATAGGGATTTTGGCATAAGTTCTCATGTCTTCTTCTACTTTAAAGCAATTTCTCACAATAATGATGTTAGAAATGAATTTAATGTGGGGAAATACATCGACACTCATGTTTCAATGCATGATTTCTTTCTTCCTACGATGCATCATTTTCTTGGTGATGTCATTGGGCTTGATTTCCTCCAAGAGCATGACATTTCTTTTATGCTTGTCCTCTCTTGGAAACATTAAGTACGATGTTCCCTAAGATGAGATCTTGTATTTGTCCTCTCTTGGAGAAATTAAGCACAATATCTCCTAAGATGAGACCTCACATCAACTAAGAAAAATCTCTGTGAACATTCGTTGCACTACTTTGCATTTACAATGTCTATGAGTTTCAAGCACATAAAGTTTTTCTTGCCTCATGGAGCTTGAAGATCATTTTTATGTGGCACCTTATTAAAGTTATTAGAAGGTATAACTTTGGTATGGTTTGAGTGGGAAGCCCTTTCCAAGGCATCACTTTCACCATAGCCACTTTCATGTGTGTGAGGGTATACCAGCCATGAGTGTATGTTTTTCCACATTGTGTTGGAAAAATGGTTGAAGCTTGATTCACCTTTTTATTTTCTCTCATGTTTACTTATCTTGCTTATAGTTACTGGAAATGCATGATTATGTATCTTGTTTTGTTGCATATTATACACCTTGTGTGTTTCCTTTTGTGCTTATGCTAGTTTGACTTGGGATCTTGGATCCTGGGAGCTTGACCACCTCCTACATATTTCTTATCCTAGACCATTTGTATTCATACAATTCGACCCCTCTTGAACATCTACTTTCATGTGTGTTTGAAGTAGATTCATCCTCTCACTAAAGTGTGGGCTAAATGTGGACACTGAAAAAGTAACCCTTCTACTTTTTATGTGTCATTTGGGTCCTCCTTGTGATTTTGGCTTAATTTTTCCTTGATTTAATGTTGTAATGTGGATAACACATTCACATTAGGTCTTGGGCCCTTGTAAACTAAATAAAATACATATCTTGTAAAGGTGTTGTAAAGTGTTGTAAATCACTTTCACACTTTTCTAGACTTTTATTAGGCACTTAAGTCTAATGGACCTATCTTTCCCTTAATTCAATGATGTCAAATGTATTTAATTTTATTTTCACATTAATCTAGAAGGTTTGTAAAATTAACCTAGCCTAATCTAGTGTTGCAATGTGTTGTTAACATTTGCATTCAAACTTGTGCCCTTTTAAGCTAAATTCACTCAATTTTTCTTGAATTTAGTGTTGTAAATTGTATTTATTTACACTTTCACATTGGATTTTGGGCCCTATTACATCTATGACCTTTATATCATTATTAATAGGCCCCTATGACCCCATATTGTGCATCTTGAGGCATATTTTGATAAAAAAACTTGACTAGATCAACATATGAACTTAATTAATGCATTCCCCAACACTTTAGCTAGAAAAATGGCCCTTGTGGAACCCATTTTCTACTTTGGGAGAATGAGTCCCATCTAGATGGGACTCATTAACCCAAAATAGTGAATGAGTCCCATTTGAGCTATTTTCAAAGTTTTAGTGGGAAAAGCAGGGCTTTAAGTTTAATTTTCTTCAATGTTGGCCTTGGGAATCAAATTAATGGTCATGTGAGTGGATTGTATATATAAAAAATCTTCTAAATCATTATTTCATTCATTCATGTTTCCAAGTTAAGCATTTAAAGGTTAATCACTTCAAGTCTTCACAAGATCATCAATATAGCTTTGAAGATCAATTCTAAGGCATTCAAGGGCACATATTTCATCAATTTTTGTAGCACTTTAAGATAAATCATCATGGAAACATTCAAATTGCATTATATCATGTTCATTCTTCATTATCTTGTTACGTCATTTGGTTTAATTACCTAAAAGGGGTTTTACCAATGAAAACCCCTATTCCCTAAAAAATAAACATTTTCTCTCTTTCTTTGTGTGATTGTAGGTCTAGGTTCTTTGAAGGCTAGGATATGATTGAAGAATAGGTTTCAAACTTTTTTGAGTCATCTCCCTATTGGAAAGGTTAAAATATTCACAAAATGTCACTTATAGCCCTAAAAATTAGGGTTTTGGATCCAAACACCTGGAGGAATAGAAAGATCAAACTGAGAGTTATATATTCCACTTTTGAGTTTTTTAAAAATTCAAAGTGGACTCATTTTCCATTAGTGGTGAATGAGTCCCATTGTACCTATTTTTCATAGTTTTTTGTGGATTTGGATACCCATTTGGCTAGAACAAGCTCTAGTGTAGTTTTCCAGAATTGAGACTGATTCACCCAAAATGGTAAATGAGTCCCACCAGGTTTAAAAATCAACATCTTCAAGATTTTAGAGTTCAACTCCATCCTCAACAAGTTTCCTGGAGCACACTTTTTTCTTGACAATTTTCTATTTTGTTTCATGATCATTTCTAGGTCATTTAGCATATGCTTGCATATCACATTATGTTTTGAAACATTTCATATTTGCCAAGTTTGCACTAGGTGGTGAACCCCTCATTCAGCCTTTTCTAATCCAAAACCCTATCCTAGGATACCTTATTTTCCAATCTTTTCCATCCTTTTTGGAGTGAAGATATCCAAGGTGTCCTTGAGTGTGAACATTGTGAAATCAAATCCCTTTTCTTCAACAAGGAAGAGTAGCATCCATTTCTAGTGACCAAGAAAATAATGAAAAGATGCTTAGAATAACAAATCTTAAACATCTTAATGCAAATGAAATGATGATAAGATGCTTAAAGAATTAAAAATATTAAATAAATTATTGTAAATGAAATGATTATCAAATGATGAAAAGATGCTTTGAATAAAAAATCCTAAAGATCTTAATGCAAATGAAATAATTATCAAATGATGAAAATTTGCTTAGAATAACAAATCCTAAAGAGCTTAATGCAAATGGAATGATTATGCAATTATGAAAAGATGGATAGATGATAGGTGAAACCCTAGTGCATCATCCAAAAATAAACCAACCTAATGGGGAAGGCAATGGGGGGACACATTGTACATTCAAAACCTAATGATTAGGAATGAGATAATAGGAATGGAATTGAAATATGAGGGAATGGGAATGGTATATGGTATGATGGGGGACTGTGCAATTTTATGTTATGCATTATGCATCCATGTAGTGAGCACTTACTTTTATATAACATGAGATACTATGCACTAGGGTATGAGGAACCAAGGTGACTATGTATCACATACATAGGATCGACACAACAAAAAAGAAAGAAAGATCGTGATGGATCTTGGTGGGTACAACATAGAACAACCAAGAAAACACAATCACAAAAAGCCAAGGTATGCCCCTATTTTTACCATTCAAAGCACACCATGATATAATGGATCATGGTGGTGTTGAGTAGGTATAGTAGGAAGCTCAAAAGATAAACAAAATTCCAAAAGCACCAATCACACAAGTTCATGTATGTTATTATAAGATAACCATATATCTAACTATGACATGTACATAAGGAAAAAATATATATTTAAATATTTAAAGCTAGAAAACAGGCACATAAGGAAAAATTATATTAAATATTAATTTCTAGTCATCATGGAAAGTAAGATTGCAAGAAATAAATCTATAACATGTTATTATTTATAATTCAACCACTCTAAAGTGAATCTACATTCAGATTTAAATTTTTAAATATGGAAAGCACGTACATTAGGAAAAATAATATTGTATATCAATTTTTATATATAAAAGTGTAGAATAGTTCTCTACACATATACAAAATTGGCATTTATACCAACTCAAAATATTTTTTACAAAAGTTGCATATGCTATTTGAAGCTTCATAAGAAATCTCAAGATCTATATGAAATTTTCATGTTGAATAACTACACATTAAATCCTAGAGAAGATATGATGATGGTAGGCATCAGGGCTACGGTTGTGCAGGCTTGTGACTAGTAGGGTTGCAGCCTACATGTGGTCGCATTTTCCTACTTGTTGTGGCTAGTTTTTTTTCCATGTGTGGGTTGTGTGCAGTGCTTGTGGGGTGGGTCTTTTCAGTGTGTGGGGTCTAGGATTTTTGTGTTCAAGGGTGGGTTCTTTTTGTTGGTCATTGGTTGAGGCCTTTAGTGAGTTTGGGGGTGGTTTTTTGTTTGGATTATGGTAGAGCAGCATGTCTCTTATAGTTTGGTGATGGCTGATCATGGTGGGTTTCACAATGGATATTCCTTGGGGTTAAAATCTTAGCAGTCAGAGTCATTTTATGTGGGGGAGGACCCAAAACTGAATAAATTGAATGGTTGTTTGCCTACGAATTAGGATTGTCCAGCCTTGGTTATTTCTCCAGAATTTGTGACTAATGATGTTTCTTATTGGAGTAGAAGTGCTTTAATCTACAAATTTCTTGAGATTTGTATTTCTCTGCTATCTTTGGATGCTTGGATTAGGAATATGTGGTAGGTTGAGGGTGACATGGAGGTAATGGTGGCTGCAAACAACTATTTTTTGGTTGTTTTTTTCAACATGTCTAATAGGCATTAGGTTTTTCAAGGAGGAACCTACTTTTATAATCATGTTAGGTTGTTTATAAAACCATGGCATATGGGTTTTAATATAGCTGAAGAATGTTCATCAAGGGTTCTGGTCTAGGTCTGTCTGTCGTGGCTTCCCCTGTAGTTTTGGAGAGAAGATATTTTATAATGAATTTTGGCTCTTCTTGCTAATCCTACTGTAATTGCTCAAGAAACCCTTGAAAGAAAGGTTATTTCCTTTTCTCATATTTGTGTGGAGGTTGATTTGAATAATCCCTTGCCAGATTCTCTAGAAAATTTTCTTGGTTTTTTGTCTTGGATTTAACTTGATTATGAGTCTCTTCCTTTTCATTGTCATATTTTTCATGAGTATGGACATCTTCAGAAGTAATGTCATAGGATTAATAAGGATCCTCTTAATTCCTCCCTTTCATCTTCAGCTCCAAAAGTAGTTAAGGTGGATAAAGGGAAATCTTCCATGATGGAGGGTGAATCAGATAAAGATGGCTTTGTGTTGGTTAAGCCTCAGGCTAAGGGTCATGGTCAGTAGAGATCATTCAAGGAAATGAAGAATGAAAATGACATTAATTGGTTTGAAGTGTTGGATACCTCAACTTTGGAGGAAGGAATCCCATCAGATGTGCCTTATGTTTCTATTGGTATGGGTTGTGCTATGAGATAGGGATAGGGTTCCGATCAGGATATTCATTTATCACATGGTATGTAGGATCCACCAGTATCTTTGAATGACCCTATCTAGGATAAAGATGATATTGTTTTGGAAAATTTGGCAAAGAAGGGGCTAGTTTCTAGCAAGAGAAAGGGGTCATCTCTAGCCTTAGGAGTGCAACAATGCATGATTATGAAGGGTTCGTTTGAGCACTCTTCTAAAAGTGGTTGCAAGAAGGATCTTGAGAAGATTAAGCATACTAGAGATTTTTTGGTGGAATCTACATCTGTTAAACCCATTTATGCTCACTTTTCTCCATCTCCCCGATTATTTTTCTCTCATGGAATGTAAGGGGGTTGAATAGAACCTCTCGTTAAAAGGCTATTCATGATCTGGTTGTTGTCCATTCTTTGAAAATTTTTTGTGTTCAAGATGTAGACATCCAAATTTGACCACTCCCACATGGTCAAATTCATCCCCTTTATTTGTCTATTTCATCAATATTAATTAAATGACTTAGTTAATTAATATTTCCCCTTCCTCTAAGGTTTCTAAAGTATTTAATTTAACAATTAAATACTTTACCTTTCATCCTTTCCTCTCTAGATTAAATAAATATATCAATTTATTTAATTTAGTCATTTAACCTTTTTGAATTTAAATCAATTTTAAATTCTATCTTTTCTCTCTCCTGGTCATATCCTCCATAATCTTCCTCTAATATCAATTAAATTAATTAATCCAAGATTAGGATGTGCACACCTTTAATTAGAATTAATGTCACATCCTCCATATTTGACCACTTGTCTCCAATCCTTTATTAATCTTTTTAATCACTTGTTTGCACAACCTTAATCTAATCCTCTTCCCATTTTTGGTTTGTCCTCCAAGTCAACCTTTCATAAGTACTTTTTTATTTGACCTTGACCTCTTCCCCATGTGAATTAAAAATTAACATTTATTCCTCCAATGCTACCCTCTTCCCCATGAAGGTTGTTGGGAAATTATAAATCTTCTTATAGGTCACATCAGTCACATGGGACAAGGACTTCCTTTATGAGGACCTTGTCTTATCCTCGAGGTACTTCCAATCATGTGAATTTAAAATTCACATTTATTTCCCCAACCACTTCTCTCTTCCCCATGATGATTAGTGAGGAATTCTAAAATTCCTCACTTGTCACCATCCTTCCACATTGGGACAAGAACTTCCTTTTTGAGGAAATGTTCCCCTAATCCTAAGGTACTTGCAAGTACCTCCACATCACATGTCCTTTTTTCGTTCTCATTTCTACATGGAAAGATGTGAGGGCTTGTGTGTCCTCAACTCATCACAACCCTCCATCTTTCGCATATTGGCTAAATCCTACCCGTTCATTTCTCTAGACATTCATCCCATAAAATAAGAGGATTTGGTCTCATTTTTGCTCAGAACATGCATTTTTCACAATTCAAGCTCTCCAACTTTCACAAAAATTCAAGCACTTGCATTAAAGCTCACACACCTCCATTTTTGAATCTTCAAGCTCATTTGCATCCATTTTTCTCATCCACTCACATACCCATTTAAATCATTTGAATCCTCATTGCATCCTCATCATTTTGTATCCATTTTCATCATATTTTCCATCAAGGAGCACACATCAAATGTTCACCAAAGGGCCAACCAAGAAGATCAACTTAGGTAAGGTATTTTTTTTTTCATCTTTATTTGTTTAAGTTCAACTTAGGATAATATTGAGGTGGTGTTGTTTGTGTTTCCCCTTTGCATTTCTATTGTTTTTCATCTTTTAGGTTTAGAAATCATGCTCCATTATATTTTTGGAAAACCTGGTGGGACCCACAAGTGAGTCTGTTACTTTCATGTTTTCTATTGTTTGATATATTGTAGGTTCAGGAACTTACACAAAGGTGACTCCACAACTGAAAGGGGAAAACTTTCCCTAAATAGAGGTGATTCAGCCCTCTATTTTCTGAATAGGTGATCCTGCTACTAATTTGGGTGATCCTGCTTCCTGCAAACAAGTGACCTTACCCTAGAATAGGTGACCTTGCTACTGATAGGGGTGATCCTACCTTTGAGAGGGGCAACCCTGACCTTAATAGGGGCAATTCTATCCCAATAGAGGCAATTCTGAGGTAAACAGTGGCTTAAAATTTCATTTTCAAAATTTGTTTCTTATCATTTTTAGGTACTAACCCCATAACATTGTCTGTTAGTGAGTGTGCCTACCTTTTTACTAATTTTTGTGCAGTTGTTTCTCACTTTTCAAAGTTCGAATGTCAAACTACTAATATATTTGTTGTAGGATGAATGAGCCAAGTTTCTTAGTTAGTCTTTGTTTGTTGTCTTTTGCATACTAGTTAGGAACATAGATCTAATTAGGGAGAGTTAAAATATTTGTGTGATGTGCTTGAAAGTGGGTTATTGACATATCCAATCCCCTTGCACTATTTGGTGATCCTAGGTGAAGAAAAATAATAGCTCACTTAGTCATTTGTGTTTACCTAGGATGCACTAGGTCTTTCAAGCTTTCCCCTTGCACTTCGTGTGAGCCTAGGGACTAGCTGAAAATGTTTAGTGTCTTCATTTAGTGGGACCTACTTGGGGATTTCATCACCCCAAGGGATGATCCCAGCTACATGTACTAGAGGGTTTAATAAAGGGGGGAGAGCCAAAATTGTACCCCAATCCAATCACATCGTGTCTGGTGAAGCATCGAAGATACGGTGATACCTAGATAAGATATGAAGAGTTGGTCCAAGTTTCTAGTACCTTGCTGGCACTTTCGACTCATGCCTATGACAAGATATTGCTCACAGTTGTGCCTCATGTACCATGCATATATTGAGGAATCCCTAGTTTTCCTTATTCAACCTAGTTAGAGGACCGTGTTGGCCATACCCATCTTACTAATCTTAGGATTGCACTGATTGAACTATCTTTTTGTGCAAAAGCAATGCATGTATTAGTAGGCGAGTCTTCCTTTTCCTTTTTCTCATTTTTTGTCATGTTTTATGTCCTTTTCCGTAGCCTTTTTTATCTAAGTTAGGTCTAGGTCAACTAATAGGGGTGAGCTTTCCCTTAACAGAGGTGATTCTGCTCTATCAAAGGTGACCCTACTGTCCACAGGGGTGACCTTGCCTTCTATTTCAGTTATTTCACAGTTTGCTCCTGTCAAAATCCCCCATCCTTCACTAAATATGTGACCTTTCCCTCAATAGGGGTGATTCTTCCCCTAAGATAGGATACCTTGACCTCTAGAGGGGTGATTTTTTCCTTTGTTTGATCCATTTTGCTAGTCATGTAGCCCAACACATTCACCTATTTCAGAAAAGGGGTGATTTTGTCTCTAAGTTGGGCAACCCTTCCTCATACATGGATGATTTTACACTCTAAATAGCTAATCATGTCTTCTGTTCAGTCGTTCTGTTAGTCTGTTTCCCCATTCTAAGCATTCGCTCGCTTATTCTGAGTGTTCATTTCCCCATTTTGAGTGTCTTTTTCCCCATTTCGAGTATACATTTTCTTGTTTCGAGCATCCATTTCCCCATTCCAAGCATTTGTTTCCTCATTCTAAGGATCCATTTGACTATTCTAAAGGTTCATTTTCCTATTTCGATACTTTGTCTGATCCTTTTTATGATTTATACAAGTCCAGAAACTAATTAGGTAGCCTCTCCTTCAAGTTGGGTGACCTTTCTCCCAAGTTAGGTGACCTTTCCCCCTAGTTGAGCAACCTTGTCCCCTAGTTAGGCGACCTTTCCCTCGAGTTGGGCGACCTTGTCCCCTAGTTAGGTGACCTTGCACTTAGTTGGGAAATTTTGCACCTTAGTTGGGTGACCTCGCACCCCAAGTATGGCGATCCTATGCTTAAGTTGGGATACCTTGTACCCTAGTTGGGCAACCCTTCCCCATAGTTGGTGACCCTTCCCCCAAGTTGGGTGACCTTGCACCTTAGTTGGGTGATTCTACACCTATTAGGAGAGTCTGATCTTTTTCCATAAAGTTACTCTGTTGGACTCTAGAAGAGTTTTTTGTTTGCCAAGCCATTCGCATCTTTCATTCACCCATAATTTGCATTTCAATCCATCTACATTTTTTAAAGGTCATTCATTTATCATCCATATTGTATAGGTACATCCTTAATCATCTCTAGGTTACATATCCATCATCGTTCTCTCAATCCAAATCCCTTGAACTTTGTTTGAAGTTATTATCCAAATTGACCTAGGTGTCTAAAATCGATCCTCTTCCTTCTATATCTTCGTAGGATTGTCATCTGTCCTAAGTCAATCATCCTCTTTGGGCCAATCAATCCACTTCCATCTCAAGTTGGATTTGGTGTTGTAATCATCTATCTATCCTTAACCTAATCAATTAACACGTTAAGTCACCTAGGCTGATTTTTGAACTTGGTCTAGAATCCCTTCCATCATCTCATCCATCATCCAATCTTATCAATCATTTCATCAATCAATCCAATCAAATATAATCCAATCAACTGATCCCTCATCCAATCAAATCAATCCTTCAATCATCACTTAGGTCATCTCTAGATTGCATCTTAGAGGTTAACCCCATCCTAGTAGCTTTGCACTTTCATGCCTATTCAAACTCGATCACAAGCCAAGAAGCAAATGAAAGAACAAAAATCCCAAGTTTCCCAACTAAATATCCCTCAAGATCTCAACAATGCTGCAAATATCCCATAGGATCACAATAATAGTGCTTTGTCATAGTCCAATACTGACATTCAAAACACCTCATCACCTCGAGACAAGAACATGGTTAATCAGCTTAAAGTTATAGTTGATGAATACCTTAGTAATCTCACTAATGTTCAAATGATGGATCACCTTCTCCATGAGTGTGGGGATAAGATTCTTTCCACTCTGATCATGAAAGGAGTTAAACCTCCACCTGATTTTGATATGTCACAACATACCAACACCTAGTCTCTTCCTGCACCTCAAGATCTACAAACTTCACAGAATGTTCTAGGAAATCTATATGTCCCCAAAGGTGCACCCATATACAATTGGTATCAACCTAAGTTCATAAATGTGGTAATACATCAAGTCATAAGTTATACTTGCCTCCCAGTCATACCCTCTATGCCATCACCTGATCCAAACAACCCCTATGCCTATGGCATGCCATAGAATATCCCATCTGATCCACCACTCTTGCCTCAACATCCTTGTCAACCACTCATCAAAACTAGGGGAACTCCTATCCTTGCATTGATGCCAAATCCAGGGCCTACACCTATAGGAAATCTACCATTTCCACCTCAAGGTAACATCCCTGTATACCAGTAGCTGCTCGTCAATCCTTATCACTCTACCATGTTGCAAGCACTATCGCAACACATCACTATTCCCTTGCAAGCACTGCCACAACATGCTATTGTTGCTACTATCTCATCTCAACCACCTCATCAACAACCTCCACCCCATTAGCAACCTTCGTATCAAAACATCACAATCCGCTAGCAAAGTGTTACAATTCCATAGCAAAAAATTCCAATTCCTCAGCAACACACTATTACTCCTATGCAACCCCCACACTAAGTGACACAAGCCACATCACAGCCTTCGTAACATCCCATAATAACATCATATCCCATCTCGTCCATCTTATCAATAGCCATGCCAACATATGCACATTCCTATGCAAATGCAAGATAACCTCCTCACACAATATATTTACCATCCATCAAGCACATACACCACTTATGCTGCTATATCCAATCCTAATCCAAATATCCATGTGGCCTCTCAAAATCCACCATGGATCCAATCGCCAATTTATACCAATCCCCCACCATCACACTCCAATCCTTACCAACAAACGTCTAATCCACAACCACCTCTGTATACTACACAACAACCCAATGTTGCATACAATTACCAATCCCATCCATACTACACTCAGCAGCAGCCCTCATAGCAACATGGTGCTTCATACACATCCTACTATCAACAATTTCCACCATATCAACAAGGAGCTTCCACATCATCATATTACCAAGCTTCTACACCATATCAACAAGGTGCTCCATCCACTTCATATTATCAACAACAACCACCCTATCAACAAACAAATTCCACCTCTTACTACTATAATCCATCATTCTCCTATCTGCCTTATATCAATCCGCAAGCACAATCTTCTCATGCTAATCAATACCAACAAATGCCTCCATATACACATCAACCCACCTATGATCAAGCTACTTTTGCACTGTCCTCATCATATCAGCAATATGCTCCATATAATCAGCCTAGTCCATCTAATCTAGCTCGCAATGCCTATAAATAAAGATTGTTTCCTAGGAGTTTATAGGGGATAGCCCTTGACTATTTGATGGGTCTTGAAAGGGGATGTATCAAGTCCTTTGCACAACTTTCAGAAGATTTTTTCTCCCACTTCTCCTTTAATTTGGAAAAGGATATCAATATGTTAGATCTCCTAAAGGAAAAGTAGTGTGAGGGAGAAACCTTTGTGAGCTATCTTCAAAGATGATGAGCTTTAGCCAGACGTATGAAATCCCCTCTAAGAGAAAAAGAAATGGTCACCATATTCATCAAAAAATCTCATTCGGAAATGGTCATGACCTTTGCAGAAATAGTGGAGAAAGGTCCTATCCTAGAGAGGGCATTTATCACCAAAGGGTTAGTCAACTTTTTTAACTCTGATAAAGAGAAGTCATTAGGAATAAGCCTCATTACTGGAACAAAACCAAAAATGTTGTCAATGATGGTGTCACTGACACCAAACACATCCAAGTAGCCAATGCTTCCTTGAATCTACAATATCTACCTCCACAGTAGTCAAATCCTAATGCTATATCAATGCCACAAGGGGCACCTCGTCCTACCCAACAATCCAATTAGAATAACCAAGGGAATATAAAATGCCAATTCACTCAACTAGGAGAACCCTTGATCATTGTATTCGATAAAATCCTTCAAGCTAACTACCCAATCACATATCTTGTGACCAACCCTATTGATGAATCTAAGCCCAAACTAGCCTAGTACAAAGAAAATGAGTATTGTGAGTTCCATAAGATTAAAGCTCATACTGTTACAAATTTTTCACTATAGCTCAATTTGTGGAGCTAACTTAATACTGTTATATTTAAAAGTGGAAAATATAGTTATTTTTGCATATGCTAGGTGTTGATTGCCTCTTATTTATTATTTTATAAGTGACAATTATGCATTGAAATGAGGAAACTGAGTTTTGAGAAATTTCTTTCCAATGTTTCACAATCAAATGGAGTATAGGATTGAGCATACAAACAACAAATCATGACTAAATGCTTTCATTTATTTCACAAAGTGATTCATATTTACAAATTTTCATTTGATTATAAGAATTCAAATGGTGATACATTCAAATGATGGTACAACATTGCATTATAAATGCATTTTCTTTTCAAAATGAAAAGTAGAAAGAGTGAAATTAAATATCCACATAAGTCATGGTTTTAGCCATTCCATTCATGATAAGAAAGGAAATATACAACTGAAAGAGAAAGTGACAAGTAACATGGGATAGATCCATCATTTCCTGAGTCAAACTTTAGTTGATGCTCCGTATATTGCTCCATCCTAGTTATGTTCCTGAATATGCCTGCAAAAGATTAAGAAGGGCATCAATTAAGAGCTCAGGATATGAATTATACTACATTCCATACTAACAGAGATATATTTCAATCCTTGCAATGCATAGAACCAGCTAAAGAAAAGTGTAGAAACATGAACTAAAAGAGATACATCAACATCATCATATATTTTTATTGTTTCATGCTAACATCATTTGTCTCTTTGTGCAGGTACAGGGAAAATCATGAAGTTGATTATCATTTGAAGATCAAGCATGTGGAGAAAAATGATCTCCCACAAGGGTAGAGCTCGGCATACTGCCCCTTATTCATTAAAAATGAGCTGAGAAGGAGATTGCAATCATCATATTCATCAAGAAATGAAATATACAACTCAAAGAGTAAAACATAATTCATCCATCAAGTTATTAAGCCAACTATTCACTCATAACAGTCAAACATGTCTCTGAAAGCTATAGGTGAATAGTGGGTTTAATCAACTCAATCAATTCAACTGAGTACATTCATCTT
Organism: Sequoia sempervirens; assembly: GCA_007258455.2. Classification (NCBI taxonomy): domain Eukaryota; kingdom Viridiplantae; phylum Streptophyta; class Pinopsida; order Cupressales; family Cupressaceae; genus Sequoia; species Sequoia sempervirens. The sequence continues at coordinate 176,280,738 of VDFB02058242.1, read as the reverse complement.
GAACACTGTTGTATGATTATACGCTTCTTCCATAGTATTTTTGTTCATCATATTCATAATATTATGCAAAGTTCAATAGTATTCATGCTCATGACAGTGATAGTGAACAAGCATACATAATGCCTCAATGAAGAGAAATTTTACAGATTTTCATTTCAAAGGAGAGCAAAGCATAAAGCAGTTTTAAATAATGGAGCATAAAAATGCATGAACAGTTCCAAATAAGAAGCAATGATAACATCTAATGAATGCATGAACAATTTAGTCATCTATTAAGCGGTGGAGCAATCAACTTGTTTGTAAATACAAAATATAGTGATCAGCAAGTAAAAAGTCATTTCTAGAATGAGCAGAGTTTACAAAGGAAATGGTATGAATGAAGATTTGGAGTGCATCCATGAAGAGCATAACTATGAGTGCATAGGAGACCAAAAGAGAAAAAATAATCTATAGAGTTAATTTAAAAGATTTATGTGTGAAAGGATGGTTCAAAACAACATGGAAATGGCATTCAAGAAAGTACAACAAATACAGATATATGGAAGTCTTAGGAAGAATGTAATGCAAAGGAAATGTGTTTTTTCATAATATTATACACCTAGGTGGGGTTTTGTCAAAATACAAGCTTTATATAGTGTTCCCATGGTTGGGCTAGAATACAATAGAAATTACATTCATATAAGTTTGTTTTTTAGAATAAAGATACCCATTTCAGAGTGTCAATAAATACCATACTGGGTCAAGCCTGAGTTTTGAATGAATAGTAAAGTAGACAAAATTGTTGTTACCCATAGTGGGGTTTTGAATTAAAATGCAAATTCTACAATTTTTAGTGACCCCCATGTCAGGGTTTTTATGAGAAACAACAAAAAGCAAAAGGAAGTAATGGTGGGTCGAGCTCTGTAAGAGAAATCACAAGATAGGTACATTTTCTTCAAAACAACAAATTCCAATATCAGTTTTTGTTTTAGAATACAAGGATATTAAAATCCTTTGATGGGTCGAGCCTAGAAATATTTTAAATGCCCAGTTTGAGTATGAGTGGCCATGGCTTGACATATTTTTCTTGCAATTGTAAGCCTTGCTTAAAAATAAATAAAAAATAGAAACAAAGTCCTATCATCAATTGCTTGTGGAAGAACAAGTAATCCTCAGTCAAGCTCTCACAAAGATTTCAATTCATGGGTCAAGCTCTAAGTGCTTTCAAAGCTCATAGTAAGTATGTACACAACATAGCCTAGAGGGAGCCCATGGCTCACAAATCATCATGAAATCACAGAGGAGTTAACTTTTGTTAATTTTCTTTGAGTGGAAGCAACAAGGAAAACAAAACGAAGATAGAGGCTTTCCATTTTAGGCCAATACAAGAGCACTAGCTGCGACCAAAATCTTCTTAGGAGTTTCAAAAATTCAAGCTTGAACTCCCTCATGGTGGCTGGGGAGAAGTGAAATACAAAGATAGTAAAAGTTGCATCAAAATATGGTTACAACTATGACTTTAAAGATAGTTTGCAAAAAGATCAAGGAATGAAGAGAAAAAATCAATAACACTTACTCTGAGCTATGGAGGCCGAATGTGATCAAAATCAAAGAGAAAGATAGCTCGATTGAAGGCTCGAATGGAGGTTTCTAGGTGAAACCCTAGCCCATACTTGGCGGCGCTACTTGTAGAGAAATTTTCCCAAAGTAACCAAATGAAAATGACCCAAAATTAGGGTTTTTCCTTTTTTTTTGTCCATGTCCATGCCCTAATTCAAAAATGGGCTTTTCATTTATGATTGTAATCTTTAGGCATATTCTTTTAAGTCTTATTCAATGCCTTGGTCAAGCCTTGTCAAAATGGCGGTGCTAGTTGCCTAAGTTCTTAGGTTGCTTTGATAAATTTTTGGCAATATGAGGGGCTATAGACTATACAGACTTGAGATTTAATTATGCCTTAGTAAAATGGACAAAGATTGGAGTCTATGATTTTAGTTGATTTTGTGAGAAAATCAATAAAGGATTGTAAATGTTTTCACCTATGATTTAGGGTTTATCTCATTTTTAATTGATTTTAGAGAAATCAATTAGGGGATATGATAAGAGATATTCATATATTTTATGATTTTTGAGAAAATTTGAGATTTGTATTGAAGATAAGTTTATATTTTGCAAAACATTTCAAAAAAATCTTTAGTTGCAAAAATAGGTCAAATTGAGAGAATATAAAATTTGTAGATCATGTAAAGCAGAATTAAAGCAATATCTTATAAATCATTTTATTCTTTGCTATTTTTAGAAAATTGTTTTTACTTTCTTCCTTGGTCATATTTGAGATTCCTACTAGAGAGATAAGACATTTTTTCTACTTTTAAAGTAGATTTAGCCTATTTTTAGGAGTTGAACAATATGAACATGGAAACAGTGAGTTTTTCTACTTTCGTACAAACCTTTGAGACAGTTTTGATACCTTTTCTTGGAGATTTATTAGAGAGCTTGGATTAGGGTTTTTGGAGAGATTTATCTTGTAGAAGACTTAGGATTTCTTCTTCTTCTCAGTTTAGATTCTAGTTTCTGGCTCTTACACATTTTTGAGCTTGTAAACTTCTTTGTACTCAGGTTTTGAGAGTTTCACTCCATCTAATAGAAAGCAACATTCCTATCTCCAATTTTTGTCTCAACTTGTAGTTTTAGTATGATGTTTATATTGTGATTATGTTTATAGATCCTCTTTATGTCCTATTATTGTAGATCATTGATGCAGAAAGTTCATTTTTTGTAGGTTACATGTTGTGTTTAAATCTGAACCTTCATGCAAATCAATTTTGCACTGGTGTTCATGAGAGATTGTGAATTCATTGTTGTTTTTCTAAAGACCATTTGTGGGTGAAATATCAAATTCATTATTAATTTTGAGGATCATTTTAAGTCATAGGTTTTAGTTTTAGCTATTCTCTATCTCTTTATGTGAAAATCACTTAGAATAGGATTCATCTTTTGGAGAACCAACTCACTCTAGAGATTCTATTTTCATATAGATCACCCACATCTAAAAAAAGTTTCCATGTATCAAAAAATAGTATTATTTCTACAAATCTGACAAAGGGTTCATATCTAATTGACAACACATAGATTAAAAAAATGTCAATTTTTAAAAATGTATGTCCAAGATCTCATAGATTAGGGTGATATACATGTGGATGCTAACATGACACCCTCATCCAATGCACAATTATAGATATATTATAATGCTTTCCCTAAGCATAGCCAAGGACCTAGCACGTCAAACTCAAAACTAGGGCTTAGTAACAATAATGACTAGAATAACAACACCAACAACATCAGTTACAAAAAAGTGCCAGTTAATTATCAAGGAATCGTCATGCACATTGAACAAGTAGAACCATGTGTATCCATGATACACATAAAAGGAAAGGACCCACAATGTGTTGTTACGACCTGTTGAACCCGTATCACAGTCCCTGGAGCCTCTACATCCACCCAACCACCACCTATGAGTTCTCAATACAACATTCTTGATTATCTAAGAAAGACTTTGACATATATATATCCATCCTAGATTTTCTCAAGCCTTCTCCCATACACCAATAAATCTTAAATAAGGCCTTACAGGACACCCAAGTTCCCAATGACATAGACCCTATGCAATTTCAAGCATTGGTAGGAAACCTCTCAGTAACCTATCAACTAGGTTTTAGCCAAAATGACATGCCCTGCATTGACTCGAATCATAGTTTTCCCCTCCATCTAGAGGTCCTTGTGAATCGTCATAAAGTAAAGAGGGTCTTGGTAGATAATGGTTCTACCCTAAACCTTTGAACATTGAAATTTATAAAATAGGTGGGATACACCCAAGCTGATTTAAATAATCAAGTCATAACTATTAAGGCATATGATAATTCAAAGCGTGATTCTAAAGGAAAAATATGTGTTCCAATCTAGGTTGGGCCAATTGTACAATACACTACATGTCATGCCCTTGATCTGGAACTCCCCTATAACCTCCTCCTCGGTCATCGATGGATTCACACAATGCAATATGTTCCATCCACATACCATCAATTTCCAAAGTTCCCATTCAATGGGGTATAAGTGACCATACATGTGGATCCCCAACCATTTGAATATTATTGTGCATTAGAAGCCTCTTTCCCCACTCTCATTATTATCCTAGAGTGGAAATGGGACCACCGTAGACATCATCATCCCACACATCTACCACCGCATTAGCCACCACTTCATCCACTCCATCATCCACATTTGATTCCACCCTTACCAAAGTCCAGATCATTGAAAAGGGTTGTGGTGAATGTGAAATACGTACAACTTTGAATGTGGAAACTATGCCACTCTCACCACACACATAAGACCAACCTTCTTACTCAGCACAAAAAGAAGAAAAGATACCCCTAAGCTCCAAGAATGTGGGATCCAACACCTTTCTCTGTCCTAGGTTAAGGAAAGACACACCGGAAGATGATATCAACCCGTGGGTATATCGTGAGGAACCTGAACCCCCTCCCCCTTGAAAGAATATTTCCAATAGGTCTATCCTTTTCCTTCTAAGTTTACAAAGAAACACAATTATTGAGGGGGAGGCCTTGGTGTAGAAGAACAAGGAAGACAACAACCAATAGATACTTTTGTACATCCAGGAAATCTAGGTTTGAGTTATGATACCAAGAAAAAGGGTCCTATGGCATCATCTAGTTCCTCTAACAATGTTAGTGATCAACGGTCTCCTTGAAGACATACCAGAGGAAGAGTCCATCATACATGCATATGATGATGTAGATCACACTGACCTTTCTTCTATGTTTGAATGCCTATCTGTTTGCACCATTAGCCTACCCCTTCAACATCCTGAACTCATAGACCAGGACTGACATGGTAGCACACCTATCGATACCTTTCCTTTAGTAGATCAATATGTACATATTATGGGATTGGGGGAAGATGAACACCCTAGCTGCAAAAGTAAAATGAACAAAAATAAAAAAGGGTCACCTGGTGAAAACCTCCCCAAGGCACTTTGTGACTCCAAAAAAGTAAAAAAAAGGGTGTATCTAATAGCGAAAACCTCGATGAGGCACTAGAATATGGGCACATTCATCTTCCCCTTGTAGGAACTTGACTATTTGGACAATCATCCATCTTGATCGAGGAAATGCAAGTAATAAATTTAGGAATTGAAGAGAATCCAAAAATCACATGTCTAGCCAAAGCATTATTCGAGGATGAATACTCTACCATCACCAATCTTCTTAAAGAAGGCATCATCCATTTCACTTGGACATATTCAAATATGTCAGGTCTTGATCCCACTTTAGTAGTACATCATCTGGATGTAAATCTTGATGCCAAACCTATCAAGCAAAAGGTCTAAAAAATGCACCCCCAAGTGGCTTTACTAGTCAAGAATCAGTTAGAGAAGCTATTAGAAGCTGGATTCATTAGACCCATCAACTATTCTGACTAGATCTCCAACATAGTGCGAGCCGCTAAACCAAATAGGGATATCAGGATCTACATAGACTTTTGAGACCTCAACAAAGCTTGTCCCAAAGATAATCTCCCTTTGTCAAACATTGACATGTTAGTAGACTTAACTGTAGGGCATAGGATGCTTTCCCTCATGGATGACTTCTCTAAGTATAATCAGATCAAAATTTCACCTGAAGACTAGCATAAAGCAGTTTTCACAACAACATGGGGCACCTTTTTTTATAATGTTATGCCCTTTGGCCTTAAAAATGGGGTTGCAACCTACCAGGGAGACATGACTATTATATTCCACGATCTTATTCACATAATAATGGAAGATTATGTTGATGATCTATTAGGAAAATAAAGAACAAGGGAAGAGCACTCGACAATCCTTAAGAAGATCTTTGAATGTCGAGAGCAATATAAGCTAAGGCTAAATCTAGAGAAATGTGTCTTTGGGGTCACATCAGCAAAACTACTAGGTTTCATTGTCTCTAGAAGAGGCATAGAGGTTGATCTAGCAAAGGTTAAGGAAATCATGGATATGCCTCCTCTACGTAACCTCAAACAAATAAGGAGCCTTCAACGTAAGCTACAATCCATCTGATTGTTCGTTGCTCAATTAGCTGACAAATGGCAGCCATTCACTCATCTCCTCAAGAAGGATACTACCATTAAGTGGAATCAATAGTGTAAACTCGGCTTTGAAAAGATCAAATAATATTTGGCTCACTCGCTCATCCTTATGCCAGTAATTCTTGGTAAACCACTTCTATATTATATTTTTTCTACTTCAGTGGCACTAGGGGCATTGCTGGCACAACATGATGAGTCATCAAAAGAAAGAGTGATCTACTACATCAGTTGAACCCTAGTGGGCTATGAGTTGAATTATTCACCAATGGAAAAAGGTTTCCTAGCTATGGTCTTCAGTTCATAGAAAATCTGACACTACATGCTCAGTCACCCAGTGAAGCTCATCTCCAAAGTCGATCCACTCAAATATCTATTATCCAAAACAACTCTGACCAGTTGCATGGCTAAGAGGGTCATGTTGTTAAGTGAATTTGATATAGAATACATGGATTGAAAAGCTATTAAAGGACAAGTGATAGCGGATCAGTTGGAAATTCTCCCCTAGTAGATTCCTATCCTCTGACAAAATAATTTCCTGATGGAGTCTTTACAATAGCCGAAGTGGACACATGGACACTTTATTTTGATAGGTCATACACACACAATGGATCAAGGGTAGGAATCTTGCTTGTCACCCCCCAAGGGGATTATATACCGAATTCATTAAGGTTGGCTTTTCTATGCACAAAAAACATAGTTGAATATGAAGCTCTTCTTACTAGTCTTCGAATTGCAATCCAATGGCATATCACTCACCTAAGAGTCTTTGGTGATTCCCAATTAATCATCAAACAAGTCAACAATGAGTTTCTCAAAAAAGATGATAAGTTGTTACCTTACAAATGCATGGTAAATGACTTCAAAAATTATTTCACCTTCATCCAGTTTGATCATATTGCAAGAGTGTAGAACAAAGCAATGTATGTGATGGCTACCATTGGTTCCTTAATTGGCATGCCTAAAGAAAAAACAAAATGTGAGTTCCTCATTAAACAACTCTTAATCCCAGCTTACGATATCCTAAAAAGTGAGATGGTGTATGAAATTGTAGGTCCTATGTCACCATGGTACCATGATATCTACAATTACCTTCATGACAATATCCTACCTCTTAATATCACACGCAATCAAAGAAAATCTTTCATCCAATGAACATCTTGTTACATAATTCTAGGTCACACTTTATCGATGTGAGTATGATGGAACCCTCCTTAGGTGTCTAAATGAGAAAAAATCCCACACTTCATTAATGGAAGTATATAGTGGTGTTTGTGGGGCCTAGTTGAATGGTATGGAACTAGCTAAGAAAATTCTTAGAGAAATATACTACTAGCCTACATTGGAACATGATTCTTGTGATTTCAAAAATAAGTGCCTACCTTGTCAACAACACGCGGATTTGATAAATGCTCCTGCACAAGATCTGAAGCCTCTTATAGCACCATGGCCCTTCTCTTAGTGGGGTTTCAACCTAATTGGAAAGATATATCCCCCATCCTCTGATGTCCATACCTTTATCATCACTACAACTAAGTACATCACCAAGTGGGTGGAAGCAATTCCACTCTCACAAATCACAGGTACTCAAATTTCAAAATTTATCCTTTTCCATATTATCCATAGATATGGAATTCCATCCACCATCATTTTCAATAATGGAAAACCATTCAAGAACCAAGCCATGAAACACATTTGTGACACCTTCCACATCCAACATCATTGGTCCATGGCCTATTACCCTCAAGGTAATGGATAGGTGGAGGCCACCAATACAACCCTAATCAAAATCCTTAAAAAGGTGGTCAACAATACTAGTCGAGTTTGGCAACTTCACATTCATCCTACCCTTTGGGAATATTACACCACCATCCACACTCCTACCAGTGCCAACCCATATTCTCTCATTTATGGTGTTGAGGCCATCTTGTTGATTGGGGTAGAAATCCCTTCACTGAGAATATCCCTGAAGAATCTTATCAATGATGAAGATGCTCAGGTCACAAGACTCAGCCAACTAGAACTCCTTGATGAAAGACGGATCAAAGCATATGACCATCTTCAAGGCTATCAGAATTTCCTTAAGAGAAGCTATAACAATAAGTTCCATCCTTTCCAATTTAATGTTGGTGTTTTAGTCCTTAAGGAGAATCAACACACTTAGTAGGACCGAGATAAGAAGGGGAAATTTGAAACAAATTGGCTTGGTCCCTATGTCATCATAGAAAAATATGGATCAGGGGCATAGAAACTTTCTATACCTAAAGGAGATCCCCTCGAAGAGACCATTAACATCATGCACTTGAAAAGGTTCTACACTTAAGTCAGCTGGGGCATCCTATCTTGCAAAATCCAAAAAATACAAAAAAAATCAAAAAATCCAAAAAATCCAAAAATAGTAAAGAGAAATAATTTTTCCTATTGTGAAAACCACCCTTGATAGTGCATTGGATAAGCATGTTTGGTGAAAACTTGGCCATAGGTTCCATTTGTACAAGGATTAATCATTATCTACCTTGCATCCTAGTTACTTTATATTTCCACCCATCCTAATCTCATATCCTATCATCCTATTGATCCTATCCTTCCATCCGAACCCCCATCTAGTCACTTGGTATATTTTGGTTGAGCATTGAATGAACTTCATCTGCTATCCATCATCTTGATCTTTTACCCTCATTTGAGCTTGTGTCGTCAATCTTGTCATCTTGTCAGTTCTTCACTTCCATCTAGATCTCGTCATCGTGTCAGTGTCCATTTAGATCCCATACTATCATGGTTGTTTTTTTTGTCTTTTTCAAACTACGTTGCCCTTGTGCTTTCCCGTAGGAAAGGTCAAACATTTGATCAACCTCCAGTTCTTTTTTTTTCTTTAGTCCAGTCATTTTTTTCCATCGCCTATCTCCCTTGTCCTCTTTTTGCTTTTATCCATGGTCTTTTCTTGAACTATGAGGGCTTTGTGCTTTCATATAGGCAAGGCTAATATTTGATCAGCCTCTGAGCCCCTATGTCTTCAGGGTGTTCCAGTCTTGTGTCCTACATCTTGTGTTGTGTCTTCAAGTATACCCTTGTCTAGCTAGTTCTCCATAAATGAGATCCACTCCTATCATGAGATTGAATCAGTTTTGGAGTCTCCTACTTCATATTGGTCTTTTAGTTTAGTATCCATCTTTGGTCTCAATAGGATGCATCCTTCCTAACATACCTCATCAATCCCATCCACCCTATGGATCCTATGGCAAAGGATGTTTAAAATTAATTGTGATATTTTGATACTTTTGGCTTTTGTTTATCATTTGAGCTACTTATCATAACTTGTCAAGATCACCATGATCTATCATATTATGGTGTATTTTGATCGGTTAATATAGGGGCATATATTTATCTTTTTCTTTGTTGTTGTCTTCTTGGTTGTCCCACATGGTACCAACCAAGATCCTTGTGGTCTTGTGTTATGTTGGGACATCCTTTTGTGCTTATGGTTATCCCAATGCCTAGCCTAACCAAAGTATTCACAAATTTGGGGTGTTGGGATAGCCTTCTTGTCTATTGTGTTTTTCTTATGCATTAGACACTAATTTTCCTTGGTGTACATACCCTGGCACTTGGTGTCTTCTACTATAGCAAAAATTAGTGCTCTGAATATGGAAAATTGCATTAGGATTGCATTTCATGATCACTTTTGTTGCATTACATTCATACCTGACCTATGACCTATGATTTTGGTTGTGCAAACATTCATCCCTCCATCTCTCGTTCTTCTCAGGATAATTACGGTTCTTGACAGGTGTAGTTTCACACCCATATTTCTTTAATTTTGTAATGATTATAGGGAAAGTAATTTTCATTAATCCAACAATACGCCTACCATTGTTCCTCATTAGTATGCAAGTCCTTATTTACACTTATGTTCATGATGCACTTCATTTCACATTAGGAAATTGCACTCACATATCACACACCTTTGTCTTTATAAGCTAAAGCAAGCATGATCACAAATAAAATTCAACCTATCACCTACGCCCACATGGCATTTCATTTATCCCATATCACATTATAGGTTCACTACATTTCATTCATGTGCATTATCATTTCATAATTATATTTTAAGTTATTTAGATTAATTATATTTGGTTATTCTAAACTTCTTAGATTCATTTTATTATCCATACATTTCCATAATAGTCTATATCATTAACACATTACATATATCACAACCTGCATCACAAATTTTTAGGTCCATATCCATAGCATATAAAGTCATAAATCATCCATCACATCCTACATCATATGCATTAGTTATCGTACATATCATCCATCTAAGCATAAACATACATCATCAAAAAAATGTACATACATCACATTATGATAATCATACATAATAAAATCATAAACATGCACATATGTGTAAATATATCATCCATCACATACACATAACATAGTGTCAATAAGGGCTATCACATATCATACAAAAAAAAATACAATGTCCATCATATAATCAAAATATATGTCCATAATCATCAAATAAAGTACAAGTACAAGGCTCTAAATCAACTCTAATATTTTCCGCTCTATACTGTCCACCCATCCTGCACCTGTCAAAAATTGGTATCCTATCACCTGTCCTCTATCCTCTTTGTTGTGAGCTGCTCACATTTGACCTCTATGGTGAGTCTGGAACTCCCCTTCTATGTGGAGGGCTCTCTCTATAGCTACTATATCTATGGGTATGTGTCCCTACTAATCGGAATGGTGTCAGCATCTATGGCACCATTCTAATGAAGGTAGGTACCCATTGTGTCTAATCTGGAACTACCATGAAGTAGGCCACCATATAGTAGTTGGCCTCTCGCATGTACTCATCCTTCTCTATAGCCTGATACCTAGCTGCATCTCACTCCACCCTCTACCTGTCTCATAATCCACATATGGATCTCCTCTCCTACACCCATGCATCCTATGCCAACCATAGTTGGCCAATATGTACTCCCATCCAAGACACTTGATCTATAGCCATGTCCCTCTAATCCTGCATGGCATGTACCTATATCTGCAACCTTTTCACCTTTTCCCCCATCTCACTACCCTCACCCTACACTGCCTGTGCCTGTGCTTGTGTTGCATCTCTCTCTCTCTATCTCTCCGCAACCTATACCCATGCCACTGTCATGTCCCTCTCACCCTGCAGGGTTGTACCTGTGTTTGTGCTGCATCTCTCTCTATCTGCAAGGTTTGTACCTAGGTCCACATAGCCTCCTCCCTCTCCTACATCAACCCCATGTCTCCTACTATATTCTCTACTACCTCGTCTCTATTCTGGAGCTCGTCTCACTCCCATCTCATCTTATTCCTCTCTCTCTGTAGTCCCTCCAGCTATCTCCTCAAATCATCTAGGTCTCTCTCCACCTATTCCATAGTCTCCATCGATACCTGGTCTATCACTCGTCTAGGCTCTAGCTATCCCCTTTCCTATAGTATAGTCACCACTTCCTCTAGCCTATCTCACTCCCATCTCACCACCACCCCCTCCTAATGCTCTCTGGACACCTTTCCCTCTAGCCAAGTCACCTCTTCTCATAGCTATCTCACCTCAGCCTGTAGGCCATCCCTCTCTACTTGTATCTCCTCCATGCATTGTGATGCTTCATCTGCTAGAATCTTATAGTCCCTCTTCCCACACCCTGGCCACCTTTTCTCATAGCATGCTCACCTTGGCCTCTAGTCTACACCTCACAACCTATGCATCCCTTAGTATCTACTTAGTGATCCATAGTCTCACCATGTTCCCTCTTAAAAATATAGTTGAATCATCTAGTATGGGTGGTACCATGGCTAATGAGGTGACATCATGAATGTCTACATCCATCACCTCTCCCTTTGCCTCATCTCTCTCATCCATCACATCCACCTCTTCCTCATCTCTCTCCTCCTCTACCTCAACCTCCTCATTGGCTCTCCTCTACTACTTCCCCCTCCTCCTCACACTCCTTTGACCTCCTACCTCAGCCTCCCCATGTCCTCTCCCCTATTGATCTCCTTCCTTAGCCTCTCCCTATCCTCTCCCCTATTGACCTGTTTCCCTAGACACCTTCTACCCTCTTCGTTGTTCTTCTAGTCTCAGCTCATCCTCTAGCCCAAAAGAAAGTACCTTTGTAATCATCTCCTCTGGGATAATCTGTATAGGTTGATGATAGACATAGCATCCAGAGAATTTGACTATCACGCCTTCCTCTGCTCTTCCTCTGCTCTTACGTAGGTAGGATACCTACTGCAAAGTCTCCCAATGCTCTCTTGCAAACCTGGCCATAATCAACTCTCCCCATGGTCACTCTCGTGAGATCTACCTAAATCTCTCTGGCCGATGAGGAATATTTTGTGAAAGCCCAAAATGTCTCATCACTCAATCCGACCTGTGTGCCTTCACTATATGCATCTCTCTCCTGACTAGATAACATCTGGTGCAAAAAAACCCTCGATGTCTCTCCTCCATCTGGAGAACCACCGTTTCCTATACAACATCAACACTATATGCTCCTCCCGTGGATCATCCAACATCCACCTCCATCTGTCCAAGTCACTGAAGTGCTAATAATGCCACACCTATCCATACTCTACCCCATACTAGTATGCCACTGGTAGCATAATATCTTGCAATCTTGTTGTCACCACTCCTAGCCTTGCCACACTAATGTGCTCCCAGGCCCATATCTACAATAGTGTCACTTGTGTACAACTGTATCAACACACATGGACCCAATGTGAACTACCCCTCTCTCCCCTCAACAATATGTCGAATCACCTCCATGTAGCTAAGGCTGCAGAAGCACCCACTCTTGTCTAGTATTAGTAGGCCACTAATCAATCTTCATAGGTATAGTGGTAGAGGTGGTACTCCCAACACCAAGCATCTATCCACATCCAACCCCTTCCACTACACATGAAGGTCCTCTCATCCAAACATAACACATATGGTTTGATTCAGTGCATCACCCTCTGATCTCATCATGCTCACTAGGAGACCTGCTATAGGTAGCCTAGAATCCTCCACATATCCTCTAGCATCACAATCATCTCCCATGTCGGGAGGTGGAATGTCGAAGTATCGGAGCTCCATCACTCTATAAGGGTTGTTAGCATCACTCGATGTGCTCTGATAGTTGAGTATCCCAGCATATGTAGCAACCTGCTTGTGACAACACCTCGTGATCCTCTCTATTCATGGCTGCTATCATCACCTCCAACACCTGCAATCACCTCTTATGCATCTATAGGCTCTCAAACTGTTGCATCCATATCACACAAACATGTCAGTCATTTCCTCCTTTCCTTCATCCCTCCCTCTTTTCCATTTCCCGGCCCTAGGTTAACTTCTCAAGAAATTTCCCCCCCTTTTTTGAACAAATTTCCTGAATTTTCCCAATTTCTCTTATTTATCATCTTCCTTGCCCATTTTTTGGGCATGCTTTCCCTTTTCTCCTTTTTTCCTAATCCTTGGGTGAGCCTGCCCTTACAACAAGTGAGCCTTCCTATTCATAGGCGAGCCCACCCGGATGGGTGATACTGCCTAGTTGGGCGAGCCTACTTGGATGATGGATGAGCTTGCCCAAACGACAAGTGAGCCTGATCAAAAAAATGAGTGAGCCTACCTAAAAGGTGGGCGAGCTTGCCTACTGGATGAGCGAGTCCACCCCTAGATGGGCGGCCATGCCCCCAGGCAGAATCACCCCTATCTCGGGTGGGGTCACCCTTCTTCCTAGCAGGGTCTCCCCTCTCCCAGGTAGTATCACCCCTCTATATAGTAGGGTCGCCCCTTCCCCCCTAACTTACTTTTTGGGCAGATTTTCTTGATCCTAGGAAAAGTGTGTGCTTTCCTCATTTCCCCCTTGCCCTTTTTGGGCACCATTTTTTAATTTTCTAGGTTCATTTACCCACTAATTGGGAAAATCTTTCCCCTCTTCCCATAGCCTCTAATAGGTGATTCTACCTACCCAATGGGTGAAATCATAATTTCACCCTCTACCCATTTTCCTAAACTACCACAATCCCAAAACCCATGTGTTTAAAATATTTAAAAATGCAAAAGTACACCAGAAAATACTTAAAATCACAAAGAGGGTTTTGAACCTAACCTGGCGTGGAATTGCGTGCTCATGGAAGAACCGTCATACCTCATCCCTTCGATGGATGTTGTCATCATCGTAATGCTCTAACATCTTCATCTCCTTCCTCTCCTCTTCTCTTTCTCTCACTCAATTGCCAGGTGTGCAAATGAGGAATAGTAATTTCTAAAATTACTATATATAACATTTCCCTCATTTTTTTAACTTTTTAAAGTTAAGGGTATTTTTACCCATTATTTAAACATCTTTTAATTCAACTAATCCTCTCACTTCCCAGGGCCTCCATTTGCACACCGTTTGTCCATTTGACTCCATTCAAAAGCCAATCTTCATGGTTTTTTGAGCTCTATCCAATGCTTCCCTTTGTTTCTTCATATTGAGAGGCTTCTTAGGGCCCCTTTTTCTTCCCCAAATGGCCTCTCGATTGGGCATACCCTACCATTTTCCTTCATTCCTCTGTCATAGTCACTTTCTTGTGAGATTGGGGCATCTCCTTGCATTTCCCACCATTTGGGCAGCTCACACAAATTCTCATGTGTTGGGCCATCTTTTTCTAGTCACTTCCTCTATAGAGTCATCTGTATTTTATTTTTCTTCAAAAAACTATTATTCTAACAATATTTCGAAGAGGGGAAAAATGTAGACATCCAAATTTGACCACTCCCACATGGTCAAATTTGTCCCCTTTATTCATCTATTTCATCAATATTAATTAAATGAATTATTTAATTAATATTTCCCCTTCCTCTAAGGTTTCTAAAGTATTTAATTTAAAAATTAAAAATTTTACCTTTCATCCATTCCTCTCTAAATTAAATAAATATATCAATTTATTTACTTTAGTCATTTAACCTATTTGAATTTAAATCAATTTTAAAATCCCTCTTTTCTCTCTCTTGGTTACATCCTCCATAATCTTCCTCTAATCTAGATTAATTTAATTAATCCATGATTAGGATGTGCACACTTTTAATTAGGATTAATGTCACATCCTCCATATTTGACCACTTGTCTCTAATCCTTCATTAATCTTCTTAATCACTTGTTTGCACAACCTTAATCTAATACTCTTGTCATTTTTTGTTTTTCCTCCAAGTCAACCATTCATAAGTACTTTCTTTATTTGACCTTGACCTCTTCCCCATGTGAATTAAAAATTCACATTTATTCATCCAATACCACCCTCTTCCCCATGAATGTTGTTAGGAAATTCTAAATCTTCTCATAGGTCACATCAGTCACATGGTACAAGGACTTCCTTTATGAGGACCTTGTCTTATCCTCAAGGTACTTCCAATCATGTGAATTTAAAATTCAAATTTATTTCTCCAACCACTTCTCTCTTCCCCATGATGATTAGTGAGGAATTCTAAAATTCCTCACTTGTCACCATCCTTCCACATGGGGACAAGAACTTCCTTTTTGAGGAAATCTTCCCCTAATTCCAAGGTACTTTCAAGTACCTCCACCTCGCATGTCCTTTGTTCCATCTCATTTCCATATGGTAAGATTTGAGGGCTTGTGTGTCCTCAACTCACCACAGCCCTCCATCTTGCCCATGTTGGCTAAATCCTAGCCATTCATTTCTCTAGAGATTTGAATCCCCTAAAATAAGAGAATTTGGTCTCATTTTTGCTCAGAACATGCATTTTTCACAATTCAAGCTCTCCAACTTTCAAAAACTTTCAAGCTCACACGTGCCTCCATTGTTGAATCTTCAAGCTCATTTGCATCCATTTTGTTCATCCACTCACATACCCATTTGAATCATTTGAATCCTTATTGAATCCTCATCATTTTGCATCCATTTTCATCATATTTTCCATCAAGGAGCACACATCAAATCTTCATCAAAGGGCCAACCAAGAAGATCAACTTAGACAAAGTATATTTGTTGTTTCATATTTCTTTGTTTAAGTTCAACTTAGGCTAATCTTGAGGTGGTGTTGTGTGTGTTTCCCCTTTGCATTTTTGTTTTTTTGCATCTTTTAGGTTTAAAAATCATGTTGCATTACACAAGAGACTAAACTTTCTATTGATTTCATGCTTCAATGTGCTTCTCATATCTAGTATTTTGGTTAGTGCCAGTGCATTGGTTCTTAGGGGAGTTTTTGGGATTTCGCTCTTTTTGGCATCCAAGAAAGATTGCACTGCTTTCGTGGATCTCCATTCACTCTACTATTTTCATGGTGGCTCTCTTCCTTAGAAACTAGTGAAAATATTTTGGTTACCAATTTTTATTACCTGATTGATATTCATTAAAAAATATGGCTTTGGGATCATATAAGGTATGTTAGATCATGTGCTCAAAATCTTCCTTCGATTTTAGCTGGTGATTTGAAAATTTTTTGTGTTGAGCTTGGACGAGAAAAGAGGTGGGCTGCCCTAGCTTGGTCCTACTTCTGATCTTTTTTGAGAGAATGCAAATTTTCTTGCTTTAATTGATGTTAATCTTTACAATGGGGTTTTTACTTGGAATAATAGATGGAGTGGAGAGGAAGCAATCTTTGAAATGTTGGATAGATTTCTTGTTTCCTATTTTTAGATGGGAGGTAGGTTGGTTACTGGTTTTGAGATTCTTGATTGAAGGGGCTATGATCATTTTCCAATTAAACTTTTAGTAACCTATTTGACAACTCCCAAGAATCCTCCCTTTAAGTCTTAGCTTATGTGGCTTCGGGATTCTTCTTTGAATGATCTTATGGCCTAGTGGTGGCTTGATGGCAGCCCTACTTATGTTAAAACTATGTACACCATTGTTAAGAAACTTTAGTATGTTAAATTTCACCTTAAGAGATGGAATAGGATGAGTTTTGGCAACTTTAAGGAACTTATGAAGAGGAATTCCCAAGAGCGCCTTGATGTGATTACTTGCTAAATTTAATATTTTGGTTTCTTGGATGCTTTGGATCAAGTAGAATCCCAGGTTGCGAGAGTAGTGGAGGAGGGGGAATTTCAAGAGGAGATCTTCTAGAAGCAAAAGGCTCAGATTGATTGGCTTCAAAAAGGGGACATGAATATTGCTTTCTTCCATCATTTTGTGTAGGCTTGTCACAATAGAAGTTGTATCTCCTCTCTAGTCATTGTAGATGGGATCCACATTTCTTCTTTATAGGATTTATCTCATGAGGCTAGATAGTTTTATTCTAATTTTTTTTAAGGATTCACCCCATGCAGAAGATGAGGAGAATTTGATCATTGCTTGCATTCCTTCACTAATATCCAAGGAGATGAATCATTTCCTCATTTGCTCGATTTCTTTGCCTAAATTGGAAGAGGTTGTTTTTGGGATGAATAAAGGTAAAACCCCTCATTCACATGGTTTTTCTATTAAATTTTTCTAGAAAATTTGGAATATTATAAGTTTGGATTTGCTAGAGGTTACTCATGAAGCTCTTTGTAGTAAGCAGATGCTTCATTCCATGAACTTGACTTTCTTGGTTCTCGTTCCTAAAAAGGAACGTATTAATCAGCTTGAATTCTTTTGACCTATTTCTCTTTGTAATGTGGTGTACAAAATTGCTACTAAATTCATTGTAGAGAGGCTCAAATTTTGTCTTTCTTTTGTAATCTCTGAGAAGCAAGGAGGCTTTGTGGCTAGTAGATAGATCCTATATGGTGTGGTGGTTTCCTATGAATTCATTCACTCTATGGTGACTACTAAGGACAATTCTATGTTTATCAAATTGGATATGTCCAAAGCTTATGATAGAGTTAAGTGGAGTCTTTTGCAGAAAATTCTCTTAGGCTTTGGTTTTAGTACAAATTGGGTCAATTGGACTATGAGTTGTGTTACATCTTCATCTTCTTTTATTCTTATTAATGGGGAACTCTCTAAGTTTTTTGAGGCTTCCAGGGGACTTTTCCAAGGAGATTCTCTTCCCTCTTATCTTTTTATTATTATGGTTGAGGGTCTAGGTATATTTATTAAGTCATGGGTTTCCCAGGGTAGGATTCAAGGTTGGTGTTGGGGCAATGGTCTACCCCAACTCTCTAATCTTTAGTTTGTGGATGAAACTTCTCTTATGGGGAGGGCTCACCTTCAGGAGGCTATTTATTTTAGGAAAGCTTTGGATATTTACCTTGCTACTTCTAGTCAGAAATTCAATGAGCACAAGTCTTCTATCTTCTTTTTTAATACTCCTCAAGCTATTCAATGATAGATTAGTATTATTTTGAGATTTCAGATTGGATATCTTCCCTTTTTCTATCTAGGTATACCTCTTGTTGTTGGTACGCAACCCATGTCTTCTTGGAAAAGCTTGCTTGATAAGTTACATAGTAAAGTCAATCATTAGACTCATCATTGGCTTTCTACTACTGCAAGAGTGACTCTTTTGAAATCTATTATCCAGGCTCTCCCTATTCATAGTTGTTTTGTTCAAACAACTCCTTTGTATTTCCTAAGGGAATTTGATGCTCTCTCATGACAATTTCTTTGGATTAGTAATTTTTAGTCAGCTAAGTAGAGTCTTGTTAAGTGGGATATAGTGTGTAAGCCACAAAAAGAGGGGGGCCTTGTATTTTGTTCTACTATTTTGAATGGGAAAGATCTTGTTGCCAAGTTATATTGGTGTTGGTGTACTAGTCAACATCATCTCTAGGCCCATATTCTTACCCACAAGTATCTCAAGGATGTTAACACTTTTGATGTTCCTCATTTCCATTTATAAGTAAGGGGCTCAATGATTTGGAATACCCTCAAATTGGGGGTTTCGTTGGTCAAGAAGGGGCCCTTTTGGATATGTCATATGGGTTCTTAGGCTCTTTTTTGGTGGGATTCTTGGGATGATCATCCTCCTATTCTTTCTACTTACCTTCACCTCTAGTATCTTTGAGATCATTTTACTGTTGCAGGATGGAACATAGTTGAGCATTATAATTCTATTCAGAATATTGGATTGGTTGCTAGCCTTAGATGGAAGCACTCCTTGGATTGATCACCAAGAGGGCCAGAGGGGGATAGGAAAGAGTTGGCTCAGATTCTTGCTTCATGTGAATGCAATTCCATAGTGGGGCAAGATGTCTTGGTTTGGAGTAACACTAATGTATCTAGTAAGTACTCTCTTTCAACATATTATGGTGAGTTTCTTATGCATGTATTTGGGAACATTGAGGTTCCTTAGTGGAAGCAAGTGTGGAATAAATTTTCTTGGCCCAAGTGTTATTTTTTTATGTGACTAGTGGTCTAGAACAAGTGTTTTACTTGGGATAACTTGTACAAGAGAGGGTTCCAAGGTCCTTCAATGTATGTTTTGTGTTGTAAAAGTGAAGAGAGTGTCTCTCATATCATCTTCCAATGTCTCTTTTCTAGGTGGATTTCACACCTTTGGGGGGTCGTGCAGAACTAGGCTTGCTGGTATGTCTCTTCTTTAGCGAGGTTCTTTGCCAAGTGGGGGAAGGCCCCTATTAAGATCTATTTTCTTTGAGTTTCTTGGGCTCTAGGATCCACTTTTATTATTTGGCATATATCTGGTTGGAGAGGAATAAAAGGATTTTCAAGATGTTTAGCTGGTTTCCCAATATTTGTGGTGGAGGTTTCTTCATTCTATGGGAGAAACTATTGTGGCTAAGTGTGACTTGGCTAAGGGTGTGGATCCAAGAGAGGTGGCCTTTTTTACTCATCTCAATCTTCCTCTTCAATTGGGGACTACTCAGAGTGTTGGTCAAATCATGAGAAATAGTTGTCATCATCCCCTTTGGGAGATAAGTAGGGAGGGGCATTGGTGTCATCCTCCTAAAGGTGTGTTGAAAATCAAAATTGATGGCTCTTCTCGAGGAAATCTTGGCCATGCTAATATTGGAGGTGTTCGGCAGACTAGTTCTTGGACTATTGAGTTTATCTTTTCTATTTATAAGGGTTGGTAGACTAACAATGTAATGGAGGCTCTTTCCATTCTATGTGTTGTGGAGCATGGTTGTGCTCTCAGGTGGAGACAAATCATTTTTCACTCTCATTCTCAGGTGGTTGTGATGCTGTTGAAAAGGTAATAGCTAGAGGATGTTGGTTGGCATCTGCTTGTTATTATAAAACAAATTTTTAATCTGTGTGCTTCTTTGCATTCTATTTCTTTTTGTCATATTCTTCAAGAATGAAATGGAGTTCTAGATTGTTTGGCTAAATGAGCTTCTAATCATTTGCAAGATTGGAATATTGTGGAAAGTGGTCAATTACCCCCACATTTTTCATAAAAGTTGAATCAATTAGTGGAGATTGATAGGGATGTGTAATTTCCTTTCTTTGTATTGTTATTTTTTGGATTGAATAATTTTTCCCCTCTTTAAAAAAAATACACATTAAATACGAATAGTTCAATTGATCCCATGTCTCTGGAGATTTCTAAACTTGTGGTGGATCATCAAAATCTAGCCTCCTCATGCCACTTGATGGATGGAAAGTTGAATACACAATAACAAGTAAAACCACAAATTTGATTAATTAACTCAATAGTAAATAAATTAGGCCATCAAATAAAAACTTATCTACTATAATTTATAAAATTCAAATTACCATATTGTTACCATGTCTCTACTTTACATTACCTCCATTGTTGTTTTTGCTTGGTTAAAATAAATAGAAGATGGTAATATATGTTGTTGGGTGTTTTGATGATCATCTAAAGCAACAATAACATGCACATATAATACATCAACTTAGAAAAAACTAATTTAAAAATTAAAGACATAAAATCGATTGAACTGTGATATATAATTTATATACTATCTCCACTTTGCATTGCATCTATTATTGTTGTTTGGTTAAGATCAATAGAAAAAGGTAACATATGTTCTCTATTGTTTTTTTTATCCTCTGAAGTTGCAATGACATGCACATTTAACACATCAACATAGATAAATTTTTCAAGTCTAAAATTACATTATATAATTAATATAAACAATAGTAAATCTATTAAGTATAGAAATGTGGTTAGAGATAGGAATTGAGTAATTTTCTATAAAATTAATAAACACATTTAATAGTTAAATTTATCATCTATAAGTTCCATTTCATCTATTATTGTTTGGTTTAGATCAATAGAGAAAGGTAATTGGCATTGTCGAGTATTTTCCTGATCATCGAAACCTACAATGACACATATTTAACATATGAAATAAAAACAAGAAGTATTGTTATGCAAATTACTAAAATGCTTTTGAATAAATATACTCACTTTGTTGTTGCATGATAATAACTATTTCCTCTTGTATTGTGATGCCTTAGTGATTAATGACCTTTTTTTTTCTTGTTCTTTCTAAATCTGTAGAGGGGAATTGAAATGTTTCATACTACTCAGATGTTTCATCGAAGTCTTCAAAAACAACATTGTCTCTTCAATGAATTGAATGATGTTTATGTATTTTTCTTGGACTGAACCATGGTGATATTCATCTCATAGAAATGTTCATTGAGCTAGGGATTGATGTAAATTTGGAAGAGGAAGGAAGATATATATGGATATCTTTTCTCAATCTCTCAATACATTGACTAAATTTATTGTTTTCATCTTCACTAGTTGGTAAATTTTAGAGAAAATAATTTAAATAATCAACAAAATTTTCAAAGTTATCATTTGAAGCATCAGATGATTTCCAGCCATCTATAATACAAATAAAAATGATTAAATCTAAAAATATTTTAAAATATCTTAATATTTCATTATAAAATGGTGACATTGAAATTTACCTATTCTTTGGTCTTCACTAATGACAACCCCAAGCACATCTTGATCTTCTATTTGATTACAACTCTCTATAATTAGAACGAGATTTAATTAATTTTGAGAAGTATTAAAAAATAAATTAATATTTAATTGTAAATACCATATTGACATTTACTAATCATATTATTTTTGTTACTAAAACTCTCTCTGACTTGTCATCATCATCAAGCAATGGAGTAACACCATCTATAATTTAATGAGATTAATTTATTTAATTTTGAGAAAAATATAATAATGATTAACATATAAATTATATTAAACATAAATCTTAAATTACCCTTAGGGTATGTGTAGGATCATCATGGAAAAAATATTCCCTTAAGTGGCAAAAAATTCAGAAAAAATTAGAGTTAGGAAGCTTGACGTAAAAAATTGAATAAGTTATCTATATTATTTCAAAAATATGTAATAATAGAATTTGTAGCAAATTGAATTTAGTTTCTAAACTACTAGGTTTGTTTAAAAATAAAATTATATATTTGGTGAAAATTTGAAATTTCAATGGTACTTAAATTTTAGGGAAAAATAAGTAGGTGTTTGTCTGACCACCTTAACCACAATAAAATGATAACTATTTTTTTATAAGATTTTAGATATAAGTAGAGGACTCATGTCCCGATGTGATGCATATTTTTTTGTAGTTTTTTTCCAAGTAAATAATTAATTATGAATTTTTTATTAATTTTTTTTAAATATAAAAACTCGTATCTCTGACCACCTTAACTTGGACAAAATTTCATTAAATTTATTTTTTATTTTTTTAATCCTATAGCATGTGAAGCATGGAATGTGACACATGT
This sequence comes from Sequoia sempervirens, assembly GCA_007258455.2. NCBI lineage: Eukaryota > Viridiplantae > Streptophyta > Pinopsida > Cupressales > Cupressaceae > Sequoia > Sequoia sempervirens. The sequence continues at coordinate 176,257,977 of VDFB02058242.1, read as the reverse complement.
TTTGGATTCCAAAAATGTGACAGTGTTTGAAAGTTATAGATGTTTTTCAATTAGCCTATCAATCAGGACTTTAGTCATAATTTGAATAGAAAATGAAAAATAATTACTTATTAAATTTAAAATAAAACATAATTTACATTAGTGGAAAGCTGGGAATCTCCTTTAAAAACCCTTTTCATTTCATCAATTTTGGGTAAAAAAATAGTCGTCAACCACATACCCATCACATTGCCACTTTTTGGCCCATCATGATCCTGCACATACCCATTACCAACGACTTGATATTGCTCATGTATTTTGTTTCTCTTTAGAAGATCTAAAAGTTTAAACACATTTTTGCACATGTTTCCCTTATTTTCCAACTAACAGGGCCATACACATGCAAATTTGCTCCAAATTTTCTAACAAGATACCATTTGGTTGGAATTATTTGGCTTCTTATTTGGTACATGCTAGGGAGGAAATCATATGGATAACAATTTGTATCTCATATTTTATTTACCTCTCTAATGTAGTTGTGTAATATCTTTCTTTTTTAAAGTTAGTTAGAAACCCAAATAATTACAAATACCTTTTATTTTTATAGAATGGCTCTACCCAATGAAGAAGTCTATGAATAAGCTAATCCATTCTCCTTGTGCACCTCTTAAAATGATCACTTAAATAAAGAATCTTGATGTGGCTATGGTACGACTCTATGGAAGCATTGGTTTATTAATTTTCATGAGAGAAACTTCTATAATATTTTTCCCACATCACTATACAAACAAGATGATGTCTTAGTATAAATAAAAAAAATTTAAATGACGTAAATGCATAAAAATCATAATGAATAATTTAATGACCTTACCAATATTAGGCTCATCATGACACCAAGTTTTTTGAAAGTAATGAATAAATCTCTTCTCCTTTTTGAATTCCTCCACAAATTTTTTTATCAAGTAAGTAGTGATGTCTTTTTTATCACTCACTGTATACATTATCTCACCCAATCTATCAAACATATTAGTTCCAAAATCCTTATTACTAACATACTTTGATTACAAAACATAATATCAAGCTATGAGGTTCAAACATATAATGTTTAGTTATTCCACATATTTTAATTATAGATTGACTTACATGTGTACATTCTTCAATCATGCCCTACATACATTCCAAATACATAAAAGTAATAAAAATCAAAGGATAATATACAAGTTACATTATAAAAACTCATAAGTAGCATTATATAATTTTTTTATTAAATTGTTACTAGTTTTTGTTGTTAATTATGAAATATATCTCTTTATAGACTAAATATTCAACAATTAGAAGTTTACTTTAGTTTATAAATTAAATATTAAGGCCAATAAAAATTCAAATGCTTAAATCTCAACACTAGACAAGAAATAGAAGAGAAAAATAGCACAAAATAAAGAAAAGATATATGTTTTTATTGCCCTTAATATTTAATTTATAAATTGTCACAGACCTCTGTGGTCCTATTCTAGGTAGTGAGCCCTTGGAAGTGAGCCTCTTGTATTCAGTTTTTGCTATCACTTTATATTATGACTTAATCCTCACCATGGTTTTTCCCTTATTGGGTTTTCCACCTAAAATATGGTGTTCATTATGTTTATTTTTCTTTCTATTATCTGCATTCCATGTCCATACTTAATAATAGAATAGCATGGTTATGAAATTGATAAGTATTGAAGTTTTGTGTTTGAATTTGGTGACTACTAATTCACCCCCCCTCTTAGTTGTCCTGTGCCCTTTAACAATTGGTATTAGAGCTTTGGTTCCTTGGTGTAGAGCTTAAATACTTAAGGAAGATCCAAGGGTGCATAAGTTGATGATCCCTATGTTCAATGGATCCGATTATAGTCACTGGAAAGTGCAGATGAGAGGATATATTCTCTCTTGGTTATAAGACCTAGAAGGCTATTGAGATGAAGTATGTTGCTTTGGTGAGCGGTCCTACTATTGTAGATGAGGTTTTTTCTTAATAGGAGAATGAAAAGAGAGTCATGTGAAAAATAGTAGAAAAGAAAGAGAAGAGGAAAGGTGATCTCCTAGAATATTGTGTAGGCTATTTAAAAAAGAATTTGGTCTTTTATGGTTTTTCACATAATGTGTTTCCATCAATGACAAAGGGGGATATTGTTGCAAGTATGAGAAAGTTTCGTGGTGTTGTCATTAATGTTTTCATTGATGTCAACATAGTTCAGTATGTTGCAGATTGTGCATGTATAGTTGAGATACTATTGAGATGTTGTGAGTACAGGGAGCTATCCTTATGATGTTGTAGATGTGCTGAAATGATGGGTTACCAAGTGATTTTGAGAAAATTAATAAAAAGTGAAGTCAAAGTTATGTATGTGTTCAAAATTTTCTCTAATATGTGTTTCATATTTCTTTTGTATTGATCCTATGCTTGTGTAGATCTCAAGGCTTGTTATTGGTAATCTGTTGGTGATATCTCCTGATTTATGGCTACTAGTTTCACAAAAGGTGAAAGTTTTGTTCACTGGTGTGTGAACTATTTTGGAAGAGTTGGTTATCTATGGAATAGGAAAAATGTTTCTACTTAGTAGTTCTTTGTTGTTTTGTTTCAGGTCTTCCAAATCTAGAATATATCTTATAATGATGTTCTCTAGGTTCTGGCAAAGATGTTTGAGTTTTGGTGCTCTAAAAGATGAGATTCAGAGTTGTTGGGTGGGATTGCATAGTCTAGATGGAAAAATGTAAAGAGTTATATGTTTGAAGGTTCTTGCACTTGTTGCGGATGTATTTGAAGGTATCTGAGATATGTTCTTATGCATGATGAAGAATGTTATGTCATCAACATGTTATCTTCTTGTTGGAAAGCATGAACTTCAATGTTCATTTGTGTTTTCATTAGGTTAAGTCGACCTGGTGTTTACACATCATATGAAGAATTTGAAATTTAATTAAGTGTGTGGTTTATTCAAGATGTTTATTTTTGGTCTTGGTTAAGTGTTTAATTGGTCCACTCTCATTCCTTTCCATCGTGGGAATCTTGAGTTGCCAACCTAGTTTGAATTTATGAAATGAAGTGTATGTGGTTGACCTTGGAGAATGTTTCTAAGGTTGAAGATGGTATAAATGTAAGTTGAGATGTGATGGATTGTATCATGAAAAGTAATGAAGTAAGCTAAAATTGAAAAGTAGAGTTGTGCGAAAGTGAGTTGAGGAAGTAGTACTTCATTGTGTTAGATTCTTAAAAGCAGTGAGCTGAAGGGTTTTACAATCTTTTGATCAAGGTTGTAGATGTGTGTAAATTGTTGTGGTGGATCTTTCCGTTATCTTTTGTATCTATAGGAAGTGAGCCTCCCTATTGGATAGTGAGTCCTATTTTGGGTAGTGAGCCTCTTGTATTCAATTTTCGCTATCACTTTATATTATTATTTAATCATCACCTTGGTTTTCCCGTATTGGGTTTTTCACATAAAATATGGTGTTCATTGTGTTGATTTTTCTTTCTACTATCAATCCATGTTCATACTTAATAATAGAATAGTTTCATTGTGAAATTGATAAGTGTTGAAGTTTTGTGTTTAAATTTCTTGATAAATGATTCACCCCCCTCTTATTTGTCCTATGCCATTTAAAAATTGGTATCAGTGCTTTGGTTCCATGGTGTAGATCTTAACTGCTTAAGGAAGATCTAATGATGCATAAGTTGGAAATCCCTATGTTTGATGGATCTAATTACAATGTCTGGAAAGTGTATATGAGAGGATATATTATCTCTCTTAGTTACAAGACTTGGAAGGTTGTTGAGATGAAGTATGTTGCTCCACTGAGTGGTCCTACTGCTGCATATGAGGTTTCTTCTTATGAGGAGAATGAAAAAGTGAGGTGTGCTATATATAGTGATTTATCCAAGACTGAGTGAACAAAATTTATCTCTCTCAACACTGCTTATGAATTTTTGGAAAAGTTGGAAGATCTTTATGAAGGAAATGATAGAGTAAAATTGATAAAGAAGCTGATGGAAAAGCATAGATATGAGAATATAAAAATGGAAGAAGGAGAAGATATTGCAAGTTAATTTCAGAGAATTGATCTAGCAACAAATGAAGTTAGAAATCAATAGTTTACTTTGATTGATAAGGACATAATTGAGAATATTCTAATGACTCTACTAGAATGTTATAGTGATAAAGTTTTAGTTATTGAGGAAACATATGATCCTAAGAAATATACTAAAGAAGAGCTCTTTGGCATCTTGACTACATTTGAGATGAGAAAGTTTTGAAAGAGAAACAACATTTAAAGCAACAAAGATTGAAGATGATCTAGATAGTGATGGTTCAGATGAGTTGGAAATGAACTTTACAAGGAAGTTGAAGAAAGGTACCAATAAGTATAAAGGTATTTTTCCCTATAAATATTTTAGTTGTGATAATATTGGTCATTATGCCTCAAGATGCCCAAATAGAACTATACATAAGAAGAACAAGGATCATAAAGATAGAAAGGATAAGGAATACAAAAAATTGTACTATGTTAGAGAAGAAGTTGGAATCTTTGATGATGAATCTGATTATGAGAGTGAGGATAGTGAATGCTTGTTGTTAGCTTTGGAGAATAAACCTGTGTCTATTAACTTTAGAAAATATGCAAGAAAAAGTGATTAAGAGGATAAGAAGGATGTGATGAAAGTTACTTTGGTCACTGTATTTCATTCTAGACAGGATGAAGACTATTGGGTGATTGAAAATGGATGTTCTAATCATGTGATTGGAGATAAAAGTAATTTTAATAAATTTGAAAAGTATGATGGTGGTTTGGTCATGTTTGGTGATGATTCATGAGCAAAGATTGTTGGGAAATGTATAATTAGTTTTTATGGAATACATAGCACTGATGATGTATATTATGTAAAGGGTCTAAGGCATAACCTTTTGAGTTTTGGACATATGTGTATCAAATTTTTTAAACTTGTGTTTCAAGATACTACCTGTGATATCATAAAAAGATCCAGATCTATGGTTGCTATAGGAAGAACTCATGGAAACATCTATTAGCTTAAGGGTGTTTATGGTCAATGCCTTGTATCTTAGATTAATAAAATTTAGTTGTGGAACTGAAGAATGAGACATGTAAACTTTGATAATTTGGTCAGGATTAGTTGAAAGGATGTTGTCTGAGGTCTTCTTAAAATCATAAAGCTTGCTAATACAGTTTGTAGAAGTTGTCAGCTATGGAAATAGACAATATGTAGTTTCAAAGGAAAATAGAAAACTACTAGCGAAATGTTGGAATTAATTCATATAGACCTCTGTGGTCCTACTAGAATAGGATGCTTGAATGGTGATAGGTATTTTATGCTTCTTACTGATTATTATTCTTGAATGACATGGGTTTCTTTTCTTAGATAATAGACTTAGGCTCTGGATAGGTTTAAAGTGTTCAAAGCAAGAGTAGAAAATGAAGTGAGCCTAAGAATCAAAGGTTTGAGATATGATAGAGGTGGAGAATTCACTTCTAGTGAGTTTAATGCATTTTCTTCAGAGCATGGCATAAAAAGACACTTTTATGCTCCAATAACCCCTTAGTAGAATGGAGAGGTCGAAAGAAAGAACCAGACTGTACAAGAAGCTGAAAGAACCATGATGAAAGAAGAAAATGTACCTAATGTGTACTAGAGAGATGCAATACACATTGTTGTTTATATTCTTAACAGAGTTCAAATCAGAGGAAACAACACACAAACTCCTTATGAGTTATGGAATGGTAAGGCTCCTACTATCAAATACTTTAAGGTGTTTGGAAGCAAACGTTACATTAAAAGAGATTATAAAAATCTTAGGAATTTTGATGCTAGATGTGATGAAGGGATTTTCCTTGGATATTATACTACCAGTAAAGCATATAGATGCTTTAATAAAATATTGAAGAAGATTGTTGAGAGTGCTAATGTGAAGGTTGATGAGGAAATGCACATGATGATCTTATCTGTAGACAAGTACCTACAGAGAATAAGGAGGAAGAATAAGAAGAAACTTTGGAACTTGTTGGTAAGACTCTTAAGTATGTTCAAAAGAATCACCTGAAAGAACAAATAATTGGAGATAAGAGTGAAGGTGTGAAGAAAAGAAGTAAAGTACCAGCTAAGGTAAATCTATGCTTACATTCTAAAATAGAACCTATGTCTTTATGTGAAGAATGTGAAGATGAAAGTTGGGTTAGAGCTATGGAAGAAGAGTTACAGTAAATAGAGGAGAATCAAACATGGGAACTAGTTCCTAGACCTATGAATAAGAATGTAATTTGTTCAAAGTGGGTGTTCAGGAATAAGCTGAATTAAAATGGTGAAGTTATAAGAAATAAATCAAGACTTTTATGCAAAGGATACTCACAATTTGAAGGAATATACTTTGAAGATACATTTTCCCCAATGGTAAGAATGTAAGCTATTAGGATGTTTCTGGCATTTTTTTCCCACAAGGATTTCAAAGTATATCAGATGGATGTCAAGTCTACATTTCTAAATGGTGAATTGGAAGAAGAAGTATATATGGAACAACTTGAAGGATTTCAACTATCAGAAAAACTAGATATGGTTTGTAAATTAAAGAAGGAATTGTATGGACTAAAACAAGCTCCTAGAGCATGGTATGCAAGATTGGATAGATACCTGACACAACAATGATTTAACAAAGGCTCTACTAACAACAATCTCTACTCCAAAGTGCAAGGTAACCAAATTTTGATAGTAGTAGTATATGTTGATGATATCATCTTTGGAGGAAATGAAAGCTTATGTAAGAGATTTGGAGGGGAAATGCAAAAAGAATTTGAAATTTCCATGATTGGTGAGTTGAATTTCTTTCTTGGTCTTCAAGTAAATCAAACTGATAAAGGGATATTCATTTCACAATCTAAGTATGTGAAAGATTTGTTAAAGAAGTTTGGAATGGATGATTCCAAACCGGTTAGTACTCCTATGGTGACCAGATGTAAGTTGAGTAAAGATGATGAATCCGCTAAAGCTAATCAAAGAAAATATAATTCTATGATTGGTGGACTATTGTATCTTACTACTACAAAACTGTATATCATACATGCAACATGTTTAGTTGCCAGATTTCAATTAGATACTAAAAGGGAACATGTTACAATTGTAAAGAGGATATTCAGATATCTTAAAGGTACACCATATTATGGCTTATGGTATCCCAAGGATGTTGATTTCACTTTGAGTACTTATGCCAATGCAGATTGGGCTAGTTGTGTGGATGACCGAAAGAGTACTAGTGGAGGTGCTTTCTTTCTTAGCGAAAGATTGGTTTCTTCATTAAGTAAGAAATAGGACTTGATTTCTTTATCCACTGCAGAAGTAGAGTATATTGTTCTAGCATCCTACTAAACATAGGTTTTGTGGATGAAGAAAAATTTGAAAGATATTAGAGTGGTATGTGATGAGACTATTCTTATCTATTCATGTATTCAAGAACAAAAAAAATATCTATCAGTTGTCACAGACCTCTGTAGTCCTACTAGGATGTTTTTGGCATTTTTTCCCTTGAGGATTTTCCTTATGCAACAACTAAGAGATATTGGAGTGGTATTTGATGAGCCTATTCCTATTTTTCTATGAAAATACAAGTGTTATACACATTTCAAAGAATCTAGTAATGCATTCAAGAAGAAAGCATATATCTATCAGTTGCCACAAACCTCTGTGTTCCTACTAGGATGTTTTTGGAATTTTATGCCCACAAGGATTTTCTATATGCTTTGTTGGTAGTTGAATATCCAAGGAAAATCCCTTCATCACAGCTAGCATCAAACTTCCCAAGATTTTCATCATCTCTTTTAATGTAACATTTGCTTCCAAACACCTTAAAGTATTTCACATCAAGAGCCTTACAATTCCATAACCCATAAGGAGTTTTTGTGTTGTCGCCTATGATCTGAACTCTGTTAAGAACATAAATAGTAATGTGTATTACCTCTCTCTAGTACACATTAGGTACATATGCTTCTTTCATCATGGTTTTTGCAGCTTCCTTTATAGTCCATTTCTTTCTTTCAACTACTCCATTTTGTTGAGGGGTTCTTGGAGCAAAGAAGTGTCTCTTTATGCCATGCTCTTCATAAAGTACATTAAACTCTCTAGAAGTGAATTATCTAGCTCTATCAGATCTCAAACATTTTATTCTTAGGTTCACTTCATTTTATACTCTTTCTTTGAACACTTTAAACCTATCCAGAGCCTGATTTTTTTCTCTAAGAAAAGAAACCCATGTCATTCGAGAATAATCATCAATAAGAACCATGAAATACCTATCACCATTTAGGCTTCCTATACTAGTAGGACCATAAAGTTCTATATGGATTAATTCCAACATTCCAGTAGTGGTTTTCTCTTTTCCTTTGAAACTACATCTTCTATGCTTCCCTAATTGACAACTTCTGCAAACTATATTACTAGGCTTTATGATTTTACGCAAACCTTAGACAACATCCCTTGAACTAATCTTAACCAGATTATCAAATTTTACATGTCCCATTCTTCAATACCATAAACAACTTTCAATAACCTAAGATACAAGGAATTGACCATCAACACCCTTAAGCTGATAGATGTTTCCATGAGTTCTCCATTCTATAGGAACCATATCTCTAGATCCTTTTTTGATCACATAGGTATTATCCCGAAACACAAGTTTAAAACCTCAGCTACACATCTATCTAGCACTCAAAAAGTTATTCCTTAGACCCTTTACATAATATACATCATTAGTGTTGTGTATTCCATCAAAACTAATTGTACCATTCACAACAATCTTTGCTCCTAAATCATCATCAAACATGGCCAAACAACCATCATACTTTTCAAGTTTAGTAATTTTTTTTTAATCTCCATTAATGTGATTAGAACATCCATTTTCAATCAAGCAATAGTCTTCATCTTGTTTAGCATGAAATATGATGACCAAAGTACCTTCCATCTCATCCTTCTTGTTCTTTGAATCACTTTTTATTACATATTTTGCAGAGTTAGCAAACATAGATTTACTCTCCAAAGCTAAGAAAAAGAATTCACTATCATCATTCTCATAATTAGATTCATCATTAGAGATTCCAACTTCTTCTCTAACATAGTACAATTTTTTTTATTTCTTAGCCTTTCTATCTTTATGATCTTTGTTCTTCTTATGTATAGTTCTATTTGGGCATCTTGAGGCATAATGACCAATAATACCACAACTAAAACATTTATAGGGAAAAATACCTTTATAATTACTAGTACCTTTCTTCAACTTCCTTGTAAAGTTCACTTCCAACTCATTTGAACCATCACTATCCAAATCATCTTCAATCTTTGTTGATTTGAATATTGTTTCTATCTTTTACTCTTTCTTTCCAAACTTTCTCATCTCAAATGTAGTCAAGGTTCCAAATAGCTCTTCTTTAGTATATTTCTTGGGATCATATGTTTCCTTAATAACTAAAACTTTGTCACTATAAAATTTTGGTAGAGTCATTAGAATCTTCTCAATTATATCTTTATCAGTCAAAGTACCCCCTTGATTTCTAACTTCATTTGTTGCTAGATGAGTTCTCTGAAATTAACTTGCAATATCTTCTCCTTCCATTTTCATATTCTCATATCTATGTTTTTCTGTTAGCTTCTTTGTCAATTTTATTGTATCATTTCCTTCATAAAGATCTTCCAACTTTTCCAAATTGCATAAGTAGTGCATAGAGAGATAAATTATGTTCGCTCAGTCTTGGATAAAGCACTATAAATAGCATACCTTGCATTTTCATTCTCCTCATAAGAAGAAACCTCATCTGTCGTAGTAGGACCACTCGTCAAAGAAACATACTTCATCTCAACATCCTTCCAGGTCTTGTAACCAAGAGAGATAATATATCATTTGATCTGCACTTTCTAGTCACTGTAATTAGATCCATCAAACATAGGGATCACCAACTTATGTGCCATTGGATCTTACTTAAGTGGTTAAGTTCTACACCAAGGACCCAAAGCTTTGATCCCAATTGTTAAAAGGTGTAGGACAACTAAGAGGGCGGGATGAATCAGTTGTAACCAAATTGAAACACAAAACTTCAACACTTATCAATTTCACAACCACACTATTTTTTTATTAAGTATGAACATCAAATGTAGATAATATAAATTAAAATCAACACAATGATCACCATAGTTTACATGGAAAACCCAATAAGGGAAAAACCATGGTGAGGATTAACTCAAAATATAAAGTGATAGCAAAAACCAAATACAAGAGGCTCACTTCCTAGAATAGGACTCACTATCCAATAGGGAGGCTCACTGCCTATAGATACAACAAATAATAGAAAGATCCACCACAAAAATTTACACACATCCATAGCCTTGATCAGAAGATTGTAGAAACCTTCAGCTCACTACTTTTAGGAATCTAACACAATGAAGTATTGTTGCCTCAACTCACTTTTGCAAAACTATTCTTTTCACTTGTGGCTTACTTTGTTACTTTGCATCAGACAATCCTTCACATCTTGACTTTCATTTATACCATCTTCAACCTTAGAAACATTCTCCAAGGTCAGCCACATATGCTTCATTTCATAAATTCAAACTAGTTCAACAACTCAACATTCCCATGGTGGAAAGGAATGAGAGTGGACCAATTAAATGCTTAACCAAGACCAAAATAAAAAAAATTGAATCAACCACATGATTCCTTAATTAAATTTTAAATTCTTCAAATGAAGTGTAAACACTAGGTTGGCCAAACCTAGTGAAAACACAAATGAACATTGCAGTACACACTTTCCCATAAGAAGATAACATATAGAAAATGTAACATGCTTCATCATGCATGAGAACACATCTTAGATACCTTTCGATACATCCACAACAGGTGCAACAACCTTCAAACTAGAACTCTTTCCAATAGTCCATTCGGACTATGCAATCCCAAACAATAACTTTGAAGCTCATCTTCTAGAGCACCAGAACTTGAACATCTCTACCATAACCTAGAGAACATCATTACAAGACATATTCCAAATCCACAAAACCTAAAAAAATAGTATAGGACTGTAGAGTAGAAAAATTTCTCCCAATCCACAAATAACCAACTCTGCCAAAATAGTTCCCATAACTTTCACCTTTCACCAAACTAACAGCCACAAATCAGGAGATATCACCAACAGATTACCAAAAAAAATCTTCAAATATGCATGATCATAGGATCAACATAGAATAAATGTGGAGCACATATCGGAGCACATTCTGAACACATACATAACTCTAACTTCACACTAAGTATTAATTTTCTCAAAAGAACTTGGTAACCCATCATTTCAGCACATTTGCAACATCATAAGGATAGCTCAATGTACTCACAACATCTCAACTATATCTAAACTATACATGTACAATCTGTAACATACTAAACTATGTGACATCAATGACAATATTAATGACAACACCACCAAAATTTCTCATACTTGCAACAAGTTAGAAACCTAGATAATTGCAAATACCTTTTATTTTTATAGAATGACTCTACCCTATGAAGAATTCTATGAATAAGCCAATTCATTCTCCTTGTGCATGTCTTAAAATGATCACTTAAATAGTGACTCTTGATGTGGTAGTGGTACAACTTTATGGAAGCATTGGTTTATTTATTTGGATGACAAAAACTTAGAATATAACTTTTTTTCCACATCGCTATACAAACAAACAAAATGATGTCTTAGTATAAATAAAAAAAATCAAATAATATAAATGCATAAAAATCATAATGAATAATTTAATGCGCTTACCAATATGAGGCTCATCATGACACCAAGTTTTTTGAAAGTAATCAATAAATCTCTTCTATTTGAATTCCTCCATTAATTTTTTTATCAAGTGACTAGTGATGTATTTTCTATCACTCATTGTATAAATTATATCACCCAATCTATCCAACATATTAGTTCCAAAATCCTTATTACTAACATAGTTGGATTATAAAACATAATATCAATCTATGAGGTTCAAACAAGTAGTGTTCATCTATTCCACATATTTTAATGATAGATTGACTTACATGTATACATTCTTCAACCATTCCCTACGTACATGAAAAATACATAAAAGTAATGAAAAATAAAAGGATCATCTACAAGTTACATTATAAAAACTCATAAGTAGCATTATATAAATTTTTTATTAAATTGATACTAGTTTTTGTTGTTAATTATGAAATATATGTTCTTATAGACTAAATATTCAACAATTACGAGTTTACTTTAGTTTATAAATTAAATATTAAGGCCAATAAAAACTAGATTACTTCAATCTCAACACTAGACAATAAATGCATTGACATTCCAATCTTCTTTACATTGTTTCCCTCTTTTACAAACTTTTTTCAATCATTAATTTATATCCTCAACTTTATTTCTTGAGGATATGGCCCATGCAACATGTATACTAGCCTCCTATTCATTGAATACAAGAAAGGTATATAACTAATACTAGGCATGAATAAACCATTGATAAATTATTATATGTTTAGTAGAATAAACTAATGATTTCATTAACATCCATAAATATAGTAAACATTGTTTTACTTACACAATATTTATTTGTTGAAATATGGAATCCATTGCAATAATTGAGTTATGTGAATGTTTCATCATCATTTTTCACATGATCCATGGTGTTTGGATGCCTATGATAAATGGAATATTTTCCACATTGTCTAGTATTTTATAGTAGAAGTTATCTTTCTCCTCTACATGCCACATGCTTACACTTTTTACATCATCTTCATTCTTTTGGGATTGAGGCAAGCACACTCTTTTCCATGGATTCAAAACATTTTTACTCAACAAACATGTGTCCCTCTTATTTATCAATTGAGTAAAACCATGGTCTAAATAGTGTTGCTCACATATTGTGTCCATACACACCCTATTGGAAAAATGAAGAAGTACATATCGTTTTGTTGTTTCATGTTATAATTGATGTCACATGATATATGAGTTGCAATTGAAAGATCAAGTCTAAATTTGTTCTAGTATTTTGATCTAGTATCTGAACCAATCTTTTACTTACATCCTTTGGTATTTTGGCTCACATTTGTTTGTTGGTGATTACTATCACTTGCAGTTTTGGGAAATGGTTTATAGACATCAGGAGCATGTACATTCAATATCTCACATATCTTGATACTCGTATGGTGTATCAGCTTTACAATGGTATTTGCATTTGTGCTATTAGGGCTATTCTTGGCTGACCTAATGGATGTATTGTGTAATGGTGATTTTTTTTTTATGTGGATATATGTGTGGCCTATCTTAGGTCCATGCCAACTTGATGTAGCATATTGGATATGTGAATTGATTTTTGGGAAGGTTTTTGTGAAAGCTTGAAGTTGACAGTTGGTATTTTCGGTGAATGAGAAGTGCATTTAATTAGGCTGACCTAATTGATGCTTGTAGACAGATCAGTTATATATATTGGACAGTTTCTGAAGATTGAGTAATGTAATAATAGTAGAGTGAATGAAAATGTGAAGAAGAGAAAATATGATGAAGTGTGTCAAGTTAGTTTACTAAGCTTCATTGGAACTGAATCTACACTCACTAGGTGTACTCTATCAGTTCATTTTCTAGTTGTAAGCCATTTTGTCATTGTAATTCTATAGGTAGTGAGCCTTTGTATTTGGACAATGAGTCCCAACAGTGAGCCACCCTTTTATAATAGCTTATAACTATTTATACTATATTGTGACCTAACAATCACTGTGGTTTTTCCCATTCTGGGTTTTCCACGTAAAAAATCCTAGTGTTCATGTGTTCTATGATTTCATGTTTTGTTAATGCTTTTACTTATCTTTTCTATTGTGTACATTGGAATAATTGGATGGTATCTAATCAGAAATTTTAAGTTATTGATTCACCCCCCCTTAGTATCTTGCACATTTAATTATTGGTATTAGAGCTTGGTTCCTTCGAAAAAGCCTAACAACTTGAGGGAGATCCTAAAGATGGAAGAAATGAATGATAAAGGAGAGCTTTAGACTGCTCTTGACGATCTTGACAAAGTTGAAAAAGAAAAAAAAGATCTAAAAGAGAATCTTGAAGATGCAAATGAATGTGTCAAAAAATTAAAGGACTAATTGAAAAAGTTCAAAGATATGCATAAGGAAGTAACTAATTAGTTAAAGAAGTCTAATGAAGATATTACTGGTTTGAAAGTGCAAGTAGAGGAGAAGAAAAGAATTGAAGATTGTCTAAATATGTTGGTACAAAGAAAGTTTGAGGATTGCACCAAGCTCGAACAAGAAATTGTGAACCTAAAAGTGGATCTTAAGAAGGAAAAAACTCTATGAAAACAATTTCAAATCTAGCTCAGCAAGGCTTGATGAATTGATTGCAGGAAAAAATCTAAGTAAACATAAAGATGGTATGGGAAATGATAACAGTGAAAATTCCAAGACTGTGAACAATCAAAAGACTTTGAATAAAGGAAAGTAGAAAGAAAATTCAAGGAACTCTGCTAGGAGGCCTCCAGTGAGACAGCCTAATGCACAAAGGTATCCTTATTTCAATGGAACTTGTTTTTCATGCAATAAATTTGGTCACAAGGTAATACAATGTAGGAGTAGGATAAATTAGTTCCCTAGTCCTTTTAGTGGTCAATGTTTTGCATGTAAAAGAATCATACATAGGGAAAGTGAATGCAGAACCTTGATGATGCATTATTTTAATGGAGGAAGAGTGAATCAATCCTTTATTGGCTACTGGTATACTTGTAACAAGTATGGACATAAAGCTTAACAGCACAGAACAAGAGTCAATGGAAGTCAATCTAATCAGAGAAATATTGTATGCTATAACTACAACAAACCAAGACATGTTTCAAGAGTTTGTAAAAGCAAGAAGAGTAAGGAGACTAATCTAGTAGAAAGGAATGAATCTACGAAGAAGGTTGAAAAAGATTAGATTAAGCAAGAGATGAATAAGATTTGGAGAAAGAAAGAAGAACCAGAGACTACTGATGTGTCTGTGCCCTCATCTGGTACAAACAATTCCTTTGAGGATTAGACCTAGCAAGGTCATAAGGGGAGTATTATTAGAAAATTATAAAAACCCCTAGATAAATGGCGTGCCAGAGAATGGCACAAAAATGGAATGTGAAGAATGAATAATTAGAGGTTTTAGAAAAGGAACCAAAAGGAAATATGAAGGAATGATATTTTGTGAAGCAAAATAGGGTTTTTTCTGAGTAAAAAGGGAGTTTTTAGCAACTTTTTGAAAATTTCCACATTTAATTCAAATAAGGGAAGATCATCATTTTATAAAATAAATGTTTTAGTATTTTTTCTCATTTGTGCATTTAAAGAAATTGAAGAGCTTTTGGACCATTCTTTAGGAGATTTGGAGTTCGAACTGTGCAAACCCTAGTTGAGGTTCATTGTGAAGGAAAAGGTATTTTAATCTTCTGTACAGTTGTGTTTTGTGTTGTTTGAGTTGTTTGAATTCAAAATTGGAAGAATGGCAACCCCTATAGTCATTAAAGTGTCAAAAAGGTTGAGACCCTATTATAGAAAATATTCCTCAATTTTTTTTGAAGATGACCCCATGGGTGCATTCTCATCAATCCCTCATGGAATGATCTTGATTGAGGACATAAGGATGTATATTCGAGTAAATTTTAAGGAATACAATCACACAAAGTTGATTAATATTTGGTAGAATGAGCTTACTAGTGATAGTTTCTTGATAAAACCTGAGTATTCGAACCTGGTTGCAAAGAAGTTAGATATATGGAATAATTTTCCCAACTTCAGCTAAGATGATAAATTTGTGAAATCGGTCCTAAAAAGAATCCATAATAAATTCTTGTGGATTGATCGGTCACATCTAATAACTGAGGCAATTAGGGCTATTACTGGGCTCTGGGATAAAGGTACAATACCTATATTGAAATTTCTGAAGAATGAAATTGTAATAGAGCTTATAGGAGCTGCATATGACAAGAGAGCCTTAAGAACAAAGACCATCACTAATCCAGCTATGAAGTACGTAGATATCATGATCAGTCATAAGATATACTTCACAAATAGAGAGAACTTTGTTTCAGTTACAACAATATTTACAGGCTTTGATATGGTTGTTAATGGTGTTGATTATGATCTATGTGAGTTACTTTAGTTACAGTTGCTTGAAAAATTGAAGTTGATGAAGGAAAGGAAGTATGCTTTCAAATTTGGTTAATTAATTGTATGTCTACTATTTTATTTCATGAAGAGGCTTCTAGGAAGGAATAATGAATTATTTTGGGACTCGTCCAAACTATTGGGACATCATTTTTTTTATTATATGCATATTATGGGTAATCTAGATGCTCAAGATGATGCTCTAATATAATTCTTTGTTGTATTCAAGAGAAACATGAATGAAAGGAAAGGATTCCGAAGAGAATTGTGGGTATGTGCAGGATCATGATGGGCCAAAAAGTGGTAATATGATGGGTATGTGGCTGACAACTTTTTTTTAACCCAAAATTGATGAAATGAAAAGGGTTTTTAAAGGAGATTCTTAGCTTTCCACCAATATAAATTATTCTTTACCTTTAATTTAATAAGTAATTATTATTCATTTTCTATTCAAATTATGACTAAAGTGCTTATTGATAGACTGATTGAAAAAATCTATAGCTTT
Source organism: Sequoia sempervirens (assembly GCA_007258455.2). NCBI lineage: Eukaryota > Viridiplantae > Streptophyta > Pinopsida > Cupressales > Cupressaceae > Sequoia > Sequoia sempervirens. The sequence continues at coordinate 176,241,270 of VDFB02058242.1, read as the reverse complement.
CAAATGGTATCACATTTTTTGAATCCAAAACATGTGTCACATTCTAAAATTCACATGATATAGGATTAAAAAAAGAAAAAAATAATTTCATAAAGTTTGGACCAAGTTAAGGTGGTCAGACATACAAGTTTTTTATATTTTTTAAAAGTTGTAATAAAAAAATCATAATTAATTATTTGCTTAGAAAAAAATTACAAAAAAATATGCATCACATTAGGACATGAGTCCTCTACTTATATCTAAAATATTATAAAAATATATTATCATTTTATTGTGGTTAAGGTGGTCAGACAGACACCTACTTCTTATTTTTTCCTCAAAATTTAAGTACTAATGCATTGAAATTTCAAATTTTCACCAAATAGACTTTTTTTTTAAACAAACCTAGTAGTTTAGAAACTACATTCAATTTGCTACAGATTTTTTTCTTACATATTTTTAAAATAATTTAGATAACTTATTCAAATTTTTACGTCAAGTTTCCTAACTTTGATTTTTTTGATTTTTTTGCCACTTAAGGGTCTATTTTTTCCATGATGATCCTGCACATACCCTTGTTGAGAAGTATAAAGATGACATCATATTCCATGGTTCCTCTGATGAATGGATGATCGAGGTTATAGAACCATGAACCATATGGATCCATCCTTTTGGATAGGAGGTAATAGAAGAAGAAGCTGAAGGTTATGTGCAAATGTTCTTGAAGAATCTAAAGGATCCTAATGAACCTAGAATTGGCACATATGCTAAAAAGTGTATGGAGGTTAATCTGGAATAGAAAAAGCCTAAGATTAGAAAGAAAGTGGAGAAAAAACTTAAAGAACTTGGATTCACTTATGAGGATATTTCCCTTGGAAGGGCTAGGGGAGAACAATTGGAGGTAGAATCATCTAGCCCGAGGAGATCCAGAAGGACTACCTCTACAAAATCCTTTGTATCCCTACAACAAAGATTGAACCCAGTGTTATTAATAAAGGCAAAGGTCCTATTTCCATCGAACCAACTATTAGATCTGGGAAGAGGAAAGAAACTCCTTCAGTAGCCCCTACAAAGAGAGGAAGGAAAGAGAAAGTGACAAGGGAGGAAAATATCAATTTTATAGTTAATCAGGATAAAGATAAAGATCTTGATGCAAAGCTGGTGAGGAGAAGAAGAGGAGATTTACCCTCTAGTGAAGGTGCTTCTACAAAAGTTGTTGGTTCCAAGAGAGTGCATGTTGCATCATCTTTTGATGATGAGGAATTGAAAAAATTTGGTGTTCATGTGCATTCCAAACCAGAATCAAAGAAGTCTAAGATGTCTAATGAAGCTTCTACAGACTAGAGACAAGAACATGACAATCTAGTAAGTTTTGGTCCCCACTTTAAATTAGAGGCAACTCTCAATTCCTTGCCACATTTTGAGAACATGCTTCAACCTACAATGAAATACTATGATAATGTTGGAGATGAAGATAAGAAAACTTTTCTTTTAGATGTTATTCAATATGTTGTCATCGTAGAAGTTAAGTGGGATGATATAAAGAAAGATGTACCTAAAAGCATGTGGGAAACTCTAATGAAAAGTTGATCATAGGCTATTGAATATGAGGAGAAAATTAGAAATGATGCATACAATAATATTGGGTCTTCCTTGACCCCGAATGATCTAGAATCTTTGGAGAAAATTTGTGCAGATATGTTTTGAATGAAGAGAAGAGTAAAAATGTTGATGAAAAGGAAAAAAAGTTGACAAAGAAGATAAAGAAGGAAAAATCAAAAGTGATCTAAGAGATAACAAAAAAATATGACATGCTTAAAGCTGATGAAGATGTTGTTGAAAATGCTAAGAATATCCCTCTTGAAATAGGAAATGAAGATATTTCTAAAAACATAGATGTTGAAATTGATGTCGATGGTAAAAATGATCCTCTAGAAGGTGAAAAACAAAATGAAGGTGAAGCCGATCTTGAAAAGTGTAATGATGCTCCTCTGGAACACACTAAAGGGGAAAAATGCAATAATGAAGAAGGTAATGTTAAAGAAGGAAAAGGCAGTGAAGAAGAAGAAAAAGATAATTTAGAGGAAGAGCAAAATAAAGATGAAAAGGATGGAAATGATGAAGAGGATAACAAGGATGAAGACAAAGATGAAAATAAAAAGGAAGAAAAGAAAGAAGAAGAAGAATAGAAAATGGAAGAAGAAGAGGAGGAAGAAGAGAAAGGAAAGGGATAGGAATAACAGAAAATCAAAGAATCTTCTAGGAAAAATGAAGAAAGTGGAAAGAAAATTGTAAAATTTCTTAAGAATCCCAGAGAATCATCCTTCGATAATGATATTCTTAAAGGCTTGCTATCCAAGCAAATTAGATTTCAGCCGATAATTCCCTAGTAGCTTCTAAAACTTCCTATGATTGACGAGAATGTGGATTTGGAGAAGATGTCTCTAGTGCATAAAGTGGTGTTAGGAGAGCTATGCAAGGTTCCAAAAGGAAGGAAGTTCTTGAAGCATATCAAAGAGGAACAAAACTTATAGAAGATGCTCTTAAGGCATTGTAGGAAGTCCTACCTAGTGCATCCATTGATACATCTCTTGTTCCTATTGAAAACCTGAGATTTTTGCTAGATTCTTTGAAGGAGTATATCTTCGGGCTTAGTGAGAGGAAAAATAAGAGATTGAAGAGAAATTGGTAGAGAAAATATTATTGAAATTACATGACAAGTGTGCTCTTGCACACTCAAGTGTTGAAAAGAATCTAGAATTTGTGAAGGTTTGTGAGTCAGAAGCAAATGTTGTTCTTGATTATTGCTTGAAATTGTTGAGTGCCACTCAGAATATTAAGGTTGTTATGGACTCCATTGAGTCGTAGTTGTCTATTATCTCCAGTACTTACAGCCTATCCAAAGATAGAGATAGATCAACCTAGAACTCCATCACTACACATAAAGAAAAATTCTTTTTCTTATAGAATCAGAAGGAAGAAATTATCAAAAAATTTGATCAGTTGAGTGATATTGTGAGAGTGGAATACACTTTGGTTGGCAAGGCTCTGGAATACATAGAAAAATTTGAGAAGATAAATTTGACTCCTCATACTTTAGAAGGTGCAAAAGAAACTCTAGTAGAGATGGAATCTCTAAACATGATGCTGATTGCCACAAAGGATATTTGGGAGAATGGAAAATCAGTATGGGAAGGTATTATAAAGGAGCTTCAAGGCTTTCCTTCCTCTAGTTGATACATGTTTCTCTCTTTTATGTGTTTTAATGTTTTTAGTTGTTTATGGGACACCCTTTTTCCTTGATGTCAAAGGGGGAGTGAGGATTGGTTACATGCTAGTGTTAGGGGGAGAAGTGTTGTAAATGAGGATTTTTGTAAATATTCTTTTTTGGCACATGTTGCCATTAGTGACAAAGAGGGAGATTGTTGGAAAAATGAAGTACATCTCGTTTTGTTGTTTTGTGTTGTCATTGATGTCACCATGATATATGAGTTGCAATTGCTAGATCAAGTCTAAAGTTGTTCTGGTATTCTAGTCTGGTATTTGAATTGGTATTTTTCTTACATCCTCTGGTATTTTGGTCTGCATTTGTTTGTTAGTGATTACTATCACATGTGGTTTTACGAAATGGTTTGTAGACATTGGGAGCATGTACATTCAAATATCACATATCCATATGCTTGTATGGTATATTGGCTTTACAATAGTATTTGCATTTGTGCTATTAGGGCTATTCTTGGCTGACCCAATGGATGTATTGTGTAATGGTGAATCATTTTTTGTTATACGGATATATGTGGGTATGTGCGAGATCATGATGGGCCAAAAAGTGGTGATATGATGGGTATGTGTAGGGTATGTGGCTGACGACTTTTTTTACCCAAAATTGATGAAATGAAAAGGGTTTTTAAACAATATTCTGAGCTTTCCACCAATATAAATTATGCTTTAATTTGAATTTAATAAATAATTATTATTCATTTTCTATTTCAATTACAACTAAAGTCCTGATTGGTAGGTTGATTGAAAAACATCTATATCTTTCAAATGGTATCACATTTTTTGAAACTGAAACATGTGTCACATTCTAAGCTTCACATACTATAGGATTAAAAAAGAAATTTGAATTTCATGAAAGTTTTGACCAAGTTAAGATGGTCAGACATACAAGTTTTTTTATATTTTTTAAAATTTATAATAAAAAAATCATAATTAATTATTTACATAGAAAAAAATTATAAAAAAATATGTATCACATCGGGACATGATTCCTCTACTTATATCTAAAATATTGTAAAAAATTATTATTATTTTATTGTGGTTAGGGTTGTTAGATAGACACCTACTTCTTATTTTTTCCCTAAAATTTAAGTGCTATTGCATTGAAATTTCAAATTTTCACCAAATATATATTTTAAAAAAAATAAACCTAGAAATTAGAAACTACATTCAATTTTCTATGGATTCTATTCTTACATATTTTTGAAATAATATAGATCACTTATTCAAATTTTTATGTCAAGTTTCCTAACTCTATTTTTCTTGAATTTTTTTCCACTTAAGGGCCTATTTTTCCATGATGATCCTGCACCTACCCATGTGTGACCTATCCTAGGTCCATGCCGACTTGATGTAGCATGTTGGATATGTGAATTTCTTTTTGGGAAGTTTTTGTGAAAGCTTGAAGTTGATAGTTGGTATTTTTGGTCAATGAGAAGTGCATCTAATTAGGCACCTAATTTATGCTTGTGGAGAGATCATATATATATATTGGACAATTTTTGAAGATTGAGTAATGTAATAATAATAGTGAATGTGAATGTGAAGAAGAGCGAATATGATGAAGTGTGTCATGTCAGTTTATTGAGCATCATTGGAACTAAATCTGCACTCACTAGTTGTACTCTATCAGTTCATTTTCTAGTTGTAAGCCATTTTGTCATTGCATTATGTAGGTAGTGGGCCTTTGTATTTGGATAGTGAGTCCCAGTAGTGAGCCATCCTTTTGTAATATCTTATAATCGATTATACTATATTGTGAGCTAACACTCACTGTGGTTTTTCCCATTCTTGGTTTTCCACATAAAAAATCATGGTGTTTATGTGTTATGTGATTTCATGTTATGTTAAGTATTTTACTTATCTTTTCTATGGTGTGCATTGGAATAATTGGATGGTATCTAATTAGAAAATTTAAGATACTGATTCACCCCTCCCCTCTTAGTATCTTGGAAATTTAACACACCCCCATTAGCAATAAGGATTCAATTTATAATTTGCAACACTGCTCCCTGGATTACCAAAAGGGTCATCTTTTCCATGGTAAAATTCACCATTAGCATCACAATGATTGAAATAATTATATGTAATAACCACAACATCTAGTCTACCATACATAACCCTAAAATGAAAGTGGGTTTAACAACCCCTTTTTTAGATAAACCTTTGTATCATTTTCTTGTTTTTAGATTTATTTATTTTGTCCTTAGTACCAAAAGCACACCAATAGCTATTCACATATATACAAAATATAAATTGATATAACAAATAGAATTTATATATGTTCTGACATGCTTAATTATTATATTAAATATAAGCAAACCTTGAGTACATCTTGGTTTCATGGTTGTTAGGTTGTGCCAATTTGGGCTCTCTATGCAATTTGTGTAGAAATGATGTCTCTGTATTATCGAATAAACCTTCTGCTTTGGAAAAGTGAGGGAGTCTTTCAAGAGGTATTGCAACACACATGTATTTCTCACCATTATCATCTCCAATAGGTGTCCATTCAAGGTTAGCACTTAAGAAATGATTTCCCTGGTTGGGAATTCCTTTCACTGCTAGATCAATGAGTGATTCCCATTTTTGGCTTGCCCATTCTGAATAATATTAAGATTGTTAGTGGACCTCTATTTCGTTCAAATATGTTAATTTTTTTTTTTTTTTCTAATGACTCTATGGTATACCTCTCTTTACGGTAGTGCTCACACTTTCCTTTGAGCTATAAAATATTATAAGAATGAAGTTTAGTGACCTATTGCAAAAGAGTCTATGGATCATTGGGATAAAGTCATACAAAATAATTTGCTAATATAAAAATCATATAAATATCATTATATACTCAATAAAATAAAGTACATCATATCCCTTAGTTAAATTTTTTTTTGATATTTTATTGCAAGTGGATCTAAGATATTTTGTTCCATGTTCTTTTCTTGCTGCAAACTAGTAATTAGTGACATGAACCTATGGACTCTATTTTTTATTATTTTTCATTTTTTATATTTTTGTCTTTTATTTTTTAATTTTTGGTTAATATTTAACTATTAAAGATGAAGGATGATGTTTGATCTATATATATGTAAACTATGTTGATATTGTAGGATTGATTTCTGATATGATGGTGGTAGGATATGAGTTTATTTTATGGATGTAAATGGTGGAGTTAAACCTAATATGTGGTTATGAGCAATTTGATGTCATGATTTAGGATTTTGGATCTTGACTAAGTCTTTGAGGTTGGATTTTAGATTGTGGATGATTTGGATGTTGGTAAGATGGATTTAGTTGAATCCTTGCTCAAAGGGGATGATGTCTGGATAGATTGATGGTGTTTTATGAGATAAAAGTGGTGGTTTGGAGACGAATATGGAGAGGAAAAATGATAGGATCATAGTTTTGGACTCAGGAAGATGTAGGCTAATCATAATAAGAAGGATTGACTCTCTAGATTCTATATGGGAAGTGGATTCACCCAAGAAAAGAGTGCAATCACCTTTATGGGTAGTGAAGATGCCTAAGTATAAAAATTCCTATCGAAGTAACAGATTCACCTATGAGGGAATTATATCAAAGCATAGGTTCATACACTGGGCACTATGTGTGCTCACTATGTAACCTTGCGCTTAGAACTGTGAGTCTTGAGTTTCACTTTTCTTTTGTAATTGTTGTGAACCTGAGTTTCTTCTATTTTCTGGTGTCAGGTCAATGGTGCAGGAAACTAATGGGAAAGGATAGGACCCTCGGTGTAGTGTGCAATGCACTGATATCTGTCCTATCGGGGATGCTCTGTGGACCCTTGAGTTTTAGTGTGAGGTGTTCCTTGGTGATGTGTTTTATGTGTGTGAATATGTCAAGTGTGCGTGGAATCTACGAATTTGTTGTCGTTGAGTGATGAATTATGTTTTCTTGAATCTGTGAAGGTGTAAAATTTTACCCTTTTTATTGAAATTGATGTGAGATTTGGTGTTGAATAATGGTTAAAGTGGAGTTATTTGTGTGAAAATTATGAGTTTTAATGAAGATGTGAGGTTTTGTGGATAATTATTCTAAGATTTTTAGTAGAATATAGTATCTTGAGGTTAAGATGCAACTTGAATTATTGGTACTAATGTGCAATGTTCTATGGTAGCTTTTGATTTATAGGAAGTTGGCTTCAGAAACATAGTGATGAAGGTAATGCAATTGTAATATGTAGGTATAGATACTTATAATTTCAAGTAGTAATTCATTTTGATACAGTAGATGAATTAGGTTTATGGTTAGCATCCTTATGCGAATATTGCCTAACTAATAAGAAGCAAACTGTTTACGAGTTACTAGAATTGTTTTGACTATTATGTGCAGTTTGGTGGGAGGGACAGTGTGGTATCACTCACTCACGAGTTCCCTACTATGCTGGGAATTCCTCTCACGATGTATTTGGGATATATATGTCTTGTGCACAACATTTGTTTGCATGCAGGATTGCAGGAATTAATTCTCGATTCCACCTACATTGTCAAGATAGGGAGAGCATTATATACACCCAATGGGCTTCATGTTGAACATAGGAGCTGACAAGAAATTTTTCCCAACCTATTTCGTCATCTGTCCTATTGTTTGAAAAATTGGTCTGGTTGCAACCCCGTCACCACTATCGTTTTTGTATCATTTCCTTATTATTGGATTGTTTAATTTTCATGGCTTATTTGATAACATTTAATTGACGTTTTAATTTATAGTGTTGAGGTTCTTATGATCAATTGATATTGTTGTGTTACCATGTTTATGCTTGGGCTCGACTTCTAGGAGTAAGTCGATGTCTATGGGGGGGAGGATGTAATGCCCCTCCATTTTGGTCATTCTTGAAATTTAGGAAGTTGGTTGTTTGGTGGCCATGTCATTTTCGCTTGTTTCGTGTGGTTGGTGATTTGCTAGGTCATGAGGATTTTGGGATTGCATTATTTAATTTGATCACTAATATTATGACTAGATGTAATTTATCAAATTAATCTAATTTTTAAGGTCACTTGATTTGGTTTGGGATCAAATAAAGAGCTAGATTTAATAATAAATGTTGATTGTATTATCATTGAAAATTTCTTATTTTAAGATGAAAGAAATATAATTGTAAGTAAATGAATTTAATAAAAATAACTATTGTCTAATGAGCGAATTTAATTAAGAAATTTAAAATTGAGAAAATATTAACGTAGATAAAATATTTAAAAATTTGAACTCAAGATTGAATAAGGATTAAAGCAAGGAAATCAGTTAAAAAAAATGGAAAAAGAATAGTTTATTGCTAAATAAATAAATAATAATAAAGCATTGTGTTAAGATTTTTTTGGGAAGAGTAAAAGGCAAGAGAAGCTGGAAAAGATGGTATATGCTTTATCTTCCTCTATCTCACCACCTCCCAGGAAGAGATTTCAATCATTGAAACTCATAAGTTAGAATTGGAAGAGACAGCTCAAGGGGGGACTCCCATCTAAAAACTATGGTCGCCCTCTTTACTTGGAATGATCCTCATAATTTGGGAGGTTACTGGCTTTCTCCAATGCCTGTACTCATGCCAGTAGAAGATATTGATTCTTCTTTATTCTCTCACATTTACTATGCTTCTATAGAACTTAACCCAACCACCTTCACCCTAACACCCTCACCATCATATACCCATTTTGCAAACTTCAGCTCTATATTGCGCAGGAGGAATCCAAGAATGAAGACCATGATATCTAAAGGTGAAAGAGTGGCTGACCCAAAAAGGTTTTCCCAAATAGCTTATGTAGATTGATTCAGATAGAGTTTCATCCAATCCTCCATTCGGCTAGCTCGAGATCTTGTTATAATATTATCATAGTGTATACTGGTAAGTATTCCTTAGCTAGTAGCCCTTAATTATGGATGATTTTAAATCGAAAATAAATGTCATGCATTTTTTTGTTTAGATCAAAACAAAACTAATGAGATCCACATAGGATAATGTCCATTCATAATCATAGCAAATTGCATTTGTTGGGTGTCATTCTAATAACACCACCAAATTTGTCTTTATGCCGAGTTCTAGATAGAGTTGCTCTAGCTGTGCATTCTGTTGCATAGATTTGCTTAAAGGTTTAGATAATTTCTCTGATTTTCATTGCCATCCTATCTTAGCCGCGACACCTAAATTTAATAGGGAGTTTAAAAGTTTAAATAAACTACTTGATTCTGCTAGCAATCTATCGCAGTTGCAACACTTGAAAATAAATATTGTCAATATACTAACATAATAGAAAGCTTACCTTTGGTCGTGGTGAAGTTTATCTTTTGAATTTCAAATCTAAGCGCGTCTTTAAAACTCGCCACTAAACAGAAATGTGCCAAGTTCAAATAAAAGAAAAGAAAAATTATACTTTATTTCCTTTACTCTTAAGTCACGTATTTGCACCTCACCTGTCTTCTTCCCTTCAATTTTGTGGATAACATTTGGGAGTTGATAATAATGCAAGTAGATGGCGATATTTCCAAATTCCAATATTCACTTTCTAATATACTTGGCAACCTGTCACAGTTACAACAATTAGAGTTGAGGTATTGTACAGAATTAAATAGCCTCCCTGAACCTTTCGTAACTTATCATAGCTGCAACTTTAGACTTGCAAAGGTATAGTAAATTAAATAATCTCCCTAATTTCATTGTCAACATGTCTTAGCTGCGGCTCTTGAACTAAATAGAAAGTTTAAAGGTTTAAATAATCTCTTTGATTTTATTGTCAGTCTGTCTCAGCTTTTTGTGCAAATCTCGAAATCAGTATGTTCTTTGGATAGTAATCTTTTCCTTGGAAAGTTTGTTTTAAACCCTTCATGATTTTGTTAGAAGTGCATGCCTATTACCAATCTCTCATTTTCATTCTCATAATAGATGGGAAGTATGAACATAGGGTAGACAAGGTTTAACTTTCAGGTCGAATATAATAGCGAAGAGGCATATAGGAAATTATTTTGTAAAAATTTATTAGGTATAAGTATCAAGATGAAATTTAGTATAAGAATGTGGATCCAAAATTTGAAGAATTTATCAGTAAGTAAATTAGAATTACTCTCCTTTGATAAACCAAAGACTCTTGCTTGGTTGCTGCATTAACATAAGTTAGTCTCCTTTGTGGTGTATGTTTGGCATTTGGTATTCTATCTTCATATGAATATACCCTCATTATGGAGATAAAATATTGAAGCAAGGTATTTAGTGAAATATTTGTATAGTGAAGTTATGGCTCTTGTAGGATGAGATTTTAAATCACTTAACTACTAAACATATATTATTATGATTTGTAATGCCTTTTAGTAGGAAGGATATTTGGTTGAACTCATTGCTTTCGATCAATTCTCTTAGAATAATGAAAAAACCAATATGAATTAATGAAGTCATATATTTTCTAGAATTTTGAGTTCATAGTACTCCCTTATAATGGAATTGTAGAATTGAGGAAATAATAATTCAATTTAGGAGTTTTAAATTAAATGTTGGGGATTTGTAACTCAAGTAGGTATTGTATATATGAATGCTTGTTTCTTAAATTATGAGAAATGTTTAGTGTGGTCTAGTATTTAATTAAGGAAGTAGTTAATGGATTTTAAAATTAGTTAGGAATAAAAGAGAATTGATTTTATTATATGTAGTCAAAGACGAATTTATTTAATGGATAAAATAGAGTAGAAATGTATAGATTGTTGAATTTCCTTATAATTCTAATTGTTGAGTATTGTGTAATATGGGTGTTTGTACTGAACTCTTAAATAATGCAATTATGTATCTTCTACCATGGTTAAGTATTGTAGTAAACTCTGTTTGACCTAATTATGGTAGTTATATATACTTGAGTCAACGAAACAAATTGTCCCTTGAATTGAGTTTTCATTCTTAATTATTTCTTTTGGATTGTAAGTTAGTGGATATCTTTATGACAATATGAGTTTCTATTAAATAAGGTTCTTATATGGATAGTTATTTAGAACCTAGAGATTGTAATTGTTTTGGTTGTTGTGTAGGTTGGTTTCTTTTAATTAAGAATGTGAAAGATAATTGTTGTTGTTTCCATGTTGTTGATTTTTATGAAGGTGATTTACGTACCACTCTAAGGGATTATTATGAGGAGAAAATTGAGGTCTCCCATGGAATGCCTAATTGGTGGCTTTTGGATGTTGAGTGATTTTTGTTGAATTAAAGTTGATTTTCTTCTATGATTCCTTTTTGAGGTAACACCATTGTTGATATATGGATTGTATTTGTGTTTTAGAGTTGATTGATTTGTGGATGGGGTTTGATGAAACTTTCTTTGTGTGACTTTTCAGAGTTAATCTCATATTTGAGGAAAATTTTATCCTTGTGTTTGAATTTTTGGGGAAAAACTTGTGTTGCTTCATTTTACCCTTGTTTGTGGGTTTTCATTCTTTTTGGTTTCCAGAGGCTTGAGATGATTGTAAGTTGATGTTCTCTCTTTATGTGCCCTTGATGTGGCAAGTGTTCTGGTTTCAGGATTTTGAAAAGGTTGTAAAGGAATTGTTGAGACTCCGATTTTGTACTTGTTAGTGAGATGGGTAATGCCTCGCATGCTTTTATGTTGTGATTCTTTGTTCAAATTATGATGGTACAACCCTTCGTTTTTATGTTGTTGGGTCTCTAGGGAGAGTGGCTCCTTGTGGGGGCTGGCGCCCCATTTAAGGGGAAGGGCACAGGATAACCCATGAGTGAGTTAGTAATCAAGTGAAAACCTAATAATTAACTTAGGAGGGTTGGGTAGTAATATCATGATAAGATTTTTTTAAAAAAAAGGATGCCTCATCTTCATTAGTGCTTTCGTAGGCTAATGGAAGGCTGAGAAGGCCATGGTTGGCAAGGTCCTGACCTCATCTTCACGAGAGGTCTACGGCTCTGCATGAGTCACCCTATGGAAAGGCGCCTCCAGTTGGGAGGAAGGGCACAGGACAACCATAGATGGGATCGACGCCTCTAGTTGGGAGGAAGAGCACATGACAGCCCATGTAGGACTATGCGATGACACTCTCCCTTAGTTGCCCATGTGTTTTACTTTATTTTGTTCCTTTGGAAGTAGGTTGTGGGAGTTGGTTTAGATTGTTGATATATGGATTTATATTGATTTGTGATTATTGTCTTAATATATCTTTGGTGTACTTTGTGGTCTTGTATGTTCTCATTGATATTTATGACCTTGTACTCTTTTGGTACTATGATATGATGTTATTATATTGTTTAATTGCAATTTGGAATTGTATTATGTTTATTAATTCAGTTTGATTTGGAAGCGTTTCATGATCATCCTTTGGTTACTTGTTTACTAGTCATTGCTTTGATTTATGTGATGAGATTTATGACTTTAAGTTATTATGTTGACTCTTGGATGTTGTTGATTATGTCATTGTAATCCTTGAGTTTTATGATACTTTTGTATAGCTTTGAGTCTTGTGGTTCCCTATTTGGATGTTCTTGGTTGAGGTCTCTTTCTTCTTAGCCCTTAGCATGGGGGGGTGGGTCTTCAGACTCACATGGTCAGGTGGAACGTGCTAAGCACCCCATTGGGTCCCCAGTCAAGGATTGAGAGGTGCAGATTGGTGCTGTTGCAGTGACTCCAGGGTTGTATTTGTCTTGGAGCCAATTATGATACTTTGTATTCATCTATTTATTTGTATCATGTTATCTTGTGTATGGTTTCCATTTATGGTTGGAAACACTTTTGTATCATTGTACCTCTAGAACATTGTATTGTAATGTAACGTTAAACCTTATGTGGATATTGGCCATGGAAATTGTTATTCAATGTGTTAAGTTAATCATACATTTATGTACACAGATGGTTTCTTATCAATGAATTTTCATGTATGTGTTACATTTGTTAATGTTTACTTGGTTATGGACTATATCTTCAAATTTTATTCTTTATTGTCATTGTGCGGATCTAAGTCACATAATGACTCCTTGTGTACCCCAAGGGATGTATGTGTTTGTGAATCTACTTAAATGAAATTCATGTCATGACTTAATGTGTATTACATGTATGTTATGTTAACTATAAAAAAAAATAAAAAATTGCAGTGATTATTGTTCAATTGTCCTTTGGGGTTCGCACAGCGGGGCATTACAAATTACCTATAGACCATATGAATATTGATAGTATATTTTCGCAAGAACATAGTAGAAACACCTATGAAGGATGATGACTATATGGACAAACAATGTATACACTTGTGAACAGAGCACAAACACCTAAGGGATGACTATAAATATAGAAAACATATACACCTATGAATAGAAACACCTAATGGGTGACAAACTACATGGATGGATGAGGGTATACACCTATCAACAAACTATAAATGCTTGTGAGGAATAACAATTGTATGAAATGAAACAATGTATGCACCTATGAACAAAGTGAAAATGCCTATGGGCTAAATGGACTAGGGGATGACACAAATATTTATCAATAGTGAAGATTCACCCTTGTAGGGAGTGGATACACCTATCAAGGAAAATTGACCAAAAATAATTGACTAGAATAGGAAGTGAAAACATCCTTTGGAGAGTGAAAACACCCATCAATAGGGTGGATTCACCTCTGTAAGGAGTAGATAAGCCTTTGAAGGACATAGGAACTCAATGGAAAATAAAAACAGAAAGGACTGAATAGTAGATAGTGAGAGATGAACAAGGATGGACTCAAGATAATCACTGGTATGCACAAAAAAGCATGAAAAACACAAACTTATATTATTCAAGTGGGTTTGTAAAATTAGTGTAGGCTCACCACCTTGATACTATCTCAACCTAAGGGAGCACATGGTGATTATCTTTAGGGTACAATCTGCATCCCTTGTACTACATTAAGCCATGACTAACAATAGGTCTTAAGCTAGGTTGAATACAAGCTCTCTAGTGCATCCTCTAAATACTAGGAGGGTTCATGAGGCATTCCCATGAACACCAACCCATCATAAGTGTGGGTCAAGAATTTCAGTTAAGCCACTTGGACCAACCTTGTAATCCTAACTCAGAATCACCTGAGTATCAACTATTCACTAAACACGATGTGATTGGATTGGGGTACAACTTTTGTTCTCCCCCCATTATATACCTTATTAGTTCATGTGGTTAAGGTCATTCCTTGGGGTGATGAAATCTCCAAGTAGGAATCCTAAAGGGAAGGTGATGCTAGGCATTTTTGATCCCTAGGCTCACATGTAGCGCAAGGGGAGAGCACACGCCAATGGACAATCCTAAACATGACAAAAAAGTTAATTGACCCCTTAGAAAATATTTTTTTCCTAGTTAGTGCAAATATACTTACTATAATCTTGGACTGATTGTGTTACAATAAACAAGTTAGAAGTTTTGATACACTGGTCTTCAAAAAATGAGGCTGCAAACGATTAGGATACACTCATATATGATTTAATATATTATATAATATATAATATTGCATATGTTATATTATATTACATATTAATATTAAATAAATATTATATAACATGATGTGTGGGGATTTTGTGTGGAGATTAAATATTAATATCTCAAATTATACAATATATTATATATTTAAACATTATATTATATGATATATATTATTATATACTATATTATATGAAATATTAATATAACTTATAAAATACATATATTAGTAGAATTATATAATATATAATTATTATATGAATTTATATTATATCATAAAATATAATATTAAATATATTATATATTATATGATATATTAATATTAAATAAATATTTTATATTGTAATATAATATAATATAATATAATATACTATATCATATCAATATATTATACAATATATGTATATTAATATCATATATGTGAACTTATTACTTTATAATCTATTATACTATTCTATAAAAAAAAATATCATGTTTGTGGGTAAAATAAGACATCAAACCAAAAAAACAATCAAACTATTAGATTCCTTATAAATTTGGATATTTTTAAAAAATCAACCAAATTAAAGTTTGTACGTGAAAGTCAATGTAATTTAAAGATTGAAGAAGAAAATACTCACTCCAAACAATTTACCTTTCTAATGTGCATAATCAATAAATCAATTAATTAGAGACAATTATTTTAAAAATAACATTTGATAAGTACAAATAAAATAACTTTAAATAATTCTAAAGGTAAATAAAATAACTCTTTAAGTAATTAATGTTCATAAATAATTTTTAAATAATTTGAAATACAATATATTTTTTTTCAATAAATATTATGTATTTTAGTGATATCAAGTTTCCACAATCCTTAATGTTGTTGGAGTGAATACTGGATTTGATTGTGTGCGAATTTTTTTGCATCGACATTTCGTATCACATTCTGTGATCCATCATCAGGATAAGAGTTGAGAGCAACTAGAGAAAAAATGGGCAAATTGCAGACCTAAACCAATCTTAAAAAAACCAAGAGGCGAGAGAGGGAAAGATGCACATGGGCCAAGACAACCAAGAACCTAAGAATATAAAAGGAATTAACAGAAGAGAAGACCAAGAGAACCAATAGATGTGACTCAATAATTGTGACAACAACAAAATTGATGAAACAAAAGAAAAAGATAATTAAGGATAAGAAGTGAAAGAGAAAAGATTAAAAAAAATTAATAGAAAACCAAGAGAAAGGAAAATAAATTTAAATGCAAATCAATAAAATCAAGACACAACATCCTACCAAAACTAAAAGGAGAAAGAAACTAAGAAACTATATATATATATATATATATATATATATATATATATATATATATATATATATATATATAACAAAACCATAAAATATGAAAACAAACACACTACCAGAACTAAGAAAGACAATTAAAAACATAAAAAAATAAAGAATATATATATATATATATATATATAACTAAAACAAAACCATAAAATATGAAAAATAAACATACAACCATAACTAAAGAAGACCATTAAAAACTATATATATATATATATATATATATATATATATATATATATATATATATATATATATATATATATATATATATATATATATATATATATATATATATATAAGAAGACAACCAAATAATCAAAGCGCAAAGGAGGAAATTAAAAAATGAAAATAACAAATAGAAACAAAAAGTAAGAAATCCTAGGAGTCTTTCAAGGAGAGGAAACGATTTCTCCCTTGAACCTAAAAGAATCAAAATTTAAAAGAAAAGAAATCACAAAAAATATAACAACTAACTAAGATGATAAGAAAAAAGGATAAATCAAAAGAGAAACATGGAAAAATTATAGAAGGAAAAAATAGAAACGACTAAGAATAAAATGAAAATGAAGAGAAGAGAGGAAGGAAAAGAAAGGACACCAAAAAAAAACCAATGAAACCAAGAATAAAATTTAAGAGAAAAATCAAATATATATATACACACCACATGTATATATACACAATCATAGATATATATGTGTGTGCATATATATATATATAAATCAAAAGCCAAATGCAAGGAAGGGAAAGAACCCAAAAATTAAAGAAAGAAGACACAAAAATGAAAGACAAAAATGGAAAAAGATGAAAAAGAAGAAATTAAAGGAGAACAATTAAGAAGGAAGGAAGAGACACAGAACAAGAGAAACCCCACCCGAAGGAAAATTAGAAAAGAAAATAAAAGACCAAGCACAAAAAAAGGAAAACAACACAAGAAAGTACCCACAAACAACAAGAGCACCAGCCAGAAGGGCAAGACGGACAAGGCGAGCAGGGGGCATGATGGAAGGGGAGAGGAGGCAGCAAGGACACTAACGGGATGAAGGGGGAGGGTGAGATCTAAGGTTAGACAACAAAGGATGCCAAGACTAACTCAACCTCCAACCCTCATTGCAGTTCAAGTTAGAGGGGTGATTGTGGATTGAGATGGCTTCTTTAAGTTTCCTTTTAAAGAAGCCATCTCAATCCACAATCACCCCTCTCACTTGAACTGCGATGAGGGTTGGAGGTTGAGTTAGTCTTGGCATCCTTTGTTGTCTAACCTTAGATCTCACCATCCCTTTTAAAGAAGTTATCTTCTTTGAACAAGATTTGAGTGTCTTCCAAACAGATGTGGTGTTTGGTAGAGGAGGAGTGGTCAGCTAAGGCAAATTTGAGGACTCATTCATGTCTAATATCAGCACAATGTTCTTTAATTCTAGTGTTGAATGAGTGGCCTGTTTCACCAATATAAGGAATTCCATAGGAACAAACCACCTTATAAACTCTAGAGTCATGTAAGATATCCTTGGGGTCTTTCAAGGAGGGGAAATGATTTCTTGAGGAAAAGAAAGGCTTGAAAGCACATCAAAGGCCTTTTTTATGAAGGATCCTTGAGAGTTTTTGAGAGATACCATCGATGTAAGGGAGGGAGGCTACTGGGAGATCAGAGAAGCGAGAGGGTTTAGCAATGGGAGTAAGAGTCAACTTGGCATGGGTAAAAGCTCTAGCAATTTGCTTACTAGAGTATCCATTCAATCTGAAGACCTAGCAAAGATGGCTTAACTCAAGGGGGAGGTGATCCTCATCGCAAATTTGATAAGCTCTTAAGGTGAGGGTTTTGAGGACACCACTTTTTTGGCAAGGGTGGTGATGAGAGGAAGAGAGGAGGTAAAGATCTATATGGGTGGCCTTACGGAAAACCCAATGACCAAGGGATCCATCGGGTTTCTTAAGAAGAAGAATGTCAAGGAAATGAAGTTTCTCACAAGATTCGATTTCCTTCGTAAAGGAGATGCAAGGCACCAAGCTATTAAGGTAGTTATGGAATTCTTCTAGCTTATCCAATCCATGCGGCCAACACACATTGGTATTGTCCACATAATGCTTCCACCATTTATTATGTATTTTGTTCTAAAATATTATTATATAGTGTACAAATCCAAAATTTTGAAAATAAATGATTTTGATTTTCAGTAAATTAATAAATTTGGTCAAATGTACAAATGGTTGCATAGATAGTACAATCCTACTATATGAAACCTAGACTTAATCAAACAAATGTAATGTACATTTTTTAATAAGATATTGTAAGACCCCGTTTCACAAGTGATTAATGCTAAACAAAATTTGTGACATGAATTTCTTCAATTTATGATTAGATATATGGTGAATAATAAATAAGGTGATCTTTTAGAAAAATCCTTGTAATTTCATTTTGACATTATGTTCTATTATCAATACCTTGAAGGTGGAATACACTAGTATACTATAGAATGTAGATTGAAATTTAAATGGATTATTATATGGTTAAAGTTTAGAAGATTCACCTAATAGATTAATGTGATATAAAATGTTACTTATGATCATGTTGGTAATGTGCAGGAAGGTAACGATGTTAGCATGAGAAGGGAGGACCATCAAGAGAAAATCAAAAGACATCTTCTTGAGGATTTAAAGTTAATATGTTGATAGATTAAGAGGAATCAAATAAACAAATAGGAGGATAGATAAATGTTGGAATCAAATCAAATACATCCTTGGGAAGTTCTAAGTGAAGCCTTATTTGACTTGGAAGGGTTGAGGTTTTATTATGGGTTTGGTGATTGAGTAGAATCTAATTGTAGGACTTGACATGTGAGTTTGGTTGGGGTTGGAACCCTTGCTTAGGATCAAAATTCGTGTGGATTCTTGTGTAGGTTTTGAAAAGGGATTATTGAGTCAATTTCGTTGGTTTTTGAACAAGAATAGACCCCTAGGACCTATACCTATGGGTTTGGAACCTTTTTAACATGTGAACTTGTCCTTGGGGTGTGAAAAGACCCCTCAAAAGTCCACATTCATGAATGTGGCGAATTCAAAAGTGTTGGGGCTTGGGAAGAGTGACTTGTCACTCTCAACCTTCTACTCCTCAAAAAGTTCTTGGAATCAACACAAGACTCACACATGTGAGAGAACTTGTGGGAAAGAGTGTGGGTTTGGAGGATCCCTATATATCTCAATAGGATGGAAGATTTGGGCATTGCCCACTTCTCCTTATGGAGAACTCTAGTTGGGAAGAAGAAAGAATAGGAAGAAGAGAGGAGGGTGATCAAGAGGGCTTGGTTGGAGAGGCAAGAAGGGTAGAAGAGTTCAATCTCTCATGAAAAGAGATAAGTTTTCCTTTCTCCCCACTCTTCATTGAATTAATTGTTGTAAGAAGATAGTATGTTTGAAGGAATGTTCATTGAGTATGGTGAGTGGAGAGCTTAGATGTTATGTTATCTTTAAATCTTTGTAAAATATTGAGAAGACCCCATATATCATTTTGGGGTTAGTAAAATCCTTGCTCGGGGGTATGGCTAGAGCCCATGAGGCTCCATGACGCCATTACGGTAGGGTGGAGAGCAAGTCTTACTAAATTGTGTATGTTATTCAATGTAATATTAAGCATGGTTACAATATTGTAGGTTAGTATTTTCTTGCAAATGAAAGGAGGAAAAGAGCAAGCTTATATTATTTGACATGACATTCATTTTATTTACAAGTAATGATGTAAAAAAAAGAAATTCGTTATCTTGTAGTAGGAAGGAATTATGGAATAGAGCAATGCCTCATTTATGTGCATCCTAGTAAATTTGCTTAGGTGCAAGATGCTGATATTTATTTTCTTTGTTCAATGAGAAACCTTGTTGGTATAATGGGAGGAAGTGATATTGTCCTTAAAGCATAAAATAAGCTCTTGTATATGAATTTCAAAAGAGGATTTTATTAGGATGGACATTTTTTTTTATGTATTCATACTTAAGATAAAGAGGGTCCTTTTATTTTATCATAGAGTTTTTTTTTTAGGAGAATAAATGGGTGGAGTAAGTTGTGTATCATCAAAAGTGGGTATTTGTTTTTGCTCCTCACTAAAATGGTTATCTTAATTATATGATTAGTTTTCCAATGCCTCTAAGATGTTGGAGCCATCCTCTATGAGAATAACAATGGAATTAAATAGAATAAAATTAAATGCATTTCTCTTCTTGCAAAACTCTCTAGGACCTATTCTCATGATTGATTTATAGAATGTTTAGAAAATGCTTATTTAAAAATGATAATGTTTGTTTTGTAGAAATGGGAAACATAGTTAAACAAAATGACACCCAAATTCAGTCCATAGATTTGAGGAAATAAAAGAGTAACTTATAATAAATCTTTTAGAATACTGTACATCACCTTCAATGAATAATATCACCTTATTATAAAGGAAATAGATATCTGCGTATATTTATCAAGAATTTCTTTAAAAAAAAAAACATATTTGAGGTGGAATGATGTCCTGCACCCAAGACCCCTCGCACTTGCAGTAGCTAATCAAAAGGAGAATAACAGATGTTAGGGTCTGCAGTTTGTAAAATAAAACAACATGTAAACACAACCCAAGAAAAATAAATGAATCCTTTTCTTGTTTGATCTGCAAAACGGTCGGCTTCGCTATCACTCAAACTGTTGCACCATATGGGTAGATGCATCCATCTTCTATTTCCCCACACAGCTGTAAAGGATGACGTGCAGTCTAGGATCTGTAAACCAGGGTTTCGACACCTCAGTAGACTTCATTACAAACCAGAGGGTTCCTTAGTGTCATGAGTTGCACCAACTTTTCCAGCAAATAGGCACCTTAGCATTTACTGCCTCAGTTGAATGGCGTGTTAACCCAAACAGAGCATGGAATACAGTCCTTCAAGGTACAACTTGCTTAAGGGAGGCCGTCAATAGGAAAGAAGTTCGTTCTGCTTAGACGAAAAGACAATGTGCCACTCTTGATTCCATCTTCTGTGAGCGCCCAGCCTCCTTACGCGCCTAAGAGTGGTTACGATTAAAGCACTCCTTTCCACCCCATCTTACATCCAGCAACCCCTCAACCGCATCCATACTGATGTTCAGGCAACACAATATTTGCACAACTAGACTACCTAGTGCTTGACCAGGGAGCGAGCGGTGGGCTGCAAGAATTAATAGATACTAGGGAATACAGACCAATGGAATTGGCCTGGGTGTCTAAATAGGTGCGAGAAAATGAGGAATGAGTAAGGAGAGCCGATGTGTTATCTAAGTAAATTGGAATTGGCATTCGAATAAACTCCAGCTGTGTAATCTGTCAGTTTCCTTGGATCGATGCGTTCAGTAGTTACCTCTCCGCATACACCCTTAGAGATGAAATATTGGATGACCAGCATGCTACTGAGTGGTGGTTACTAGTCGTAGCCACAAGGTAAAAACGATGAGTTGTGGTGCAGGGTCCTCACGTTTAGTATTGGCAGTAATTGCGTCTAAATGAAGTGATGTAGTTAATGTCGTCCCCTCTGTATGTATCTGCGAAGATCTTGTGTATTAATCACTTTGAGCATCTAGTAGACTATAGGCCTCCTCGTGTGCAGTGAAACCTTATATCAAATAGCACTTGGAGCTCTGTTCTTAGGACTGATAAGGAACATTCGATTCACCTCGGCAAGCCCGCTGATTTTGTTAAGACAACGTCTCTTGGAATTCACCCTCCAATGTGCGTTCAACTCTGTTCTCCTTTTGCGCCTAACCACCCCGTGATCTGCATGTACCCTCATTATTTATTTTATACACCAGTCCCTCTCTGATGAAAGTTCTTATCACCACCTATGCGTTTTCCTTGGCAATTGAATTTTTTTTTTATTTGCTTGCTGCAATTATCATTATCGATCCCTCAAGTGCTGGCTAAAGTAATGACGTAAGGGCTCATTTAGCAAATCACAGGTTATCAAAATATATAGTAGCGATATCACAAAATGATTTCTTCTAGAGTGTAGACCGTGAGCAATATGTATTAATGGGTTGTCGTCCTTAGGATTCATGTTTTGGGGAGGTTTCCCATGCTATAACTCTTCCTAACATTGAGCATTGAGTAAGGCAAACTTCCACCTCGCCATTGACCGTCACTTAGTCGTGTCAAGATAGCTACCTCAGAAGCAAGCGATTTAATATAAAGACTCAGAGTTTATGTTTTCAATCTTCCGTCTAACCGTGATGTCCATGAGAAGGGACCTGGCTGGAATGACTGCAATGTTAACCTTTAGTCTACCTCCTGTAGTTAGCATTGCAAGTCCCTTACATATCACTATTGCTTACCCACGAAAGGGCATATGAAAGAAATAAATCTCGGTCAACCCGAACATTAATGAAATAGGAGACTTGATGTTTATACTCACGTTTTAATAGATTTCAACATCAAATGCAGATTTGTTTCACTTTGGTCAATGCGTGAACTAAATGTTAGCGTCCTTGCTGATTTTAGACTATGGAAAACAAATAAGAAAGAGAGGAGATGAACGGAAGAGCAAATAAATAAACATACCAATACAAGCTTATGTTACGTTCATGTCATTGGAAGGATTCTCATCTAAATCTCCTTGGGCTCCACCTTGTGAAAAGCCACTATAGTATATAAAAGTTATATTATAATTTCCTAGAATGTAATACACTTTAAAATAAAGAAGAGAATATATTCCCATAAGTTTGGAGAGATTCTACTAATTCTAATAAGAAAATAAGGAAGAAAGTAGAACCACGTAAATTGTAGAAAGTCCTTAAAAGATATTACCTTTTTATTTAAATTCCCTCTTCTTCCCATTAGAGAAATTAATATTATATATATGTGAGGAAATAAACTATATTTATTTATATAAGATATTCTTTAAATTTATAACCTTTCTACTTTATTCATAAAATGTGTATATATAGATATAATATTATAGTTAATAAAATTAAAATAACAATAATAATAAATAAATAAATAAAAATTGGGACATTAATAATTAGTTAGTAAATTATAAATATTTTACTCATTTTTATACTTTGAAGTGCAAGGCAAAGAGTTAAATGTGAATGGCATCATTACCATCACGAAATTCGAGAGTAGGGTAAGGGTACAAAATTAATTTGGGTTGAACTCCAAACAAAAAGGGGTTTACTAGACTCTAACTACTACTCAAAAGTTTATGTTCACCTTTGAATAAAAGTTAATGTCTTTGATAGACGCCCCCCATGGTCGAGGCTCACACATGGGAGAGTAAAAAAAAAAAAAAAACATGTCAATATCATCAACTTGATTTACTATTAATCGAAATAAATAAATAAATAAATAAATAAATAAATAAAATTGTTAGTTGTGTTTTTTCCCTAGTGTAAATTTTGGGCATTACATTTTGGTATCAGAGCCCTAGGTTGCAGCTCTAGGGAACTTTGGGAATAAATTGGGCATTAAGTTTGGGGTGTGTGTGTGGGAACATGTGAAAACCACTTTGTGTTAGTGATAATTAAATGTTGATTAGGGAAATTCTAAGGGACTTGCATAGTGTAGTAAATTAGAATTTTGTTTCAATTATCTAGCCCAAATAAGATTGTGAAGTACTAAATTATCAAGAATTGACCGTTTTAGATGGTTCAAGAAATTATTTAATTAATGACATTCAACTGTTAGGAGAAACTTAATATAAACATGGTACCTTGGTTTAAGTAAATAGGGTGAATGACTTGATACATATACCGGTTTAGTTAACAAGGGTTATGGCATCAATTTGGCCTTTTGATATTAAACTTTCTTAAACCTTCAGAAGGGTATAATTGAGTTTCTAAAGTGGGGTCCTTTTTATAAAATATGTGAATAGTGTAATAGGTCATCACAATGGGTATTATTAAAGAAACATTATTTTGTTGATGTCTAAAGACCATAATTCTTAAACACAATAATAATGTAACTTCTTAAAGTTAGTTGTGTTTTGGGAGAATCTTACATTCTTGTTCAGACCTTAGTACAAATAAAGGATAGAACACCATAACTATATTCTGGAAAATTGCAATTAGTCAAAGTGGAAAGAATGATATGGCCCACAAAATGGATTAAGGTGTTAAATGTTGTAATTTAACAAGTTTAAATCTCTAAACCTTTAAATTTATTAAATCAAACTAACATGAGTGAAGCAATGGAAAACCCCTTATATTATGTGAAATTTGAGCATCTCGTACATTTGAATTTAAAATTTTATCAAAGATTAAAATTAAAACCTTAAGGTGTAGACTGTTGGACCTAAGTCTAAGGACTTGTTCATAATTTGTAATAGATTCTAGATACTCATGAACTGCTACCTTGCACAACTTAGACCATGGTATATATAGGACTTTCCTATTACCCAATATCTCAATTTTCATGGTGTATAAGGATTTGATTCACATTCCTGTGAAGAAATGAATGAATCACCTTGTGGTTGTTAGGTAAAAGTTTCATGTATGATGACATCAACTAATGATCAAAGTCTTGCATTGTATAGTACGTGTAACTTACAAAAGTGGAAAACAAAAATTAAATTATACCTTGAATTAAATGGTGAAACCCTATGTCATTCAAACACTATTGCAAGTGGACCATGACCTAGTGAACTTAATAGTACGATGAAACCTATCAAACCTTTTGTGTTGTTTTATCCAAGACTAAAACAAGTGAAAGAATATAATTACTAAAATTCAAGTCAAAGGATAAGAATGTATAGAAAGTTGCAATTAAGTTATAATTTTGGTGAAAATTGATTTAGGTAATAAATAATTTCCTTCTAGTAATTGATTTTAAAACCTTGGTGAAGTGACCTTGTCAAAATATGCATTTGAAGTTACAACGTTATCTAGGGCACACACTATAAACATTTCCTTATACATAGCTAAGAACTAAAGTCTTGTTGGTGCCAAAACATGAAAGGATACATGTCATAAAGGAAGTAATAGGGTAGTCAATTAGGTGTTGACCTTGAAGGTGTGTACATGTTATAAGAATTGAATAATCAATTATTGAATTTATAAAGTTGAGTAATGAAATATGTGTGATTCATGGCATATTAAGTGATTGGAAAGATAAACTATATCGATAAGAGGCACTAAGTAGAATTGTAAAACTTTCAACTAATGTTGTATTCTAAACCATTGAATGTACTCACTCTTTGAGAGAAAATCATATACACCAGAATGTAAAGGAAAATTAAAAAACTAAAAAATTAAAAGTAGACAGAAATTTCAAGAATTTTACTCATTTGTGCATCTTTATGAGGTTATATGGAGATGTGATTGTAAAAAAATGATGATTGTAACATGTAATTAAATGGTTCAATGTAAGATCTGTAAAAAGATATCAATGAGTTGTGAAAATTATTATTCTATGAATTATCATGTGTTTCATGCATTGAGTGTTCTTTCTTTTCCCATATTGTAATGTTTCAAACAAAAATGATTGACTATCTTCCTTATCAAGTAGGAAACCTTCATTCGCACACAAATTATAGTGGAATTACCCATACTGATATGTTAAGTGAACATAACAAACATAGTTGAATGAAAAAGGAATAATGGTATGGTTTAAAAAAAGAAAAAAAACCAATCTTGAT
This sequence comes from Sequoia sempervirens, assembly GCA_007258455.2. Lineage (NCBI taxonomy): Eukaryota > Viridiplantae > Streptophyta > Pinopsida > Cupressales > Cupressaceae > Sequoia > Sequoia sempervirens. Next base: position 176,215,622 of record VDFB02058242.1, on the reverse strand, counting down.
CATATATGTGATGTCGGTAAGATGGGAAGTGTTCAATGTACCATGTATTGTCAATCGCAGGAAAATTGAGTATTACCTAGATTACAATTGTGAATTATATGGCAATTTATTGAGAATTGTGTAAGGATATAAAGTGTGTATGGGTGTATCGACATTTTGTTAATAGTGTGGTGAACCATGCATTGTTAAGTTCTGGTAAGATTGGGTGATATACTTAAGCTACAAGTGCACACTTCTAGTTATTTCTTATGCCTATGCAAAGTGAGTCAACATTTCCAAAATTGAGATGAAAAGTGAATATTGCTTAAAGAAGAATAGAATGTGTAAGTGCATTGTTATTGTGCTATGGTGGATTTTGTAAAGTGTATTGTGTTATTACATGTGATGTGAAAACCAGTAAATGTGTTGTGCCCAAGTATGAGATATAGGATATCTGACTTGGGATAAGGGTGGTGGACATCTAGTATGATCCCCTATATGTACCCTTTGTGATGGATTTTATGTAAGCTAGCTAGTTGTGAGTTAAAATAAATGTGTTAAGTGCATACGTTTGTCTATTAAATGAAATGTGATGTGCTCCTTTGTGTTAGTTTTATTTCTATGTGTACCTCTAGCATTTGGTTCCCCCCTAATGGGAGTGTGATGCCAGCTAGTGTAAATAGGGGTTGAGAGACACATGGGCTACCATCAGAAGATTACGAGCTCAGGGTGTTGTCCCTAATCCTGATAAAGGATCTATGTCAAGCCATTGTAATCTTCCCATGGACATTGACCATGGCCTACTCCCCCACATATGAGAGCCGCACTTGTTTATTCATAGTGCAAACCTATTCCTTGATGTTTATAACCCATGGGTAGAGGATGGAATAACATGGATGACCAGTGATTCATACTTATGCAGTCAGGGACCACCGGTTGCTCATATTCATGTGGTCAGGGACCACCAGTGCTTCATGTTTATGTGGTCAGGGACCACCAGTGCTTCATATTTATGTGGTCAGGGACCACCAGTGATGTATATTAATGTGGTCGGGGACCACCCGTTATTCATATTTATGTGGTCAGGGACCACCAGTTGTTGCATGCTATAATACTTATGATGTGGTTAGAGAACCACCATTCCCCTCCTCCCCTTAGGTGGCTTATCAAGTCATGTGGTGTTTGTAATGTGCAAATTTTATTGTTGAAATATGAATTAATTATAATTCTTGATTGATGTTTTATTCTATTATGCGCCAGCAATGTGTAATTTTACATTTATGTACTTAGGCTATTTAGCCATTTGGAAGTTGTTATATAGTCCGATGTGCCTCAAGGACTTGTTTAATTTCGCCTTTGAATTATGATTGGAATGTTGCAATGTAGCTACAATTTATCTTTATTTTGTTTCTCTTGAATTTATAGTTCCCTCTTGGGAGTTTTATTGAAACTTTGGTTTATGATCTTGTGTTATTCAGTTTGAGGCTTTCTCTTTGGTTGCAAATTTGCTGGCATGTGTGGTGTAATGTGGAATTTGTAAACTGCCATATCCCGGGGGGATTCCCTGGTAGGTCGTATAGGGGAGTAGATGTGTTGGGGAATTATTTTGAAAGGGGTTGTGAATGGGACCGGTATGGGATGGTCATTAATCCATTCTTGCCTCATTCTATGATCATTCTTATCTATATGGAGGACTCCTTAGAGAAGGACCTCGAGATCATCTTCTTGATTTGCTATGGTATCCAAGAATATCCATCCTTGTAAACCCCATTGTGTGAGCTTTATGTTGTAGATTTTGTGATTGTATGAGGACAGGCACACCCATTTGGGAAGAGCATCCTTGCTATTGTTGTGTATACATGTGAAATTAAAAACAAATGTGAAGTGGCATACTTGTGAGCTATGTGAGAAAAATAGTAACATGTGATGCAAGGTTAATATTATTCGAGACATGGTATGAGTGCCATAATTACAAGGCAAAATGTTCTCTTAAGCATATATTTTGACAAAATGTGAAGCTAATAATTCTGAGACATGATTGGTCAATGAAACAAAATATTTTCTAACATCATGAGTGATGTTTATGATGCAAAGAAATTTTGGAGGTGTATAAAAGGTTATGAATTCATTTAGATATAGTTTTGCATAATTTAATTGAAGTTGATTACATTGTTAATAAATTAGAGCTACATGTATTGTTGTTAGCATTTGAAAAATTATTGATATATCAAATCAATGTTCCAGTATGAGAAATTTTGTTCTAGGTATTTAAATAGTTAATTCATGGAAGAGGTTTTCCTCTAATATGCACTTATAGCTAAATGTTCGATTCTTCCATCGAGAAAGTAAAAGTAATAAGTATGCTCGATATATTTATGTTTGTTCTTATATTGAGATTATGCGTTCAAACCCTAATGACTTCTAGGAGGAAGTCTAAGCTAAGGGGAGGGGGATGTAAGACCCCGTTTCACAAGTGATTAATGCTAAACATAATTTGTGACATGAATTTCTTCAATTTATGATTAGACATATGGTGAATAATAAATAAGGTGATCTTTTAGCAAAATCCTTATAATTTCATTTTGACATTATGTTCTATTATCACTACCTTGAAGGTGGAATACACTAGTATACTATAGAATGTAGATTGAAATTTAAATGGATTATTATATGGTTAAAGTTTAGAAGATTCACCTAATAGATTAATGTGATATAAAATGTTACTTATGATCATGTTGGTAATGTGCAGGAAGGTAACGGTGTTAGCATGAGAAGGGAGGACCATCGAGAGAAAATCAAAAGACATCTTCTTGAGGATTTAAAGTTAATATGTTGATAGATTAAGAGGAATCAAATAAACAAATAGGAGGATAGATAAATGTTGGAATCAAATCAAATACATCCTTGGGAAGTTCTAAGTGAAGCCTTATTTGACTTGGAAGGGTTGAGGTTTTATTATGGGTTTGGTGATTGAGTAGAATCTAATTGTAGGACTTGACATGTGAGTTTGGTTGGGGTTGGAACCCTTGCTTAGGATCAAAATTCGTGTGGATTCTTGTGTAGGTTTTGAAAAGGGATTATTGAGTCAATTTCGTTGGTTTTTGAACAAGAATAGACCCCTAGGACCTATACCTATGGGTTTGGAAACTTTTTAACATGTGAACTTGTCCTTGGGGTGTGAAAAGACCCCTCAAAAGTCCACATTCATGAATGTGGCGAATTCAAAAGTGTTGGGGCTTGGGAAGAGTGACTTGTCACTCTCAACCTTCTACTCCTCAAAAAGTTCTTGGAATCAACACAAGAATCACACATGTGAGAGAACTTGTGGGAAAGAGTGTGGGTTTGGAGGATCCCTATATATCTCAATAGGATGAAAGATTTGGGCATTGCCCACTTCTCCTTATGGAGAACTCTAGTTGGGAAGAAGAAAGAATAGGAAGAAGAGAGGAGGGTGATCAAGAGGGCTTGGTTGGAGAGGCAAGCAGGGTAGAATAGTTCAATCTCTCATGAAAAGAGATAAGTTTTCCTTTCTCCCCACTCTTCATTGAATTAATTGTTGTAAGAAGATAGTATGTTTGAAGGAATGTTCATTGAGTATGGTGAGTGGAGAGCTTAGATGTTATGTTATCTTTAAATCTTTGTAAAATATTGAGAAGACCCCATATATCATTTTGGGGTTAGTAAAATCCTTGCTCGGGGGTATGGCTAGAGCCCATGAGGCTCCATGATGCCATTACGGTAGGGTGGAGAGCAAGTCTTACTAAATTGTGTATGTTATTCAATGTAATATTAAGCATGGTTACAATATTGTAGGTTAGTATTTTCTTGCAAATGAAAGGAGGAAAAGAGCAAGCTTATATTATTTGACATGACATTCATTTTATTTACAAGAAATGATGTAAAAAAAAGAAATTCGTTATCTTGTAGTAGGAAGGAATTATGGAATAGAGCAATGCCTCATTTATGTGCATCCTAGTAAATTTGCTTAGGTGCAAGATGCTGATATTTATTTTCTTTGTTCAATGAGAAACCTTGTTGGTATAATGGGAGGAAGTGATATTGTCCTTAAAGCATAAAATAAGCTCTTGTATATGAATTTCAAAAGAGGATTTTATTAGGATGGACATTTTTTTTTATGTATTCATACTTAAGATAAAGAGGGTCCTTTTATTTTATCATAGAGTTTTTTTTTAGGAGAATAAATGGGTGGAGTAAGTTGTGTATCATAAAAAGTGGGTATTTGTTTTTGCTCCTCACTAAAATGGTTATCTTAATTATATGATTAGTTTTCCAATGCCTCTAAGATGTTGGAGCCATCCTCTATGAGAATAACAATGGAATTAAATAGAATAAAATTAAATGCATTTCTCTTCTTGCAAAACTCTCTAGGACCTATTCTCATGATTGATTTATAGAATGTTTAGAAAATGCTTATTTAAAAATGATAATGTTTGTTTTGTAGAAATGGGAAACATAGTTAAACAAAATGACACCCAAATTCAGTCCATAGATTTGAGGAAATAAAAGAGTAACTTATAATAAATCTTTTAGAATACTGTACATCACCTTCAATGAATAATATCACCTTATTATAAAGGAAATAGATATCTGCGTATATTTATCAAGAATTTCTTTAAAAAAAAAAACATATTTGAGGTGGAATGATGTCCTGCACCCAAGACCCCTCGCACTTGCAGTAGCTAATCAAAAGGAGAATAACAGATGTTAGGGTCTGCAGTTTGTAAAATAAAACAACATGTAAACACAACCCAAGAAAAATAAATGAATCCTTTTCTTGTTTGATCTGCAAAACGGTCGGCTTCGCTATCACTCAAACTGTTGCACCATATGGGTAGATGCATCCATCTTCTATTTCCCCACACAGCTGTAAAGGATGACGTGCAGTCTAGGATCTGTAAACCAGGGTTTCGACACCTCAGTAGACTTCATTACAAACCAGAGGGTTCCTTAGTGTCATGAGTTGCACCAACTTTTCCAGCAAATAGGCACCTTAGCATTTACTGCCTCAGTTGAATGGCGTGTTAACCCAAACAGAGCATGGAATACAGTCCTTCAAGGTACAACTTGCTTAAGGGAGGCCGTCAATAGGAAAGAAGTTCGTTCTGCTTAGACGAAAAGACAATGTGCCACTCTTGATTCCATCTTCTGTGAGCGCCCAGCCTCCTTACGCGCCTAAGAGTGGTTACGATTAAAGCACTCCTTTCCACCCCATCTTACATCCAGCAACCCCTCAACCGCATCCATACTGATGTTCAGGCAACACAATATTTGCACAACTAGACTACCTAGTGCTTGACCAGGGAGCGAGTGGTGGGCTGCAAGAATTAACAGATACTAGGGAATACAGACCAATGGAATTGGCCTGGGTGTCTAAATAGGTGCGAGAAAATGAGGAATGAGTAAGGAGAGCCGATGTGTTATCTAAGTAAATTGGAATTGGCATTCGAATAAACTCCAGCTGTGTAATCTGTCAGTTTCCTTGGATCGATGCGTTCAGTAGTTACCTCTCCGCATACACCCTTAGAGATGAAATATTGGATGACCAGCATGCTACTGAGTGGTGGTTACTAGTCGTAGCCACAAGGTAAAAACGATGAGTTGTGGTGCAGGGTCCTCACGTTTAGTATTGGCAGTAATTGCGTCTAAATGAAGTGATGTAGTTAATGTCGTCCCCTCTATATGTATCTGCGAAGATCTTGTGTATTAATCACTTTGAGCATCTAGTAGACTATAGGCCTCCTCGTGTGCAGTGAAACCTTATATCAAATAGCACTTGGAGCTCTGTTCTTAGGACTGATAAGGAACATTCGATTCACCTCGGCAAGCCCGCTGATTTTGTTAAGACAACGTCTCTTGGAATTCACCCTCCAATGTGCGTTCAACTCTGTTCTCCTTTTGCGCCTAACCACCCCGTGATCTGCATGTACCCTCATTATTTATTTTATACACCAGTCCCTCTCTGATGAAAGTTCTTATCACCACCTATGCATTTTCCTTGGCAATTGCTTTTTTTTTTATTTGCTTGCTGCAATTATCATTATCGATCCCTCAAGTGCTGGCTAAAGTAATGACGTAAGGGCTCATTTAGCAAATCACAGGTTATCAAAATATATAGTAGCGATATCACAAAATGATTTCTTCTAGAGTGTAGACCGTGAGCAATATGTATTAATGGGTTGTCGTCCTTAGGATTCATGTTTTGGGGAGGTTTCCCATGCTATAACTCTTCCTAACATTGAGCATTGAGTAAGGCAAACTTCCACCTCGCCATTGACTGTCACTTAGTCGTGTCAAGATAGCTACCTCAGAAGCAAGCGATTTAATATAAAGACTCAGAGTTTATGTTTTCAATCTTCCCGTCTAACCGTGATGTCCATGAGAAGGGACACTGGCTGGAATGACTGCGAATGTTAACCTTTAGTCTACCTCCTGTAGTTAGCATTGCAAGTCCCTTACATATCACTATTGCTTACCCACGAAAGGGCGTATGAAAGAAATAAATCTCGGTCAACATTAATGAAATAAGAGACTTGATGTTTATACTCACGTTTTAATAGATTTCAACATCAAATGTAGATTTGTTTCACTTTGGTCAATGCGTGAAATAAATGTTAGCGTCCTTGCTGATTTTAGACTATGGAAAAACAAATAAGAAAGAGAGGAGATGAACGGAAGAGCAAATAAATAAACATACCAATACAAGCTTATGTTACGTTCATGTCATTGGAAGGATTCTCATCTAAATCTCCTTGGGCTCCACCTCGTGAAAAGCCACTATAGTATATAAAAGTTATACTATAATTTCCTAGAATGTAATACACTTTAAAATAAAGAAGAGAATATATTCCCATAAGTTTGGAGAGATTCTACTAATTCTAATAAGAAAATGAGGAAAGTAGAACCACGTAAATTGTAGAAAGTCCTTAAAAGATATTACCTTTTTATTTAAATTCCCTCTTCTTCCCATTAGAGAAATTAATATTATATATATGTGAGGAAATAAACTATATTTATTTATATAAGATATTCTTTAAATTTATAACCTTTCTACTTTATTCATAAAATGTGTATATATAGATATAATATTATAGTTAATAAAATTAAAATAACAATAATAATAAATAAATAAATAAAAATTGGGACATTAATAATTAGTTAGTAAATTATAAATATTTTACTCATTTTTATACTTTGAAGTGTAAGGCAAAGAGTTAAATGTGAATGGCATCATTACCATCACGAAATTCGAGAGTAGGGTAAGGGTACAAAATTAATTTGGGTTGAACTCCAAACAAAAAGGGGTTTACTAGACTCTAACTACTACTCAAAAGTTTATGTTCACCTTTGAATAAAAGTTAATGTCCTTGATAGACGCCCCCCATGGTCGAGGCTCACACATGGGAGAGTAAAAAAAAAAAAACATGTCAATATCATCAACTTGATTTACTATTAATCGAAATAAATAAATAAATAAAATTGTTAGTTGTGTTTTTGCCCTAGTGTAAATTTTGGGCATTACAGATATACTATGTATTATATATAAATACAAATAATAATAATAATAATATTACATTTTATTTATTAAAAAATTGATAATTGTTGATCTTACTTCTATTGGCAAAAATTAATCCAAATCTATTGATATTTAAATATATCTAAGAGGGTGGATAGAAAAAACCAAAACTTACAAAAGTTGTGAAGCACCTGTCCTTGTGTTTCTCAAGAAAATGTTGGAGTGCTTTCTGGAAATGAGAAGATATGTAATTATATAACAACACTATGTCAAGTTAAAATATGGTACTTCAAAACTTTAAAAGAGGCATTTTATTCATCAAAAAAGGCATCATTCATTTTTCAGGGACATTTATTCATCTACAAAGGCACCATTCATTTTTCTTGAGAATCTACTTGAAAATAAGTGTTGTTAGGAATTAAACAATTCTAAACAAAACCAACTTAAAATTTTGAAATAAATATGATCCAATTTTTAAACTAATATGGGCCATGAAAAAATTATGAGCCAATAAAAAATAAACAAATAAATATGAAAAAACTATTAGCAGAAATATGAAAAGCTATGAGCAAAAATAAATATTAGCCAGAACTCTCTAAATTAAAGAGTTCATAAATAAATATGAATCAATTTCCAAATAAACAAAACCAACCTGTAAATTTCTAAATTAATATTAGCCAGAGCTTTGTTAATTATGAGTTACTGTTATGATGGAGCATAGCAAAACATTTGCAATTTTTTGGGTTGTAGGAAATGAACTAGTTGCATAGCCAGATGCAACTATGCTTCCTCCTCATCAATTAGCTATGCAACGATTGGAGGGAGATGAACTTGTTAATTTCTTAAATGAGCACAAAATTGAAGGCAGGAAGTTTAGATAATTGAACCTTCATATTAATGCTTGTCGAGCTCTAGTGTCATGCTCAATGTAGACAAGAATTAATTTTTAGTGGGTGGTTGGTTAATAAATTTGTCACATCCAATTGAGTTAATGTTGTAGCCGATGGGAGATTGGAAAGAGATATCGACAAATTTAGATATTATATTATCTAACATGATTTTGACCTATTTGGTGGTGCAACAGAGGAGGTGATGGTTTATGATGCATATGGAGGATCTACTTGCAATTTGTTATCTACAGGGGATTGCACGAGCATGGGCCATTGGATGGACATGACATCCTGATGGTTGCATAGCCATATCCCATTCGTACCGCTAAAGCACAAACCAGCAAATTTTTGATAGAATATATGGGCATAAATTAGGGAGAAATTTGAAAGTCAAATTGTGTTCGTCTGCAGAATGTGTTTGAAATAGGGAAAAAGGAGAGTTCACCCCAAATGGGATTGATCAAATGGAGGAACCCAATTTTTGGACTAGATGTTTCACTCAATTATGAAAACATTAATACATAAACAAGAATGAGAAATTAAATCTAACTGTTATAATAGAAAATATGAAGGTTTTAAGATGCTAAAATGATGTGTACCTTGTTGAAAAAGTGTTATTTTGGGCCTCACTAAGGACTCATTCGCCAAGTGGCAAGTGGGTCCCTACTAGGGCTTTGAAAAATTGATTTCAGGGTTTTGTTCTTAAATGTCTGCAACTCCAAACTCTAGGTGTTTAGCTCTCAAAATTCAGAAATAAAATCTGGAAAGTACTTTATCTAATCTTGCAACAAAGATGACAACTTTTAGAACTTTGCAACTTGGACAATTTGATAGCTTTTGTTCTCCACTTAATCTTCAATCTAAAAACATGCAATCACATGCCAAGGAAGATGAAATTTGTTGATTGTTAGGGAATAGAGGTTTTCCTTGGTCAAACCTCATTTGGGTAATTAAACCTTATGATGAAACAATGAAACATGAACATGAAACCTAAAACATGAAATAATGATACCTTGGATGAAGTCTTGACTGGTAAATCAACAATCTAGCATAAAGTGGCTATGAAGAATGTAGATCTCGATCTCTTGAATATGGATGTGAAACAATGCTTGTAAATGGAGGACTCGTTCACCATAGGGAAAATGGGTCCTAGAACACATAAATAGGACACATTTTAGGGATATGAAATAACATGTCACAAGAGGGTCCTAGGACCTAGGAAGGACGCATTTTCCAAGTGGAAAATGGGTCACAGGCCACTAGCCTAGGAATCAAACCTTGCCAAATTAAGTATTATGAAACATTATTAATGAGTGTTGGGCTTTATACCTCAGAAAATGCAATAAATAAGGCTTGGATTTGAATTTAAGGGGCTAATTAAGCTCTAATTAATATCAATTAATTAAGAAATCCCTTAATTAGTGTGAAAGTTTAAGGAAACACTTTACAACACCCTAAATAAGGCATGATTAAGTCTATTTTATCATTAATTATTCATTCCCAAATTAAGCATACAAAAGGATTACTTTTTTCTATGTTATAGTGTTATATAATTTGTATATAGAAAATTAAGGTATGAGACAACTATGTCTTATAATTTGATCCTATGCCTTCAAAAATCATGTTTGTATTTCATAATAACAAGGTTTCAGACTTCTATAAATGACACCCAATAAGACAAAAGATGATGCACTAAGTGAAGGAAAAATCATTGGTGTTCCAATTTTGATTAAAAGGGTCCATTTATATTATGAATTCTCCTTCACCCCAACATCTCCCAAGTTCCTACTTTTTAAATCATCTTAAGTTTCTAAATGTCCTTATGGTAGTTGATTTCAGGATATTAGTCTCAATACTGATTATTTAACTTCTTTGGTCCTAACTTTGAGAAATAAAGGATGTGATGGCTTTGTGCCAAGCTCTTTAGGTAATCAATCCAACTTTTAAAAGGAAAATTATAAGGATAAGGGTAGGAAAACAAAGGTTTGGTGTGATGATGATCCAAGGGTATGTCCTCATTTTGCTACAACTCATGGGTATTCAGATGGCTAATGGACCTAGTGCTCCAAAAGGTATTGCACTAATGTCTCTTGTGACCCATCTCATTCTGGAGCATGTGGGCATGAATGTGGGAATGGCTTAAGTTTTTTTGGAGAAAAGTGCACAAACCTTCCCAATGACAGTGGTCACTGTGGAAGTTGCTTCAATGTTTTCATAACGAAACCTATAGCTTTGGTATTTGTGGATATGGATATGGATATGGACAATATTCCAAACTCTCTCTATACCCTCTTTCTATATACATTAACCTTCTATTTATGTCATTCAACTCTCTCTTTTATATCTTTTCCATCAGTATAGTTGTATGTACCATATTTTATCTTCTTTTTACTATATATTTTTATGTTATTTTGATCTTGTCTTGGAGATGCCAAGCATTAAATATGGTATATGTTGTATTTACAAGTCCCATTGACCACTCTTTAGATATATATATATATATAATTGATTATTTTCTCTTTCTTTCTTTGTATCAGAGCTTATGCTCAATATTTATGTTGTGAGAAATAGGTTTTCTCTTGTAGATATTTAACAAGATCTACCTTTTTTCTAAAATAATATGTTGTCTAGATTTTTTACTTTTCAAGATTTGGAGGTTATGACAAGGTAGGGATAGTCTTGTGACTTTTGTTGTTTATAAAGGAAGCATTCACAATATAAAGTAATCCTTTCCTAGGATTTGGGAATAAAATGAGAGCACTAAAAATGTTGAACTCATTGAAACTATTGTAAATGCATAAAATATCTCATTGTAGAGAATGAATCACTGTCATTTAGGGCTATTTTTCTTATTAGAGGAATATCCTCCTCATAATTTATATGATCTTGAATTCTATAAAATCTTTGAGGATGATAACCCCTTCTATGTAGCATCTTTTTACATCTAATCTATGTAAAATTGATGTTATCAATAGATAAACTTTTCATGTACAAAATTTTATCTTATTAAAGAATAGATCAAATTAATTTTTCCTTCTCTACTTTATGTTCTCCCCAAAGCATCTTACTACATGATGGAAAAACATTTTGTTCTTTAACAAAATAAAATTGCTTAAATTTCTTGATATGGTTGGATATACTCTTGCTAACATAGATACTTCATAGTGCTATTACTAAAAATAAAGTATGCACTTGAAATTGTGCTAGTACTAAATGGCAAAAAGTAAAAGAGAAAATAAGTGCTACATAACAAGTAACAAGTAAACAAATATATTCCAAAATAAAAGTTCATAACATAAAGAAGAAATCACATGGGTGATAGTGGAAAAATATGACTTAGAGAATAGAAATGTTGCAGTATAGGTAATATTATTATTTTATATTAGCATCCAAAGCAACATGAAACTATGGGTGAAAAAAAGAGAGATAGTCTCAATCACATGCACTAGTATCTAAAGTATTACAAAAAAGAAATTAAATTTCTAAAATGTTGGATTCACAAGATAGCAGTAATTCTTAATTATATACATCATCCTCAAAATATACAAATATAGACTCAAAACATACGAGATGGTTATAAATCACATAAAGTATTAATAAGATGTGTATACAAACACAAATTCTATGTAATGGGTAGGAAATAACATTTTTATTATTGAAAAAAGATGTGCCTCAATTTTTTTGGGTTTATCTACCAAATTAATGTCATCATCATATGAGCAAGGGAGGGGTATATTATTAGAAGATAGTGATAGTATCTATATCAATTAGGTGTTGTATTTATGTTGTAGTGCTTTGTATTGATTAGTAAAATTAAATAGCACTTAATGATATATAAAAGAGAGAGGTTTTGAATGACAATGCTTAGGACCTTTCATATTCACATGAGGAAGTAGGGTGATCAATTGAAATTTTAAAAGGACATATTTAAGGAGGTCACCATAATGTGTATAGGAACATTAGTTATGTTTGGATGAAATGTAAGAAGGTTGGTTAGTTGATGCAAGTGTGCAAGAAATATAAGTTATTAGTTTCAAAAAGGAAATGGTGCCAAAAGGGTAGTGAGTAAAGAAGGTGGAGTAATCAAATGCTGAGGATTTTTTTCAATAAGGGGTGGCTCATTTATAGGGGAATATAATGTTGAATTATATAGTGTTAAAATAAGGCAAACTATTTCAAATTTTAATGCTCAAAGAAGTATGAAAATCTAATTTTATCAATGTATCATTGGGTTCATAAAGATATAATGTGAAAGCCTAAAATTAGCAAATAGAAATTAGTTAACCATATGATATGATTGGAAAATAGAGTGGGGTTGTGAGGGATATGATTGTGCTTGTTCTAAGCTCAAGGGTGGAGAGCTCGAGGAGGATTTGTAGATGTGGGAAACATAAAACTAATCAAATTTACCTAATGGTTCACAAACAAGTTGGATTGTTATGTGCAGATGGTTTTACAATAGTATGTGGGTTGCAGGTTCCATAACACCCAGTGTTTTCCACCCTGTAATTATTATAATGAAAACATTTTTCTCTTTAGAGAGTACAAATGTAATGAAAGGTACCTTCAAATTTTACCACAAAATTTACTTAAGTACTACTTATGTTTTGATTTCCTCATATGATGAAAAATTAAATGCACAAAATAATAGTAGGTTGGAAAAACATAGTGGATTGTGTTACATGAAATTCCACCCTACTGAGCACGAAGTTTAGCATTCCAATGACACAATGGAAACAACCTCAACATGAGGTACCGTTATGCATATGAGGTTGAATCTCCAGAAGAGGCCAACTTCCTTTTTCAATCCAAGTGCAAAGTGTTGGTCAAACCAGCCACATGAAAACCTACCACTACCCTACTCTAGCAACTCACAAGAAAAAGAGATAGAAAGAATGCATGAAAAGGAAATGGAGGTGGTACACCGAGATAGAATGTTGTTTCTTCTTGGCCAATATTGTATAGTACATCAAAGAAGGGGACCAAAGGACTCACACAACTCTCTATTTTTTTTATTTCAGAGGTAAACATGGAGGTTAGGGTTTGGAAAGGTGTTGGAAGGAAAGAGAATGTATCAACACATTAGTTGCGAACAATTTAACTCAAACATGTATACATAAAAATGAAAACAAACACTCAGAAATGAAGGTAATCAAATATTACTCATACATAAAAGAGGAGAGAACCAACAACAATAATAAACTTTATTAATGTAAAGACATATAGCCAATATTTACAATGGTAGAGCGTAAAATACATTCTACAAAAGAAAAAACCCATAAACCCATAGGAGCCAGAGTAAGAACCCTAAAAATGAATACACTATTTTCCTTTATAGGTTAGGCATAACTCAAATGAATACACTCCAACCCACACCCAACTAGGGTTAGAATTTAAATAAATATATATATTGAAAGAAATATATATTCATGAAAACTGTGCCAAGAGAGTCTAGAGAGAACAACATAAGCTTGCCATCCACCCTATCATAAATATTTTCTAGGAAACATCATCCAAAATCCCCCACAAAATCAACGGTTTGGGTATGGAATCCATTAGAAGGGACAAACAGTAGCAATGAATGAGCATGTTCACCCATAAAATCTCCTTGGAGAAGTCAAAAGAGTAGAAAATGTTGTCCTTGAACCCTAAAAATCAGATTTGGGCACTCCAAAGTTGCACAATTATGTTGTCACCTAAAAACACGCCAAATCTATACGAAGGTCTAAGCATCGAGCTTGAAAGGAAGCCTTTACAAGGCTACGAATTAAATGGTCTAGAGCATCAAAAATTACACACCATTGGGGGTTGGGCATTGAGATTATTGCTTACCAAACACTTAGAAAGAGGGAGGAGCAGAGTGCATAAAAGAAAGGAAGCATTGGGGGTAAGAGGGAAGGATTACCTTCGAAAATTAGACGTAAGGGGAAAGCTTACGCCCAAAACTCAAAAACACGGCACTTAAGTCATTTTTTGAAAAGAAGCTATCGAGGAGACAACCAAATATCAGTGAGACCAAAGGAAAGGTCCCCTCAACATTTTGAAGAACCTCATCGAGGAGAGAATGAATATCAAAGATGTTATAAATCCAAGATATTGAGAGGGGGGTGAATTAGTATCTTCTTAAATTTTTTGATCAGATACCATCCCATTATTCCAATGCAAACAATAGCCAAAATGAATAAAAGAATTAACAAAACATAAGATCAAAGAACACAAGAACATCAAAAATTTTACATGGAAAACCAAAATGGGAAAAAGCATAGTGAGTGTTAGCTCACAATATTATATAATTGGTTATAGAATATTACAAAATGGGTGGCTCACTGCCAAGACTCACTATTTGGAAACAAAGGATTACTTCCTACAAGATTACAATGACAAAAATGGCTTACATCTAGAAAATGAACTGATGAGTACACCTAATGAGTGTAGATTTAGTTCCAAATAAAGCTCAATAAATAGACTTAACACATTTCATCATGTTTGCACTGCTTCACTTTATCACAAAAATCACACACTAAACTTCAAGGATTATCCTATATATATTTGATCTTCTGCATAATCATCAATTAGGTAGGCCTAATTAGATGCACTTCATATTTACTGAAAATACCATTCGTTGTCTACAAGTTTTTAAAAAAGATAACCCACATGCTTCAACAAGTTACTATAGACCTAAAATAGGTCACACATATATCCGCATAACAAAACTATTTTCACCTTTACACAATTTACCAAAGAAGTCAGCTAGGAATAGACTTCAAACCAAAAAGAAAAAACATTTTGTATGAGCACTGGATATGTGACATCTCGAATGTACGTGCTCCCAATATCTACAAACCATTTCCCAAAATTGCAAGCAACAATGATCACCAGAAAATAAATGCGGATCAAAATATCAGAGGATTTAAGCAAAATATTGGTTCAGATACCAGACTAGAATACTAGAGTAACTTTATTCTTGATCTTGTAGTTGCAACTCATATATCATGGTGTCATCAATGACAAACAAAAAAGTAACAAAATGAGAACTTCTTCATTTTTCCAACAATCTCCCCCTTTTTCATTGATGGAAACATGTGCCAAAACCAAAAAAATATTTATAGAGTTTTCTATTTATAGTACTTCTCCTGCTAACAATAACAATTCACTTCACACCCCCTTTGACATCAAGGAAAAAGGGTGTGCCAAGAATAACTAAAAAACATTAAAGCAAAGAAAGCACAAAAACATATATCAACTAGAAGATGATAAGCCTTGAAGCTCCTTCAAAATACTTTCCCAGACTATTTTTCCTTTTTCCCAAACTTCCTTTACTGCATTCAACATCTTGTTTAGAGATTTCAACTCTATCTGAGTTTCTTCAGTGCTGTTTGGAGTATCAAGGATCAGGTTTATCTTCTCAAGCCTTTCAATGCATGCTAGAGCTTCTCCAACCAGAGTGTATTCCATTCTTACAATATCACTTAGCTAATTGAACTTTCTAATAATTTCTTCCTTCTGTTTTTGCAAGGCAAATAAATTTTCTCTATGTGTAGCAATGGCCTTCTAGATTGATCTTTCTTTATCTTTAGACAAACTATAAGTACCAAAAATAGTAGACAATCAGGACTCAATGGAGTCCATGATAATCTTGATATTTTGAGTGGCATCTGACCACTTCAAGCAATATGATAGAACAACATCTGCCTCAGATTCACAAAGCTTCACCGCTTCCAAACTCTTTTCGACACAAGAATGTGCAAGAGCACATTTGTCCTATAAATCCAACTTTATCATAGAATTTAGTTCTAGGTTGTAGCATGTTCTCAAAATTCAAAAAAGCATTAAGATTTGGCTCAAGTTTATATCAAGTACTAGAACTTACTGGAATATCGTATTCATCTTTTTGGTCCATATAGGCCTCATCAACTACCTTAGCCTTCTTTGATTAAGCTTGGTGTTCTCATGTATGCTGAAATCATGCTCTTCTTTGACTTCAGATGATGACAAAATGTGTACTCTTTTAGAACCAACAACATCTATGGATGCACCTTCACCAGAGGGTAAACCTCCTCTTCTTCTCCTTACTAGCTTTGCTTTAGGATCTTCTTCTTCTTGATCATCTATAACACTCATATTCTTCTCTCTCGTTGCCTTATCTTTGCTTCCTCTCTTAATAGGAGAAATTGGAGGAGTGTCCTTCCTCTTCCCAGATCTAGTAGTTGGTCCAGAGGAAATAGGACCCTTACCTTTATCATCCTTACTAGGCTCAATCACAATTACAGGGGTTCCAAAGGATTTTGCAGAGGTATTCTACCAAATCTTTTCAAACCAGATGATTTTGACTCCCTTTGTTCTCCCTTAGCCCTAACAAGGGAAATCTCCTTCTCTATAAATCCAACCTTCTTGATCTCTTCCTTTACCTTCTTCTTAATCTTAGGCTTTTGTTTTTCCAAGTGAACTTCCATAGACTTCTTTGCATATTTCCCAATTCTAGGTTCATTGGGATCCTTTGGATTCTTCAAAAACATCTACACATAGCCTTCAACTTCTTCTTTTTTTTTCTCATATCCAAGAGGATGAATCTATATAGTTCATGGTTCTACAGCCTCAATTATGCATTCATCTGATGAGAGATGGAATATGATTTTGTGCTTATACTTATCAACAATTTTCTTCAGGATCCTCTCCCTCTCATTCATGTTCCTTTTAAATACTACAAAGAAAGTTGTTAAAGCATTTTCTTGAGCATCCAGATTTCCCAAACTATGCAAATAATCAAAAATTTGATGGCCTACCAGTTTGGATGAGTCCCAATATACTTCTTCACTTTTTCTTAGAAGCCTCTTCATGAAGTAAAACAACAAAAATATGATCAACGAACCAAACATAAAGGCATACTTCTTTTCCTTTGTTTACTTTATTTTCTCTAACAATTTCAATTGAAGAAGCTCACAGAGATCATAATCTACACCATTCACTACCATATCAAAGTCAGTATAGATAGTAGTAGTTGAAATAGATTTCTCTCCGTTGGTGAAATATATCTTATGTCCAATCATCATGGTCACATACTTCACAGCTAGATTAGTAATAGTCTTCATTGATAGGGCTCTTTTGTCATATGTTTCTCCAGTGAGTTCCATAACTACCTTGTTCTTCACATATTTTAACATAGGTACTGTTCCTTTATCCCTAAAGACTAGTTACTAGCCTAATCACTTATGTTGTTATCAAGTGTAGCTGATCAGTCCAGAGAAATTTTTCGTGTGTTTTGGTTAGGACTGGTTTTGCACATTTCTCATCATAGCTGAAATTAGGAAAATTATTCCACCTATCCAATCTTTTCTCAACCACATTGGAGTATTCTAGTTTTATCAGGAAGTCATCACCAATAAGTGCATTGTGCCAATTTTCAATCAACTTCGAGTGATCATAATCCTCATACTTCACCTGAATGTACATCCTTGTATCTTCAGTTGACATTATTCCATGTGGAATTGATGAAAAAGCACCCATGTTGTCATCTTTTTTTTTTTTTATGAGTACCTTTTGTAAGAGGGCCTCAACCTCTCTAATATATTTACAACTACAAAAGTTTCCATTTTATAGGTTCTAAGTTCAAACAACTTAGCCAAAACAAAAAGCACCACTACTTAGAAGATATAAATACCTTTTTTCTGCACAAAGAATCGTAACTAGGGTTTCCACAGCTTGAACTCCAATTTTCTTCATGAATGCTCCAAAAGTTCTTCAATCTCTCCAAATGCTCAAATGAAAAAAAAACCTTGATCATATTCTTTATAAAATAAAAATTTTCCCTAAATCACATTTATTGCAAAAAATTCTAAAAATTTGCTAAAAACTTTTTTCTTTTACACAAAAAAACCCTAATTTGCTCCGTAAAGAAACATCCCTTCATATTTCCTAGTGGTTCTTTTTCTAGAACCTCTCAAAACTCGATCTTCACCTCTCTTCCTCATGCCAACCTCTAACATGCCATTTATCTAGGGGGTTCTTACATTTTTCTGATAAAGCTCCCCCTATGACCTTGCTAGGTCTAGTTACTGAATAAATCATTTGTACCAGATGAGGGCACAGACTCATCAGTTGTCTCTGGTTCTTTCTTTCTCCAAATCTTTCTCATCTATTGCTTAATCTCATCTTTTTCAACCTTCTTCATAGATTCATTCTTTTCTACCGGATTGGTTTCCTTACTTTTCTTGCTTCTGCACACTCTTGAAACATGTCTTGGTTTGTTGCAGTTATAACAAACAATATTTCCTCTGATTAGATTGATTTCCATTGACTCTTGTTCTACACTAATTAGCTTTATGCCCATACTTGTTGTAAATCTAGCAATAGCCATTCAAGGATTGACTCATTCCTCTTACATTAAACTAATTCATCATCATGGTCCAACATTCATTTTCTCTTTGTCTAATTCTTTTGCATGCAAAACATTGACTAGAGAAAGGACTAGAGAATTAGTTCATCCTAATTCTACATTTAGTTTCCTTATGACCAAATCTATTCCATGAAAACCAAGTTCCATTAAAAGAAGGGTACCTTTGTTCATTAGGTTGTCTCACCAGAGGTCTCCTAGTAGAGTTCATTGGATTTTCTTTCTTCTTATCTTTATTCAGAGTCTTCTAATTGTTCACCACCTTAGAACTTTCACCTGCACCATTTCCCAGACCACCTTTATCTTTACTTAGTTTCTATCCTACAATTAATTTATCAAGCTTTTTTGAGTTAGATTTGAAATTATTTTCATAGATTTTTTCCTTCACCAGATCCACTTTTAGGTTCACAATTTCTTGTTCAAGTTTGTTACAATCTTCAGACTTTCTTTGTACCAACTTGTTCAGACACTTCAATTATTTTCTTCTCTTCCACTTTTACTTTCAAATCGAAAATATCTTCTTTAGCATTTTTCAACTAATTAGTTACTTCCTTATGCTTGTCTTCAAAATTTTTCAGTTGCTCCTTAAGTTTTCAAACACATTCATTTGCTTCTTCAAGATTCTCTTTCAGATCTTTATTTTCTCTTTCAACTTTATCAAGATCCTGAAGAGTAGTTTGTAGCTCTCCTTTGTCATTCATTTCTTCCATCTTTAGGATCTCCCTCAAGTTGTTAGGATTAACAAGAGGAACCAAGCTCTAATACCAATTGTTAAAGATCCAAGATACTGAGAGGGGGGTGAATAAGTATCTTCTTAAAAAAATTATTAAATACCATCCAATTATTCCAATGCAAATAATAGAAGAAATGAAAAAAAACATTAATAGAACATAAGATCAGAGAACACAAGAACACCAAAATTTTTACTTGGAAAACCCAAATAGGAAAAACCACAGTGAGTGTTATATCACAATATTATATAACTGGTTATAGAATATTATAAAATGGGTGGCTCACTACCATGACTCACTGTCCAAAAACAAAGGATCACTACCTACAAGATTACAATGACAAAAATGTCTTATAGCTAAAAAATGAACTGATGAGAACACCTAATGAGTGCAGATTCAGTTCCAAATAAAGCTCAATAAATAGACTTAATAGATCTCATCATGTTTACATTGCTTCACTTTATCACAAAAATAACATGCTAAACTTCAAAGATTTTCCTATATATATATTTGATCTTCATTACAAGCATTAATTAGGTTGGCCTAATTAGATGCACTTCATATTTACCAAAAATACCATCTGTCGGCTACAAGTTTTTTAAAAAGATAACTCACATGCTTCAACAAGTCAGCATAGACCTAAAATAGGTCGCACATATATCTGCATAACAAAACTATTTTCTCCTTTACACAATTTACCAAAGAAGTCGACTAGGAATAGACTTCAAACCAAAAATCAAAAAAAAATTGTGCAAGCACCAGATACATGACATATTGAATGTACATGCTCCCAATATCTACAAACCATTTCCCAAAATTGCAAGCATCAGTGATCACCAAAAAAAAAGGCGGATCAAAATATCTCAGGATTTAAGCAAAATATTGGTTCAAATACTGGACTAGAATACCAGAGTAACTTTAGTCTTGATCTTGTAGCATATATCATGGTGACATCAATGAGAAACAAAAAATTAACAAACTGATATGTTCTTCTTTTTTCCAACACGAGAGACCAAAATAATGGTCCCTTCAACATTTCGATGAAGTTTAGGCGATGATTGAAAGTTAGGAAAACCAATCTTTTGTAAATCAAAGAGAAGACTTACCTCTTACCTCTAAAGGTAAGAGTTAAAATGTAAAGGAGAAGGTCAAATAAGATTAGAATTCAGAGGTTGGACCTCAGACTGCCGAAGGTCAGAGGTTAGAAGGAAGGCGTATGCCATGTGAAATGAAAGTGGCAAGAGGGAAGAGGTAAGACCAAAGGCCAGTAGAAGAAAGGCATAAGGATGGAAGAAGAGAGAGATCAGTAAGGGGTAAAGGGTAAGGCTGAAGGCCAAAAATTGAAAAAATTAGAGGAAAAAGGAAGGAAAAGAAGAAGGAGAAAGAGAAATGAATAAAGCATGAAGGTAAGCAAGTAAATGACAAACCGAAACCTTGAAAATCTAGGACTTAGCTAGTTTTAGGAACCTTCAAGGAGAATTCATGCAAGATGGCCCATGTAAAATCACTCAGATCGGTCATTAATGATGGTTCATCTAATGGGGGCATGAAATGTCAACGTTGATGGTGACTTCTACAAGATGATTGACTGCTAATCATAGAATTTATGGGCCTTATCAGTCCATTGGGAATGGATTCATGAGGGTAAAACTTCAACAGCTTGGCCTCCTTAGAGAAAAAAAAACATGTACTAGTTGCACTTGGAGGAAAGCATGAAAGCTAAGAGCATACATTCCCTTAAGGAGAATGCAAGGTGTACAAATGCATTTCATGAAAAGCAAGAGATTTACAATATGTGCACAAACTATTAGAAGGAAAATAATGGAAGCTTGCCTTTTTCAAAGATGAACCTTTTGAAGGAGTTAATCTCCCTTAAACCATAGTTACATACCTCACCTAGCTAGAACCATTGGAAACTGCTACCAACATGCATGTAATTGCACAAAATTTTTGCAAGGTGAAGGATTGCTTCACTATAAATTTTTCCATTGCAAGGGAACCATGTGATGAAAGTGTTAGATTCATCTAATACTAGTACCTTAGATAAACACATAGTGATAGGGGTGAAACTTTCTGAAGATAGGTCAACATCCACAAAAAACCTTCTATAAGAGGAAGAGAACTCTCCTTAAAAAAGGATAGGCCAATACTATCACTATTGACCTCGTCATTGCATGAATTGAAAAAAATAAAAAAGAGAATGTTTCCAACTCACATGGTGATGTAAAATATGCCAAATCTTATTTTTAATATACACAAGGAAACTCTTCTTCATCCATCTCAAAAGAAAATCTTAGAAGCTCAGGCATTTTGTCAAACTGAGTAGCAGGAAAATCACTCTCTAAAAGAATGTGTGGCTGATCAATAACTACCAAATTACTTGTATTGGTGCACACTTCATCAACATAAACCTTAGATTTTTGAGACACTTCAAGTGAAGAACTAAATTCTTCAAATTGCCTCTTAGTTTTAATTTTTTCTTAGCAACTAGCTACAACAAAATTAGACTCTTGGCATGTAATGGTTGCCACATCCTCTGTTACTTCTTCATTCTTATATTGTTTCCCACGAAGCTATTATTTTAGGGGTGAAATATTTCCATTTAAACCTGAACAAAACCTTTCTATAACATCCCAAAAGAGATCCTCCACCTCATAATTGCAAACCTCAATAGATTGGGGTTCTTCATCCACCATAGCAAGTGATAAAAATGTGTGTTATTGCTACTATTCCAGAACCATGGTGGTGTCTTCATCCATCAAGCCCAAACCAAGTTGCTCAAAGGCTTCTTCTGATGTAGGAATATGTGATATATCCTCCTCATCTTCAATAAAACAAGGGAGGAAATCAAATAAGAGGAATGATTCCTCTACTGTATCATATTTCCATACCTTTTTAATTTATTTTTGTTGTAACATTGTTACATCTTGAATTTTTTCCTACAACAAACCAAGATGCTTATTGTTTTGAGCACATAAAGGCTCCATAACAACAACCTCCTAAAGGATAGGTTCTTCTGAGGAATAGAGGCTCGCAAAAATTAGGATCTCCAACATAGAAGATCCCCTTGATGACACAAAGGGTTGAATGGAAGTTGCAAGAGGTTGATTAGGATTTTTGAAACTAAAAATTTTGTGCTTGCAAACCTCTTTCATAAAAGGTTGTTCTAGAAAAAATGGAGGGCTAAAGGAAGTTTCAAGAGGCTTATTAGAATTTTTGAAACTTACAAATTTATATTTTCTCACCTCCTCCTTAGTAGGTTATTTTGGAAATGGTAGAGGTGCTTGTTTGAAACTAGGTACACAAGGGGCTACCTGAGTCTCAGGAATTTATGCTAGAGAAAGGTCAAGATGGATTTTATCTTTCCTATAAAAAAACATCATTTGTAGTATACCCCTCTTTTTTCTTTCTTTGTGCCTCCATCTACTACTCATACCTCCACTGACCTTCTAACTCTTGTTGTTGTGAATAATAAGCTTGATGGAAAAACTCATGTTGTGGGAAATAACCTTGATTCCCTTGATAGAATTGATTATCCCACTCCTCTTGTTGTAGGTCAAACTCTTGCTATCTCCAAAGCTCATCAATTTTTCTAGTGAAATCAACCAAAATTCTTGTGTTTTCACTAGCACTTAAATTATCAAAATTTTGGGGTTGAGTTGGAGAGAAAAAAGACTAATTTTGAAAATGATGACTCTCTTGGGGTTACTGATATGAATGTGTAGGTGTCCAAAAAGACTAAGTAGGGTGCGGTGGGTGGTATTCATTTTGAGAAGGTTTGAGAACCCACAACAATATGGTTTTGTGAAGAGAAATGGGAGGAATAACTAGTCTGATATGGCTAATTGGGAGGAACAAAGACAACACTATCATGAAATGGTGGAGTGTACATATAGTTTCCATTATAACTAGACTTTTTTAAGCATGGGAAAAAAATTGAAATTTTGAAAGGAAAACAAATGACTTCCCAACCAAAGATATTTGGTACATACCAAAGAGTCACCCAAAGATCTATCTTGCAGAGTCGCAAGGTGCTCATAGAATTATCTTCAAAGGCTGAAATGTTGAAGAAGGCGCCATTTCTTCAATAACATGAAATGGAACTAGGTTGCTTCAACCAGTTGATTTTGAACGAAGCTTCCATAGTATTTGATAATATGCCTCAAAAGGAAATATGTGATGAAGAAAACACCAAATTATTCACTAAAAAGAAAGTACTCCCATCGAGCATGCCAAAACCTATTGTCACATGAAATTACACCCTACTGAGCACAAATCTCAACATTCGAATGACCCAATAGAAATAACCTCAAGGTTTGGGACCTTTGCACGTATGATGTTGAATCTCTAGAGAAGGTTGGCTTCCTTTTTTAATCCATCTGCAAAGTGTTGGTCCAACCTAGGACATAAAAACATACCACTACCCTACTAATAGCTCACAAGGGAAAGACATAGAAAGAATGCATGAAAATGAAATGGATGTGGTACACCAAGATAGAAGGTTGTTTCTTCCTGGACAAGATTGCATAGTACATAAAAGAAGGGGACCAAAGGACTCACACAACTCTCTATTTGGTTGATTTCAAAGGTGAATATGGAGGTTAGGGTTTGGAAAGGTGTTGAAAGGAAACATAATTTATCAACACATTAGTTGAAAATATATATACATAAAAATGAAAACAAACACACAGACATGAAGGTAATGAAATATTACTCATACATAAAAGAGGAGAGAACCAACAACAATAATCAGCTTCATTAATGTAAAGAAATATAGCTAATATTTATAATGGCAAAGTGTAAAATGTACTTTGTAGAGGAAAAACCCTAGAGGAACCAGAGGAAGAACCCTAAAAATGAATACTTTTCCTTTATAGATCAAGAATAACTCAAATGAATACACTCTAACCCTAACCCAGCAAGGGTTAACAACTAAAATAATATCTGCTCATGAAAACCACACTAAGAGAGCCTAGAGAGAACAACACCAACACACCATCCACCCTTCCATAAATTTTTTTTGGGCATGTGCAGGATCATCATAGAAAAAAAAGGCCCTTAAGTCACAAAAAAATTAGAAAAATCAGAGTTAGGAAAATTTATGTAAAAATTTGAATAAGTTATCTATATTATTTCAAAAATATGTAAGAATAGAATCTGTAGAAAATTTAATGTAGTTTCTAAAATATTAGGTTATTTTAAAAAAATAAATCTATTTGGTGAAAATTTGAAATTTCAATGTAGTAGTACTTAAATTTTAGGAAAAATAAAAGTAGGTGTCTATCTAACCACCTAACCACAATAAAAGGATAAATTTTTTATAAGATTTTATATATAAGTAAAGGACTCATGTCCGATGTGATGCATATTTTTTGTAATCATTTTCCAAGTAAATAATTAATTATGATTTTTTTATTACAATTTTTTAAAAATATAAAAACTCGTATGTATGACCACCTTAACTTGGTCAAAACTTCATGAAATTCAATTTTTATTTTTTTAATCCTATAGTATATGAAGCATAGAATGTGAGGCATTTTTTGGATTCAAAAAATGTGATATCGTTTGAAAGCTATAGATGTTTTTCAATCAGCTTATCAATCAGGACTTTAGTCGTAATTTGAATAGAAAGTGAATAATAATTGTTTATTAAATTCAAAGTGAAGCATAATTTATATCGGTGGAAAGCTAAGAATCTTCTTTAAAAACCCTTTTCATTTCATCAATTTTTGGTGAAAAAAAGTTTGTCAGCCACATACCCATCATATTGCCACTTTTTGGCCCATCAATGATCCTGCACATACCCTTTTAGGAAAATTTATCCAAAATCCCCCATAAAATTAGTGATTTGGGTATGGGATCCATCAGAGGGGACAAATAGGAGCAATGAATGAGCATGGGACACTATAAAATCCCCTTGGAGAGTCAAAAGAGTAGTAAATGTTATCCTCAAACCATAAAAAATTAGATTTGTGGGCTCAAAAGTGGTTGCACATTAATTTCAATGCCCAGAAACATGCCAAATTTATAGGAAGGATGGGACATTAGGCTTGAAAGCAAGCCTTTACAAGCATATGAATTAAATGG
This sequence comes from Sequoia sempervirens, assembly GCA_007258455.2. NCBI lineage: Eukaryota > Viridiplantae > Streptophyta > Pinopsida > Cupressales > Cupressaceae > Sequoia > Sequoia sempervirens. The sequence goes on along the minus strand of VDFB02058242.1, from coordinate 176,190,011 downwards.
TCTAGAGAACTAAAATTACACACTATTGGGGGTCGAACATTGAGCTTACTGCTTATTACATGCTTGTAAGGAAGGAGGAGCAGAGCACAAAGAAGAAAGTAAGCATCGGGGGTAAGAGGGAAGGCTTACCTTCAAACATTAGAGGTAATGGAAAAGGCTTACCTAGAAACTCAAAAACATGATACTTAGTCATTTTTTAAAAAGAAGCTATTGGGAAAACAAATAAATATCGATAGGACCAAATGAATGGTCCCTTCAACATTCCAATCAAGCTCATCCAGGAGAGAATGAATATCAAAGAGACCAAAATAATGGTCCCTTCGACATTCTGATGAAGACCATGTGATGAATGAAAGCTAGGAAAACTAATCTTTCAAAAATTAGAGGGAACTCTTGCCTCTTATCTCTGAAGGTAAGAGTTAATATGTAAAGGAGAAGGTTGAAGAAGATAAGACTTCAAAGGTCAAAACATAGACCATTGGAGGTTGGAGGTCAGAAGGAAGGCTTATGCCTTATGAAATGAAAGCGGAAAGAGGGAAGAGGTAAGTCTGAAGGGTGAAGGCCGAAGGTCGATAGAAGAAAGGTGTAAGGATGAAAGAAGAGAGATATCGAGAAGTGGTAAAGGGTAAGGCTAAAGGCCAACACCCAAAACACTTAGAGGAAAAAGGAATGAAAAGAAGAAGGAGAAAGAGTGATGAAGAAAGCATGAAGGTAAGCAAGTAAGTGACAAACTAAAACCTTAATATTTTGGGACAGCCAATTTTAGGAACCCTCAAGGATAATTTATACAAGATGGCCCATGTAGGATCACTCACATCAGTTATCATTGATTGGTCATCTAAGGGAGGCATGAAATGTCAACAGGTTGTGGGTGATATGATTGTGCTTGTTCTAAGCTCAAGGGTGGAGAGATTGAGGAATTGTAGGTCTAGGATACATAAAACTAATCAAATTGACCTAAGGGGTGACTAACCAATTAAGTTGTTACTTGTAGCTCAAGTTTTATAATAGTAAATGGGTTGCAGGTTTCATAACACACAGTGTTTTACAACCTGTAATTTTACAAAATAATAAGAATGCAATGATTTTTTTTTATATTTACATAGTAGAAATGAAATAAAATTCACCTTCAAAATTTATAACAAGTCTTAGATTAAAAATTATGTTTCAATTTCTTCATATGTTCAAAAATATAAATAACTTTTCAATAGGAAATAACTAACACCTAGGACAATGTGTTTTCTAGCACCGCAAATAATGTGAGCATTTTTTTGTTCCAATTAGATGAAGAAAGTGAAATTCCATTTTTACTCTACCAAAGAGTTCTAAAATTTGAAGGTGGAATTCATTACATTCTTGGAGCATATGAAACAAAAACTTTTCATAATGAAATAACTGACAAGGGACAATGTGTTTTCCAACACTATAAATAATGTGAGAATTTTTTTGTTCCAATCATATGATGAAAGTGAAATTCCATTTTTACTATACCGAATATTTTTTTAAAAATTTGAAGGTGGACTTCATTACATCCTTGGTTCGTATGAAATAAAAAAATTTCATAAGGAAATAACTAACAAGGGACAATTTGTTTTCCAACACTACAAATAATTTAAACATTTTTTTGTTCCAATTAGATGAAGAAAGTGAAATTCTATTTTTACTATACCAAAGAGTTCTAAAATTTGAAGGTGGACTTCATTACATCCTTGGTTCATATGAAAAAAAAAAGAAGGAAATAACTGATAGGGGACATTTTGTTTTCCAACATTGCAAATACTGTGAGCACTTTTTTGTTCCAATCATATGAAGAAAGTGAAATTCCATTTTTACTATACCAAAGAGTTTTCCTAAAATTTGAAGGTGAAATTTATTACATTATAGGTGTGTATGAAATAAAAACTTTCATAAGGAAATAACTGATAGGCGACAATGTGTAAATTCCAACACTGCAAATAATGTGAGCATTTTTTGTTCCAATTAGATGAAGAAAGTGAAATGCAAATTTTACTATAAGAAAGAGTTGTTCTAAAATTTTAAGGTAGACTTCATTACATTCTTGGTGTGTGCAAAACAAAAACTTTTCATAAGGAAATAACTACTAGGGGACAGTGTGTTTTCTAACATTGCAAATAATGTGATCAATTTTTGTTCCAATCATATGAAGAAAGTGAAATTCCATTTTTACTATACCAAAGAGTTGTTCTAAAATTTGAAAGTGGGCTTCATTACATTGTTGGTGTGTACGAAACAAAAAGTTTTCATAAGGAAATAACTGATAGCCTGGGATAGTTTGTTTTTCAACATTGCAAATAATGTGAACATTTTTTTTGTTCCAATCAGATGAAGAAACTGAAATCCCATTTTTACTATACCAAAGATTTATTCTAAAATTTGAAGGTGGAATTCATTACATTCTTGGTGCATACGAAACAAAAAAAAATTCATAAGGAAATGATTAATAGGGGATAGTGTGTTTTGTAAAAATAATGTGAGAATTTGTTGTTCCAATTAGATGAAGAAAGTGAAATACCTTTTTTATGATACCAAAGAGTTGTTCTAAAATTTGAAGGTGGACTTCATTACATTTTTGGTGTGTACGAAATAGAAACTTTTCAAAAGGAAATAACTGATAGGGGACAATGTGTTTTCTAACACCACAAATAATGTGATCATTTTTTGTTCCAATCAGATGAAGAAAGTGAAATGTCATTTTTACTGCACCAAAGAGTTGTTCTAAAATCTGAAGGTAGACTTCATTACATTCTTCAAACTACCAACTAATTTTCAATACAAAGTAGGATCAACAAAAGGATTTTCCATATCAACTATTAATTTATTTCCTAATTCACAAGGAGTAGAAACACACTTTGCATCATTCATTTAAAATCTATTAAGGGATCTTGATCATATTTATGTTGAGAAATAAAAATACCTTTAGGTGTTTGCCAAATCTGTATACCCAAAAAATAATGTAATAGACCTAAATCAACCATTTGAAATTATTGATTTAGTTGAGACAACATCGCTAATCAAATTGTTAGAACTAGAAGTTATAATTAAATCAATAACATATAAAATAATAATCACAATATCATTTTCACTATGTTTAATATATAAATTTGGATCATTTTTACTTCTAATGAAACCTTGAGATGGAAAGAAAGCATTAATTTTGTAATACCATTATCTAGGAGATTGTTTTAAACTATAAATTGATTTCTTCAATTTGCAAACAAGATGTTCATTACCTTCCTTAATAAAACCCAATGGTTGAGACATAAATTTCTTCATGTATATCACCATTTAAAAATACACTTTTAATATCCATTTGATAAATAGGCCAATGCATATGAGAAGCTAAATAAAGAACTAATTTAATAGTTGGCATCTTAACTACTAGAGCAAATGTTTCATTTTAATCTAAACCTTCAAATTGAGAGAAGCCCCCTAGCAACTAATCTAGCTTTAAACTTGCTAACTTCATTATTCACATTAGCCTTAGTTTAATACATCCATTTATATGAAACAAGATTTTTACCTTGAGGTAAGGGAACTAAATACCAAGTTTTATTTGCAATTAAAGTATCATATTCTTCTTGCATATCCTTTTTATCATGAGCTTGATCTTTAGATTGTTCATAAGTTTGAGGATCATTTGAATGCATAATGTTAGAGATCAATGCACAATTACAATAATCTTCCTTTCTAGTTTTAGATTGATTCATTCTAGCTAAAATATCTTCACTTTATTGCATCAACTTTTTAAACCATTTAGGCTTTCTTTTAGATGTAGGAGTATCATCACTAGAAGAAGAATCATGAGGAGGAATTTTAACATTTTCATGATCACTATCACTATGAGTAAGAGATGAATTAGGAGGGTTAAGAGAAGATTGAACTTGAGGATTATCCTTCACAACAATAACTTTATTTTGAGAAGATTCAATATCATGCAATTTAGAACATTCATGAAGACTATTTTCAGTAATGCATACATCTCTAGCAACTTTAACTTTGCTAGTAAGAGGGTCACAAACTCTATAAGCTTTATAATGTTCATCATGACCAATGAAAATATGATAAGAATATTTATGATCTATTTTTTTCCTCCTTTGTTTAGGTTTGTGAATATAAGAAATTGAACCAAAAATTCTTAAATGCTTAATATTGGGCTTCCTATCAGACCAAGCTTCTTCATTAGTTATATTTTTTAAATATTTAGTAGGATTCCTATTATTAATGTAAGTAGCAAAAAACATAGCTTCTACCCAAAACTTATAAGGCATATTTTTAGGATGTAACATACATCTATCCATTTCAACAATAGTTCTATGCTTCCTGTCTACTACTATATAGGGAATAGTTAGCTCATGCTTAATACAAAATGATTTCAAATAACTATTAAAATAATTGTTCACATATTATTTACCATTATAATCAGTTCTAAGAATTTTAAGTTTAATACCAGATTTCCTTTCAACAATTTTATGAAATTCAAAAAATATATCAAGAACTTGATCCTTACTATGAAGAAAAAACATCAAAGTTCTTCTTGAAAAAACATCAATAAAAATAAGTGCATACCTTGACCCTTGGATGGAGTTATTCTCCATGGGTCCCAAAATGTCACTATGAACTAGGTGAAACTTATGAGTTTCCCTCCATGATTGACCTTGTGCAAAGGGTTCCCTATGCATCTTACCACTCATGCATCCTGTGCATACAATTTTATATGGAACAATACTAGGCAATCCATCTACCATAATAAGTTTTTGCATCAAGGAAATATTGTTATCATTAATATTATAGGAGTTAATGGTGACTCCTCAACACCCCTAGGAATAGTTGCTACACCAAAATATCTTCCAAAAGAGAGAAAATGGTAAGAAATATTGCTTCAACAATGAAATATTAAACAATGGTTGAATATATAAATGTACATGAGATTTCTTGATTATAATGGAAAGGTAGAGAGATAGAATTAGAAAAGATCATGACAAGTGTCTTGATACTATTACATGAGACAACTAACAAACTAACCACCTAGGAATCAAGCATTACAAGGTAGATAAGTTGTAGAAAAGACAACTAAAACTTCTATAAATAATCTTATATCCTATGCAAACTTAACATGTGAATATGTCCCCTAATTATCTAGTGAGTGAATTAGCTAGATACAAGACATTAATTCATACCAACACCCCCATTAAGTGAAACTTACGAAGAAGAATATTATGAAAACTATAGAAAGATGAAGATGAATATGAATATGGGTCTTGACTACTAAGCCATGTTAGGTACCCATTTACAATGAAAATGCAAATGCAATCAATATTTCACAAGCAGAGAAAAGGAGAAAACCCAATGGGACAAAATTCCTCTCCAAAAGAGAGAAAACAAAATAAAACATGATGTATGGATCACCCAATGATACCCCCAAGGACTACATCCATCATGTATATACAATAAATGAACCCCCATAAGAGTGAAAAAGAGATACAAGCCACCACACAATTAAGTATCTCCAATACTAATGAAAAATGCTTGAAAACAAAAGATAATCCAATGTTTACAAGTAAAAAATATCCCCTTAGGAAGAAACAAATCCATAGATTGATGAAGAAGCAAATCTATTTCCAACTTAATGAAGGATGAAGTCTCAACATGTATTCCTCTAAAAACTGAGTAGCAATCTCCAAGCTTGAATGAGTCACAAAATTATGATGGTCAAACTCAACCAAGAAACATGACAAATCAAGAGAATGAGTAGACTCGTAAATGTAAATATCAAAAGATAAATAAGATGGTATAATAGTTGTGCTTAAATTGTCATCAAATAGGAGAGAAATCCCCTCAAGTGTTTCCTCCAAATATGCAATATGAGACTCCACAAACAAGTTAGAAATACCTATCAAATACTCATCACATAAAGAAAGATATGAAAAAATATGATCATCTTGCTAAATAGAAGCACTAATGGTTGAAGAAGAAGGAGGTTGAGTAGGAAGCTTAACACTGGTCTCTAGAATTCCAAGGTTTAGATGACCAAACTTCTCCTCAAAAACATGGTTCACACTTAATGAAGTGTGTGATGCAATAAAAAGAACATTATAACCTTCTAAAGAAAAATGTGAAAAGGAATACAAAGGAGATGAATGATCAACCATCCTGATAGAAACAATTTCCCTAGTCTTCAAATCCCTTATGTATACTCTATCACATGAGTGAACTCAACTATTTTACCTTTACCCCCATGAGTAATTTGATAAATAGAAAGGATATTTGATGTAAATGAAGGAACACAAAGCACATGATTACAATTCCCTTCCCTCATGTCAATAGAACCCTTCTCACATACCTTCATATATGTATTGGTACCCATCAAAATATGAGGTAAATTACAAGGCTCAAAAGAATATATACATATCCATAGAAGATTCCATATGATGAGATTCCCCTAAATCAAGAATACATATATTATATTCAAGACTTGCAGAGGCCAAGAGTTCTTGTAATTTTATTTTGTATAGCCTATTTTTAGATCCTATGTTCTTTGACTAAGAATATGATGGAGCTATCGATTGAAATGTTGAAGAAGAAGACAAAACGAATGAGGGAAGTTGTGTGTTATTCTTTTGAAGAAGGTGTGTGAGTTCATCAATCTTAAATATTATAACATCTATTCTCATCATGTCCTAGCCTTTTACAATATTAACATTTTAACTTCTTCTTTTTAGATTATTCCTCTTTAGAAGTGGGAGTGGAAATAGGACTTCTGTGTGAAGGAGAATATTTACCTTCCTCATTAGACTTGGGTTCCTTATCCCGCTTCTTCCCTTTTCCACTTGAATCCTTCATATCATTTGAAAAAAGAGCATGAGATGCAGAAGAATTCAATCTACAAATGTGTACAAACTTTTCTTGTTCCCTTGTAAGTTGAGCTGAAAATTTATCAAGAGAAGGCATTTTGTATGCATTGTCAAGTGCATCCATTATAACATAAAGTGTAGAAATATACATTGAATAATCATGACCAATCTTAGTAAGAATAGAAAGAATCAATTTTTCATCTTGTTTAGTGACCCCATAATTAGATAACTGCAATCTTAGAGAATTGAGCTTAGAGAAGAAGACATGGATATTGTCAAAATATAAAGGATTTAGTCCCATTAGTTCATTCTCCAACTTAAATTTCCTCATTTTATTTGGCTTAGCAAAGAGACCCTATAAGTTATCCAAAACTTGATTAGGATGTGCACAAGATGCAACATGGTATCTAAGATCTAGAGAAATGGACAAAAAAAGAGTACCAAGAGCTTCATCCGTTCTACCAAGCCATTTCCTTCTTTTTGTAGCTCATGTGTGTTCTAGATCTTGACCATATGTAATTCTTTACAACTTCAATTTTAGCAATAACATCCCCATTTGTGATTTCCATTCATGATAGTTATATGGGTTTAGAAGTACAATTTTTGACAAATCCATGACACAATCAGATATAACAATAGAGGAATATAAAATTCCCTTCACAATACAAGAAATTTGTTAGATTTGGTTGTGAAATCACCCAAGATCAAAATGATTGAAGAAAAGCAAGTAAAAAGATCTAGAAATTAATAAAATTAGCACTCCCTTAGCACTAAACTAGCAATCCATATTACTAATAGCCAAGAGAAGGGGTGAGTGTTATTTATATAGAAAAATAATGGTAGATAATTCCAAGAGGAGTAATAACTCCCAAGTGCCCATAATAGGTGAAATTTTTACCTACTTGGTAAATACCAGGTTACAAGGTTATGCCAACTCAGGAAAGGATAAAAAAATGGTTATGGGAGGTGGCTAATAAATCCAAAAGAGGGTTTGAGACTCAACTATCCAAGGGTGGGTGTGAGTGACACATGTGAGTAATGGATTATGCCACATGTATTCATCCTAACAATTCTAATATAACCTAAGAAAGATTAATAATGTGTGTAGAAAAAATAAATATTCCCTAACATAAGGAAAATTAAAAACCTACACTAACACCCCCCTTAAGGGTAGCTTAGGTGGGTGAAAAGACATAAAGATGGGTCTCAACTACTAGGCCATGCTAAGTACCCATGTAAAAATGTAATCTATCACAATTAGAGAAAAAGAGAAAACCCAATTGGAAAAAACTCCTCCCCAAAAGAGAGAAAATAAAAAGTTCCCAACACAAGAAGAATCCCATGCAAGGAAGAAGTACCCTACAAAATAGAAATGATAAGAAAGACTATGTAGCCTTCCCTCAAGTATTCAACCATACAAATGGTTGATGCTCAAAAATAGATGTAGAAGTTGGTCCATGATCATCAAACAATGTTTCTCCCCTTAGGAAGAAATAAAACCAAAGGTGCATGTAGAACATCTACCCTTTCATGAAAGGAATATAAGGGAAGAAAGCTCAAATTGTAAGAAGTCTCTAAAAACTGCTCACGTGTCTCCATGTCGATGTTGAAAGCTACCACCATCCAATAAGGTGTTCTAGGCCACACTGATGAAGATGACAATCTATAACCTAGTAGAGATGTATGTAGAACAAAACCTAAAGAATCCAATATCTCCTTTTAAGACAATGATGCCTCCTCCAAATGCTGCTCAAAATTATCCACAATCATGTCAAACTATGATGAATAATCACGTGGAGAATGAACAAGAGGATCCAAAGGTTCCTCCACAACAACTAAAGAAGAATAAACTTCAAAAAAGAGAAGATGAATTTCATGAATAGTGTCTCCCAAGTCTGAAATATGACACTCTATGAAAAAAATTACAATGTTTGCCAAGTAGTCATCCCAAGTGGCTATATCTGGAAGACAATGTGTATCCTGCTATAGTGAATCATAAGTGTCCATGAATGTAGCAACACTACTATCCTTAGAAGAAATAGTAGATAGAGTAGAAAGAATGCAAGGCTCAAGAACTAGATCACTTGTGAGAATACCCAAGTTCAAGTAACCAAAGTTCTCAAAATTATAACTCACACTAGGAGCATAATCAACAAACAAAGGATCAAAACCATCATTATGTGAAAAGTATGAAAAGGTGTACAACTGAGATGAATGATCAACCATCCTAGTAGAAATTATCTCTCTTCTTTCCAAGTCTCTAATTATAATTGAATCGGGTGTGAATTTCATGGTCTTCCCTACTCCACCATGAGTGATCCGATAGATGGAAAGAAGATTGTTTGAAAGATGAGGTAGACACAAAACATCATTGAAAGTTTCATCCCCAATATCAACATATCCTTCCCAATTGCATCCATGTATTTACTTTTTCCCATCAGAATATGTGGCATAACACAAGGCTCAAAATAAGAAAACATAGATTATGTAGAATCCATATGATGAGAAGCTCTAGAATCTAGGAGCCATCTTCCTAATCCAAGACCTATAGAAGCACAAAGAGCTTTAACTTTTGATTTACCTGCCCTAGCAGTATGGCCTTTTTCCTTATCAGATTCTAACTATTTTGAATTTTTGGAATTAGAAGAAGAAGTTGAATCAACCATTCAAGAAGGAAAATTGAGTTTTTTGTTCTCAGGAAGATATTTTAGTTCATCAATATCCTTCTTATAAAAAGAATGCTCTTCATGTCCACTCCTCTTGCAATATGCACAAGTGGGCTTCTCCTTCTTATATGAATGCTCTTTTGAAGAGAATTTAGAGTCTACTTTAGAAATAGATGAAGATTGATCTGGATCTTTCTTTCTATCTCCTTGGTTTCTTTATTTCTTGTTTTGCTTATTAGTGCCTTATTTTGCAACCAAGGCATGAGACTTAGAAGATTTAATGATTCCCATTTGAATCAATTTATCTTGCACCATTGTGATATTAACTACAAACTCACCTAGAGAAGGCATACTAAATCCTTTTCCCAAGGCTCTTTTCATTGCATGAAATGTAGAAACAAACACTGCATAATCTAAACCAAGTTTTGAAAGAATTTTTAAAATCAACTGTGAGTCATCCTTTTTAACTCCACATTGCTCCAACTACAATCTTATGCCATTCAACTTAGTAAAGAAATCTTGAATGGTTTCAAAATTACATGAAATCAATCCTATGATCTCATTCTCCAATGAATATGCTCTCAAATCATCTTGTTTACCAAAGAGTGTTTCCAAAGTATTCCACACTTCATTTGGTAATTTTCTAGACATAATATGAAAGCATAGATCAAGAGATACAACTATGCATAAGGTTCTAAAAGCTTCACCACATTTTTTGAGCCATTTACTCTTTTCTTCATTCTTTGTAGGTTCCTTATCAATGCCTATTATTTTTCAATACAATTTTAACTTTCTTAAGTGAAGTTCTATTTAATTTTTCCATTCAAAGGATTTGTATGGAGTGAGAAGAGGAATTGTTTTATCCATTTTAGATTGTTGTTACAATGTAAGGAAATACAAGAAGGAAGACAAACAAAAATACACCCCCCATTTTCACTCAATCAAGAATCCCCCCCAATAAAAATGATTTGGAGCTTTATAAATCAGTGTCTTTACAATGTTGAAGTTATTTTCCAAAGTTTTACAATGCCCAAAATGGACTCAAATACTGGAAGTACAATAAAATCTCATAACGAGAACCTCAAAATAGCACAAATGTGTAGTGCTAAATAAAAAACACTTTCAAAAAGAAGAATCACCTCAATCCAAGGTCGTACATGAAAGTTACATATGTTTGAAGTTCAAAAAATAATGGTTGTCCTTCAAATCTGATGAGGAAACTTATTTTATAGAAAACTTCAATCACATGAGAAAAAATTTATTTCACCACTGTGAAGCCTATGACATTTTACCCCAAATAAATAAAAAAATTGCTCATAAAATGGAGCCGAGATGACTCTAAATTTCGGGTACAAAATGCAAAAATCCAATGGTGAGGGGGTCATCAATTTTCAAAAAATAACCTCTTCCAATTTTAGTTGAGGCCCTGCCAAATATAGAGTGCTACCAAAGATAGTTGAACTACCATTAAATTTATAAAACTGCCAAAACTATAAAACTTCTAGATAAAAATAAAACCTTTACTACAATTAGAGAATTGCCAAGAAAACTGCTAACTATGGCAGAACTGTCAAATCATAAGAATGAAGGCCAAGGGAATAGAATCTAAGGCTATGTGTAGTATGGGAAAATGGCATAGTATGATTTTGATTTTTTTTTTGTTTGAAATTTTTGATTTAAATTTTAAATTTTTGAAATTTAAAAAATAAATATCTTAAAAAATTATTAGGGGACACCCAATCTCCACACAGAGGGTGGCACACATGTGTGGCATGGACCAAGGGTACCACATGTGCACTATTGATCATGATGTTATTCATACACCAATAGTGTAGATAAATCCTCACAGACAGATCATGGGAACCTATCTTTACTTGAAAGACTGAACCAACACAACCTAAATCTTAAGGTTAACTCAACTTGCTCGTTTATATCAAGTCTTGAGCATACTAGGTTTGCATCAAGGTTCATTGTGATAATGATGTTAATCATGAGGGGTGGATAGTAATTTCCATTCTCAAAAGATTCATAAGGATCAATAAATGATATTTTCAATCCAATCATCAAGAAATTTCATGAAATCAACAAATCTATAATAATATTTCATGAATTTCAAACAACTTTTCTATCACTTAAGTAAACTTAGCTTTAAGTATTCAGAAATTTCATGGAAATGAAAGATTTGCAATAAAATTCCCATTCATTTATCTCTTTTTTTGAATATTTTCTAAAATTTAACATCCATTCTAAAATAAAGCATCAAAAACACTTGAAAAGTAAAATTACTCCCAGATATTATCCATGCATGCCCCAAGAATTAACCAAATAAAAAATGTGGAATGATTTAGAAAATAGGAATAAAGAACCAAAACTTAAAGAAGTTTTTAGTCTTTTGACATCCACAAATTCTAAACTTAGCTTAAAATGAAACATCTCCTAACCTTTTATAAGAACAAGACATGGAAGAGATAAGAAAAATACAGGAGGAAATCTAAGGGATGAATCACAACAAGGCACATGGAATATGACAACTGGCAAGAGAACTACTAACAAAGTCAATAGATTTCAATCTTTCTTAACACATTGATATCTTTTAGGCTTTTTATCTTTGTATTATCAGGGTTCCATCTTGGAACCATACAAACCAACCAAAAAAAATGTAGGAACTTCCCATACATTTAGAATGATCAAGTGAACCTTTTGTTCCTACATTTAGATTTAGACCCAGACAAAACATTCTTGAAATTGAATAACCCCCTAAATGAGCACACTCCTTCGTCACATGTGTAATACCAAGTCTTTCAGCTTCCTGGTACCAAGTGCTTCTTTGCACAACAAACTTTTTCCTCGCATGAACTTCTAGAGCATAGTGCCAAACTTGGTAACACCATTAGATTTTCTTGAAACTTAATTTTTCTTGATTGTCCATTCCCAAATGTTTCATTACAATCAATTCCTCTTACAAGCACAAATTCCACAAATTAAATCCATTTTAATACATTCATAAAACTCTAATGAAAAAAAAACCATTGTTAATAAATCATCATTTTAGACACATCATACATATCAAGCTTTTAAAATCATATTCTCACATAATTATCTCTTTTAATCAAGTTATTGAACCTTCAGACCCTCAAGCAAACTTAAAATTTTAACTTAACATTATTATCGGATACTCGGTACTCAATACTTTAGCTTTTACCAAGAAAGTTCTCCTAGACCTCGGATTTCACTTTAACCTCCACATTTTCCCATACCTTTACTTCCAAACTAGAACACTTTTCTGAGAACCTTGAATTAATATTTTTAGCTTTTTAGCTTTTCAATACTCGATACACTCGAATTATGAAATACTTAAAAAAAATTCCTTTGACTTTAACTCTTGGTGATCTCTTCAACTAGTCAACACCTACCCTAAGCTTTAGTTTTCACTTGGGTCCCCAAGCCTTATAGTCTCAGGGAATGTTGTGAGACCACTCAACAACTTGCAACCAATAAAACCAAATTTTTGAAAAACTCGATATCAAATCATCCGCTAAAAATTATGCATATTTTCAAACAATAACTCTTTACCTTTACCTAGATTCTGACATGAAGACAATAAAATTTCTCTAGAAAGTATCAATGTGTGCTTTGATTAATTCCAACTTCTGGAACTCAATGAAAAAAATTAGTTCATTGACACTAAACTACATAATTTGGTAATCCTCCAAAGCCAACTGTGGATAGAGACTTGGTGTTAGTCAAGCATCCATAGCTCTGGAAAAGGTTATCTTTGTAATTACCCCAAACATAGCTTTACTACCAGCCATGTGTCCATAGCCTTGGTAGAGATATTTGGATAGCCTAAAGAGTTGAATTTTTTCTCTTTTGATATTTCTTTGATACTCATCTTTTTATTTTTATTTTTATATTTTAGTGTAAGCTCATTTTCTTCAACTTGCAGGAAATGAAGCCTGCTATTAGGTTGGGAATTATAGTGGTAGTGAAGGTTACCTTTTGATTTTTCATTCAATGCAAATCCCTTCATGATTTCATCAATTATTAGAAACTCATTTAATTATTCCCTATAACTGCGACCTTCTAGCTAAATTTTACCACCCTTATTCCAAATCCCAGCCAACTGCAATTCACTATTTGTTAAAAAATTATGCATAAGTTAAAATTTAGGAGCAAGTAATCTAATCAACAAATTAAATCTAAATTTAGAACTACCAGTTACCACCCTTCCATCTAATTTTTTTTTATGGCAACCGCTAAAATACTTGGCTAGCAATTTTGATTTGATGGTGTTGCACTACATTAATGCATTAGAGTTGTAATGTTTACTCTTTATTCTAGCCATAATACTCTACATTTAATTTGTACTCCTTAACACACATGTATTATTTATTTTCATTCCCTAGACACTAATGTGTGCCACCTTACAAGATTTATTTTCCTTCCTATGTTGCACACATGGACACCTTCATGATTAATACAACTCCATAAAACATAATAAAATGATCACCATTAATTTTGAAATCTTCAATTTGCTCAATTTGTGATCTTTGTACTAGCAAAATTCAAAGCAATGACCACCAATTCTATGAGAATTAATTAGGTTTAGCATTTCGCTTTGGAGAAACTTATCTGATTCCCACCTCAACTTGCATTTTTCAAGACTTCAATCTAGGCAACTATGTACTACAGATTTCTCATGATTTTCTATAAATTCTACACTTCTCTCTTAAATTCTTCACATCTTTTCTTTTCTCTCAATTACCATTTTGCATCTCCTCTCTACTTTTTCTTTCTTGCTTCCAAGCCATGGACACTCCCATTTGTCTAATCTACATGCGCTAGAAAAAAGGCTTCATGGGTCACATTACTACCCAACAACTTAATAAGGTTTTCTTTCTTCAGACTCCCAACTTTACTGCACCAAATTTGCACCTGGTCCTTGGGGAAAATATTGTAGAATCCATAGCATATTACCGACTGAATTCGGACTTGGCTTCATGGTTCATGGCCTCACTCCTAGATCTTGGGCTTTCTATTGAAGAAGTTCTAAGGGTTGCAAATATCATAGTGTGGCCTAATTCCTTAAAGAATTTGGACTATGTCCTATCTATTACACGCTTGGCCATCGAAATTCCCTCTATTGATGGCATTCCCCTATTCCTAGAATGAGGAGAATTAGTTCCTCTTTGACCATTTTTGACTAATCTCCATACCCTTGACTTTGATGTTCACTGGTACAATGCTTATTTAGGATAATTTCCCTTATGGATGAAGTGTCCTAGATAGGCTGAATTACCACCTTGTTGTTGCAGCTCGGTTCCCCACTTTTTCTCTTTTTGCACTTTTACAATGAGAAATTTTATATTTCCATGTATATGTGAAGTATACACACACACACACACATATATGAATTTTTTTTTTCATACATTTAAGTGTGTATTTATTGTGGATGGTTTTATTTCTTCATTTCATAGTGCAATGTTTAAGAATATTTCAATTCACTCCCATGTGTATGTTAAATTAAGAATATTTCATGGATATCGGGAACAAACCATAAAGCAAAAGAGAAAACAAACCCTATGGAAACAAAATAGCCTAACTAACCTAAAATTACCCTAGAAAACAATTAACTCTAACTAAACAATTTACTTTAATCTCTATCACTATTTTCATAGTAGTTTTCATACTAATTATAGAAGGCTTGTCTTTAAATTCACTTGAATTGATTTCAAATCTCCTACTACAATAGTGAATTATCTTAATTTTTTTGCATTTAATAAATGTAAATCCAAACATGTACTTACCAATAAATTGGCTCATATGTATGAAAATTACCTCGTTAAAGGTTGATTACACACACCTTTTCTGATTCTTCCATACTCTACTTTCTTCCATTCCTGATTCATGGGTTTCTTCATCACTTTGTTCAACTCCATGAATGGTTATGTTCATTCCTTGAATCTATTTCTCTCCATGATCCTTCAATTCCTTGTCCCTATCTTCACTTTTCACTTCATTAGACCAAGGAGTAACACAATTTACATTATTACCAGATAGAGAAAGTAAAAACTTGATATTTTGTATTCTACATAAAATTAAGAAAATTTCCCTTTTTAAATCGTGGATTTTAAGTTTCGAACGAAAAACATGCATCTCCCACTCACTTTCCCTAATTTTTCTCTACACTATCATCTTCCACATGTGAAGGGAATGATGACTCATCATTCTCATTTTCTCACTTTTGGCACACTATTTCCAAGTCTCAACATTCTTTCCTTTCTTCCTACAAAACCTCAGGATTTTCCTCATGACAATTGTAGTTAATAAATCAATTTGATCAAGTAGTTAATTTTTTAATGTTTCCAATTTCACTATGGTTAGGCATTTTCTTGGAATTTAAATCTTTTCTCAATAGTGGTTTTGTAGACACCTAAATTTGACAACTTCCATATGGTCAAGTTCTCCCTCGCATTCCTTCATCCTACATTCCTAAGCCATATTAAGAAAATAGTTTATTGTTTGGTTAATATTTCATCTCAACCTAATCTCCCCTAAGGTATTTAATTAATTAATTAAATGCCTTACATCATTCCTCTCTAAATTAAATAAAGGGTTAATTTATTTAATTTAGTCACTTTATCTAAATGAATTAAATCAATTTTTAGTTCATTTTCTTCTCTCTCCCCATGTCAACATCCTCTATAATCCCTTTTAATTCATATTAATATAATTAATCTATGATTAGGGTGTGAACATGATCCCTAATCATCATTAGGGTCACATCCTCCATAATTTTCCACTTGCCCCTAATCTTTCATTAGTCCATCTAATCCTACATTGGCACAACCTTAACCATTGATTTAGACTAATCTAATCCTCACACCATTTATGACATGTGTCTATATTCAACTCTTATTAAATTCTTTCTCCTTTTGGAGAAGGCATCGTCTTCCCCGTGTGAATTTAAAATTCACATTTATTCCCCCATGCATTTTAAGGAATTTTTAATTCCTTCTCCTATCCCCATGAGGAGCTGTGAGGAATTTTTAATTCCTCACATGTCCTCTCAAAGAACATGTGGATAAAGACCTCATTTATAAGGAGATATTTCCCAACCCATGGTACATCTTAGTACCTCCACCTCATCTCCACTTCATCTCCTCCTATCCACCTTATCTAAAATATGTTAGCATGAGATGGCTTGTGAGTTCTCAACTCACCCTAGCCCTTGATCTCCTCCACCTTGGATGCATTCTAGCCATCCATTGGTTTAGAGGAATTTCCCCTAAATGTAGTGGAATGGTCCTCATTTGACCATCACTAAGCAAGCATTCAACCAAGCCAACTTTAGCACTCTCACACACCAAGTATACTATCCACCATTGTTGTAGCATCTTAGAGCCACCATATTGTATTCAATCAATTAACCACATTCACCATTGCAATCTCCATCTCACTAGCTTCATTTTGAGCACACTTGCATGCCATTTTTTTAACAAAGGAGCACACAAATCAACCATCAAAAGGGCCAAACAACTCAATAATCCAAGCAAGGTTAAAAAATTTCATTTTCTTGTATTTTGTTTGAATTCAACTTAGGCCTTATCTTGAGGTGTTGTTAGTCCTTTCCTTTTTGCATTTCATCATGTTTTGCATCTTTAGAATAGGGAATTTCACTTGAACACATTTTTTGCATGCCCGATGGAACCCACATCATGGGTCTACTTTTATGTGTTTGGTTGTTTGAAATTTTGTACTTGTTCGAATTTAAGATGCAAAGGTGAATCTGTTCAGAGGGGTGAATATGATTAACACAAAGGCATAATTGTAGTAAACATGGGTGAATGCATTCTTGCCCTTTCGGAGAAAGGGAAAACCTACATCAAGCAACTCACAACCTAAATTTTAGAGGCATATATGCTCAAGGAGACTAAACAGGTGAACTTGATAGAGGAAGTGGTGATCTTTCTTTGAACAATGAGGTGAAAATGTTCCTACCTTTCCATTGGATAGGAAATTACAATCTTTCCCATTTCTCGAAAAGCTGAACTCACATCTAGCAAAAGGGTGAATTAGATTCACATAGAGGTGAACTTGAGGTAATCCAAAACCTTCAATTTATCAATTTGAGCTTTTATTTGATTTTGGTTTTGCATACTAATATGCTCACTTGTTTGTCTATGATTGTGGGATTTCACTAATGATTTGT
Source organism: Sequoia sempervirens (assembly GCA_007258455.2). Classification (NCBI taxonomy): domain Eukaryota; kingdom Viridiplantae; phylum Streptophyta; class Pinopsida; order Cupressales; family Cupressaceae; genus Sequoia; species Sequoia sempervirens. The sequence continues at coordinate 176,172,261 of VDFB02058242.1, read as the reverse complement.
GTATCTTGTCTCATGATTGATGAAGATCGGAGGTGAAACTACTAACGTGTTTGTTGTAGGACAATTAGTCGAAGACCCCTATACTAGAATGTGTGTGTGTCTTTTTTGAATACTAATTTAAGCACAAGTAGACTTAATTAAAGGGTCAATTAACTTGTTTGCTATGTTTGGAAGCAGATTCTTGACGCACTCCCTTTGCACTATATAGTGATCCTAGGTGGCTAAAAATTACAACTCATTCCAGTTCAGTTGAGTCTACCCAGGGAGTACTAGTACACATACACTCTCCCCTTGCACTACATGCGAGCTTGGGGACCAGCAGAAATGTCTAGTATTTCCTTCCCTTTAGTGATACCTACTTGGGATTTCATCACCTGGGAGATGATCTTGACCACGTGTTACTGGCAGGGTATCTAAAGGGGGGAGAATGAAAGTTGTACCCCAATCTAGTCACATTGTTTCTAGTGAAGCATCAAAGCTACAGTGAGACATGGATAAGACATGTATGGTTGGTATGTGTTTCCAGAAACTCACTAGGGCTCCCAATCCATGCTTATGATGGGTTGGTCTTCATAGTTGTGCCTCACACACCCCCTAGTGTATCAAGGACTCACGAGATAGCCGGTACATCCTAGATAGAGACCCGTGTTCAACCATGGCTTGGTGTAGTGTAGGGGATGCACACTGTAACCCAAAGTTACTCACAACGTACTCCCTTGGGTTGAGATAGGAATCCTCATGTTGAACTACAATTGTTCCCAAGGAGAGAGAGAAGGTGAGCCTATGGCATCTGTTGATGACCCTATGCCACTCGATCTCTAGCTATCCACCTTCGTGAGAAAGGGCGATCCAAAAAACCACTCTTGTATCATGAAGTATTAACCTTTGGGTGTCCCCTCAAGGTGGTGGGCCTACATTGAGTTAGAAAACCCTTAGTAATAATTTTAGGCTTATGCTATTTGGAGTGTCTTCTTATGATACACTAGTGCTTGTCGTCAATCTGAGTCGGTCCAGTCCATTGCTTTTTGTTTGTTGTGTTTTTAGTCCTTTTCCATAGTCTACCCCTGCCTTAGTGGCAATTTTTTTTCTCACAGGGGAAAACTTGCATTGTGGAAAGGCAATCTTGCCTTGGAAGGGGTGATTCCATGTCTTAGTCCAATTTAGTCATCCTTTAGGTGAACTCACTCTTGTTAGGGGTGAATTTGTGTGCTGGTCTCTTAGATAGGAAACCCCACATCTGCTTGTTTCCTAAAACAACAATCCTGCCATCCTCATAGGTGATTCCATGTCTAGTCTATACCATCTATGTTTGTACATCTCCTAGATAGGTGAACCTATTGTCAACAAGGGTGATCTCATGTCCTTTTCGTACCATCTTTGTCCATACACTCAAAGACATAGGTGATCCTATTATCTCTAGAGGCGATCCCATGTCTAGTCTGTACCATATCCAGTCCATACATCCAAGGAAATAGGTGAATATTCTACCCTGATAGGTGTTCCCATCCTCATCTGTACATCTGAAGAAAGTAGTGATTTTGAATCTTGATAGGTGATACTATTACCCAATTTGGTGATCTTGTAAATCCCATCCATACAATTCAAGATATATGTGATCCCATTAAATAGAGAGGAAATCTTGTGATACACAGAGGCGATTCCATCCATCTTTAGATAGGAAAACCTGATACCTGGAGGGGCAATATTGTGCTATAAAGGGGTGAATCTAGATCCCATACCAAAAAACCTAAGAGTTAATCCCTTGGACCACTAAAATCCTATTGTTTCCCAAGTTCATTCCTACAATCAAATTTTTTTTATCACAATTCATCTACCTGTAATTGCCATTTTAGTCTGTCTACATTTTTCAAAGGTCATTGAATCATCGATCAAATCATATAAGAAGACTTAGGACATCCATAGATTTCATATCCATCATCAACTTGTTAATCCAAGTCCCTTAGATATCATTTTAGGGGATTTTTATCTAATTCGGTTAGGTAATTGACCCTCATCCTTATCATCCACACTTACTTAGAATTGTCATCCATCCTGAGTCAATAATCCTTTGCAGCCTAATCAATCTATTTCCATCTCAAGATATATTTTCTGTTGTAATCATCTTTATGATTTGATCTAATCAGTATCATCTTGCATCATCTAATCCAACTCCTAAACACAGTTGGGAGTTAATCTGATCATCCTGTCTAACCAATCATCCTATCCAATCAATCAATCCAACTTGATCAAATCCAATTATTAATCCATCATTATCCTAGCAATCATCCAATCAATCGATCTATCATTCTAGCAATCCTTTAAGTGATCAACTATATCATTAACCCTACAGTGCATCTTAGGGTAGTATCATTTTAGTCTTCTGCATTTTCATACCCATTACCCAATTGTAGGAAAAGAAACTCATGAAACAACAACAATCCCAAGGTGGTCAATCTCAGTATCCTCCAAATTCCCCCACCAATGGTAGTTCTTTGCAATCCAACATTGTAGTACCCCTTTGTATTGGCCTTTTAGGGCATTCGAGTAAGTGTTTATTTGTGTTTTCATTGTTTATTGTGCTATTGAATTATGTGGTAAACGTATTATTTAATATGGCCTATTTAGTTAGTTAATTAAAATAATTTTTTTTATAAGGAAATTTAAATGAATTTGGAAATTAAAATAATAATTAAATTAATTAATTTTATGAAATATAAAGTACATGGTCTATTAATAAATAATTAAACTAAATTATTTTGTTAAAAAGTATGTTTCAAATGGTATTCAATAATAATTAATAATTTATTATTGTGTGTGGATAATTGTTTAAATATGTAAAACAATGTGACTTTAAATAAATCTAGAAGATAAGATTTTTGAACTAAAGTTAAAACAAGAGAAAGTAGAAAAAGATGGGAAAAAGACAATGCGTGCACATATACGACTTCAAACGGAGTGTCGATCAAGAAACTTGCTTATTTTGTTGATTTTTAGTTTTGAAAGCTTATCTCGTCTTGGATTTTTAATTGATAAATAAAACAAAACTTTGGCTTGTATTTGGAAGTATGCTCAGTTTTTTTTGAGAAAGGTTTGATCAGTTAATTTTGGCTCTCGAAAAGAAAACTTTTCTCTACAACAATAATTTTGAAAGAATGCGGTTTTGTTGGAAATTGTTTTCAAGTGGATTATTGATCTTGAAATTATGTTAGAGATTTGAAGGATTCAACTTGCAATTATGAAGGACTTGATCTTGGCTACAAGGTTTTTGCCAGGCGTAGGATTCCAAGTTGGTTGTTTTTGTTTTGTTTTGTTCTCCGGTTGATACAATTGCTTACTTTGTTTTCCGCCTATTGAGAATAATGCTCGACTTTGATGGTTTTTGCTTATTGATTTCCATATAGTGAACCAAACAATAAAATGAGTGTTTGCAAGTTTATAATGTGTGCATCTCATGGCTTGACGATTAGATTTGCTTGCTATTATGTTGTCATTGAATGTTTCTTAAACCGGTTCGATAAATCATCAAATGCGTCTCCTTATGCCTGCCGATTGCTTTGCTTGCAAAATTCTAAAGCCTTTTCAATAAATCCATTTTGACCATATTCGGTAATCACTGCAGCCATGGGGCTACATTATATGATCCATTTTGTCAAACAGTTCACATGCCTTGTTTAGACGTCCACGTTTTGCCTATCTGTCAATAACATTTGCGTGGAAATTTGTAAAGCCCTTCCAACAAGTCCATTCTGTGCATATCCTGCAATCATTGCATTTTAGGAAACCGCACTCTTTGAGTCATTTTGTCAAACAGTTCATGCTTCTGTGTTTTGCATCCATGTCTATGAATGCAGCTGCAACTACAATCTCTAGCAAAATTCTTTCACCCCTTATGCTTCGTGGGATGTCCTTACCCTACTCCAAAACCTCGTTTTGGAACACGAAGGGAGGATGTTGGAAAAGGATATGAAATTTGGCTTTGCACCTGTCGATTGTATCTGCTTGGAAAAGGATATGAAAGTGTATGTAAGCCAGTTGAGGTTCATTACCTTTAGTGCGTTGCATGGCATGACTTTATAATCATCGATTTTTTCTTCTGAGTTTCAAGAGAGGGCTTTGCTAAAAAATTTGATTAGAAAATCAATGTCTTCTGATGGATGTGCATTCGTCTAGTGATGACTATGGTGTTTGAAAATGGAGTCGATTAGCATGCTTGGAGTATTCAATTTTTATAGACCTGCACATAATTAATTTTTCTGTTGCAAGTGTGATTCAGCCTGTGATTCGATGGTGGTAATGCCGATAATTTATATATATATATATATTTTGCAATCGAATACATGGATTTGTAAATATGGGTGCATATATATATATGGATTTGTATATTCATTGGTGTTATTTTGAGTAGATCTGATATACTATTTTATAAATAGCAATTAGATAAAAATTGAATATTTAAAAAATACATTAATATCTACAGGTATATATATGTACAGGAGTAATTCTATATCATGGATAGATTATAGATAATTTCTACTTTTATAAGTAATTGATTTTTTTAATTATAACTTGGGAAATTTAATAGGTGAATTGGATTGTCTGTTGGCTAGATAATGAATGATGTTTATCTTCACAATGATATAATGGTTGAGACGTAGATTCACCCAGAAATTAGTAATTAGCTTAATTAATAGATGAATAAGTGACTATGTTAGTTAAGTAAAATAAGTAATTGAGTTGGTCTATTAAATTTACTAAATCCAGTTAATTTAAAAGAATTGAATTATATCTTACTAGGGTAAATTAAATGGAGATTAAATAAAAATAAAATAATTTAATAGAGTTATTACATTCAAATCATGGGAAATTCTATTAGAAAAGAAAAGAATAAGACATGTTAACGAATACATATATAATTGTAAATTATATTGAAGCCTATGATAATAAATATAAATATATTTGTATATATAAATTAGTAGATTGTAGATTGAAAATGTTTATCCGGTTATAGAATTTAAAAGGGAATATTTGCATAGGAATATCAACTAAAAAGTAGATTGTTGTTAGGGTTTACTTTTAGATATTGTTATTTGTGATATATAGTGTTTTAATCTGAGCAAGTTGTTAAAGTAATTGATAGGTTGCTTAAATTAAATAATTTTGATTTATTGATAGATGACTTAGTAGTATAAAATGTGGAAGGGATGTCTTTATGTTTACTTGATATTGTGAGGTTGCTTAGAAAAGTGAATTTCATGGTTGTTGTGATTGCTTGTTCATGTTGGATTAAAGGATAATTTTGATGTTTCTATCTTGATGTGACTTCCTCTTGAGTTAATATTGGGTTTTGAGGGGATTTTATTCTTTAAATTTGTGTTGCAATTTAATTGGGAACCATATTGTTTTGATATACCCTCATTTGTGAGTTCTTGGGTAGTCATTCTTTTTGGGCTTTTAGAGGTGGGGAAAGAAAATGTAGCTTTATTATTGATTTTTATGTTGTTTCTTTGTGAACTATTTTTCTTATGTTCAATTTGATTTTGGTGGGTTTAGCCTTACACTCAAAAGTGGATTTCTTTACTATGAAGTGTTAGCATGAGATTGTGCATTCCTCACTTGATGATTTTACTTGTTTGACTTGATATTTGTGCAAGTTGGCTTGCCCCATTTATGATTATCATATTTTATTGCTAGTAGGGAGAGTGGATTCCCACAGGGGCTAGAACCCTAAGTGGCATCTAGGGTAACTTATGTGGAATTTGAGTTAATCAAGTGATAACCTAATAAATAATTAGGGGGTGGGTAGTAAACACACTAATACAAGATAATGGATGTCTCTTTCATGGCTCAAGTGCTTGTATAGGCTTGAGATGAGATGAGAAGGCCTATAATGGAAAATCAACCACCTTGTCTTCATGAGAGGTGAATTGATTCTGCATGAGTAAGAATGGGGGTCGGGGATCGACTGAGGTTGCCAAGGTAACCCAAGATGGGGGTCGGTAACCTATGAAGATCCACATTGGGTAACCCATGTCGAGCCATATGATGAAACTCTTCCCTTTAGCAACCTTGGATGTTTGTTTTTTCCCCTTTTGTTGTTCTTGTGCCTCTGGAAGTATATGTTTCTTGTGTTTGTTGTTGCTCTTGTTGTGGAGTCTTGTTAGCCATTATTCTCTTGTTTGTTTATGTTGTGGGTCTTTCTTGTCATCTCCTCGCATGGAGGGTGGACCTAAGGGTCCACATGGTCAAGTGGAACATGTTATGCACCCCATTGGGTCCCTAGCTAAAGATCAAGGTGTGCAAAGTTGTACTAGAGTTGGAACCAATTTTAATGCTTTGTACTCATTATTTTTAGTTTTATTATTTCCTATTATTATACTATTCTCGTTCATTTTGGGAAGTACCATTGTATTGATGTAATCCTTTAATGATGTATCTTCATATTATAAATTTATTTTTTATGTTCATGATATTATCTTATGGTCACTGATGGATGCTTATCTTTTATGTAATTTGTATGTTGATCCTTATATTATTATGTGTTTATTCTTTCATAGTATGTGATCCTTAATGGTGTTGTATCTATGGAAATATTTATATTTAAATTCATAGATGTGATGGATGGTTTTTAATTATATAATGTCATGAATGTACATTCATTGATTATTAACTCTATATAACGGTTAAGAGGAATACTCAAAATTAGTTAATCCTCTTTTTGGGAATTGTGTGATGTTACAGTTATCCGAAATGTAATGCAGTCATGTTATCCCAAGGGGACTTAGATGATATAAATATGTATGGTATCATTACAAGTGATATATCTTAATGTACACTAATATTATTTTCCTTTAAAAAAAAGATTGTCTCATAAATGTTAGATGTTTTAGTGTCATTTGGGGTTTGTATGGTGGGGCATTACAAACATGAAAACCCCCATACAATCTACCCCAAAAGAAAGCATGGTTAACCAACCTAATCTCACCATCAATGAATATCTTAGCAAACCCACTAATGTGCAAATGATTGATAGGCTTCTTGATGGGTGTGGTGATAAAATCCTAGACTTGTTACTCATGAAGGGTATTAAGCCACCACTAGGATTTGATATCTTAGCATATCAACATCACAGCATTAATCATAAGATCCATAAAATTTCTCAGGTTAATCCTAGCTCATCATTCCCACAAATCCCTCTAGTTTCACCACACAATACTTGGTACCAACCTAGATTTGGCAATGATGTCTACTATTAGATTCAACCCCCTATGGTTTGGATTTCATTCATGGGTGTAGTGCTTGATCCCAATAATCCACAAGTTCCTAGAATTCATAGTCCTCAAGCCTTTACCAGTCACCAAGATCCAAACAACCCTTGAGGGCTTGGACCTATTAATCGAAAAGGTATGAACATTCTACAAGGTCTGACCCCTATACCATCTACACCACCACTTTTTCTACATCAATTGAACCAATTGCTAGGGAATATTGGGGAGAATCCTTTTGTTGCTCCACCTCCTCACATACCTCCTCACTCAATGCACACATCAAAGTTTCCTCCTCATCCATTTGCATCTCAACATCTACCCCAAGGAAATTTGTTACCACAGTAACTGCTATCACAACCACCACTGCATCAACCTCAAGGTAATTCACCACCATGACCACACCAATCCCAAGCTAATTCATTGCAAACTCCTAGTCAATCGCAAGTCCCCCCTCAATAATAACCATCTTATCAACCACCACCTTAGCAATCTCAAATACCATGTTATCAACCACCTCCTAAACAATCCCAAGTCTCATCTCAACCTCCTCATCATTAATATATCTCTTCACAACCTCCACCTCATACTCGAATTTTGTTGCAATCAAAGAAATCCTCCCAAAATATTCCAGGCAACCTTGCTTCCCAATACCTATAGCATCCTCATAGCACTTATTATATGTAGGCCACTACATCCAACCCCAATCCCAACTATTATTACTATAATCCACAACAATCTCAACAACATTCATCTCACAGTAATCCCTAGCAATCGCAACAAAACACCTACTATTAGCAATCCAATCCACAATTGCCTCCATATGCTTCCCAACAATAAACACTTACAATTACCAACCCAATCCATTTTACTTCCAGTAGCCACCATCATATCAACAAGCTTATGCCAATTCTTAATCCAGGTATCCTAATCAATATCAACAAATCCCTTCATATCCACCTCCTCCATCATATGATTAGTCCATTTTTACTCCATTCCCATCACATTAGCAATATATCCCATATGATTAGTCCAACCGAGTAGGCCCTTCTCATCAATACCAATTAATAAGGAATGGGAAGAGATGAAAGCTACACTAAAAGACTTGCAAATGGGGACATCCAAGAAGTTTTTCAAATTTGAGGAGATTTTTCCTTATCTATTTGATCCCTCCATTTCACTCATCTCCTTTCTAAAACATTTTGAAATGCCAAAATTTAATAAATATAGGGGAAGGGGAGATCCTAGAAACCATTTATAAGAATTTTACACACATTGTTAGGAAGTCATGCATAATGAAAACTACCTTCTACGATTTTTCCCTAGGAGCCTAATGGGGCAAGATCTAGACTAGTTCATGAGTCTTCCAAAGGAGTCAATTTCTTACTTTGTAGATTTGTCAGAAAAAATTGTTGCATACTTTTTCAATATGGAGAATGAAATTGATACTATAGATCTTTGGAAAGATAAGGAATGTGAGGGAGAAATATTAGCAAGCAACCTACAAAGGTGGTGATCCTTGGATAGTCAGCTTAAATCCAATCTTCACAAGAAGGATTTGGTAACCATCTTTTTTGTGAACACCCATCCTGAACTAGCCCATAACCTATGCCTCCATTTCATTACCACCTTTGCATAGGTCATTGAGAAAGGCACTACCATCAAGAGAGGGCCTTTATTGCTAAAGGTCAAATTAAAGTCTTTAACCAAGATAAAGATAAATCATCTTGAGACAAATCCCACTACTAGAACAAGAACAAAAATGTTGTCAATGATGGTGTCACTGACACCAAACACATCCAAGTAGCTAACATTTCACAAATATTGTAGTATGTCCCCAATCCATCATTGGTTTTCAATGTCATATTTGTACCAAATGGTGTACCCCATCCACCTCCACAGTCCAATCAATACATCAAGGGAATAATAAGTGTACATTCACTCCTTTGGGAGAATCCTTTGATACCTTTTTCAAGAGGTTGTTGCAAGCAAAGTATTCAGTCACTTATCCTATGACAAAGCCTTTTGATAAGTCAAAAACCAAACTCGCCTACTATAGAGAAAATGAGTATTGTGATTTTCACAAGATTAAAGGTCACTCCACTAATAAATGTCAAGGACTTAAAACTTATATCTAAGATCTTATAGATCGAGGTGATATCGTAGTGGATGCAAATTAGGCTAGATCATCCAATGCTTAATTATAGATATATCAAAATTCCTTCCCTAAGACAAATTATGGTCTTAGTACCTCAAATGCAAACCTCGGGTATAGTAATAACAACCAAAATAATAGCACTAATAATATCAATTATAAAGTTGTGCCATATAATTATGAGACCCTTATTATGTGTATCAATCAAAGCGAGCCATGTATATCTATGATTTGTGTCAAAGGAAAAGACCCTCAATGTGTTGTTACTACATGACATACCCATATATCAGTTCTTGAGCCTTCCACTTCATCTCAGACCGCTCTTTTGAGCTCACAATACAATATTTGTGATCATCTGGGTAAGACCCCAGCCCAAATATCCATCCTAGATTTTCTTAGGTCTTCCCTAATCCACCAAGAAATCCTTACAAAAGCTTTTTAGGATACACACATGCCAAATGACATAGATCCTACCCAGTTTTAAGCTTTAGTAGGACATTTATCAACCACCTATCAACTAGGATTCAACCAAAATGATATGTCACTGAACGATCCATCCCATAACCGTGCCTTACACATTAAGGTCCTAGTCACCCTCCGTAAGGTGAAATGGTTCTTGGTAGATAATGGATCTTTCCTCAATCTATGTACATTAAAGTTCATAAAATAGGTAGGATAAACTCATGCTAACTTGGATAGTCAAACCATTATAATCAAGGCCTATGACAACACAAAAAGGGACTCAAATGGTATTATTTGTCTTCCTATTTAGGTTGGCCCTATTGTGCAATACACCACATGCCATGTCCTTGATCTGGATTTTCCATACAACCTTCTCCTTGGCTGACTATGGATCCATGCCATGTAGGCCATTCCATCCACCTATCAGCAATTCCTAAAGTTCCCATAAAATGGGGTCGAAGTAACCATCCATGTAGATCCTTAGCCTTTTGAGTACTATTGTGCTCTAGAAGCTTCTTTCCCCCACTCTCACTACTATCTAGGAGTCAAAGTGGGGGTACCCTAGGCATCACATTCTAATCCATCATCCAACACGTCATCCACTCCATCCACCATTACCAAGGTCCAAATCATTGATAAAGGTTGTGGATAATATGAGATGCATATAGCTCTTAATGTGTCAACCATGCCTCCTTCTTGTCACACCTATGGCTAACCTTCTTAGTTAGCACTAAAGGAATAAGTGAAGACAAAAACTATCAACTCTAAGAACGTGGGTTTTAGCACTTTCTAGTCCCTAGGAAGACTATAAGATCAAGCAGATGAAGACGTCAACCAATGGGTCTACAGAGAAGAACCTCCACCATGACATCCTCTCATTGAATATTTCCAAGAGGTTTATCCCCATGCATCAAAGCTAGTAGAGAAATACAACTATCAAGGGGGAGGACTTGGTGTAGAGGAACATGGAAGATTACAACCCATTGAGACACCTATGACCTAAAAATGTGGGCTTAGGCTATGATAAAAAGAAAAAGGGTCCTACACCATCCACAAGCACCTTGAATAATGTCAATTCAAATAATGATTTCCTTAAAGGTATAATTGAAGAAGAAGCCATCATACTTTCATATGATGATGTTGACCTCCCTTCCCTCTTTGATTCCACATCCATCTTTTTCATCAGCCTTTCCCTCTATCACCCTGACCTTATTGATTGGGACCTATGATGGAATGCACCTATGGACATTTTTCCTTGATAGGCTACATATGTACATCTCATGGGATTGGGGGAAGATCAACACCCTAACCACAAAAGTAAAAAGAAACAAAAAAAAAAAGAATTACCTAGTGAAAACCTCCTCAAGGAACTTTCTAACTTGTCAAAAGTAAAAATAAAGGGAAATCCAATCATGAAAACTTTGATGAGGTGCTAGAGGATGGGGATGTTCATCTTCCCCTTGTTGGAGCTCATTTATTTGATGGTCTTCAATTCTAATTGAGGAGAAGCAAGAAGTTAATTTGGGAACAGAAGAAGAGCCAAAAATCACCTACGTGGCCAAGTAATTATCAAAGGAAGAGTATCTCATCATTGTCAACCTAGTAAGGGAAGGGATCATCAACTTTGTGTGGTCCTATTTAGCTATAGGTATGTGTACGATCATGATGGGCCAAAAAGTGGCGATATGATGTGTTTGTGTAGGGTATGTGGCTGATGACTTTTTTTTACCCAAAATTGATGAAATGAAAAGGGTTTTTAAAGGACATTCTTAGATTTCCATCAATATAAATTATGCTTTATTTTGAATTTAATAAATTATTATTATTCATTTTCTATTTGAATTACGACTAAAGTATTGATTGATAGGTTGATTGAAAAACATGTATAGCTTTCAAAAAGTATCACATTTTTGAATCTAAAACATACACATTCTACACTTCACTTACTATAGGATTAAAAAAAAGAATTTCATGAAGTTTGACCATTAAGGTGGTCAGACATATGATTTTTATATTTTTTAAAAGTTGTAATAAAAAATTCATAATTAATTATTTACTTGGAAAAAAATATGCATCACATCAAGACATGAGTCCTCTATTTATATCTAAAATATTATAAAAAAATATTATCATTTTATTATGGTTAGGGTGGTCAGACAAACACCTACTTATTTTTTCCTTTAAATTTAAGTACTACTTCATTGAAATTTCAAATTTTCACCAAATATAATTTTAAAAAAAAGAAACCTAGTAGTTTAGAAACTACATTCAATTTTCTATAGATTATATTGTTACATATTTTTGAAATAATATAGATATCTTATTCAAATTTTCATGTCAAGTTGCCTAACTTTGATTTTTCTAAATTTTTCACCACTTAAGGGGCCCTTTTTTCCTTGATGATCCTGCACATACCCATATGTGAGGATTAGATCCCACATTGGTGGTACATCATCTTGAAGTTCATCGAGATGCAAAAGCAATTAAACAGAAGCTCAGAAAAATGCATCCCCAAGTGGCCCTACTCATCAAGAAAGAATTGGAAAAACTATTAGAGGTTGGATTCATCATACCTATTGACTACTCTAATTGGATATCCAATAGAGTACTTATGGATAAACCTAATGGGAACTTTATAATTTGTATAGACTTATGGGATCTTAATAAATATTGCTTGAAAGATGATTTTCCACTTCCTAACATTGACATAGTGGTAGATCTCATAGCAGGACATGCCATGATATCCCTCATGGATGGCTTTTTTGGCTATAATCATATTAGGATCGCACCTGGAGATTAGCACAAGACTACTTTCACCACCCCTTTGGGAACCTTATGCTACAATCTCATGCACTTTGGTCTCAAGAATGCGGGGGAAACTTATCAATGTGAAATGAAAGTCATCTTCCATGACCTCATCCATATTATAATGGAAGATTATATTCATGATCTGCTAGGGAAATCCAAGACTTGAGAAAAGATCATCCCAAGATCCTGAGGCAAATCTTTGAGTGCTTAGAAAAATACAAGTTACGCTTGAATCCAAAGAAGTGTTTGTTTGGTGTCACATTGGGAAAACTGTTAGACTTCATAATATCTAGAAGGGGCATCAAAGTGGATCCAGAAAAATTCAAGGGTATGAAATTCCCCCACCACACAATCTAAAAAAATTAAGAAGTTTGCAACGAAATTTATAGTCTATCAGGTGCTTCATAGCCTAGCTTGTTGATAAATGCCAATCATTTACACACCTCTTGCGCAAGGACATAACCTTCAAATAGGATCTAGAGTGTGAACAAGGATTTAGCAAAATCAAGGAGTATTTAGTTAATCTGCCCATTTTAATTCCTCCTATTCTAGGTAAGCCACTACTGCTATATATATCAGCCACATCAGATGCATTGGAGGCATTGTTGGCACAACATGATGAATTTTCTAAAGAACATTCCATCTATTATATTAGCCGCATGCTAGTGGGCTATGAGCTTAATTATTCCCCAATGGAAAAAGATTGCTTAGAAGTTGTTTATAGTTCACAAAATTTGCACCACTATATGCTCAGTCCTCCTATCAAGCTCATATCAAAGGTTGACCCACTAGAATATCTATTATCAAGCACTTGATTAACTAGTTGCATGGCCAAGTGGGTTATGTTACTAAGTGAGTTTGATATAGAATATGTGGACCGTAAAGCAATCAAAGGGCAAGTTATATCAAATCAATTGGTTGATGCTCCTTTGGTAGATGTGTATCCATTAGTGGTTGAGTTTCCTGATGAAGGGGCCCTTATAGTTTTAGAATCGGATACATGGACACTATATTTTGATGGGTCATATACTCACAATGGAGTTGGTGCAAGTATCCTCTTCGTCACTCCTCAAGGTTATTACATTCTGAAGTCATTTGGGCTACCATTTCTATGCAAAAACAACATTGTTGAATATGAAGCTCTAATCACTGGTCTGAGAATTGCAGTCCAATGGAATATCACTCATCTGCATATCTTTAGCGATTATTAGATCATAGTAAAAAAAAGTTAATGATGAGTTTCAAACTAAGTGTAGATGCATAAAAATGTTCTCATAATCATTTTTATCCATTGCATATTTCATTTTGATCATCTGCATAATCATATCTCCATATTCACAAAACCACTAAAATATTGCACATTTCACTAAATGCATTGGATTAATCTTTAAAATGCCCCTTTCAATAAACCATTTTCACCGATTTGATAAAAAAAATTGCATAAGAATTTATAAGCATTTATTCATAACCATTAGCCATTTGCATAATCATTTATCAATCATTAATCAATTATTTGTCCATTTACATTCATCATTAAAATATTATTTTCATTCATCAACAAGCCTTTATCCATTCACATATTTCATTCAATAATTTAAAATCATTTAATCATTTAATCCATTTTCATTAAATCATTCACCCATTAATTTAAAAATACACTTTATTCTAAGCTTCTAAACCTATATTATATCATAAACCCACTCATCCATTTTCTTTCATTTTTAATCAATTTCAATTAATTCCAACATGTATTTATCCACTACAATATTTATCCCACATCTCTCCCATAACTTGGATTCACTCTGTGAATTCATCTATAAAATCCCTTTCTTCTCACCAAAAAAGCATACACATTTTAATTTCAAGATTTGATATCAATCATTCAATTCTCTCTTCTATTCATCAAAAATTATTGTTGCACTTGTTCTCATAAAAATTTGAGAGCATCAAATGCATAAATGAAGAATCATGGTGAAATAGGAAAACAATGGATCTGATTCTCCTTTGAATGCATTTGTTTTAGTTTTTGCATAGTTTAGTTTGCATTTTGTATAATTTGTATGCATATAATGGTGAATCTAACGCAAATATTTTGCAGTAATGTTTTACAGTAATGTTTTGTAGGAATGAGGAATATTTTTGAGATGATCATAATATGAAAGGAATGTTTTGCAATAATCTAATATGCTATTCAATAAGTAATTTCATCATAAGTTCTTCATAGAAATTTCAAAATGGCATTTCAAAATGACGATAATGTTTTCATGCTAATAGACTAATCCCATTTAATTTTTTTTCCTCTAGTTCTGATTTTCCCAAATGAGTACACAAGAATATTAATACTTTTGCATGCTATAAAATCTCTCAAATCACTGGCAAAGAAAAAACATTCGATCTGATCACAAATTTAAAATTTTGTTCAAGAGCCTCTCCAGAGCTATTTTTATTTGAGTTTTTGATGTGCAATTCAAGTTACATAGAATTGATGGTGGGGCTTTAGATCTGAATATGTGGAATTTACATTGGTAGTGGCTAGATCAACATTAAATCTGGAATAAGAATATAAAGTTGGTGAAACAATTTAATTTGGCACTGGAAAATAACCATCACATCTCCTTACTTCCCTAAACTGGCTGATAACCCAGAGCATAATATAGCAATATAAACCATTTTGATAGTATCCAACAATCACAATTTTGTATCTTGTAATCACCTTGTATCCTGCAAATTTTGGCATTTTTAGTGCATGCCATTTGAGTTTATCTTGTAATCATGTCATTTAATTCTGCAATCACATCCTATAGTCCATTTTGAGCATATCCTACAATTTAATTTTGAGTGTAGTTTTTAGTTTTAACATTTAGATTATATTTTTAGTTTTAACATTTAAATTAGATTTTAGTTTTAACTTTTAAAAATTAGATTTTAGTTTTAACTTTTAAAAATTAGATTTTAGCCATAACATTTAAATTAGTTTTTAACTTTTTAAATTAGATTTTAATTTTTAATTTTTAACTTTTAATGTAGATTTAGATTTTAACTTCTAAATTAGATTTAGCTTTTTACTTTTAATTTAATTTTTAGTTTTTAATTTAGATTTAGCTTTTCATTTCTAAATTTAAACTTTTAGCTTTAGATCTAATTTCTAATTTAGATTCAACTTTTTATTTTGATTTGATTTTTAATTTAGACTTAATTTAGAATGTAGATTTAATTTAATTTAGGATTAATTTAGTTTAGATTAAATTCTTTTAATTTAGATTTTAATTTTTAATTTTAGATTAATTTTTAATTTTAGATTAATTTTTAATTTTAGATTAATTTTTAATTTTAGATTAATTTTTAATTATAAATTTAATTTTTAATTTAGATTAAATTTTAAATTAGACTAAGTTTTAATTAGTTTCTCATTTTAGATCAAATTTTAAATTTAGATTAATGTCTTTCTCCTTCATAGTGTAGTTGTTATTTCTATGGCTAATTGTTAGTTTTTCTTTTCCAGGTTCGCACATCAAAGACTTGAAAAATTAAAAAAACATAAACACTCATTTTTCAAAGAAAGGAGGCCTGAAATTACTAATGAAATTTGGTGTAGAATGTTTCTTGGAGACTTGATTGTTTTTAAAACCAATTGTCTATTATTATAACAAACATTTCATTTGGTGCTTAAAATGCAAATCTATTTTTTATGTTTGGCACACTTGTGCATGTGTTGAGTGGACCTACTGCTAACACACACTGTCCTCTTCCTTGGATTTTTTGGTCCTTGGTGTAAGAGAAAGTGTTAGCAAAACTCAAGTTTTCTTTTTTTAGAAGGGTTTGCCTCGGAAGAGGGAATGACTCAAACTAGTTTTTTTCTTAAACCAGTATATAAAAGGATAAGACTAAACTATCAAGTACTCGTGGTGGTCTTTTCCCTTGTTGTATAGTATCACTCAAAATAGGGTAACTAATGTAAAATGTATAAGAACCCCTATTATATTGATTAAAGCCTTAAGTGTCTTTTTAGACACTTGTAGGAAGTCATGTCCCTGAGTATTCACTAAAAGAGCTACTATTTTAGAAGCCAAAATCCTTCTATTTGTTGGCACAAGAGATTAGACCTCTGAAGTTGTCCCACACTTTCATGGTTCATTATAGAGATGGAAAAATTCTTGATATCCTTGTGGTCTTATGGAATTCTGAAATTGGTATGCCAGAGAAGTGTGTGTCATGGACGGGAGCCAGTGCTACCAAGTTCCTTAGCTATCCACTCTGAATAGGAATGACTAGAGGAATCCAAGTGGGAACCCAACAAATATTATCTCTACCAACCTAGAATTTATGTTGTATTGCACTAATCAAACAACATTTTGTCTATAGTATCTTGCATGTGTGTTCAAAACAAATCTCAAAAAAACACCACACCTGAATTTTATGACATTCAAACCTTGACACAAACTAGGCCAACACATCCAAAACAAGGCTGAAATTTAAATCTATTTAGACCAAGGACTTACTCACTTCATCCATCATCTCATATTTTGCATTAGACATTCCCCACAGATCAAACTTTAGGTCATTTTTTTAGCTTCCATAGACCTCTTTTTTAGGAAGCCCATCAAACTTAACTATACTATATCCTCAAATTTGTATTATCTTGACCTTATCTTTCAGATAACATTCATCCTATTCCTCAACATTTAGGTTGGTTCCTCAACTCATCAGTCCACTTTGAGACCACCTTGTCAACATATCCTATCAAACTTTACTTTACCCAAGGTCATTGACAATTATATTAGTTGCTATACCTATCTTAGTTTGATTAGCAACCATATCTTAGGTTTTATCCTTCATACTACTTCATCCCTTCATTACATGCTTTGCATAACTTAGTCATAGATTATCATCACCTTGACTCTTAATATAGGCATTACTATTAGGCATCCCTATATATTAAAAAATAAAAATAAATAGTTGCATTGCATTTAGGCATACCTTATTACAAAAAATACAAAAACATAGTTTAGGTTGCACACCTTAGACTTAAATCACCCTCTTGGAATTGGAATTCCTTGGAAATCATACCATAGATCTTGGACCATAGAGACATCATGTCTTTAATTCACCTTGATATGCTTGCTAGTCAAGTTCAATACCAATTAATTCACAATGGTCAATACCAACAAGCCATAGACTTCAAAAGATAATTCATCCAATTCAAATACCAATCAACCTCAACCCATAGTAAACCACCCATTGATACCTCTTATCAAAAACTCATAAGCCCTAGTCATTCATCCATATACCCTCACTAGTATCAAGAGCCATTTACAAAATCCATTAGTCATATTTATCCTAACCTTGACAAGGGAAACTAACCTTCCAAAAATCCATTCCAAGACTCCACGTCCTATCCTAACCAACCTTCCACTAATCCATTCCAAGCCTCTACCTCATTTACTATTCAACCTTCCACTAATCTATTCCAAGCCCCTACACCGTTTCTTAACTCATCATCCACTAGTCCATTTCAATCCACTACATCCCAATCTACTATACCATCCAATAAGACCATGACAATTAATGCTCCCCAAGGATGACTAGCAAGGAAACTTGTTCAACTCAGAAATGAAAATAAAGTTAGAAAATCCAATCAAATTGCTACTCATACACCATCTATCCATCTATCACAATCATGTCTGTCATTGCCTACCAATCCCAAAAAGGATCTTTCCATTGAAACTCCATCAAGTAAATGTCCAAATATTGAGTCCATTGAAGAAAAACATATTATTTCATTTCCTAAATCATTAGACATATGTCAAGAGCATGATCCAAAGCATGATGACATAAACCTCAAAACAAGTCAAGATCAACTTATCCATAATAGATCAATCATAGATCAAAATCTTAATCATTTTCATGGCATCCACATTTCAACCATCGCCACCATTGCATATGATACAATTTCTCCCATGGGACACATAGATGATCTTATTCTAGAACACGATTCTCCTATTCTAGACATATTCACAAATGATCAAGTTATAGCTAAATTCAAAGGACTCTATGACAATGACTATAAAGAGGGTTTCAACATTGACTTGGAAGCACTAGTAGAATCATTTGAATCTAATATGTTACAAAATCAGAACAAAGATATCCAATATTTCAATGAAGTTATGGCATCTTAACAACTAGGATCATCTATCTCTATCAGAGTAGGATTTCTTGTAGATGAGAAACTATTGAGTAATGATCTCCACATACACAATGATATGATCACATAGTGCTTCCAGAATAACAAATACACCATCACAAATAGAATCTGTCAAAGCATGAAGTATCAAGGAAAAGGACTAGGTCGACATAAGCAAGGAATTCTAGAACTAGTATAGTTTCAAGAAAATTTTGGACATCAAGGTCTTGACTATTATTCAATCAACAAATCTAATGATGTTAGTGGTACCTCCTCGATATTGGAGGCAACTTTATCAAATACAAACATCAAAATGGGGCCATGAGTAGTTCTTACATAAGATTGCTACCAACACTCCTTCCATTCACACCATAACCCATCATTTCCAATATCTTAAAACTTCCATTTGGAAACAACAAAAAGAAAATTATTACAAATCCAAAGTTCAAAATCAAATTTCAAAGGCTATTGAATCAAACAAAAATTTGAGTGGACAAATGAAATTAAAATGGATCTCAAAGAAAAGTGGATCAAGAAAAGAAAAATAGTTCAAAAGTAAAAGTTAATCAAAATGTGGAGCCACAAGAAAAGATGACTTCCACATATAATAAATGTCCACCTCCTTAAAAATGGTCATCAAGCAAGGAATATAAAAGTGTTGGTTCCAAACGTTGTCCCAATCAAAATTCCAAACTCCACCATCCAACACCCCAAGTTTGGAAAATAAAAAGTGATTCATCCAAACATCCAAACAATCCTCCCACATCTACCAACATCCATCATAATCCTACATCACAAACCCGTCGCATCTTGGCAGGAACTCTTTATCATAAGGACTCCCATGGCACTCTATCGTAATGTGTGTATTCTGATAAGGCCAACTCTAGTATCAACAAGGATCACAATGACATCCATCAGTTATATGAAAGCACTATGATCCTAAAAAACAACTGCTTCATAAAAGTTGTTATTAGGTATGTCTAGGATATGAATCATGGAAAAAATAGGCCCTTAAGTGGGGAAAAAAATAGAAAAATTAGAGTTAGGCAACTTGACATAAAAATTTGAATAGGTTAACTCTATTATTTCAAAAATATGTAAGAATAAAATCTGTAGAAAATTGAATTTAGTTTCTAAAATACTAGGTTTATTTAAAAACTAAAAAATCTATTTGGTGAAAATTTGAAATTTCAATGTAGTAGTACTTAAATTTTAGGTAAAAATAAGAAGTAGGTGTCTATTTGACCACCCTAACCACAATAAAATGATAATAATTAGTTATAATATTTTAGATATAAGTAGAGGACTCATGTCCCAATGTGATGCATATTTTTTTGTAATTTTTTTTCATGTAAATAATTAATTATGATTTTTTTATTACAAATTTTAAAAAATATAAAAACTCGTATGTTTGACCACCTTAACTTGTCAAAACTTCATGAAATTCAATTTTCTTTTTTTTTTAATCTTATAGTATGCAAAGCATAGAATGTGATTCATTTTTCAGTTTCAAAAAATATGATACCATTAGAAATCTATAAATGTTTCTCAATCGGCCTATCAATTAGGACTTTAGTCGTAATTCAAATAGAAAATGAATAATAATTATATATTAGATTCAAAGTAAAGAATAATTTATATTGGTCGAAAGCTAAAAATCTCCTTTAAAAACCCTTTTCGTTTCTGGTGCAGGAGCACCTATTTGATCACATGCCTCCATGAATCCATATTGAGTTATTTGTTCCATTTTTATGTTTTGAGATTTTAATAAGCCCAAGAGGCCACCTTTGTGGTGTTATAGGTCCTAGGATGTTGTTCATTTCTCATATATTGTAAAAATTGTCAAAAGTGTAAAATTAGGTAGATGAAATGTCATTAAGGTGTTTTGTCAACAAACTAATCAAAAGGTGGTTGCAAATAGTTTTTTTTGGTTGAAAATGTATAAATAAACCCTCCAAAACTCGAATTGGGGGTTGGAGACATTATTTTTGAAGTTAAATGAATGGCAACCTCAAGTTTGGTATGCATTTTCTGATTTTTACATTGTTACCAGATTGAAGTTGTGATTTGTATGGCCTGGTATGGACTCAAATGATAGAGAATCATATATTGATGGAAAGATCTTTGTTTCTAATTTCCAATTCTTTTTGTCTTAGTGAATTTTATCAAGTTTTGAGGAAGATATGGTTATTTTGGTGGGACTGACTTTTCTAACAATATTGTGCAGAATTTACAGTCTAAAGAAGTGTGATGGTACAGAATTTAAAGTCTATATTTTGGATCTAAAACCAATTGGATTTTGTTTCCATGTGAATATACTTTCATTTGCTTCAACTCTCATCAAAATTAATTAAGAATTGAATGAGTTATGAATATTTTTGTGAGGGCAGGTCTGAACCCTACCTAGGGTTTGTAGTTTTGGGAAAAATACAATAACTTTCATTTCAACCGTTGAATATTCATAAGAATTGGAGGAAAATACTATAACTATGTTTTCTTCAATCTCACTAGAGGGATTGGCTTAATTATCCATTTTTTAGAAGTTATTACTGACTTTTTATTACATTACATTATGGGCTGCCATGGTTATGTTTCCAATGTGATATAGAATGACTAAGAACATGTGTCATATAAAGATTGTTTTGGATTATTATTGAAGTTTGTGAGATGTGTTGTGAATCCTCATAGCTCTGCATCAATTTCATCAATTTTGGGTTAAAAAAATTTCGTCAACCACATACCCTACACATACCCATCATATCGTCACTTTTTGGCCCATCATGATTCTACACATACCCTATTGGCATATCATGGTGCCAATCAATACATCGGCACCATAAATAGATTCAAAGAAATAAGTGATCATCTAAAATATTAAGTCCTAAAAAATACAAAAAAAATGAGAAAAAGGTCCTTAAAAGAATAGAAAAAAAATTGAAAAATCAAAAAAATAAAAAATAATTTTTTTATAAAAAAGTCAAAAAAAAAGTAAAGACCTTTGGGGGAAAGTTGTCTCATTTCCCATACCCTTCGCATGAAATTTCTTATGACATTACCATGTATATCATTTTCCATCCATTTTCCCACCTACTTTGATCTTGATAAGGATTGGTGTACAAACATAAATCATGCTTTGGGAAAACTCTCAACATGTCTATCTTTTGGTCATACACTATCCATGAAATATCATGTCATAGCCTTCATAGTATTGTCCAAACCCATACCTTGGAGAAAACAAATTATTCCTATGTGATAGTCCTTGGGTACCATACGATAATTCTTCTATCCAATAATCCTCATGTCTCCTATCTTTTACCAAAACCATCCATTATCCTTCCATAGCTATTTTTGGACTTGGATTTCCCTTGTCATTGGTTTTAGGATTCTAATCCTCTTATCCAACATCCTTCCAACATCCCATTCAATCCTGAAAAGAAGTCATTCCAAATGCAATAAGCTTAATCCATACAATCTTGCTGTGCAACCTCGTACATCATCCAAAACATTCCTTGGATTTATTCCTATCCTTGTTGTAGACCTCGATCCTTTAGTCACATTATTGTCATCCTCATGTTGTTTTGGGATGTGTCCTTCCCACGTCAAACAACATCATCATTATCAGCATCACCTTTCAATTAGTATTCAACTTGATAGGGGCAAGATCATGTTTGTCCTTGATTCGTATGCAAGCTTGCTCGCTTGCTTGTAGGCATCATTCACATGTATTTGTCACAATCCTTAAAACATTCCTAAAAGACAAAAATATAAAATGACAAAATCTAAAAAAATCATGAAACTTCAAAAATCCAAAAAAAATCACAAAACCTCAAAAAGAAAAAAAAATCATAAAACCTCAAACTCAAAAAAAAGAAAAACTTCAAAAATCCAAAAAAATCAAAATATGTCAAAAAATCAAAAATATTTAGATAACTTTCAAAAAAATCCCAAAAATAGAGTCAAAGTCAGTCATGTCAGTTTTTATCACTGTCGAACTATGTTGCCTCTACAACTAGACATAAGCAAGGCCATCTGTTGATGTACCCCTGAGGCATTAGGTCAATATTTAGGTGTTGTCAAATAAAATCATGATTCAGTTCTTTGTCATTGAAGCAAAGTAAAGGGTCATGTCGTACTACAAGGTCTTTGTGCATTGCTACGTAGGCAAGGCCATCTTTCGATGTGCCCCTAAGGCCCCCTAGGT
Organism: Sequoia sempervirens; assembly: GCA_007258455.2. Taxonomy (NCBI): domain Eukaryota; kingdom Viridiplantae; phylum Streptophyta; class Pinopsida; order Cupressales; family Cupressaceae; genus Sequoia; species Sequoia sempervirens. The sequence continues at coordinate 176,149,192 of VDFB02058242.1, read as the reverse complement.
CAATCTTAATAAATTGGACACAATCAACTCAAATGTAACATCATCATCTGAACGTCAAACACAAATCATGAACCAACAAGTCTCCAACTCAAATAAGTCATTTTTCAAATCAATCAAACTAGTCAAATTGATTAAAAACCAATGGTCTTATATAGGATGTGTCTGCCTTGAAACTAGACCTTGTCGATATCACACTTTGTCATTTTCCTTATACAAGTGGTTACATGATCAAAACCAAACTTGATGTTTTATATGACATGTTTCTTTTCCTAAAACTAGGCCTTGTCAAAAGTCCACTCATTGCTCACTTCGTCTCTTAATACACTAGCAAACGCTTATTGGAAAATAATTTGAATGGTCATTGACCTTGTTGGTCCATTTTTTCTTATCTCTTGTATTTTCTTCATTCATGTTACTAGCTACCCTGAGGATGTCCCATGAAGGATTTAGAGGAGCGATGATGTCTCATGACTCATCTTTTATTTAATTGTTTTCTATGATTTGTCTTGACAAAAAGAATGGGGCATACCTCAACCTCCTCGTCATTCTTCCTTACATTGGGGCATATATTTTCTTTGAAACAACATGACAAGGTGCACTGTCTCAAAGAGGGGAAAAATGTAGATGCATAAAAGCATCCTCATAATTATTTTTATCCATTACATATTTCATTTTGATCATCTACATAATCATATCTCCATATTCACAAAACCATTAAAATATTGCATATTTCACTAAATGCATTGGCATAATCATTAAAATACCCCTTTCATTAAACCATTTTCACCCATTTCATAAATACATTTGCATAAGAATTTATAAGTATTTATTCATAACCATTAGCCATTTGCATAATCATTTATCAGTCATTAATCGATTATTTATCCATTTGCATTAATCATTAAAATGTCATTTACATTCATACAGGAGTCTTTATCCATTCACATATTTCATTAAATAATTTAAAATCATCAATAATTTAATCCATTTTCATTAAATCAATCACCCATTAATTCAAAAATGCATTTTATTCTAAGCTTCTAAACCTATATTATATCATAAACCCACTCATCCATTTTCTTTCATTTTTAATCAATTTCAATTAATTCCAACATGCATTTCTCCACTACAATCTTTATCCCACATCTCTCTCATAGCTTGAACTCACCCCATGAATTCATCTATAAGAACCCTTTCTTCTCACCAAAAAAGCATGCATATTTTAATTTCAAGATTTGATTTCAATCATTCAATTCTCTCTTCTATTCATCACAACTTCTTGTTGCACTTGTGCTCATAAAAAAATGAGAGCATCAAATGCATAAATGAAGAATCATGGTGAAATAGGAAAACAATGGAGCTGATTTTCCTTTGAATGCATTTGTTTTAGTTTTTGCATAGTTTAGTTTGCATTTTGTATTTGTATTCATTTGGAAAGGATTTATTGATCATATTTTGGAATTTTGATTTGAATTTATATATTAAATCATTCAGTTTTCAGTTTTCAACATGCACACTAAGGATGATAAGCTTCTTCCTTATAAACGCATGATGGATAAATTCAAAAAATATTTCACCCATATCAAGTTTGAGCATATTCCTAGAGTGCAGAATAATGCAGCTGATGTTATGGCTACAATCGATTCCCTCATTGACATTCCTAAAGATCGAATGGATTGTGAGTTCCTCATTGAACAACTATTAACCCCAATGTAAGATATTCTTGACAATGAAAAGGTGTGTGATATCATGGGTCTTGAATCACCTTGACACCATGACATTTATACCTATCTCCAAAACAACATCCTAGCACCTGACCTCACCTATAACCAATGCAAAGAATTCATCCAATGCACTTACCGATACACAATTATGGGACATACACTTTATTGTGGAGGGTATGATGGAACTCTCCTTCAGTTTCTGAACAAATTGGAATCTCATGTTGCATTAAACAAAGTGCATAGTGGTGTCTATGGGTCTCATTCTAATGGGATGGCCTTAACAAAGAAAATTCTCAGAGCAGGCTATTATTGGCCCACTATGGAGCATAACACTTGTGAGTTTGTGAAGAAGTGTGTCTTGTGTCAACAACATGCAAATCTAATCCATGTTCCTACATAGGATTGTAGCCCATCATTGCACCATGGCCCTTTTCACAATGGGGTTTCAACTTAATTGGAAAGATTTACCCTCCCTCATCTAATGGCCACACTTTCATCATCACCACCACTAGATAATTCACTAAGTAGGTGGAAGCAATTCCCCTCTCTCAAGTCACTGGTATTCAAATTTTCAAATTCATGCTTTAACATATTCTCTGCAAATATGGTATTCCCTCAACCATCATTACCGACAATGGAAATCCCTTCAAAAACTAGTATATGAAACACCTTTGTGAAACCTACCACATCTAACATTGTTAGTCAACTCCCTTTTACCCTTAAGGCAATGGCCAAGCTCAAGCAACCAACAAAACTCTTATCAAAATCCTCAAAAAGGTTGTCAATAATACTAGTCGATATTGGCACCTCCATCTTAATCCTACCCTTTGGGAATATCGCACCCCCATTGGGGCTACCCCATATTCCCTCGTTTATGGAATTGACACCATCTTTTTGATTGAAGTTGACATCCCATCACTTCGTATCTCTATGAAGAATTTAATTAGTGATAAAGATGGTTGAGTTGCACAACTAGGTCAACTTGAACTCCTGGATGAGAAACACATCAAGGCTTACAATCATCTCCAAGGATATTAGTACCATCTTAGGAGAAATCACAAGAAGGTTCATCATCATGAATTCAATGTTGGTGATCTAGTCCTAAAAGAGAATTAGTGTACCTAACAAGATTAGAAAAATAAGGGAAATTTTGAAGCAAATTGGTTGGGTCCATATGTTGTCACTACAAAATATGGCTTTGGGGCATATTAGCTTGCAACACTTGAGGGTGAACCCTTGGAAGAACCAATCAACATCATGCATCTAAAACAGTTTTACACCTAAGTCAACTAGGTTATCCTACCCATAAAATACCAAAAAGTAAGTAACAAATTTAAAAAAAAAAAAAAAAAAAAAGTAAAAAAAATCCAAAAATAGTAAAGAGAAATAATGCATCCTATGGTGAAAACCACCCTTGGTGGTGCCTTGGATGAGTACATTTGGTGAAAACTTGGTAACATGCACCATTCATAGGGGGCTTAATTATTATCTACTTTGCATCCTATTTTCCTTTATGCTTCTACTTGTCCTATCCATGTATCCTATTCTCACATCCTATCACATCCATCCTTCTATCAACATCTCATTATCTGTCACTTGGTATATTTTGATTGAGCATTGGACGCTATAGATTGGCTATCCTAAATATTGAGCTTTCATCCTGAATATGAGCTTTTCATTACTTGTATATGAGTGTCCTTTGTTGGTCTTGTGTCCTCATCTAGGGTCTTTCATCGTGTTGGTCATTGTTAGGTCTTAAGTCATCCTTTTTCAATTTTTTCAAACTACGATGCCTCTAAGCTTTCATGTACGCAAGGATAATTATTTGATGAGCCCTCGATGCATTTTTATATCTAGTCTTTGTTATCCATCAATGTCTACATTTTCCTCATTCCACTTTTATCCATGGTTATTGTTCAGTCCTTTTATCAAACTATGAGGTCTTTATGCTTTCATGTAGGAAAGTCCATCAATTGATGAGCCCTTGAGACCCTAGGTCTATCCTTAGGGTGTGTCTTGGTCTTGTGTCATGTCATCAAGTGTGTCCCCATTCAGCTAGTTCCTAAAAAAAATCCATTCATCTCATGAGGTCCAATCCATTTTGAGTATCCTATGTCACGTCGATCACTCAATCTACCCTCCATCTTTGGTCTTAACAGGATGCATCCTTCCTTAAATTAGACCACATAAATCACATCCACCTCTTGGTCCTATGGCAAAGTATGTTTGCAATTCATTATGATCTTTCGATATTTTTGGCATTTTTTTATCATTTGAGCTTCCTATTATACCTTTGTTAGGGTCATCATGATCCATCATATCATGGTGTGCTTTGATGGGTAAACATAGGGGCATATCTTTATTTTTTGTTATCTTATCTTCTTACTTGTCCCATGTAGTACCCACCAAGATTCCTATGGTCTTATGTTATGTTGGGGCATCCTTTGTGCTTGTGTTTTTTCCAACATTAGGTCCGACCAAAGCCCTTGCAGATTTAGGGTGTTGGGATAGCCTTCTTATTTGTTATGTTTGTTTTATGCATTTGATACTAGTCAGCCTTTGTTATTCATACCTTGGCATATCGTGTCCTATGCTATAGCAAAAATGAGTGCTCCTAATATGGAAAAATGGAATTAGATTTTCATTTCATTTTGCATACTATTTCATTGCATTTCTCCCCATCCATTCTTCCTCTAGCCTAATGTTAGTGATCTTTGGTTGTGCAAATGTTCTTCTCCCACCTATTCTTCCTATCAAGATTCCTATGGTTTTAACAAGTGCGCTACCACACCCAACATTATTCATCTTACTATGCATGTTCACTATCATCTAAGTTCATTTCATTTTCATTTCATTTCATTGCATTATCATTTTCATTGTCATCTTAACTTGTTTAGATTAATATAGATCTATTAGTCTAATCATCTTAAGTTCATTTCATTTCATTACATTATCATTTTCATTATCATTTTAAGTTGTTTATATTAATGTAGATATATTAGTCTAAGCATCTTAAGTTCATTTCATTTGCAATTAATCTCATTGCATTATCATCTTAAGTTGTTTAGATTAACATAGATCTGTTAGTCTAAGCATCTTAACTTCATTTCATTGCATTATAATTTTCATTATCATCTTAAGTTGTTTAGATTAATATAGATCTATTAGTCTAAGTATCTTAAATTCATTTCATTGCATTATCATCTTAATTTGTTTAGATTAATATAGATTTGTTATTCTAAGCATCTTAAGTTCATTTCATTTTCATTTCATCTTAAGTTGTTTAGATTAATATATATATCTATTAGATCTTAAGTTCATTTCATCTCATTGCATTATCATTTTCAATATCATCTTAAGTTGTTTATATTAATATAGATTTGTTATTCTAAGCATCTTAAGTTCATTTCATCTCATTGCATTATCATTTTCATTGTCATCTTAAGTTGTTTAGATTAATATAGATATGTTAGTCTAAGCATCTGAAGTTCATTTCATTTCATTGCATTATCATTTTCATTATCATCTTAAGTTTAGATTAATATAGATTTGTTATTCTAAGCATCTTAAGTTCATTTCATTTTCATTTCATCTCATTCTATTATCATTTTCATTATCATCTTAAGTTGTTTAGATTCGTATAGATCTATTAGCCTAAGCATCTTAAGTTCATTTCTTTTTCATTTCATTTCATTACATTATCATTTTCACTATCATCTCAAATTGTTTAGATCAATATAGATTTGTTATTCTAAGCATCTTAAGTCCATTTGCATTATTATTTTAAGTTTCTTAGAGTTTTTATTTTGAGCATCTTAACTCATTTTGTTACGTGCGTTATATTCATCACATCTATCCAAAATATGATCACATATGCACATTGCATCGATTTTAATATTACATCATACATATGTAAATAATCATTACAATACAATCATCCATATTACACTCAATCATCATATCATATCTCATATGCATACATGAAAAATCACAATAATATTGCCACCTACATCACACACCATTAGTATCCTATCCACAACATACATCAAATCATAAACCATAGCACATCACATCCCATAACAAATAACCATTAGACAACATCACATCAAACCATAGCACATCACATCCCATAACCAATAACCATTAGTATCCTATCCACAACATACATCAAATCATAAACCATAGCACATCACATCCATACCATTCAGGTAGAAATAAGAATACACCACCGTAATCAAATGCATACATCATAATCATAACCATACACATGGGCATAATAAACATACACAACATCATATAAGAATCACCCATATTGGATCAATTTCCATGGCATCATATCTATATCAAAAATAAGGTGTCTCTCGCATGGTCTATCGCATAGTCTGCCAATATCCATAATAAATAATCCATAAGGTCCATCAAAGTCCATAATAACAATACATCATAGAGTCCATGAAAATCCATCAAATAAAATACAAGTGGAGGGATATAATGAAATGCAAATGACTGTATCTTACACATCATAGTTTCCTGAATCAATAATCAATAAAGAATGAATGAATGAATTAAATATTTGTAGTCCTTTGCATAAAAGAATCTATAGTCCCTTCCATATAAAACATCTCAGGCTACACTTGTGAAAAATGGGAATCCTATAGCTACACCTTCTACTGGCTACTCCTTGCAACTAATCTCTAAAGGGAATCTGCACCTAGTCCTCATCCATGGTGGGGTGTCTCTCGATAATCACTATATCCCTGAGTACGGGTGGCACCTGAGTGGGAGGGTACTAGCCTCTATGGAGATGCTATGATGTATGGGGGTACTCTCTTTGCTATATCTGACACCTCCCTAAAATATGTGCTTATCTAGTAACCCACCTCAATCCTGACATCGACCTCTCTTTCTACCTATCCCCTAACCACATCCCTCTCCATGTGGTACATGTCCCTTGGTTGTCCTATCCTCCACCACTCCTACTCCCAAGCCTCCTACACTAATCTCATCTACTCTACATGTGCCTCCAATTGCGACATCCTCTGTAGGCCTCATCCCTCTCACCCTAAATCATCTGTACCTACTCTCAGCTACCTTTACTATCCAATAATGTCCCTACCTCTCCCACGGCTACCTCCACACACTTTGCTCTCTCCCGAGCTTCCTCCCTCTCTCCTTGAGCCTCCTCTAGCTATCTCCTCAAATCATCTCTTGATTTGCATCTCCAATAACCACCTACCTGCCTCATTTGTTAGTCCTTTGAATGCTCTATCTCCGTCTTGATGTGCATCCTCACCCACTGCACCTCAGCCTACAATATCCCCGCCTTTGTCTACAATATATCACTATTAGCCTCTGACTCTCACAATTTGTGCCCTACAATCTGTTGATTATTTTTTTAGAACTAAACTTAATCCCATTCCTTGCCTATGAATTTTCCACAACTCAATTATCAACAAGGTTGAGGATTGGCCAGCATCTAAGTAAATTAATTAGTACTTCACTTCTTCTCTTTGGGCTCTGTGAGACCCAGGGAGGGTAATCCCATGCATACTCATAATATCTCACATTAGGTCAAAAGTATTTCCTCACACAGATGCACAATCACAAGAAACTCACCTTATCAAAGGCTCGACAGACCTCAGATAGAAGTGTTACTCATTTCAAGTAGCGCACATACATACTTAAAATTGGGGCAATGTAGTTTATATTATTTTATGAATCATTCATCTTGAATCCTAGGCCAAATTCAATACTAGCTTAACTAACCATAAGATAAACTAATAAAACAATCAGTATCTTATCTAAGGGAGAAAATAGTTATAACTTGTAATCAATTGATAATACAATTCTGCTTGAACTTCGTAAATTAATGGACTATTAGAATGTCACTTTGTAAAATCTAACGCACTGTGTTTTAAAATATTGCTTCCTTACTAAATCCAATATCCTTTTCTTACAAAGTAATGACCTTGTTTTAGTATTTAATCAACTCATTGAATTGAAGCATAAAACAAGTTCATCCATTTAGGGAAAATGGCAGAAGACAAATGAAATCATAATTAACAATTCCATTCAGAACTTCGAAGAAAATACATACAAGAGCACATTTTAGAACTAAAATTCTTCTTTATTTATGCTATTACTTTGTAAAACCATATTTAAGATTTGTATACAGTATAAATTTCATCTTAAAATTGCTTATGATATATCTAATAAAGTATTTGTTTACATTATATTTTGGTTTTATAGCATACTATTTGATCAGTCGAGTTTATGGTCTAATTTTGGGTAGAATTTATGATTTAGTTGTTGAAGTTATCATGGACTTTGATGTTAAGTATTGTTACTTTTATGATATTTCCTCAAACTATAGACATTGGGCCTAAACCTATTTCTGCAAACCTTTAATGATAATGGCATGTTATATGGACTATCTATATTAATCCTACATGTGGTTAATGAATGTTCTTTAAGGTGGTTACAGATATGCAATTATTGTGCATACTAACATTGCCATGCAGATATAATTTGAGGATAATAAATTGAGAAAGATGTCGCCAATTGAGCATGCACCATAATGTCCAACAAGGGAATCATTCAAAGGTCAAAGGAGGTTGAGGGAAAGATATTCCCCATGCAAATCGAATGTAACCACCTTGTAGTGATCTTTATTGATGTTGAGAAAACATGTATGTTACTGCATTGATAAATCTACATGTGGACATGCATGTGTAACCACCACTCTACTTTCTTTATTTCCCCTAAATGGCATCATCCTAGTTCGTGGATTTGACCTCCCTACTTAGTTGATAGTATAAATGAGGATCAGATGCTCCTTCTCTAGAGGTTGTGAGATCTAATATTGTACTTGCATTCTTGAAGTTTTTAGCGAGACAACTATGTTACTCTTTTGTACTCATGAATTCTAGTGAATAAAATGAAGTTCTGAGTTTGAGCATATGAGTTCTCATTAGTTTTTAGAGGACACTTATCCAAGGGGGTCCACATGGTGAGTAATCTATCCTTTAGTTTAATATTAGTTTAGTATTACTTTCTATTCAGTAATTAGTTAAGAATTTGGCATTGACTGTTCCTGCAGCCACTAGAAATCCATTTTGTGATTGTTCCTACAGCCAAAGAAGATAGAGTAATGTCCTATTCATTTGCTCAAATTTTCATTTCTATCATACATTTGAGCTTAGTGTATTTGTTGGTTGATCTTCAACATTTCTGTTATTCCTTTCTAAGCAATTTACTTTCAACATTGTGTCTTTCTTAGTTGTAGAATGAAAATGGCTACTTTGGGTTCCTAGTGCACATATTGTGCTAACCCATTTCAAGTTCACGTCCCTAGGTTGAAAAGTTAAATGCACCTTCATGATGATTGAAATAGATATTTAGGTTAGATTTCCAGTCTCTAAATCACAACTACAAAGGCCTATTTGTTAAATCATTGTAGAAGGTGGACATTTTTGGCACTGTTGTCAGGGATGGAGTCAAAATAGGAAGTTCTTTGGAGTCATTGGTAGTTTTCTTGATGTAGTATTTTTGAAAGTTTCTCTTAGTGTACTCCTCATTTAGGAAGTAATGACCCCCCTTATTCTTTACCAATTCTTTTTGTGAACTGGCTAATAGTGAGTTGATATTGCATGCATAGAGGAAGGATAAAAGATGCTTATGGGAGATTCCTTCCTAACAATCATGATCCATTCTAGCTAGAAGAGCTTCCAAACCTACCAAGGAATGAAGAAGAAGAAGAGCCAAACCCCTTTGCTGATGCATTTCTTGATCTAACCAATTATGAAGCTTCCACCGAAGACCAAAATCAGTTTGAGAATCCCTTTGCTTGGGAAATTCATCAAGCGGGCATGGGTGATGGAAATAGAAACAGACCTAACCAACCAAACTTTCCTTTTCCCATTGCCCATCAGAATAAAGTTGACAATCTCAAAAATATCCCTGTTCATCCCTTCCTATGTTTTATGGACTTGTTATAGAAGAACCTAGTACCTTCTTGTTTGAGTTTGATATACTCTACGGGAGTTGTGACTATACCAATGATTCCCATAGGCTTAAGCTATTTCCTACCACCTTGAAATAATTTGCATTAAGATGGTTCATGAGCCTAGGTAAAGATACTATAGAAAAACATCCTTGAGAAATACAAGGAATATTTCAAGGGAAGTGACATGAGAGGAGATGACATTTTGAAGATGCGGAAAGAGGAGGATGAGAATCTGGAGAATTACATTTCAAGGTTTTTATTCTTCTTACAAAAATCTCCATAGCATACCCTCAATGAAGAATCACAAAAGCTTCTTTTCTTAAGAGGAATCAATGAGAGTTGTACTAATGCTTTGGACTTGATGGAAGGAGGAGATATCACCCAAGTTCTTTAGGAAGACATCAAGAAAAATATGCCAGAACTACTCTAGGGTAGCTTCAAATAAAGGGATAGCTTACCAATCCTCCATGGGTAAGTCATATACTAGTGGAGTTTCAAGGATGGAGATCACACACTTGTTGGAAGATTTCAAGCAAGATATCATAAACAATCTAGCTACTTATCTAGATACATTTCAAGCCAAGAAGAAACAAGAGGAGGAAGAGGCAATGTTGGCAGAGTATTGCCCCCATTGTAGACAAAAGAAGGACTATAGATGCAAGATGGTAGCTAATATTGACAGCAAGAAGATTCCACCTAAGTTCAAACCAATCTAGATTGAAGAAGATCAGGTTGTTGCAAAAATGAATCTTTGGGCTCTAAGGCAAGGTATGCCACCATATCCATTATCTTATGTTGGGCCATATTTCAATTCCTATTCATCTAGTAACCAATGACAACCCCCATATCCATCCAGCTAAGGAGGATATCAACCACAGCCTTGGGGTAACCCTCCAAATTCTTGTCCCAATCATCAAAACTCTCCACCCCAGTGGCAACAACCTCAAGGGAATTGGTAGCAATATCAAGGGAATTGGTAGCCACCTCCAGGAAATTGGTAGCAAACAAATCAATGGAGGGGAGAACAACAATGGCCAACCAAGGACAACCAGCTACATGCAGCCACCTTCTCAACCCCAGTAGCCTGCTAGAATGCCTCCACCTACTAATTCAAGTTCAAATACACCTAAACCCACTTAGCTACCAACCCATCCCATACCTAATCTAAATAACAAACCACAACAACAACTTGTATACTCTGCTAATTCAAATCAATTCCCTACATATGTTGTGAGTGTAAGTGACATCCACTTGTGTTTAGGAACTACTTTACCAGCCTCTTCCAATCCAATTATTATTGAGCTTCCTATGGAAGAGGAAGAGGAACCTCTGAATGATTCCATTCAGCCAAGTGTGCCTAAAAATTTTGAACCAGTCCTAGCCAAGCAGACTAAATAAGAACCACCATTTCTTCAAAGATTGGAAGTTGCCAAGATAAAGGAAGAAAAAAAAGATACAACTTTTGACATCTTGGATCAATTGAAGCATATATGTGTCCAAATCCCTCTATTCCAGGCCATCAAGTGCATCCCAATCTATGGAAAGGCAATCAAAGAAGCATACCCCAAAAAGCTAGGAAGAAAAACAAAGACCCAACTACTGTTTATGTGGTGGGATAGTTGGTTGACATCATGCTTGGGAAAGTGACTATCCCTAAGTACAATGACCTAGGTAGTCTTGTGGTAGCAGTTGTTATAAATGGGATCCAAATAAAGAATGCTTTGGTTAATTTAGGGGTAGAAATAAACGTAATGACTAAGGAAATCTTGCAACAACTAAACATTGCAAGCATGAGATCTAATCCTACTATCATGTAGCTTGCTGATAGTTCTATTGTGAAGCCTGATGGTATAGTGGAGGATCGTGTGGTAGCTCTAGATTCCTGGGAGTACCCAATAGACTTAATGATTCTTTCTCCTAAAGCTATGCTAGGTAGGTATCCCATTATTCTTGGAAAGCCATGGTTAGCAACTGCAGATGGATATATTGGATGTCAGTCATGTGAAATGACCATTTCAAATGGGAAGAGAACTAAAAAAAAATTTCTTTATCTTCCTACTCAACCATCTCATGATGAGGATGATCCCGTATGGCCACATGTTGGTGAAGAGGCCAAGGAAGTTAATTGTGTGGCACATCTTATGATGCTAAGAAAAAGATCTTTTATGCAGCTTCAAGATGAAGATGAAGTATTGGCTAACATCATTCAGAATCATTGTGAAGTGGAAGAAACATCATCTTCTCATTTTGTTGTTCCAGCCAAGACACCTTTGCTTGCTCTTCTCGCAACCACTTTTCCTACAGACGTTCTTCCTACAACCTCTCTTCTTGTAGCCAAACTTCTTAGAGTAGTAGGTATGTCCCATATATTTCTTCCATATGAACTAAAGGTACCATGCATTAATGAAGCAACCATGATAGAGTTAACTACACAATTTCATGTGTTAGAAGGAAAATATTTGAATGTTAACAGCAAACTAAGTGAAGAACAAAAACTGTTATTGGAAAACTTATTGAGGACCCACCAGTGTGCATTTGGGTGGGATTATCATGATATGAAGGGATTGGACCCTAAACTTTGCACACATAGAATTTACATTAGAGATGATTGCACCCCAGTGAGACAACCACAAAGAAGAATCAACCCTACACTAAGAGAATTTGTAAAGGGGGAATTGCAGAAATTGCTAGATGCAAGATTTATCTACCCCATTTTAGATAGCCATTGGGTGTCTCCATTAGTTATTGTGCCCAAGAAAGGAGGGAAATGGCGAGTTTGTGTTCATTACAAGGAACTTAATGCTACCACCAAAAAGGACTATTTTCCCTTACCTTTCATAGATCAATTTTTGGACACACTTGCAATAAAGTAATACTTTTCTTTTCTAGATGGATTCAGTGGCTACAAGAAGATCCAAATTACAATAGAGGACCGGGAGAAAACCACTTTTACCTATCCATGGGGGACCTATTCTTACTCAGTGTTCCCATTTGGCTTATGTAATGCACCTGCAACTTTTTAGAGGTAGTCATCAACATATTTTTAGATATCTCTCTTGATTGCATGGAAATTCACATGGATGACTTTACCACCTATGGTGCTGATTTTAATCAGGCATTGGAAAAACTCAGGAGATTCCTACAAAGATGTGAAGACCAAAATATGTCCTTAAATAGTGAAAAGTGTTTCATGATGATGCAGGAAGGTGTATTCCTTGGTCACTACATCTCCCACAAAGGAATTCAAGTAGATCCTACAAAGATTGAGGTGATCACAAAGCTTCCCACGCCTAAAAAATAGAAGGATGTGAGGAGTTTCTTGGGCCATGTAGGATATTATAGGCATTTCATCAAGGATTTTAGCAAAATAGCAGCACCATTGTATACTCTTCTCA
>VDFB02058242.1:175974704-176117377 GCA_007258455.2 Sequoia sempervirens | reverse complement strand
AGATTGATACACTATTTGATTCGGGCTCTTAAGTCAACTTGATGTCTGAAGAGGTTGTTAAGAAATTGAATCTAACTACTACTCCTCATCCTAAGCCCTATCCACTTGGATGGGTATGTAATGATGCACAGTTGTAGGTGACAAAATAGTGCAACTTGCATTTTTCCATCATTGCTAATTTCATTGATGAAGTAGAAGTAGATGTTGTACCTTTGGATATTTGTGGGCTTGTATTAGGGAGTCCTTATCTATATGATAGAAAGGAAATCTTTTATAGGGGGGAAAAAAAGTATCACCTTTTTAAAGATGGGAATACATTGTACGTGCACATAAGGTCAAGACTAATCTCACGCTGGTTAATGCTAGTCAAATGAAAAGATTAGTCAACTCTAGTAAGAACTTTGTGTTAATGCTTGTAAAGGCCAGAGAAGAAGATAATTCTAAGAAATTTAAGGGGTGTGACCCAAAACATAAGGTTGAAATGGTCAAAATTGTTTCCACTTATGATGACTTGTTTTAGGAACCAAAGGGGTTTCCACCCAAGAGGGAAATACAACATGAAATCGAGTTGCAACAGGATGTGACATTGCCTAATATCGGCTTATACCATTTGTCCATTATGCAGAATGAGGAAATCAAGAAACAGGTTCAGGAGTTAGTGGAGAAAGGAGTCATCCATCCTAGTACATCTCCTTGTGGTTCTCCAATTGTGTTGGTTCCAAAGAAAGATGAAACTTGGAGAATGTACATTGACTACCATACCCTGAACAAGATAACGATAAAAAATAGGTATCCTCTTCCAAGAATTAATGATTTACTTGATCAGTTGAAACATGCAGTTTATTTCACTAAATTAGATTTACGAAGTGGTTATCATCAAATTAGAATTACAGAAGATGGCGTTTGGAAAACTTCTTTCAAGACAAAACATGGACTTTATGAATGGTTGGTTATGCCCTTCAGCCTTTGTAATGCACTTTCCACATTCATGAGAGTCATGAACGATGTCTTTCATCCTTTCATTGATGATTTTGTCATTGTCTATCTAGATGATATTCTTATATTTAGAAAGTCTTTGGATGATCATGTAAGTCATGAAATTTTTTTATTTTTTGAGAAAAGAAAAACTTTATGTAAAGATGTCTAAATGTGAATTTGCAAAGACATCTCTAGTGTACTTAGGCTATGTCATAGGGAATGGTCAATTGAAAGTAGACCCTGTGAAGGTCGAAGCTATTGTAAACTGGCCTAAGCCAAGTACTGTAACAAAAGTTATAAGTTTCTTAGGTGCATTCCAGTACTGGAGAAAGTTCATTGCAAACTTCTCCTACATTGCATCACCATTGCGTGCATTGACAAGTACAAAGACAACTTTTTAGTGGGGAGTTCCGCAACAGAAGGCCTTCAACACTTTGAAGGAAAAGTTAAGCACTACACTAGTTCTAGCTTTACTAGATCTACATCAACCATTTGAGATCGAGATTGATGCAAGAGGGTTTGCCATGGGAGTTGTTCTTATGCAAGGATGTAAACCAATCTGCTACCACTCTGAAACCTTTTTAGGAGTAGTAAGTAACTATCCTACTTATGATAAGGAACTTTATGCATTAGTTCAGAGTATTAAAAAATGGAAACATTACATAATGGGGAAAGAAATTATAATCCACATAGATCACCAACCACTACAATACTTGCACTCACAGTCTAAACTACAGTAAAGTAGGCATTTCAAATGGATGGGATTTTTGCAATAGTTTCACTTAGTAATTAAGTACAAGAAAGGTACCCATAACAAAGTAGAAAATATGATTTCTAGGCCTCCTGTTATGAACTCATTGATTATCCTTAAAGGTAGTTCCATGGTGCATGAAATCTTTCAGGAACAATATGCTAATGATGAAAACTTTAAGGATATTTATTCAACTTTAATGGTAGGAAAACAGATAGAATAGAAAGATTACTACGTGCAGGATAAACTTTTATATCATTTTGGCAAGTTATCTGTTTCAAAAGATGAACAAGCACAAGTAATCTATGAAGCTCACACCTCTTTGATTGCAGAACATTTTGGGGTAAGTAAAATAGTTACTCAATTGCAGAAATATTGTTATTAGCCTAAAATGTAGGAAATTGTCACCAAATACATTAAGGGTTGTATTATGTGTGCAACTAGTAAACCAAGTAACAGAAAAATGGGATTTTACACACCATCACCTGTTCCATCCTATCCATGGGAAAGCGTGTCTATGGATTTTGTTGGGGGTTTACCTATGTTTAGGAAGGGTTATGATTATCTTTATGTAGTAGTTGATCAGTTCAACAAAATGTGTATCTTAATGCCATGTAAAAAGCAAGTCATTGTTGAACTGACAACTCCAATGTACTTCCAATTTGTATGGGTTCACTTTGGGTTACCTACTTCTATTGTATCAGATCAAGATTCTTGATTCCTAGGGGAATTTTGGTCAGCTTTATGGGGACTCATTGACACCAAACTGAAGAAAAGTACAACCTTCCATCAGCAAATTGATGGATGGACATAGGTAGTAAATAGGATAGTTATGCATCTACTCAAAGGCTACTGCAACAGGCATCCAAAATTGTGCAATGAGAGTCTTCATTATGTGCAGCATGCTTACAACCATGTGACACATTCTTCTACAAAGAGGTCTCCTTTTGAGACTTGTTTTGGTTATGTTCCTAAGACTCTAATGGATTTTTCTTTTAGGAAAGATGATGTTGAAGATGGAAGCCATGATTCAGAGAAGGCTTTGAAGTTCATCCAGAAAGTCCAAGCCATCCGTCAGGTAGTGGAAGCACAGTTGGAAAAGAGTCAAGCCAAATACAAGGCTCGACATGATAAACATCACATTGATCATCATTTTCAAGTGAGTGACCATGTTTGGTTACATATCAGTAAGGAAAGAATGCAAGGCAAAGGAAGAAAGCTCAATCCAATTTGATATGGTCCCTTTGAGATCTTGGAAAATATTGGAATGAATGCCTTCCGCCTTAATCTTCCTCCATACATGCAGATCTATTTAACTGTAAATATTGAGAACTTGAAGTTGTATGAACCTCCGATGATATTGGACGAGGAGACTGATATTTAGGTTCCATTAGTGGATGATCTTTCACCAGAATACATGGCAGAGTTGCCTGAAGACATCATCCTAGACAAGAAAATGAGGAATTCATAAAGAGGGGCAGTTGAATACCTCACAATGGGACTGAAGGGGATGAATCCAAGCAAGGAAAAACGGATGGAGATTGGTAAAGTGAGGGAACTTTACCCTCACTTTCTGAGTAATCAAGCTTTCAGAGGTCCAAAAACTCTCTAGTGGGGAGGACTTATCTAGAGGATCTTTGTCAAAAATTGAAGTTTCTCTTTTATCTTCAAAATAAACATCATCAGAAAGAGGGAAAAATTCTGACTCCAACGCAACTCAAATGGGGTCAAACAGAGCTACTGAGCCCAAGATACACTCAGTCAAACCTTGGTCAACCTTGGAGCTAGGTCAGAGAAAAAAAGGGCCAAAAATCAATGTCAACAAAAGTGGTCAAAATCAGCATCATTGCGAAGATCTCATCGCAAGCTTTCTGATGACATTCGTTTCATGGAAAACGGAGTTCGTTTGCATGAGATAGGAGCAGTCAAAGTTGGGTTGACTTTGCTAATGTTAGCATGGCATAGTTAGTATGTACAACACATAGTCAGCAGCCAGCCAATCACAAGTTGACACGTGTCACTATCAGATGAATAAACAAAACCATGTGGCACATCGTTGGGTGCCACAAGGTAGGACAAGTCATCATCGATATCTAATAAAGATTTGCAATGTGGCACCCTCCTAGTGCAACACGTGGCTCCATTGTTTCCCATCCTCTAATGTTGGTTGAAAGCATTTGTTAATAAAAATCAAAAAGGCCACTATAGGACTCGAATTGTCAACCCCATGCTTACCGTTCGACGTTCCAACCGTTATGCCAGGCGAATCACACTTAACATATAATGGTGAGTGCTTTGTTTTGTTATATTATGGTTTAAAATTAGTTTTTAAAATGAATAGTCGAGGGGTCGACCATCTGACCTCCCCAGCATGTATAATGCTTATTTCCAACAAACCACTGAAATCCCTCTAAAATGTATGTGGCATAGGTTTTATTTGTTGAATATTTCTAACCCGAAATCCTTAAAATAAATAAGTTCCCTTTAATCTCAATAACAATAATCCTTTTTAAAGGATATAATGTAACCCCCAAAGCTGTAATAAGCCCAAAAATTAACAACTATAAGGGCTGAAAATAATTATAGGGGATTTAATATAGATTTAATGTAATTAAGGGGAGATTTTATGTAAAATTGGATAGATAAGGTGGATTTTGTAAATCAATTGGTTATTAGCCAAATTGAGTAAATTTTTTGTATAAAAGGAGGGGGAATAGAGGCTTTAGGGGGACATGATTCAGGTGTTGAAGACTTGAGATTATTTCTAGAGAGATGAATTGTTGATCTTGTACGCTAGGAGAATGCTGGAATTTCGTTGTGCTTTCAAAAGGGAAAATCTTGTAAATAGATGTAATGCCAAATTTTTGAAGATTTTAATCGGATCGGTCTACTCTTTTGGAGAGGGGCCCAAAGACGTAGTCATTTTACAATGAACTCTGTTATCAAGTTGTTTGCATTCTCTCTTTCTTGTCTCTTTCTGAATTCTATCTTTTAGTCAATTCCATTAGTTTAATTATGTTGTGGTGTTGATTTCATTTTAGTAATTTGGATTTTTAAATTGTAATCATTAAGCATTCTTTAAGCAATTGTCGTAGATCCTAAATTGGATCAACCCTCAATTTCTTCATATCGAGAAGTCACTCAGGTCCCCTTTTTCTTCCCCATTTTCCCTCATGAGGGGTCATGCCCTACCATATTCCTCTATTATTCCTTCTTATTCATTTCCCTATGATATTGGGGAATCATCTAACATTCTTTTCTTCTATTGAGTCATTTGTGTTTTATTTTTCTTCAAAATATTATTATTCTAACAGTATTTTGAAGAAGAGAAAAATGTAGACACTTGAATTTGACCACTTCCATATGGTCAAATTCACCCTTGCATTCCTCTATCCTACATTCCTAATCCATATTAATCAAATAGTTTATTGTTTGGTTAATATTTGATCTCAGCCTAATGTCCCCTAAGGTATCTAATTAATTAATTAAATTTCTTGCCTCATTCCTCTCTAAATTAAATAAAGGGTTAATTTATTTAATTTATTCACTTTATCTAAATGAACTAAATCAATTTTTAACTCATCTTCTTCTCTCTCCTCATGCCAACATCCTCAATAATCCTCTTTAATCCAGATTAATCTAATTAATCTTTGATTAGGGTGCACAAATCCCTAATCATCATTAGGGTCACATCCTCCATAATTTGCCACTTGCCCCTAGTCTTTCATTAGTTCATCTAATCCTCATGCAATTTATGGCATGTTTCCTTAGCCAACTCTTATTGAATGTTTTCTCCTTTTGGAGAAGGAATCCCCTTCCCCATGTGAATTTAAAATTCACATTTATTACCCCCATGCATTTTAAGGAATTTTAAATTCCTTCTCCCATCCCCATGAGGATTTATGAGGAATGTTTAATTCCTCATGATGTGTCCTCTCAAAGTACATGTGGAAAAATACCTCCTTTATGAGAAGATCTTGTCCATTCCCAAGGTACATTCTAGTACCTCCACCTCATCTCCACTTCATCTCCGCTTGTCCACCTCATCTAACACATGTTAGCATGAGATAGATTGTGAGTTCTCAACTCACCCTAGCCCTTTATCTCCTCCACCTTGGATGCATCTCAACCATCCATTGGTTTAGAGGCATTTCCCCTAGGAGTAGTGGAATGATCCTTATTTGACCATCACTAAGAAAGCATTCAACGAGGCCAACTTTAGAACTCTCACACCCCAAGCATACTATCCACCATTGTTGCAGCATCTTAGAGCCAACATATTTTATTCAATCAATTACCCACATTCACCATTGCAATATTTTTCTCACTAGCTTCATTTTGAGCACACTTGAATGCCATTTTTGTCAACAAAGTAGCACATAAATCAACCATCAAAAGGGCCAACCAACTCAACAATTCAAGCAAGGTAAAAATTTGTCATTTTCTTTTATTTTGTTTGAATTCAACTTAAGCCTTATCTTGAGGTGCTAGTGTTTTTCTTTTTGCATTTCATCTTGTTTCACATCTTTAGAATAGGGAATTTCACTTGGATGTAGGTTCCTTTTTTTTAGCATTTAAATGCTTTCATTAACAAAATCACGTTATACATGGCTAGACTTACCCTAGTTAGAAAAATTACACACTCAAATTCACCATGGTCAGTTGTATCATGAATTCTACACTTAGTAAGGATACCAAAGGTGAATACACTCAAAGGATGAAGCCTCTAGTTGAGGATTTCCTAGAGATTTCCAAATTCCATTTTCGTATTATCGGCTTGCATAAACTGTTGTCTTACAAAAAAATTTCAAACTTGAAACCAAGATAACAATGTTGATTCCAAACCAAACTGGAGAGAAAGATATGGCCCTCCTTCTAGTGCTAGTTCCTATTGATCACGATGTTAGTCACACACCAATAGTGTAGATAAATCCTCATAGATAGACCTTGGGAACCTATCTTTACTTGAAAGACTGAACTAGGACAGCCTAAATCTTAAGGTTGGCTCAGCTTAATCCCAAGGCTTGTTTATGTTAGATCTTGACCATACTAGGTTTGCATAAAGGTTCATTGTGATAATGTTGTTAATCACAAGGGATAAACAATAATTTATTGTTTTCAAAGGAATCATAAAGATCAATAAAGGATATTTTTGGTCTGGTCATCAAGTAGTTTCATGGAATTAACAAATCTGCAATAATATTTCATGAATTTCAAACAAATTTTCTATCACCTAAGTAAATTTAGCTTTAAGCATTTAACAATTTTATGAAAATAAAAGATTTTCAATAAAATTACTATTCATTTATCTCTTTTTTGGAACATTTTCTAAAATTTAACATCTATTCTAAAATAAAATATTAGAATACTTGAAAATTAAAATTTCTCTCAGGTATTATCCATGCATGCTCCAAGGATTAACCAAATCAAAGCAAACCACTCTATACTTCACCTGATTGCTTCATAGCTAGGCATAGAATGATGCAAGATTTTAAAGAAAGGGGGTTTATTTGAACACTGGATCAGTTTTGTATGCACCCTTAAACAACACGACATATAGTCTTGTCTAACTAAACAAACAACCATCTACATAATATTTCATACTAGGAGGTAGCTTTCAAATCGGCTTTGATATTGATTAGCTTCTATGTGCATACAAGTTTTTAATCTCGAATGATTCAAAAAATAAGAAAAAAGAACCAAAACTTAAAGAATTTTTTGGTCTTCTGACATCCACAAATTCTGAACTTAACTTAAAATGAAACATCTCCTGGCCTTTTAAAAGAACAAGACATAGAAGAGATAAGACAAATACATGAGAGGAAATCCAAGTGATGAATCACAACAAGGCACATGGAATATGAAAACTCGAAGGAGAATCACTAATGAAGTCAACAGATGTCAATCTTCATCAACACATTGATATCTTTTGAGATTTTTATCTTTGTATTATCAGGGTTCCATCTTGGAACCAAACAAACCCACCAAAAAAAATGTAGGAACTTCCCATACATTCAGAATGATCAAGTGAGCCATCTATTCCTACATTCAAATTCAAACCTAGATGAAACATTCTTGAAATTGAATAACTCTGGGAATGAGCACACTCCTTCATCGCATGCATAATACCAAGGCTTTTGGCTTCCTGGTACCCAATGCTTCTTTGCAACAAACTTTGTTCTCACATGAACTTCCAAAGCATACTATCGAACCTGGTAACGCCATTAGATTTTCTTGTAACTCAAGTTTTCCTAGTTGTCCATACCCAAATGTTGAATTACAATCAATTCATCCTGTAAGCACAAGTTCCACAAATTAAATCCCTTTTTAAACATTCATAAAGCTCTCATGAAAAGAAAAACCATTGTTAGTAAATCATCATTTTAGAAACATCATAAATATCACACTTTTAAAATCATATTCTCACATAATTATCTATTTTAATCGAGCTATCAACCCTTCGGACCATCAGGGAAACTTAAACTTTTAACTTTAAACTTAACATTATTACCCGATACACTGTACCTAATACTTCAGCTTTTACCAAGAAATTTTTCTTAAACCCCAAATTTCATTGGAACCTCCACACTTTCTCAGACCTTTACTTCCACACCAAAACACTTTTCCCAAAATATTGAATTAACATTTTTACATTTTTGGCTTTCTAGTACCTAGTACCTAGTACACTAGAATCATGAAGTACTTAAAAAAAAATCCTTTGACTTTAACTCCTAGTGATCTGCTCAATAAGCTAGCACCTGCCATAAGCATTGTTGTTGTGAGACCACACAACAAGTACCTTGGGGTATGTTGTTCAAGGCACATGTATGCAAGTACTACGTAGGGATTTAAACCCCTTTTAAAAAAAAAATCATTTTTTTTGTGTTTTATTTTTATTTTTTTCATAAATTTCAGAAGAAAAAAAACAAAAAAATTGTGAAATTTTGAAGGAAGTTTTTTGAAATTTTATACTATACTTTGTGCAGGTGGGCCATACAGCTTGCCTACCAAAAAAAAAAAACCTCAAAAATGAATTTCTAGAAAATCAACAAATTGGTAGTCAATCTTTAGGTTTTGACACCTTTTGAGCACGATGTTGAGGTTCATTTGGGCTGAAAATGCACTTATTTGTTGGCTACCTTCTGCAACCTCTTAGAAAACCTCTTTCTTCAACCTTTCATAAGTCTTACATTTGGTGTCCAGTTTGGATGAAATAAAAAACCTAATATGAATTTTTTCGGTTACTTTGAACCTAATGGTGAGCTTAAAATGTATTCAAGAAGCTCTAAAATACCCGCAATAAAATGCAATAGAATGGAATCCCCCTAGAAATTGAAATCTCTATCAAGTAATTTTGATTCTCCAGGTCATCATAGGATGCAAGAGAAGAGAATACTTTGCTTTAGAGAATGGATTGAAAAATTGATAACCCATAACTCAAAACCAGATCTAATACCATGTTAGATTTGGTTGTGAAATCACCCAAGATCAAAATCATTGAAGGAAAGCAAGTAAAGAGATCTAGAAATGAATAAACTCAACACTCCCTTAGCACTAAACTAGCCGTCTTTATTACTACTAGCCAAGGGAAGGGGTGAGTTTTGTTTATATAGAAAAATAAAGGAAATTAATTCCAAGAGGAGCAATAACCCCCAAGTTCTCATAATAGGTGGGAGTTTCACCTACTTGGTAAATTCCAATTACATAGTTATGCCAACTTAGGTAAGGACAAACAAATGGTTATGGTAGGTGGCTAATAAATCCAAAAGAAGGTGTGAGACTCAACTACCCAAGGGTGGGTGTGAGTGACACATGTGAGTAATGGATTATACCACATGTCCTCATACTAACCATTATAATATAACCTAAGCAAGATTAATAATGTGTGTAGGAAATATAAATATTCTCTAACATAAGGAAAATTAAAAACCTACACTAACAAAATTAACCCCTTTGTCCCAAAGAAATTTACACTTTTTTTGCAAATTTACAACAATGTATTTAAAAGTACCAAATCAGCTTGCAACTAAAATTTTGAAATTCTAGAAATAAATTTACAAAAAGTGTATGGATAAGACTATAGTGCTCCTAAATACCTTATCGATGTCACAAATTTAAGGAAAAATGGATTTCGTAGCAAAAAGTTATGAGCTTGGAGGAAAAAAAAACCCTAAGATTTGGCTTCAACTTTGAAAAAATGGCACAAAAATACAATTTTTTTGCAAAACACCTACACCACTGAAAATTTGAGCTCGCCAACTTTCCGGTAATATTTTGTTTGAGAAATATTGCCTCAGTCAGCTAAATTTATTGCAAAATGAAAAAAATAGCCTATTCAGGCATGTGGGGGAAAAATGCAAGCTCCTAAAGACTAATTTGGTGCAAAAATGGAAAATATTATATGGTTGGCATTATAAAAGGGTTAATAAAAAAGTTTTTCTTAAATATAATCAAGCCTCTAAAACTTTGTTGGCCTTTACAATTTTTCAATCAAAACTTTTAAAAAAGCTTTGATGTGACAAAAGAAACTCATCAGCTCCTTACAAAATAAATGCAACTTTAAAAAAGGTTTAAATTTTTAAAAGCCTATGTAATATTGAATGCATGTGTACCCACTGACGTGACCATTAATGGTGATAATCTAAAATTTGTCGAAAACTGTCGATATCTACAACTACACGTACCAGTCAAAGGCATAAAATCCAATAGGATGTGATCGATGTACCCACCTATGACATAAGCCTATGCAAAGAGGAATATACCTGATGATGAATTTTTTTAAAAAAAACTCTTGTTTAATACAAATCCTACAATTAATAACATGAAAATACGCCAATATGACAATGATTTGACTGTCAATACCATGTATGCAAAGATTTGATAGTGACATGACAATGAATATGTCGACTAGTATTTTTGGATAAACCCAAAAATAATATAAGTCTATAGAGACTTTGATACAATAGAAATTTTTAATATACCCTCAACAAACTTAATAATTGCTTGAAACATTGAAATATATTTTGCCCCAAAATATCGAATAAATAATAGAATTGTTTTTTTAAATATCTTTTTGTGGAAATATGTCAACCTAGTGGGCTGTATGACTTGCCTAGGCAATTTTTTTGTCTCAAAATTTTTTTTACCTAAATATAGTAAAATTTCATATCAAAATTCATCTCTTGGGCCTCCTAATCTCAACAATAAGGTAGATATGGGCTGAAAGTGCCCTGATTTTTTAGCTACCTTCAATTTTTTGTAACTAAAACCCTCAAATTGAAAACTTCATAGATGAGGAAAAACATAACCAAATTTGATGAAACAAAAGGAAAACCTAACTTTCTTTGAAGCCTTGGATTCAACCATGAGGTCTTTGAAACCCTGAAATGCACCCAAAAATGTCCTCAAGCCAACATGAAACCCTCATATCTGGGAAGAAATTTGAAACATTGGAGCTTTGATACCATGTAGGAGTTAATGATGACTCATCAACACCCTCAAGAACAACTGCTAGACCAAAATATCTTCCACAAAAGAGAAAATGGAAATAAAGCTTGCTTCAACAATTCAATATTGAATAATGGTTGAATATGTAAATGTACATGGGATGCCTTGCTTATAAAGGAAAGGTAGAGAGATAGGATTATTAATCCTATTACATGAGACAACTAACAAGCCAATTGCCTAGGAATCAAGCATTACAAGTTAGATAAGATAAGTTCTAGAAAATCCAACTAAGACTTCTAGAAAGAATCTTAGATCCTAAGTAAACTTAACATGTGAATATGTTCCCTAATTACCTAGTGAGTGAATTAGCTAGGTACAAGATATTTATTCCAACTAGAAAATATGACCAAGTCTTTCATGCCAAACATTAAAATCAATGGTAGATATTAAAGAGCATCTAGATTGAGAAAAATCATAAAATTATCTTGTCTAATTTAGCATTAGCACTAAACTTGTTTTGTTTTGGATCAATAAAATAACACATATCTTTGTAAAAATATATTTTATAATCTTGAAAAATCTTAGCAACTGAAGATAAATTATTCTTTAATTTAGGAACATATAAAACATCATGCAATTTACCATTACAAACATTCGCATCTCTAGTCGCTTCTACTTTACAAGTATGATTATTAGAAAGTTGAAGAGGAACATTAAACATATTAGGTTGCATAGACTCAAATATTTTTTATGTGAAGTAATATGTTGAGATGCACGTAAACCAATAACCCATTCAATAGGTTGAGAAACATTAAAAGTACAAGTAAAAATATGTCTAGATTGATTGAAATTGTTATGAAACTTATGATTATTAGGTTTATTTTGTTGATTATTTTGTTTCATAGGATAGGATTTTTCTCATTTTTCTTAAGACAAGTATTTTTACAATGACCATCCTTATTACAATAAGTGCAAAGAGGTCTTTTAGAAGGGTTATAATTTCTAAGATCATTGCCATTATAATGAGGTTTATTATTGTTGGTTTGAATAAATGTCTTGTACCTAGTTAATTCACTCACTAGGTAATTAGGGGGCATATTCACATGTTAAGTTTAATTAGGATATAAGATTCTTCTAGTAGTATTGGTTAGATTTTCTAAAACTTATCTTATCTATATTTTGCATCATTTCCTAGGTAGTTAGTTGTCACATGTGATAGGATTAAGACACTTGTTATGATCTTATTTTAAAATCCTATTCATCACCTTTCCTTTATAGGCAAGGCCTCATATGTACATTGCCATATTCAGTTTGGCATTTTTGTATCCTTAATGACAACATGATAATTCTGCCATTTCTCTCTTGTGGAAGCTATTTTATCTTGTAGGTGATCATGTAGTGTTTGAGGAGTTCACCATAAACTCCTACAATTATTATAATATTGTTGTTTAGAATGAGACTTAAATATTTGCTTATGATTAAACAAAAAATAATGTTCATTAGACTTAATATTTTCAAACTGAATCAACTTAGCTTCTTTTTGTATTAATAAATTATGAAAAATATCATAAGTTAATTAAGTAGCTAAATAAGGAACATCTAATTGAGCATGAATATTAGTAATAAATTGTTGGAATTACCTTACTCCTAAACCTTGCAATTGTCTATTCAGAACATCAAATTTCAATAAAAAATCATGCATAGATTTAAAATCAAAATACCTTAATTCTTCAAGCTGATCTTGAAGTTAATTTTTTCTAGATTCATTTGAACTATCATAAATAATCTTGAGTTTTTCCCATGCTTCATAGGCTTTTGTACATGTCAATATGTGAACATATAGTTCAAGTGACATGGAAATACCTATGAGGCCAAGGGATTCCTCATTTTTGAGCCTCCATTTTGCTTGATCATCCTTGGATGAAAATGGATCAAGTTTTGATTTGGACTCTATAGCCACATCCAAAAGATGTTTAAATCAAAAAATAAAAGATATGCAAGTTTTCCAAAAATGATAATTAGAAGAATTTAACTTAATTTCAAGAATTAAAGTTGACATTGTAAATGATTTAAGTGCACAAAAACTTTATTAGAAGAAATAAAACTATTATAACTTAAGCTTGAAAAAAAATCCCTTTGCTTAAAATGCAAAAAATTTCTAAACTTAGAAAAAAATAAATATTACACTAACATTTTTGAAACATAGAAAAATAGGTTGGATCAAAGTGGATTTCTAAACTTAGAAAAATTTAAATTTTACACTAAACATTTTTGAAACATAGAAAAATAGGTTGGATCAAAGTTTAGATTGATAACAATGGACCTGTTTCTCTAGTTTCATTCAAAATGTGTTTGATAACAATGGACCTGTTTCTCTAGTTTCTCTGTTTTCTAACCCTCGTGTAGGTTTTTTTTTTTGTCTAAATATTTTCAAATATTTTGTGCAATTTTTTAAGAAACCCTCAAATAAAGGGTTATAGTTCATTTTTTTTAAGTCCATTATTTCTACATGTTATAATTTGCATGTTTAGTTTTTAAAAACAACAAATAAATAAAAAATTTGGTCTTCGAGCCCCTTTTGCAAGCCTCTGATCCACTGAATTGCACTCTAATGTGGCCTTATTTTATTTTAAATAACATTTAATAAATATAAAAAAACACAAATTAAAATTTAGGGCTTCAATCCTTTGTTAGGACCGCAACCCATGCCCCCGTGTTCTATGCCCTTCCTCATTCCTCCTCTCACCCAACCCCTACTACACCCCTATGCGCAGCTTCTATCCTTGCACTCAAGAAAATAATATCAAGTACTTTTAAAACCTACTCTAAATTTCTCCGCTCATTTTTGAAAAGTAAGACATTAAAAAAAATGAAAAGTTTTTAAGATAAACTTAAGTTCGCACTTTTTTGAATTTAGCCTGCCCATTTTTGCATGAAAGTTTAATTACTTTCTATTTAAAGTTTATTCCTTTATTAAAATGAATCTTTTCTTTTTATAAAGGCCCCCCACATTACCTTTTTTATTATTTTTAAAATCTATTTAAAAAAAAAACATAGAATTTTTTAATATTTTTTTTTACTAATAATTCATTATAAATTCATTTTACATTATTTATTAATAATTAAATTATTAATATTTCAAAAAAAATATTTTTAAAATTATTTAATAGAATTGATTTTTTTATAATTCTTTACTTTTAACAAGTTATATTAATTTTATGTTTTTCATAGTTGTTTATTTTTAAAATTGTAATGTGGGAAAAAATATCTCGTTTTCACACTTAATTTGGAAATAATTAATAATATAATGAGCTTAATTATGCCTTGATTTAGTGTTGTAATATGTTTTTAATATTTACATTAAGTTTAAGGTCCTTTTAATTAAAATGTACTTAAGTGTGCCTTGTTTTTGGTGTTGTAAGATGTACCTTTATACTTTCACACCAATCTAGGGCTTCATTAATTGATCGAGGTTAATTTTCCTTAATTGGCCCCTTTAATTCAAATTCAAGCCTAATTAAATATAAATTCTAAGGGATAAAACCCAACATTCATAAATGCCACAACACAACACTTAACTTTGGAAGATTTGTGTCTTAGGCAAGTGACCTAAGACCCACTTTCCATAGGGCGAATGGGTCGTCACTTAGTTCTAGGACCTTATTTTTAAAATTTTTTTAACATTTTCCAATGTGTGTCCTAGGTAAGTGGACTAGGACCCAATCACCCTATGACAAAAGGGTCCTCACTTAGACCTAGGACCCCCCCCTTTTCAAAATGTTTTTGGTAGTATTTTAATGATTTCAAATCCATAATTCAATGTCGCTTGTTATAAATTTATAGAGAATTAATGATAAGATATCTATAAATACAAAGTCATTTCACTATGTTTCATCCTAGATCTTCATAAGAAATCAAGAGTACTTTCACAAGAGCACTTCAAGAGAATTCAAGAGCATTTCCAAGGCATTCAAGGATAGATTTGAAGAAGATTATTGCAGCAATCAAGATTCATATCATCATGTCAAGGATTCATTGCATCATGCATATTGTTTGAGCTCATATGTTGATGTAGTGTTCAAGATCAATTCAAGCATGTTTAAAGGCATTATCTCTAATCAAGTTTCATGATCAAGATCTACATTCATTGAGGCCACTTCATGCAAGTTTGCAAATTTGTACTCCAAGGTTTCAATTAAGGTTTGGTGAGTTATTACATATTGTTGTTCATTCATCATTCCTTCATGATTTTATTCATTTCAAGATTTAATTACTAAAACAAGGTTTAACCAAGGAAAACCCCCATTCCCTAACAAACAACATTTTCTAGATCTTTGATGTGTGATTGCATATTTTAGGTTGATGATCAATTAAAGAGAAAAATTGAAGAAAGTTGCAAAGTTGTCAAAGTTGCAAGAAAAGTTGTCAAATCATGAAAACTCTTCTATAGGATTTATTTACGTCTTTCTGACAATGAACAATTGGAATCTAGGAATGCAGACTAAGCAAAAGAGAACCCAAAAAGGATTTTTCAAGAGCCCTAGCCAGGACCCATTCACCCTAGCGTGAT
This sequence comes from Sequoia sempervirens, assembly GCA_007258455.2. Lineage (NCBI taxonomy): Eukaryota > Viridiplantae > Streptophyta > Pinopsida > Cupressales > Cupressaceae > Sequoia > Sequoia sempervirens. The sequence goes on along the minus strand of VDFB02058242.1, from coordinate 176,101,631 downwards.
TGATTCCTTAGTGAGGTCTAAAAAGAAATCTTTGGTGATAAGTACACAAAATTTTACCCTTTCTAGATCTGCATTTTGATAGTTGGTTTTGTTAGTTTTTTTGATAGTAGGGGTTGGGTGAGAGGAGGAATGAGGAAGGGCATAGAACACGGGGGCATGGGTTGCGGTCCTAACAAAGGATTGAAGCCCTAAATTTTAATTTGTGTTTTTTTATATTTATTAAATGTTATTTAAAATAAAATAAGGCCACATTAGAGTGCAATTCAGTGGATCAGAGGCTTGCAAAAGGGGCTCGAAGACCAAATTTTTTATTTATTTGTTGTTTTTAAAAACTAAACATGCAAATTATAACATGTAGAAATAATGGACTTAAAAAAAATGAACTATAACCCTTTATTTGAGGGTTTCTTAAAAAATTGCACAAAATATTTGAAAATATTTAGACAAAAAAAAAAAACCTACACGAGGGTTAGAAAAATATTATTAGACAATAAGCAAGATTAAACTTTTGACTCTTCTCCTTTCTAGAGTTCCTCCAATGGTGTGCCTTTAAAACTTGGTAAACCTTCAACAATGTAGCTCACAAGATTAGTAATACCAAAGCTTTGATACCATGAAAGGAAAAATAAATCAAGCAAAGGAAAGAACTAATTAATGAGCATTGTTTGAAGGAAAAATATTACCAAAGAGCGAGTAGCCAAACCAAGCACCACCACCATCAAGAAAAGACACAAGAATTTTATAAGGGGATAAAACAAGAAAAAACCCCAATATTATAAATGGAGGAAAAATGCCTAAGAATGATAAAAATAGATAGAGCACTTAAGCCTTAAACTTGCATGCTTGAATGAAGAATGAGAGGAGAGACACCTCAATAAATAGAGGTGAGAAGTGGAGTTAGAATTAGAATGTAACTCTCAACTCAATGAATGCCACCATTCATCTATGTGTGTGCAATGTGTCAAGAACCTCTTAAAGAGGTGGTTACAGATATTCCTTAATAAAAGAATTAAAAATAAAATGAGTCATCCTCACACATGTGTGAGAAAACAAAAAGATAAAAGACTTGTAGGGATTCCTTTGAAATATTCCTACAAGTTAATAAATAATTACAATTAAAAATAGCATTTACCTAGTAAAGATTAATCTTCTAACAAGTGTGTACAAAAAAAAAGCCTTTCATAAGAAAATAACTGACAAGGGTCAATGTGTTTTGAAATATTGCAAATAATGTGAGCATTTTTTTTGTTCCAATCATATAAAGAAAGTGAAATTGCAATTTTACTATACTAAAGAGTTGTTCTAAACTTTGAAAGTTGACTTCATTAAATTCTTGGTGCATACAAAACATAAACTTTTTGTAACGCTGAAAATAGAAAAGCTTGCACAATAGACAAAAGAAGATCATTAGAAGCAAACATGCATGCATAAAATACTAAATCTAAAATGAAAATTCATTCGTTAAGCAACAAAGAACATAGGAAAGTCAGAAACATAATAAAAACTGAAACAATCTCACCAATTCCAAACGTATTTCCATGATTCATCTCAATTGTCCTTCTCCATTTTGCTTGTGTTGTATAATTGCCCTCATATTTTCAAGTTCGTGCAAGTATAGCCTAAGATAATGATTAGTAAAATATCGAAGATTCAAGATTGAGTGCTCTCAAAAGGTTATAAAATTCGCGAGAGAGATTGGAATGAAGAATGACAAATTAATTTATAGAAAATTGATTATTCGAATGACAGGCCGAGATTGAAAGATCAACAGACGGTTGAGATTGACAGATTAGACATGCATTATGTTAACTGATAGTGATGACATGAGTGATTCGAATTATAAATAGGATTAAAGATTAAATAAATAATTTCATCTTTAGTTTGGCATTCAAAAACATTAGAAATATCTTTGCATGACAAAGATGAAGATTGATTATAACGACTCAGTGTTCAAATGCACGCACAACATTTAATTAATTAAATAAGAATATTTAATTAATCTGCATGTACATGCAAATGAGTTAGAATTGGAGGATTGTATGATTTGACAAAGAGATTACTCGAAGACGCCACTCAGACATCAAATCAATAGTTAACTGAACGATTAAAATAGATGTCAAGTCGAGTAAAAGTGAATACTTAGATAACTCACATAATTATCGAAAATATAGAAGAATGTGTTAAAATAGAATTAATGAATTAAATAATTCATTTAATTCAAGACTCGATATTTGAAGAATAATTAAATAAATAATATTTATTTAATTAAATGATCAAGTGGATTTAAATGAATAATTAAATAAATTATGAATTTATTTAATTATAGTTGAAATATGATAAAGAGTAAATTAAATAAGAATTTATTTAATTTGACAAGAAGGTGGTTAATTAGTAGCATAATTAAATAAAAAGCATTTATTTAATTAATAAAGAAAAGTGTGAATTAATTAAATAATCAATATTATTTAATTAATAGAAGAATTAATAGAAGATGAATTAATTAAATAATTAAAATTATTTAATCATGACCATGAAGAGTACGAAATATGAAGAATATGAAAGTTGCAGGCCTAAACCAAATTTTGGTGTCTACACTTTTCATAAGGAAATAAGTGATAGGGGACAGTGTGTTTTCCAGCACTACAAATAATGTGAGCACTTTTTTGTTCCAATCAAATGAAGAAACTGAAAGTAACCTGATGGGTGACTAAACAATTCAGGTTTTACATATAGAGGGTTTTACAATAGTATGTGGGTTGCAAGTTTCATAACACCCATTTTTTCCAACATGTAATTATAGAAATGAAAACCTTTTCTTAATTAGAAAGTATGAATGTAATGAAAGGAACCTTAAAATTTAACCTCCTTTTCTTAAATGATGATAGAATCTTCTTCTTATCTGAATCAAAAAAAATTGTATGGGGGTCTCTCTTACACTTCTAGGGTTTTGGACCTAAAAGGAGAGAGATACAAAAACCTTAATGATTCACTCAAGAATAAACCCTTGAGATTTGAATGAAAAAGAGATTGAAATATATCAAAGGGGATTGTTCTAAAAGTTGAAAACTGATAAAAGGGGTTCACCACCAAGTGTAAACTTGGAAAAGAAAAAATGTTGGAAAGCATAGTGTGATATGCAAAATGACCTAGAAATGCAAGTAAGATGTAATAGAAAACTATGAAACTAGAAATGTGCACCTAGGTAACTAAAGAAGGTAGAATGGTGGTCTAGAATCCTAAAAAATCCATTGCTAATGCTAACTAGGACTCATACTTCAATCTGGGTGAATTAGTCCAATTTCAAGTAAACAATGTCAGAACAAGTTTTGAACAAATGGGTACTCAGATATGTAAAAATATATTTTAGACTCCTATAGTGGGACTCATTCACCACTAATGGAAAATCACTCCACTTCCAGATTTTTGAAAACTCAAAAGTGGAATCGTAATCTGCTTATCTACTCTTGATTTAGATCCGGGTCTGAAACTGTCAAATTCAACCTATAGGTCTTCTCCAAGCTTCTCTTAGGACTTTTACAATTTTGAATGACTTTGACAACTTGACATGACAACTTTTCCAAACTTTCTCTTTGACAAATATGCAACCTAGACCTACAAATCACATGCAAAGAGAGGGAAAAATTGTTGTGGGGTTAGTGAATAGAATTTTTCCTTGGTCAAACCCTGTGTTGGTAATTAAACCCTTCAAATGAAATGAAATATGGAAAGAGAATTGACCTTGAATTTTGAGCCAAAGGGGACTCATTCACTACTCTAGGCGAATGGGTCCTGCCTTAGGTATGTAAAGTGGGTTTTGGGATTTAAATGTTTTAAATGATATTTGTCGAGTTTATTCTAAAAAATACTCATAAGGCTTGTAGATGTAAAATGAGGCCCATTAAAGCATAAGAAATCCCAATTATTAATGGCAAGCATAGAAAAGTGTGAAATTTTGTTACAACACTTTACAACACTTTGAAATAAGGCTTGGTAAATGATAAAATGAGGTTATTTAGGTGAAATACATTAATAAGACCATATAAAAGTGTGAAAGTGTGTTACAACACTTTACAACACCTAAGTAAGGTACCATTTAAGTCTTTTAGTTCGTAAGGGCCCAAGACCTAATGTGAATGTATTATTCACATTGCAATATTAAATCAAGGAAAAACTAAGTTGACATCAAGAAGGACCCAGATGAGTGTGATAAATGTCCAAAGATCCATTTTTCTATGCTACATTAAGCCCCCACTTTAGTGAGAGGAGGAACTTCCTTCAAACTCATACTTAAGTAGAAAAACACACATATCAAGAGAGGTTCAAATGCACCCATACTAGAAAGTCATGCCTCAGAACGGGCTTCCCACTCAACCATACCAAATTTTTACCTTATGATAACTTTAATAAGGTGCCACAAAGAAAATAATTTTTCAAGCTTCATGAGACAAGCAAAACTCTATATGCTTGGAGCTCATGAACAAAAATGATGGCACCACATACATGCAATCTATATTATGCAAGGTGGACATATAACAACAAATGTAAAATGCAACATGCAAAGAATGTTCAAAGGATTCTTGCTTAGTTTATGTGAGGTCTTTACTTACAGAAAATTGTGCATAATGTCTCCAAGAGAGGACCAATCAAAGAATACAAAATTTGCAACTTAGGGGATGCAGTGCATCACATCAAGCCACTAAGCGGAATATAATATGATAAGATCGATCATGCTAATGATGGAAACTACACCCAATGTCATCCACAAGGCAAAAAAGGCATTGTATGAAGTAAGAAGGTTGCACTAAGAACCAAGAAAAGGGAGAAATGCAAAATGATAATGCCAATGTATGCCCCGACTTTAAAGGAATTTCTACCACCATGTTGTGAGAAATTACTTTAAAGTAGCAAATAAAAAATAAAAAAAAGAAAGAAGACATAAGAGCCAATTTGGAAAACTCTATGCCAATTCATATGTTTCTGAGTAAAGCTGCATTGAATGTAAAAATAAAAAGGAAAGAGATGGGTTTCCCCCAAAGATGAAAAAACCAAACACATAAGGGATCTATGGATTCAGGGTTGGTATGTTCATTGCTACAATATTTTGTAAGGAGATTGAAATTGTCATCATTCCCCAAATACATATAGAACTGGAAGAATGACATGAAGAGAGCGAAAACAAAGAAAAAAACCTTTTTGGGTCAACATGGAAGAGATATAGGGTGTCTCGATGCTTTGTGTCATCCCCAAAAGGAAAAAACAAGACAAGTGGAAAGAAAAGGAAAAAAAGAAAGAAATTTTTTTGGGTCAACATGAAGGAGACATGAATGTCTCGATGTCTTGTGTCATTCCCAAAAGTAAAACACAAGACAAATGAGAAGAAAAGGTGACAAAGAAGAAAAATATTTTGGTTCAACATGAAGGAGACAGGAATGTCTCGATACCTTGTGTCATCCCCAAAAGGAAAACACAAGAAAAAGAAGTGAAAAGGGAAAATCAAAAGGAAAAATGAAAAAGAAAGTCTTTTGGGTCAACATGAAAGAGACATTAATGTCTCAATGCCTTGTGTCATCCCCAAAAGGAAGACACAAGAAAAAGAAGTGAAAAGGGAAAATGAAAAAGAAGGCCTTTTGGGTCAACATGAAAGAGACATGAATGTCTCAATGCCTTGCGTATCCCTAAAAGGAAAGCTCAAGAAAAAGAAAAGGAAAAGAAGTGAAAGTGATGCACGAAATAGAGAAGAATGAAGGTACAAATAGAAGAATGTCATAAAGAGAGAGAGAACATAAAAAAACATCACAGGGATCACATTATGCACATGCAATCACAAAAAGGAAAAAGGAAAAAGAAAAGTAAAATGCAAAAGACTAATAAGAAAAAATGCAATTCAACTATCAAGCAAGTCATTTGTCTCCCCATCTTAGTCTATATAAGTGGAAGGTATATGACGAACCAAAGGGACAATGACAAATGCATTAATAGGACAAGGCTAATAATTTCTTTCCCCCACTATGTGAGACAAGAATGACCCGAGAGAGGTGATGGGAAAGGGCATGTAATAGTGAGAATAGAAGATTCTACAACTATTTCATGAAAAGGAGTAGGAGAGGAGGTTATGTGAACATTGGATAGCAATCATTTCCATCGAAGTGATACATGCTGAATATGTCGTTCAATGTACGTGACTCATCACTACTATTTCCAAGAACTCGATGATATGCACAATGTGGAACTTTGGAATTTTTAGGATATATCACCAACCTATTCATAGGTGGTAATTTTATTAGTTCTTTTTTTCAAAGTAGTTGTAATTTCCTTTCACATTCAGGTGGTGGAGGAAGAGGAAAATTTAGTTTTTGCAACTTGCAATGCCTCTTGTGTTTGCTAGATTCACCCGTTTCTTTAGTTGAAGGAAGATGGCCCAATGGGATACTTTCATCATTTCTATTATGATTAGGTAAGGGTTTCTTATGAGGAAGAAGGAAATTCAAATCGGGGAGAGAATCAAATATCACCATACCATCATCTCGAAGCCTTAGATATTCTCTAGGAGGCTTGTTGTTATGAGGGGGATTGTAATAGCCTATCCCCTTTGTGTTTTCATCAGTTGATATTTGCTCTAAAATTTGATGAATTTCATGCTCACTTGTTGTGCCACATCCTTGTTTTCTCAAGATAGTGTTGGAGTTAAAATAACACTCAAAGGGGGGTGAATCAGTGTCTTAATAGTTTTGAAAAAAATTAACAATTCAAAAACATAGCTTAGATTTGATCTCAATGTTATTCTGATTAATGCATTCAGGAGTTGAATGTAATCATTCTTAAATAGAATTGAGACAAATAATAAACCCAACAATGAACATGAACAATAACAACATAGTAAAGTAGTGAGAACATAGAAGAACAAAGTGACACAAAAATTTTCGAGTGGAAAACCCTCCTGGGGTATAAAAACCACTCCCTAAATTCCTTCCAGGCTTAACTTTTAATCAATTGTTCACAATGCCTTATAGGCTGATTTTTGAGCACCCACTCAAGAAGCACCAACCCCTCGTTTAGAGATATCTATCTCAAGGAGTACCAACCCCTCAAATTATGTTTTGAAAAATAATAACTCAAAATATTTCACTATTTTAAGTTAAGCACATATTTCTTTGTTTTCTAGTCTATAGAATACCTTAAAGATTCAATAATTGAATCCCTAAAATACTTCATAGAGAAGAAATTTTTTACAATCTCTACATCTTGTTATTCAGATTTTATAGCAGAGTTTTATCCATACATTTTCATACAGCCAAGGAATGATAATATTAGAATTACAACAACAACAACAAAAGAGTTTTCTGCTTCTATATATTCATCTGCCATATAAGTAACTGTCTTGAGAAGTAACGGTAGAACAACCAAATCACAACAAGAGTCGTTTCACCCAGCTAAGAGCTGTTCTCAACAAATCTGTAACATATGAGTTCATATTTTTGCATAAAAAGCACAACTGTCCACCACAAAAAATAATAACCTCTAATGCTAAAAGACAAAACTTAGTTAGGGCATCATATTGACTGAGATGTAGAGAGCAATTAGAATAAAATGGTGATTATAAACTAGTATGAGCAACATGTAATGCATAAATAAAAATACCAGACAAATCTGTAACTCCCATGGCTCCATCAATCACTGTCGACCTTTCAGCCAGAGATGCACCAAATAAACCTTCCATAAACCACTATAAAAACCATTACAATCAGTAGCAACAGAAATGTAAACACTTAAGATGGTGACCAAGATAGGGTTCGATACCTAGCTAAAAGAGTAAACTCAAAAAAATTTCCCTATTCGTTTTTCTTTCCATCGATGACATGTTATGCCGAAGGCAACTTTAACATCACCAGACAACCTTATGTTTGTTGCTTTCGCCAAGATCCATCAGAGTCGGGAAGAACACATAGAAAATACATCAAGTCTCATCGATAGGCTTCCTTAGAGTATTATTCATTCGTTGAGACATCCTCAAGACTTTCACCGAGATCTCCTTTAGATTCATCCACTATCGCTATGACTAAACAATATCAAAGAGACCTCTTCTAGACTACATAATCTTTTGTTGAGAGTCATTTGATACACATTGTCACCATGACAATTCAATACCTATGCCAAAGACCTTTGACATTTCCAAGTCGCCAAGACAGTACATAGTTGGGGAGACACTATATAGACTACCCCTTGTTTTGCTGAAAAATCCCGAGCTCATCCTGGATCGCCAAGTGATCTGGGGGATATTTTTAGTGAAAATTAAAGTGTCTCCGATACTCCATATTTTAGTACCATTAGAAAGATCTTGATGTCCTGATTCTAGTACAACTTGAATGGAGCGAAAAGGAGTCTATTTGCTCAAGTTATGGCCAGTCAAACTTTTGGTCAAACTGGCACCAGGGGCATCCAGAAAGGCAGGAAAAATGATCACCTTAGAAATCATTGAAAATGGCATCAAGTCGAAGAGCTCTTCGAGTCAATTCCGGTAACATTCCTTTCATCGAAATTCGACATCGTATGCTCGAGATATTGGCAGTCAAAGTTTCCAGTTGACTTAGTTGACTAGGAGGTATAGGTGATGACGTCAGCATGCTGACATGATAGACTGTACTGTGAATCTACTAAGGTGGACCAATTAGAACTTGACACGTGTCATCCATACAAGTGACATGGTAGAGGATGTGTTAGGTGACATGGCATTCCGTACATACAGTTAGCATCGATGTGGCAGTGGCATGTCAGACAGATGGTCCAATCAGAGCTTGCCATGTGGCACCCTCTTGGTGTGATACGTGGCTCAGTCACTTCTTTGTCGGCGTCGGTGTGGTTGTTTTGTTTGGTAAATTTTTTGTTGGGGCTAGGCCCCGTGACCTCCCTCCAAATAGCTGGTTGTTCCTATCATTGGAGCATGGACGACGTGCACGAATTTGTATAGCTGCGGGTTGTTTTTGTTAAATGTTTGGCACATAATTGTGGGAAAATGGTGGTCGGTGGGGTTAGAACCCCCAACCACATGTTTTCCAAAAATAGTATATCACCAATAGGCCACCATTAGTATTTGTAATATCTGGTGGGCTATGTCTGTATTGTTGTATATCTGTTGGCCAAGCCATGACAAATGGCCTATGAGGCCAAAAACAAACACAAACCCACTTCAACCTCCTAGACTAAAAGGGGATTAGAAGACAAGTGAGTTGTTGCACAAAATGTTAAAGAGGAAGTTCTCATTTATTATTTTTGTTAAGCCTTCTTAGGCTTATCTCATGTATAAAAAGGGGTTTAGGTGTGAGTTAAGGGTCTAAGTTATGTGATTCAAAATTATGTGAATCAAAGAAACAGGTGTCAGGTGATACAAAGAGGGATTTTTAGGAGTTCTTTCAACCACTTTTGTACGTCGGAGTATTGTTATGCTGCTGAAGTGCTAGAAGGAATGGTCTTGGTGCATTTGTAATCCTTTTTGGAGATTAATCGGATCGGTCTCACTCTATTGGAGTGGACCTAAAGACATAGTCACATTTGTGGTTAACTCCGTTATTAGATTGTTTGCACTTTTTTCTCTCCTTTTGTCTCGCATTCTGATTATTACCTTAAGTTTTCAATTTTTAATGCATAATTCTGATAATGTATGCATGAATTTGTAATTCCATTAAGTTTTTGTAATTAAGCATTCAAATTCACAATTAGTCTAGATCCTATACAGATCACCAAGACATTTCATCAAAGCTATAACTTTCACCAATGAGATCTTTCAGTGCATGGTCAGTGAGACAATATGAATTTGGTGAGACCACATACCGAATACAACACTCTTTCCAATATGAACTTTTCCTTTGGTCGTTGAAACAGTATAAATTTGCTATGACTTCAGCCTGATGGCCAAACTCATGTCGATATGCTTAACCAAACACGGGTCAGTGTGACATGACATATTCGATGAAACATTACACTGAAGACGATTTCCTTTGCCGATATGCTCATTCTGAAGCGAGTCGGGGAGACATAATGAAATCGATAAGACCTTATCCCAACGGTATTACATATGCTAATAGATAACACTTTTCTGTCGCCGAAACCAAAGACAAGTCTTGCTGAAATAACCTTTCTTGTGTCAGTCCCCAAGACAATGGGAATGTCATGCCGAAAGCAACCTATATGATAAATTCAATCGCCATGACATCTAAAATGTCTTGCCGATAAGCAACTTAGACATTTCAAAGTGGATCGGGGAGACCCTGCCATTCTCACACCGATATGAGTAAGCCCGAAAGAGAAAAAACCAAAGCCAGTGATATGCAAGGAGAACCATTCTAAAACAGATCATCAATGAGAACAAACTGAAAGAGATTTTGTCATCAAGGACAAACTGTAAACACAACTAAGATTCAACAAACTCCCCCTTTGTCCTTGATGGAAAAACACAAAAGACTCTCCCCCTTTTTTCCTCAAGGCAAAGAAAAGAAAAAAAAGTGCATTGCCATAACACAACTGAGAAGACAACCAAAATATCATGAGAAATAGTTGCAAAAAAAAGAGTACCAATGCAACAACCAAGATTGTAGGAGAGCTTTAAGTGAATAAAAAATATAACATGCTCCCCCTAAGCAGTAGCTTGGAGATTTAGTGAAGTAATGATTAAGAGATAACTCCCAATCAAAGTCTCAGCCTTTCAAATAACTCTTTTGCTAAGGGATTGGTAAAAATATCAGCCACCTGATCTTGAGATCCAACAAACTATAAGCAAACATCATTACCAAAAACCTTTTCTCGAAGAAAGTGAAACTTGATAGCAATATGTTTAGTGCGAGAGTGCATAACAAGATTTTTTGAAATATTTATCACACTAGTGTTATCACAAAGAATGGAAAAATGTTTAGAAACATTAATACCCATATCTAAAAGAGTCTGACTCATCCAAAGAACTTGAGTACAACATGAAGTGGCAGCAATGTATTCTACTTTAGCAGTAGAAAGAGAAACAAATACTTGTTTCTTGTTGTGCCATGCAACTAAACGATCACCAAGAAAGAATGCAACACCACTGGTGCTTTTCCTATCATCCAAACAACCAGCCTAGTCAGCATCAGTATAAGCAATCAAAGAGAAATCATTACTTCTCGGATACCAAAGACCATAATCAAGAGTGCCTTGAATATATTTAAAAATCCTTTTAACAACAATGACATGGGACTCTTTAGGTGATGCCTGAAATAGTGCAACAGTGCAAACTACTTGCATAATGTCAGGTCTAGAGGTGGTTAAATATAAAAGACTGTCGATCATTGATCTATATTCAGTTTGATTTGTATTAGGAGAATCATCAACCTTAGTAAGTTTGCATCCAGTAACCATTGGAGTGCTAATTGGATGGCATTCATCCATCTAAAATTTCTTAAGCATCTCTCTAGCATTCTTGGTTTGAGAAAGAAATATTCCATTTTCACATTGAGATAGTTCAATGTAAATTTCAACAACCAAAATATCAAAACCTTCAGGTTTAACATAAAGATTATTGTCTACACCTCCTCTAACAAAACCATTTGAAAGCAAATGACTGTCTAGCCTAGAGTACCATGCTCTATGTGCTTGTTTTAAGCCATAGAGGGCCTTTTTCAATCTATAAACATGATCAAGTTTATCTTTGCAAATAATTCCTTCAGACTATTCAACATAGACCTCTTCATCTAAATAGCCATTTAAAAAGTAGTTTTGACATCCATTTGATAAACAATAAAGTTTTTGTAAATAGAGTAAGCCAAGAATATTCTGATAGATTCTAGTCTAGCAACAGGTGCAAAGGTTTCACCAAAATCAATACCTTCTTGTTGAGCATAGCCTTTGCAGAAAAATCTTGCTTTGTTGCATATAACATTACCATTTTCATCAACCTTGTTTTTGTATATCCATTTGCCTCCAATGACATTCTTGTCATCTGGTCTTGGGACTAACTCCCAAGTCTGATTTTTCTCAATCTGATCAATTTATTCCTGCATAGAATTAATCCAACATGAATCTATGAGAGCTTCATTAAAAATTTTAGGCTCAAACTGAGTAACTAAACAAAAAGAAATTTGTGCCTTTTCATCAGATTCTGTATCCTTTCTTCTAGTTTGTACTCCTACATTTTTATCCCCAATAATCTGATCTTTGGGGTGATATTTAGCTAGAGCTTTTGATGCAACCTTTTCAGGACTTGCTTTTTCATTTTTAGGGCTTGCTGATTTAGCAATAGACTTTGTTGTTTCAGCTCCTTCTGAAATTATTTCAAGTTCAAGTTCTTCTTCCTCATTATCCTGCAAATATTTAGCATACAAATGTGGTCTTTCATCAAATTTTACATTAACAACTTCAACAATCTTATTAAGCCTTTTGTTAAGGCATTTATAAGCTTTGATGTGAGTTGAGTATCCCAAAAAGATACCCTCATCATTCTTTGATTGAAAGCTCCCAAGGTTATCATCATCTTTCTTGATAAAACACTTACTTCCAAGAATTCTAAAGTGTTTGACAAAAGTAGTTTTTCCATACCAAAGTTCATAAGGAGTGTGTTTATATTTTACCCTAAGTTGAACTCTATTCAAAATGTATATAGCTATATGAACAACTTCTTTCCAATACATATTAGTCAACTTAGCTTCATCTAGCATGGTTCTAGCCATTTCTTTTACAGTTCTATTCTTATGTTCAACTACCCCGTCTTGTTGAGGTGTTTTTGTTGCAGCATAATGTCTTTTAATACCATGTTGTTCACAGTAATCAATAAACTCTTGAGAGGTGCACTCACCTCCTTTGTCTAATCGAAGGCATTTGAATTTTAGATCAGATTCCTTTTCAACCATTTTATGAAAGATTTTGAATGTTTCAAAGGCTTATGATTTGTGCTTAAGAAATATGACCCAAACCATTCTAGTATAATCATCCACAAAAAGCATAAAGTATTTTTCACCATTAATAGACCTTGTTCTAGTTGGTCCACATAAATCAGTATGCACTAGTTATAGAGGTTTTGATGAAGAGTGTTCTTTTGTTTTGAAACTGATTTTAGTTTGTTTACCACTTAGACATTCTTTGCACACAGAATTTTCTGGCTTGTTAAGAACTGGTAAACCTCTAACATTCTGATTTTTACTAATTCTAACTAGATTTTCAAAGTTTATGTGTCATAATCTTTTATGCCATAACCAGCTGTCTTCAATTTGACCCATTAGACACATACCTTGATTATTGTCATTGCATGATGAGTCAAGAAGATTGTACACATTTCCTTTTGTCCTCCTTCCAGCTGCAACAACCTTTCCAAGCTTGTTCTTAATCTCACATCCCTGCAAAGTAAAAAGAACATGATAACCACTATCACAGATTTGAATAACACTTAGAAGATTGTACTTGAGACCTTCCACATAGTACACATTATAGATAGGAGTGTCTTCATTCAGAAGAAGTGAACCTCTACCTTTAATTTGAATACCAGAGTTATCACCAAACTTAACATATCCACCTACATAATCTTCAAGTTTTATAAACTTATCCTTGTCGCCAGTCATATGATTAGAACATCCACTGTCCAGGACCCATAAGTCCTTTTTCTTGGAATGAAAAATAGTTTGAACCAACATAGTTTGTTCAATGTTAACAGTCTTAGGTTTCCAAACCTTTTTAGTTTTTTGTTGTTTCAATTGCAGAACAACTCTGTGCAATGTTTGATAGAATGTCCCAAAGTATTGCATTTAAAACATCTGATCCATCTAACAAAACCACGGCATTTCTTAAGACCAAACTTGGGAATTCTAGAATTCATAAGCCTACAAGTGCTCACCTTATGACCAAATTTGTTGCAGAAAAAAGGATTGACTCTGTATGAAGATCTATTACTTCTTAAAGACTGAACATGATCCTTACCAAATTCTGAGTGATTTGAACCTGAACCTTTGACTTCAGAAGAGGGGGTTTGTTTTGCATGGTCAATTGAGCATTCACCCTTTTCAAAACCAACACCAGTTTTATCTTTGTATATCTTCTGCTTGTTGAGCATCTCATTCAATTTTAAAGTGCTTTCATATTTTTCAATTTCCTTCCTAAGATAGACTACTTCTTGTTCTATTTTTTGAATTTCATGATTTTTATAGCTTATAGTCTCTCAAAGACAGTCTTCAACTCTATTAGATTCTTCAAGCTGAGTTTTTAGAGAGAGCATTTCTTGATCTGGTTTATGTTCTTGAGCAAGAACTTGTTTTTTGAGTTTTCTAATCTCTTGTAAAGCACATTTCAACTCACTTTCAAGATCTACTTCACCTTCTTCAATGTCAATGGTGTTTGTATCTTCTTGCTGAGTAATCTTAGTCATGAACAAGGTTTCATCTTCTTCTACTGATGAAACTTTAGACTCAAATTCAGTTTCATCTTTTCTAAACAAATTCTTCTTCTTTATGAAGTTGAAATTATGTTTAGGTTTAAAGGCCTTCTTCTTAGGCCATTTTTCAGTTGTCTCATAATTGTCATAGATTTGATCATCATAGGGACACTTTGCAGGAAAGTGACCTATTTTTCCACAGTTAAAACATTTAAAGGGAAGTTTTCCCTTATATTTTCTTGACCCCTTTTTAAATCTTCTAACAAAATACGATTCTTTAGAATCAGACAACTCTTATTCACTGACTTTGACTTTTTCTTTCTTTTTAGTGTTAAAGGTAGTTTCTTTTCCTATTGAATTGTTTTTGTAGGTTCTCATTTCATAGGTAGTAAGTATTCCTTGCAGGCTATCTAAGGTAAGTTTATCAAAGTGTTTCTTTCCTTCTAGGGCTGAAACCTTAGATTCAAATTTGGATGGTAAGGTTCTAACAACCTTTGTGACCACATCAAATTCATTGACTTCTTGACCTAGACCTTTCATTGAATTGACAACTTCATCAACTCTTAGGAAATATTCAGCCATTTTTTCATCATCCTTCATTTTCAACTCTTCAAATTGATGTTTGAGTGTAATGATTTTTGACAGTTTGACTTTCTCATTCCCTTGATATATAGTTTCAAGTTTTTCATAGATTCCATGAGTAGATTTGCAATGCATGACTTTAATGAACACATCTTTAGTTAACCCACACAAGATGGCATGCTTAGCTCTGGCATTTGTTTCATACTTTTTTTTTAGCAGCATCAAAGGGAATAGTGGCTGGTACATTGTAATCTTCTAAAATAATGTTCCAAACATCAACATCAAAAGAAATAAGAAAAGCTTCCATTCTTATTCTCCAGAACACATAATCTGTTCCATCAAATAATGGAGCTCTGGTTACAAAGGAACCGTCTTGAGAATGTTCCATTAAAAACAAACTCCAAGACCAAGATCAATCCAAGGTAATTAAACCTATCAAACAACCCTATGCTCTGATACCAATTGTTGGAGTTAAAATAACACTGAGAGGGGGGGTGAATCAATGTCTTAACATATTTGACAAAATTTAACAATTCAAAAACATAGCTTAGATTTGATCTCAATGTTATTCTGATTAATGCATTCATGAGTTGAATGTAATCATTCTTAAAAAGAAATGAGAAAAATAATAAACCCAACAGTGAACAGAAACAACACAATAAAGAAATGAGAACATAGAAGAAAAAAGTGACACAAAAATTGTCGAGTGAAAAACCCTCCTGGGGTATAAAAACCACTCCCTAAATGCCTTCCAGGCTTAACTTTTAATCAACTGTTCACAATGCCTTATAGGCTGATTTTTGAGCACCCACTCAAGGAGCACCAACCCCTCATTTAGAGATATTTATCTCAAGGATTACCAACCCCTCAAATTATGTTTTGAATAATAATAATAACTCAGAGGATTTCTCTGTTTTTAGTTAAGCACACATTTCTCAGTTTTCTAGTCTACAGAATATCTTAAGATTCAATAATTGAATCCCTAAAATACTTCATAGAGAAGAAATTGTTTACAATCTCTGCATCTTGTTATTTATATTTTATAGTAGAGTTTTATCCATACATTTTCATACAACCAAGGAATGATAATCTCAAAATTACAACAACAACAACAAAAAAGAGTTTTT
The DNA here is from genome assembly GCA_007258455.2 of Sequoia sempervirens. NCBI lineage: Eukaryota > Viridiplantae > Streptophyta > Pinopsida > Cupressales > Cupressaceae > Sequoia > Sequoia sempervirens. The sequence goes on along the minus strand of VDFB02058242.1, from coordinate 176,085,545 downwards.
TGCTTCTATATATTCATCTGCCAAATAGGTAACTATCTTTAGAAGTAATGACAGAACAACCAAATCACAACAAGAGTCATTTCACCTAGCTAAGAGTCATTCTCAACAAATTTGTAACATATGAGTTCACATTTCTACATAAAAAGCACAACTGTCCACCACAGAAAAATATAACCTCTAATACTGAAAGACAAAACTTAGTCAGGGCATCACATTGACTGAGATGCAAAGAGTAGTTAGTATAAAGTGGTGATTATAAACTAGTATGAGCAGCATGTAATGCATAAATAAAAATACCAGACAAATCTGTAACTCCCATGGCTCCATCAATCACTGTTGAGCTTCTAGCCAGAGATGCACCAAATAAACCTTCCATAAACCACTGTAAAAACCATTACAGTCAGCAACAACAGAAACATAAACACTCAAGATGGCAGCTAGGCTAGGGTTCGATACCCAGCTAAAAGAGTAAACTCAAAAAAATTTCCCTATTCCTTTTTATTTCCATCGATGACTCGTTATGCCAAAGGCAACTTTAACGTCGCCAAACAACCTTATGTTTGTCGCTTTCACCAAGATCCATTAGAGTTAGGAATAACACATAGCGAATACATCATGTCTCATCGATAGGCTTCCTTAGAGTATTATTCATTCACTAAGACATCAATCCTTTAGATTCATCCACTATCGCTGTGACTAAATGATATCAGAGAGACCTCTTGTAGACTACATAATGTTTTGCCAAGAGTCACTTGATATGCATTGTCGCCATGACAATTCAATACCTATTGCGAAAATCTTTGACATTTCCAAGTCGCCAAGACAATACATAGTCAGGGAGACACTATACAGACTGCCCCTTGTTTTGCCGAAACATCTTGAGCTTATCTTGGATCACCAATACATTTCATCGAAGCTATACATTTCACTGATGAGATCTTTCGGTGCACGATCGGTGAGACAATATGAATTCAGTGAGACCACATACCGAATACAACACTCTTGTCTATATGAACATTTCCTTTGGTTGGTGAGATAGTATAAATTCACTATGACTTCAGCCTGATGGCCAAACTCATGCTGATATGCTTAACCAAACATGGGTCGATGTGACATGACATATTCGATGAAACATTACACCGAAGACAATTTCCTTTGCTAATATGCTCATTCTGAAATGAGTCGAGGAGACATAATGAAATCGATTAGACATTATCCAGATGGTATTACATATGCCGATAGATAACACTTTTATGTCGCCAAAACCAAAGACAAGTCTTGTTGAAATAACATTTCTTGTGCCAGTCGCCAAGACAATGAGAATGTCACACTGAAAGCAGCCTATATGATAAATTCAAATGCCATGACATCTGAAATGTCTTGCTGATAGGCAACTCAGACATTTCAAAGTGGATTGGGGAGACCCTTCCATTCTCACATCGATATGAGTAAGCCCGAAAGAGAAACAACCAAAGCCAGTGATATGCAAGGAGAACCATTCTAAAACAGATCATCAATGAGAACAAACTAAAAGAGATTTTGTTATCAAGGACAAACTATAAGCACAACTGAGATTCAACAGATAGAGCATCCTTTGCCATATGTTTCTTCAATGTTGATGGGAGTGTTGGTCACTTTGTTATCATAGAATGGTTGAGTGTTTTCTTGTTTAGAGGAACTCGGTTTATCTATTATAGGAAACTTAGGTTCAACTTTTGTTTCAAGATGTAAGTAACAAAACATATCAAGAGGTGGTATGGTAAGAGGATTTGGTTGGTTCATGGATGGATAAAAGGATGCATTAGCTTCAAGGTTTTCAAGACAATCATTTAGAAAATTATTCATGTTGTCATCATCTTCTCCAGTGATGTCAACATCATGAGGACATGCATTAAGAGTTGAAGGAGCATGAGTGAGTTCAATGTCATTAGGATCAGTTCCAAAGGAACAGCTAGACACATCCACTAAGGACTTTAGTGACATCCAAATCTTATTCACATACATATCCATGATGTAAATTTTAAAAAGATGGAGAAAATTAAACTAGATGCAATGAATGGAATGAAACAACAAATCTGGAAATAGAAACAAAAAGGTAACAACAGAAAACAAAAAATTAGAAAATTAATTATAGATGACATAAAATGTAGTTCAAAATGTGTAAAGGGACTGATTCGCCCTAAGTGGTGAATGAGTCTTGGTACTGAGTTTTTTGAAAATTTTCAAAAAAATTATAATGAATTTTATGTTTTTTATATTTTCTAATACAAATATGATATGAAAATGCAAAATTTTACTATTTTTTTAATGAGATTAAATGCAATAATGCAAGCTATATGAAAATACTTGAAATGCTTATATTTCTTGATAGATTGATTATTTGGTTGATTGGTTGATTAATTGGGGGTGAAATGAGTGGAGAAACCTTATATTTATACTCAATTATGCAATAGTTCCTAAAAGTACATCATCATAGGTTGACCTTAGAACTTAGAAAATAAAAACCCACCATAATTTTGAATTGACCTTGAATTTTGAGCCAAAGGAGACTCATTTGCCACTTTGGGAAAATGGGTCCCATCTAAGGGGACTCATTTGCCCACAATGGTGAATGGGTCCCACCTTAGGGATTTAAAGTGGGTTTCAGGATTTAAATGTTTTAAATGATATTTTTTAGGTTTGTTCTCAAAAATACTCATAAGTAAGGCCTGTAGATGTAAAATGGGGCCAATTGAAGCATAAGAAAGCCCAATTATTAATGAAAATCCTAGAAAAGTGTGAAAGTTTGTTACAACTCCTTACAACACTTTGAAATAAGGCTTGGTAAATGATAAAAAGAGGTTATCTAGGTGAAATAGGTTAATAATACCCTAGAATAGTGTGAAAGTGTGTTACAACACTTTACAACACCTAAGTAAAGTACTATTTAAGCCTTTTAGTTTTCAAGGTCCCAAGACCTAATATGAATGTGTTATTCACATTACAATAATAAATCAAGGCAAAACTAAGCCAACATCTCGAAGAAGGACCCAAATGAGTGTGAAAAATTTCCAAAGATACATTTTTCTATGCTACATTATCTTTTATTTCCTTTTCTAAGTGGTTAATTTTAGTCTTCCATTGTTTTGATATAGTTTCAATACTTCCAACTATTGCAAATACAATCACAAGTTGGAAAACACAATGGGTTTTTATTGATATGAGTGTACTTGTTCTAAGCTCAAGGGTGGAGTGCTTGTTCTAAGCTCAAGGGTGGAGAGCTTGGGGAGTAGTTGTAGGTGGGGTTACATAAAATGAATCAAATTACCATAAGGGGTGAGTAACCAATTGGGTTATGTGTAAAGGGTTTTACAATAGTATGTGGGTTGGAGGTTTCATAAGACCATGTATTTTCCAACATGAAATTGTTGTACAATAAAAACCTTTTCTTATTTAGATAGTACAAATGTAATGAAAGTAACTTTCAAAATTTACCACAATTATTACTTAGGGTAAAATTTGTGTTTCAATTTCCTCATATGATGGAAAAAGAAATGCAAAATAATTACAAGTTGGAAAACATAGTGGGTTGTGAGGGATTGCATTCTTCTTATTCTAAGCTAAAGGGTGGAGAGCTTGGGGAGGATTTTCAAGTGGGGGATACATAAAACTAATCAAATTGACCTAAGGGGTAACTAACCAATTAGGTTGTTACATGTAGAGAGTTTTACAACACTGTGTGGGTTGCAAGTTTCATAGCACCTAGTGTTTTCCAGTCTATAATTATTCTAATGAAAAACTTTTATTATTAGAGAGTACGTGAATGTAATGAAAGATACTTTCAAAATTTACCATAACTGTTTCTTATAGTAAAAGTTATACTTTTTCAACAAGAATTGCTTCAATCAATACATTATCTATCTCATTCACTTTGGTTTTCTTCTTATCAAGTAATTTTAGAGTAGATTCCTTTTTTATTTCATACATTTTAGTACCTGTTGCTCTAGTTTTGTAATGCCATTTTCCCATTTCACATATTGCACATGGACCTTCCTCAACTTCTCAAGAGCAAGAAGAATCACTTCAGTAAATACATTATCTATCTTATTCACTTTGGTCTACTTCTTTTCAAGCATTTTAGAGTACAAGTATAGAGGGATAGGTGGATGGAGAGGTCTAGTGAGGTAGCATGGGAGGGATAAAGGGAGAGAGAAGAAATGAGAGAGAAACAGAGAGGTAGATAGAGAGAGGCAACATTGAAAGAATCAAGGGAGAGGTAGGTAAAGAGAGGTAAGGTCGAAGGAATATAGGGAGATGTAGATAGAGAGAGAGAGTGATGGGAGATAGGGAAAGTAGAGATGGAAATGGAGAGAGAAGTAGATAGAGCGGGGGAGTTGGGAAGGAGGGAGAGGTAGGTAGAAATAGTGGTGGGGTGGGATGGATTGAGGGAGAGGGTGAGTTCAAATAGAGAGAGAAAGGGAGGGAGAGGGAAAGAGGGAGGGAGAGAGGTGTAGGTAGAGAGAGGGAAGGTGTAGGGAATAAAGAGAGATGTTGGTAAATCTAGATACAAAGGTAGGGTGGTAGAGGTACAAAGAGAGAGATCTAGTGTGTGTGAGAGAGAGAAGAGGAGGGAGAGGTAGAGGGTTGGGTAGATAGAGAAAGGGATTATTATTGAATACAACCCATGTATATATTATAATTGTTACTATATGGTTTTTCTTCATGTTTGTATCAAATATTCTTAATATTTTTACAGGATTAAAATTCTAATTCTACCCTATTTTTCATAACATATTTTTGGTAATATATCAAAACTAAAAGATCTAATTATATCTCCAATATTTAAAATTTACATAAATTTATAAGCTTATCCCATGAATTTGGATGGAGTGGTAGGGATCTTCATATCTTTCTTTGACAAAAAATAAAATCAGTTGAATAAAAAAATTAAAAATATATTTCATATTTGGTGACCCAAGGAGCACATGTAGATAGGTAAGATATGAGGACCAATGAGAGAATTAGTAGGGTGGAGAAAACCTCCCTACCTCTCTCCCTCACATATACAAACAACCTCTCTCTGCCTACCCTTTGTCCCTCCCTAGCTCTCTCTATACCTACCTATCCTACCCTACCACTCTTTATCTCCATCCTTCCTTCTTCCTCTCCCTCCTACTATCCCTCCCACCCTACCACTCCCTATCTCCCTTCTTCCCTCTTTATCTCCCTCTATACCTCCCACCCTACAACTCCCTAGACCCCTAATTCCCTCTTTCTCTCCCTCCCTCTATTCCTCCCACCATACCACTTCCTATATCCCCCCTTCCCCTTCTCTCTCCCTCCCTCTCTCCCTCCCTCTTTCTCCCTCCATCTATTATGATCTAGTGATAAATACTTTTCAAATCTATCTCTCCCTCCCTTGCTCATTGACTAGTACCTTATGTTATTTCTACAATTGTGAAATTTTATATGGACTTGGATATTCTAACCTTTTCAATTTTAACTTATAAAACATCTCTTTTCACACTAAAATATCTTTACTATCATTCTTTATGATGAATTTATAGCATTATATTTAGTCTAGTATATATTTCTAAAGAGACATCTCCTTTGTACTAGTTCTTTATCAATACCCTCATTGTTTGAAAAAAAAAATACTTTCTTTATCACTTTCTTCTTTAATAATTCATATATTCTACAAGGCATCTGAATATTTAAAACTCTCATCCACATGACTTATAAACACACTTGAGGAAAATTATCAATGATTGATTATGATGATTGCATCAATTACATGGTAAAAGTGAGCCTTCTTCAATTATTCAATTAATTAGTTATGTAATGTAGAAAAATGTCATCCTTTACATTTTCAAACTTAATTTGGGAATTATTGACATTAAAATGGACCTAATGTTTTCTTGATCTAGAGTTGTAATGTGTTTTACACATACACATTTGGTTTAGGGCCCTTTTAAGGTAAATACACCTAATTTTTCCTTAATTTAATGTTGTAAAGTGTATTTATTTACACCTTCACATTAAGTTGTGTCCCTCTTACATTTATGACCTTAATATCATCACTAATAGGCCCCTAAAACCCTTTACTATGCATCTCTAGGATTATTTCAACCGAGATCCTGACATAATCAATAAATAAACATAATTTTCCAACTCTTTGACATTTCATCTATCCAAAAAGAACTGGTGGAACCCATATGCCACCTTGGGAATATGAGTCCCACCTAGATGGTACAAATACATCAAAAGTGGTATATGAGTCCCATTTGGCCCCTTTTTAGGGTTTTGGATTCAAATTTCATGTATATCGACATTTGGGATCTAATAAATAATAAATTGGATGGAATTCCTATATAAATAAGGTTTCAAATCATTATTTCACCTAAGACTTCATGATATCAACTAAGAATTTCAAGAGTTAAACCTCCTAAGACTTCACAAGAGCTTTTTGGAGCATTCAAGAGCATTTCCAAGGCATTGAAAGGAAAAAAATTCATCATTTGTTGTAGTAATTTAAGATCCATCATCATATCAAAGGCATAATGCATAAAGCATGTTGTTGTGCTAGTCTTGTGATGTAGCATTCAAGATCCAAGATTAAGCATTTTTCTACATCTAATTCAAGATCTAGATCTACATTTTGTCATGGCCATTTCATTTTAGATTATAGATTCACATTTCAAGACATCATTCAAGGTATGATTATTTCATGTTTCATGTTTCATTGTTTCATCATAAGGTTTAATTACCTAAACGAGGTTTCACCAAGGAAAACTCCTATTCCCTAACAATCAACAACTTTTTTTTTCTCTTTGATGTGTGATTGTAGATCTAGGTGTCTCAGAGCTTGAAGATTCTTTGAAGACTAAATTGCATGATTGGAGAAAAGTTGTCAAGTTGCCATATAAATTGCAAGATTATAGAAAGTCACCTATGGGTTGTAATTCACTATTTCAAACCCAAAGATTTGACAAGAGGAAAGCTATAGTAAATCACCAGAGAATACCAGAATTTTAGCCAAACCCTAATATTGGGGCTAAATTTCCACCTTGGGTGTATGAGTCCCAAAACTAACATTTTCTAGGTTTCAAGAGATTTAGATCTGTCCTTATGAGATTCCAGTTTTGGCACAAAAATCCTAGTCTAAGACTAAATCACCCAAATTGGAATATGAGTCCCAGTGGGAATTAAAGATCAATATTTTAGGGTTTCAAAGCTTGTTTTGACCTCATTTGTCTTCCAGGTGCACCTCTACTCATTCTCGTATTATTATTCAGTATTTCAGTTTCATTTCCTAGGTCATCTAGTTAGGTTTTGCATGTTACATTCATTTCTTGTCTTTCCAAGCCCTAGCTTGGTGGCGAACCCCCTTTTAGTCTCTAATCACACCCTAGGACATCCCAATTGTAGATGTATTTCTCCTTTACATCCTTGGATTGAGGTCTCTAGGGTTTCCTTGAATGAGAAGTATAGGAAACTTGTTGTTCTATGTTCTAAACTATAGAGTGACTATTTTCTATCTTTCATTTTTGTGAACCTAGCCCTTAGAACACCCATATTTCTGATTTGGAGTGCATCATAGTCCTAGATCTAGCTTGCATTAACTTTTCATTAGGTTTTTCATTAGTTAATTTATATCTAAGGTTTCAAAATCTTGCATTTGTGAAAGTGCATATAGGTTGCATTTTTGCCTCTTGCATTATTAAATTTCACTAAAAATCTATTATTGCATATTATCTAGACATCATACAAACTAGAAAACATAACATTCACTCAAAATCTATTGAAATCAGTGCAAAAACCCTAATATAGGACTCATACACTCCTCTAGGAAATTTAGTCCCAATACAGGATGTTTTTACTAGTTTTTAGGTATTTTGTGGTGACTATTATCCCCTATTTGAACCCCTGAAAAACCCTGATTGGGACTCATATGCCCATCTAGGTGAACTAGTCCTAGATCAGACCTAAAACTACTTTTTATAGCATTACAAACATTATTTTTGTACTTATGTTTGTTGTCATTAGATAATTGTTTTAGTTTGTTGAGTTTCTGTTACATGCATTTCATAAGATTTAGCTTAATTTGGTTCTGGTATGTCATTGCTTAATTTCAAATTTACATTTACAACATTTCATTTTCATATTGTTTCATATTGTAATCAATAAATTACCTTGTTTTGAATCTGAAAATTGCATTTACACATTTCACTTTAGTTCATTACATTGCACTTTACTTGAAGCATTGTATACTTTAGATAGCTTAATTTTAGCATGTTCCCTTTTAAGAGATGTGGTTTTGAAATGGTTAAAAATGGATTGTATAAGTAAAAAATCACCTCTTATGAGTTTTATTTAGAGTACAACAATGAGGTCATCAAGAAACATGTTAGTAATCCTTGTACTATCTTTCATAGTTATGAGAACATCTTAGAGCAAGTGGATCAAACCATTGACACAATCCTTAATATTACATTTCCTATCTCAAACCCTATTATCTCTCTCATTGGTGAGGATGATATGATACAAGAAGATACAAGCATAGACAATCATGAAAACCATAACTGTTCTTCTCCTAATACATCTCCTACTAGTGACAAAGGTCTCTTGGTGAAAGAAGATGCAATCACTGAGAATTATGAAAGTCTTTCTCGTCCTTCTCCTCTTCCCCCTTGGGAATATATTGTAACGCAAGAAGATGAGATCATTTCCATTACCTTACTTAGTCTAATTTCATCCCTCAACACCTCTCCTACTTATGAAAATGCATTAGTGAAAGAGGATACAATTGTGAATGATCATGAAAATCACATTTGTAAGGAGGACATGTGGATTGAAAGTTATAGTATTATTTCTATCCTTCCTAATGTCCTTAAAATTTTGAATAATCTATTCGAACAAAAGGATCCAATCATTCATAAGCATAACAATGATAGTTGTCCTTCTCTTGATGTCTCCCATGTTTGTGATGAAGTTTCTTTACAAAACCTAACCTTGGAATGTGATGAACATATTTTTTTTACTCCGTTAAAAGCTCTCCTACTAGGGTAGAAATTATGGCACAACACAATGAGACCCTACAAAACAATAATGAAATCATGGAAAATCATGACAATCACACTTTTCCCTCTCCTAGTTGTGAAGAAGATATTTTAGAGTTAGAAGATCAAATCAATGAAATTCATGAGAATCCTATTTTCCTCTCTCCCCCTAGAGAAAAAATATTGAACAAGAGACAACCATCATTTATAAACAAGACAATCTGGACAACCATTGATAACTCCCTTACTTGTGATGAAGTCATTTTAGAAGAACCATCCTTTGAATATCATCAACATCTAGTTTGTAGTTCTCCTAAAACTACCCTATTAGGGAAGATATCATAGTGGAAGAAAATAAGAGCATTGATACAAGCAATAGTGATGTGACTTCTTTAGATGATGATCAAAGATGACACTACACTCCCCTTCATTCAAAAGAAATCAAAGCAAAACTACTAAGGTTATGAGTCCACAAGTTTCTAGTAGATCCCCATTGATTAACAAACCTCCTACATACCCTATGGGACATCCTACTAATCCTCTAATTCTTTATCCTCCATCATACAAACCTCCAACTAAAAACAAACATGAACTTATCCTTTACCCACCTAAGAATAATGTTTCATAGAAGTCGAGTTATAACACCATTTCTCATACATATAACACTATAAAAAATTCACAACCAATAAAAACACCTTCAACATCCCTCCCATTTCCTAACCCTATCTTACCAAGTCCTCATTTTCCTCCACAAAGTGGAAAGGAGTGTGATCTTGTTGAACAAATAAAGAATACTCCTACTAAGATATCATTATGGGATCTTATTCAAGCCTCCCCTCATTATCATAACATGATTCAAAGTACTTTACAACAATCTCCTATCCCTTCTAATGCGCAACCAAATGAAATAGCAGCCATGATTCAAGAAATGAACACTGACATTGTTTTCCACCAAAGTGATCTCCCTCATTTGGAAGTGCAAAAACAAAATAATTCTTTCATGATAATAGCTCGATATAATAGAATATGGATAAGTGAACCCTATTTGATAATGGATTAGCCCTTAATGTGTGTAGTATAAGCCTTTTGGATAGGATTGGTGTGGATAAATAAAAAATCCAACCTGCCACTTTATCTATTTATGGGTTTGATAATGTGGGAAAATGACTACTTGGTGTGATCACTTTTCCTATTATAGTTGGAAATGCCACATTAGAAACACCAATCCATTGTATGCCTCTTGATCTTTCATATAATCTTCTTTTAGGAAGACCATGGATTCATGCAATGAATGGGGTACATTCTACTCTTCATTGTAAAATCAAGTATGTCTACAACAACAAAGTGTACACACTCGATGCTTGTCATGAGCCTTATAGTGTTTTACAACTTGAAAAAGGCAAGGAGAATCCTTTGGAAACATTGACACCACTACACAAGTAGAACCTGTGCAACAAAAAGATAGAAAAATATATTGAGGAAGTCACAAAGCTCTTAAAAGATGATTAAGATTCCTTAGATTTCACATCATTCATGGGTGAATACAAGATCATAAACAAAGACTCTAAAAAAGGGAAAAAAAAAGTGGTAATTTCAATAAAAATCTTGGAAGGCCCTTTGAAAGCATCCACCTCAAAAGAAGAAGAAAACTACACAAAAAACTTTCATGAAACTGGCCATGAACAACCACTGAATCCAAAAGAAATGAAAAAGCTTTATGGAAAAGGTTTTGAACTCATGAAAGAACTTCGATATAGTAGTAAAATATGTGGTGCTAGAGAAAAAGGTATTTGTTTCCCTATAGAGCCTAACACATAAGAAAAAACTAGTGGTCTTGGTTATTGTCCCTCAAAAGAAACAACCAAGCCTTCACTTAATTTCAACATTCTTACAAAAGATTCTTCTAAGCCAACTTTAACATTAGTTCATCTTGAATTGATATACACTAGTGGTCTAGATTATTGTCCTTTGAAAGAAATCAAAGAATCAAAGAAATATTCACTCAATGTCAATGTCATCACACAAAACACTAATAATTTGAATTCATTATATTTTACACCCTCCCTTCAAGGAGAGTACAAAATCACACCTTCTAAAGAGTCTTGTGTAAGTATGACACCTAATACTAAGCAAAAGATATCTTTGTCGGGAACATCTTCTACTATTGATCAAGAGGGTATCTTGTTGAGACTTCTCCAAGATCATTTGATATCCCTCCCTCCAAGAACATGAAATAAATTATACTACAAGAATTCATTTTTGTTGTGCCCTCAGCACACACGCCTCATTCGGAACTAAGACCCTCTTTTTCTTTCGCCTTGTCAGGTTGTTTTGTTGTTGCCTTATTTTGCGTGCCCTATTTTGGTGTCTCGAGTGGTCAACGTATGTCAAAAGTCTCATCTTAAGTTGACCTTGTTTCTCCCTTTTAATTTTGTCAAGTTCTGATGCCTTACGGGTCTCTCTGGCAATTTGCCTATGCTAGCGGCCTTGGGCCCGGCCAGGCCCACCCCTTCAGGTTTCCCTGGCTAGGTTGTCATGAGAGCTTCACCATTTTAGATGGTGAACCTTTGGTGGAACTCCGCCCTCCGGGCCCCAACTTCCCCTTTTTTGTAGGTTATTTTCGAGCAGAATTTTCCAAGATGGCCACTGCCTCGCATCTTTCCATTCAACGGGCCCCGAACCTCCCGTCATCATTCACAAACTCAAAATCCACCAACCAATTGCTATGTAATACTTGAATTTAATGAAGCCATTAATGGCGGTGGGAGTATAAATATCTTGAGCAACCTATCATTCTCACTTGTTAGTATTGTAGAGAGAGGTCAAAGTGCTTGCCAAAGAGGATCCCTGTCTTTGTCAATCATCGCCCTCACACCCATTGTCATCACTTGCTGACTGTTAGTCGATTTCATGCCTTGCCACTTCGAGTGTCTAAGGTAGGTTTACCGTTTTCCCTCCTGAGCAATTTTTCATGATTTTAAAGCTTAAAAATGAACAACAAGGGTTAAAAAGACATGTTATTGATAAAACACACAAAACCCATGATTTCGATTCTTCAAAAAACCTCCAAATTGCCCTCAAATTCGTGACTGGAACTTCACCTCATCGCATACATTCATCGCCCAGGGGTGTTCATGCCCTCTGGGCCCAGGTCCCCTCTTGGTGGTAAAAAAAAAACAATGAACATTTTCGAACCCGACTATTTCACCCCTTGGGCTCGGCTCCTCAGACCTCCGTTGTCCCTTTGCCGTCGAGGTTGAAAACTTAAAATCCAAACTTGGCTGCTATTTTAGCTCTTTGGGCCTGAACCCCCAGACTTCTATGTCCGGAAGTCCATGAAGATGCTATCATTCCAAATGACAATGTCACCCCGTCCGCCCAAGCTCTGGAGTTTGCCTTTCCTTTCATCATCTGCTTTGTGAGAAAACTCAGCCACCCGTTGCCCTCCTGGGTCTTGGTCTGTGGACTTCCATCGTGTCTTTTCCTTTTTGAACGATGAACCTTAGGTGACCTCCCGGCTCCTAGGCCCTGAGCCTCCATTCGCCGCTTGGAGGGTGGCATTGAACTTTAAACGTCCTCGCCCCTTATGGGCTCTAACCCCCGAAACTTTGTCCCTCCTTTGCCATTTCGAAAGGGAAAATCATGCCCGCCCTTCCAAGTTCTGGGCTCTGCCTCCCCGCTCACCATGGAAACTCAAATGAAATCTGAAATCCGACCCCGATGTCAGGTGTAGTCCATCGGGCCACCCCTTTTGGACTTCTGCCTGATGATTGCCATCCTGAATGGCAAAAGCCCGACAACATCCATTTCCCTCAAGCCCGAGCACTTTAAATTTGCAAAACCACTAGCCACCCTTAGACCCACTAGGTCCCAGACCACAAAGTTCTCCCCCCAGAACTTCGTTTCTACTCGAATGTCCCAAATGGCCAACTCTGGATGGCTTTCTGGCCTTGTACCTCTGGATGCTCCTAAATCGATCCAAATGACCTCAAATTTCCAGTCTGACTTCGACCCACATGCTCAAATTTGACCCTCTTCACTATGATCCTTCTAAATTACCAAAATAAAGCCGAGAGAATTTTCCCATATCACTCCACCCCCTTTTCCCTTCCGAAACAATATTCTTGCTAGGGAAGTATGGGCCTCCAGGCCTAGATTATCCGAAAGCCCCAAATTAAAAGACTAATGACATCGGGAAGTAGAAGTATCATTTTATGAATGATGAATTATTTAAATTTGACTTTTCCCATGGGATTTTAACTAACATGAAGAATTTCATGATCAGTTGCATTGACTATGCCTTTGCCTGCAGAATATATGGAATCAGGTGCAGAACCTTAGAGAGCAGCTATGGAAAAGGACAAAAGAAAGAAGTCGGGCAACTCCTTCAAGAAAAGAGGACAAGGACCAAATGAAGTAACAGTTCTAGGGTGAACCTCTATAGTCAAAGGTTACCATGGATTGGAAAGAAATCACCAACACCAATATAGGCCATGTTAATATTGATGAGTTTACACAAAGGGTCAAGGTCAATCCGACAACCAAGAATGTGAGGCTGATCAAACAAAGTGGAATTGCAAAAGCTACAGGTTTCCCTCCATCCCTCGTGGCCCCTAAATTGGTCATGGCTTGTCAGTAGGCATATCAACCGGGCGCACGGACCATAATTGACAGAGATGGTAACATTCTTGCTTACATGTTAGTTGAAGGAATCACAAAAACCTTCCATATTCATACTTTTAAAGAAATGGAAACACCTACCATAGAGGAATGCTAGACAACATGGAATGACAACCCGAAAGGCTACAAAAGGTTAATAAATCAGCATTGGCTTTAAGAAAAATGGGGTAGTGCTGCGAAGGTTCCTCACGAACTCTTCCACAGTGATTTCCATGAAGATTACCACAACTTGGTCACAATGCTAGGCAGGGTTATGGGTCTTCCTATGACTACCTTCTTTCAAGAATGGATGGTGTACTTCATCGAATAGACTCTTTGTCAGAATGAGGACAACACCACAAAGACTTCATTCTACTAGGGAGGTATAATAAGCGACTGCTTCCATGAGCAGTTCGTCAATGTCAAGAAGAGTTCCAAGTTCTACATGACTTCATATCTCATCTACTGCTTGGTAGAATGAAGACAATACAATAGGTTGTTTGTGGCACCCAATGAGGAGCAGGGTCAAAGATTGAAGGCCTATGATAGGTACCCCCAACTCCAGTACTGAAACTTCAAGAAGGAATATTGTAGGGTAAATGACACCTTCATTGGCCATATCATTAGAATTATTGTTGGGCATTTTGAGAGAAGGGTTTCCCATAGTGCTCAGGCATTCTTGAAGCAGTACACCTTCCTCTTCATTCAATATCCAAAGTTCATGTACATCCATGCCCAAGGCTTCATTGAAAGACCAAACAAGTTGCCTCAATACCCCAATGACCGAATCATCCTATTGGAGCTTTCTCGATAGCTCCAACACATACAAGTAGTCTTCAACGGCAAACATGTAGCAGGAATCTCTTATCCTTTGACCCTTGGTCAAGGCATGTATAAATTACAAACTTCCTAGTGTGCTGGTAACTCTAAGAAAGAATTGAAGGATTATCATTTTCACCTGCACACTACTCGCTTGTGAATGGACCCATATGGGCATGTAAGGAAGGCACTAAGGTTGGGGTTCACTCATCTGTACCAAATTAAGGACTTTTGGGGGGATTTTCAAGATGATAAAGAGGTATTTATGAGGCACTATATGCAGATGATTTGATATTTTGTAAGGAAGGTGTAGCCATTTCCCATACCATATCAAGTCAAAGAGGATGAAAGTACCATAATGGACCCCAAGTACCTCGCAGTCACCATTTTGCTGATACCAACAATAGACTATGATGAGGAAGAGGTCGATGACCTCGATATTATAACCAAGCCAATCTTGGCCCATACCAAGGAGTGGGTTGATGGACAAGTGGCCCGAATCAAACAAGAAGGGGTGGTCCTAACATATAAAGGACTCAAAAGTGAACCAAGTGCCACAGAGGATGTCGCTGCCACCACTTCAATGGGTGAGACATCCAAGTATCCTCCAGTCACCAGATCCAAGAAGAGAAAAGAAATAGAAATGGAGCAATCCCCTGATCCCAAAGTATACACGAGGAAGGATCCAGGAGGCTCACCTTCTAAGAGGCTTAAGAAAACAGGAGGCACCATAGAGCAGCCTTTAATCTGAGAAGAAGAGGCAAATGGTACAAAATAGTTAAAACATCTTTTGGCTCTCCCTGCTTTGACTGCACCATCATTTGCCTCTCTAGCATTGGTCGCCACATCCTTGTCGGCAGTGGACATCTCCGTCCATCTTGTCCCTTCAACCCTGACCGAGCCTATAATAGTCAGTGATTCTTCCTCTGCTGTAACTACTCCTCCTTTCTCTGCTACCATGTCACCTACCACATTACTCCCTTCAGCTATAGTGATGACACCAACACCCACTTCTGCCTTGCCTAAGGCCTTCTCTCGGCACATGCAAAATATCCATTCAGAGCTCTCCCAAATCCTTATGGATCCCACTCTTTAGGCTGCCCTAGCACAGGTCATCACTACTGCTAAACCTTCTCAACCTCTAGCAGGACCACTAGCTATGGAAGCCACCATGTTGATCTCCAAGGAATGGGAGAGGCAAGAAAAAGAGACTTTAAGGCCATTTGAAGAGGAGGACAATGAATACAATGAGCACCCTGAGTATGAACATAACACAATCGAAAGGGTGGCCTATGAAGAGTAAGGAACTGGATCCTCAAAAAGTGGAGATGAGGAGAATACCAATGGTAGGGTCATTATCTAGACCTTCAATGATGACCATGAAGAAGAAATGGCCCGGCAACCGAAGGGTACTGAAGAAGAGACCAAAAAGTCCCCTCTCAGAGAAGAAGGACAACAACAAGAAGACAATCCAAGGGAAGATAAGCCCAAGTGTGAGGCTCAAACTATCAAGAGCCCCAAAATTGAGTGGTCTAAGGAGCAAAGCCTTGAAATTGAATGAACTGAAGGAAAGGAGGGGAAGGAAATGGAAAAGAAAGAAAGTCCTGGGCCACAATTATCCACCAAGCCTCCTATTATGTGCCTTATGTTCATCTAGGACTCTGATGAAGAGGAAGGAGATAATGTCAAAGTAGGAGAAAAGGCCCCAGGAGATAAGAAAATAGAGATCTTGACCGAGAGGGGTGAAGGTGATATTGAATCACCTAAAGAGGAGGCTACTATGCCTAAATCACTGGAAATACAGCTTGAGGCTACTCGTGTACTAAAGGACCCAAGTGTAGTGCCCCTCTGTGTCAGTTGTTCTTGAATTTTGTGTGAAGTATTTGTTTGGGCTTCATTGTTCACTGCGTTATTTGATTGTGTGAAAAATATAATATGTTATTAGTCATGTTTAAACAATTATTAAATTAAATTGATTGGAAGGTTGTTTATAATAAAATTAGAAAATTAAAATAGAATTCCTTATAAGGTAATTCAAATAAAATTATAATTTAAAGTAATAATAATATAATGTTAAGTCATTAATAAATACTAAATTTAATTTGTGTAGATAGAAGTCTGATTCAAATTATAGTTGACAAATTATCATTTTGAGAGATAATTGGTTAATAAAAAAAAAATGGGGATCTTGAATATGAAAGTAGAAGATAAGATTGAAATTGTTGTTAAAGCAAAATAAAGATAGAAAAGGTGGAGTTTTGTTTTAGTAAAGCCTAAAAGATGGGAAAAATCAAGTGACTTTTAACAAATAAGAAAAATAAGTATTGAATAGATGTTAAAGCGGAAAAAAGATGGGAAGAATTGCATGCAAGCACATGCACAACTGGAAACTAGTTTTGAACAGGTAACTTGCTAATATTATTGATCTTCGTGTTTTCGAAAACTTATCCAGTCTTAGGCTTTATGTATGCAGATTTTTTTTTGGAGAAGGGGGGGATTCAAAAAAAAAATATTGGAATCAGTTGATCTGATTCTCAAAAAGAAGATTAGGCTTTGGGGGAATAATTCTGAAAATAATATAGTTATGTATGGAGATGGTTGGAGCAGAAGAATTTCAGGCAAAGCGGTTGGTATTCCATTATTCAAGATTTTAGCATTATATTCAAAGCTCGGGATGGGGATATTGTAGTGAAGATTGATCTTAGCCTCAAGTTCGTCCCAATCGCATGAGAACTTAGGTGGTTCTTGTCATCATTCATCCTTCTATTATCGTTCAATGATAAAAATGAATTGTATTATTGTGTTCGATTCTCTCCTTTCTCGGTAATCTCGGTATTCTAGGGCTATGATTGTAAATCTTTATGGCTAGACAGAAGTCGATTTTTTGTTTGGAAACAATTCTTATATAATCTTTGAGGTTTGGACTTAATACTTATTTTCTAATATTTATCAGCATCGTCCTCTGTAAGCATGTACAGTTGTTTGAAAATTTGAAGCCCTCGCATTCCATTGCATGATATTTACTTACCCTTGCTTAGAGTTGTCTATTCAATGGTGCATGCGCTTAGCTGAGTTCTCACATTTCACATGCTGGTTCATTATCGTTTTCCTTAGACTAACAGTCGTCATTATCCACTCAATGCTTGCATGCGAAACTGTTCAATGTAGCTAGATCTTCACGTTTTCATTTTAGTTCGCCTCAAAAGTATTTAATTTTCTGTGTTAGCAAACGTGGGTGATTACTGGTTCTGGTGTTGAAACTAGATTCTCGACCCTAAGTCTTGGATCAGCATACTCCTTCATTCTTCATTCGCTAGGTCCTTTCTTGGTCATTCACTAGTGAATTGTTGTACTTGGATCCAAATTCAATGCATGATTCTTAGTTAGTAGTAGATTGTCAAGTTCTAAATTGATCGCACTTTCAACCCTGTACTGATTCTTATTCTTTTTATTCTATAGATGCACATATCACATGTTCTTACCTTTCAGATTGTTTCTTTTAGCATCACCAGCGTCCTCCATAAGAACATTATCAACCGGTCATAGTGATGCACTTGAACATAAGAGGAAGTTTAAAAGTTTAGATAATCTCTCTGATTTCATTGTCCACCTGCCTCAGCCGCGTACTGGAACATAATAGGAAATTTCAAAGGTTTAAATAACTTGCTTGATTCTACTGACAATCTACTGCAGTTCTAGCAATTGAAAATAAAATATTGTCAATTACTAACATACTACAGAGCTTTCCGTTGTTTGTGGTGAAGATTAATTCCCAAAACTTCAAACTTGAGCACCTCTAGAAACTTGCCACTAAACAGAAATGCATCTAAGTTAAAACAGAAAAGTGTACATTATTTCTCCTACTTTTAAGTCATGATTTTCACCTCACCTTTCTCTTTTCCTTTAGTCTTGGGGATAACATTTGGGATTTGACAATAATGCAAGAAGATGGCGATATTTCCAAATTCCAATATTCACTTTCTAATATACTTGGCAACCTATCACTGTTTTAGTAATTAGAGTTGAGGCATTGTACAAAATTAAATAGCCTCCCTGAAGCCATTGGCAACCTATCACAGCTACAAATTTTAGACTTCCAAAGGTTTATTATATAGCCTCTTTGATCTCATTATCAACCTGTTTAAGCTGCGGTGCTTTAAAATATTTTCTCCTCTTCATGCTTTCCCCTGTTTTATTTAACAATCTATCGTAATATGAAGATCATCCTTATGAAAGAAATCCCTTCATCTTGCTTGACTGTGTGAATGTTGATTGCCAGCAAAGGTTACAACGTTTGAATTTGCTACAACATGCTGATTAACTTGGTGATGTTGGAAGCCTCCTTGCTAAACCCATTATGTGCTTATCTTGTGTTACTACTTTCCTAGGCCTCATGCATTACTTTGTCTTCCTCAGCTGCCAATTCAATCTCTCCTCTTTGCATAGATCTCTTGTGTGACTGACTAAGTTCCTTGCTGAAGTCAATGACTCTCCTTTCTCCTGGATATTCATACCTGTACATGGCATCCTTCAATACATTTCGCACTTCTATATTTTTGTAGTGTGTGGGAATTTGAATGGTTCATATAACAGTTGTAGCTTAATATTTAAGTTTATTTGTTGATAGGAATATATATATATATATATATATATATATATATATATATATTTATTATACATATACACTCATTTCTGACTATTATCTAAGAGCTGCATTTGAAATTTGAAATTTTTACTTGGATATATAGGTTGTGGAATCTTTTAATTTAGAAGAAAGAATTTCATCTATATATAGGTTACAAAACAAATCAAGTTGTAGCTAAGGAGTAGTTCATTAGGTAATCAAATGATCTAAATGATATGTGTGCAATTCAATGCTAAATTTCTGATTGCCGATAGAAAACTCGAAATTAATTTGTCATAGGATTCCTAGTCTTATTTGGTTATGGTTTAGTTCATAGGGGAGTCCCTTAGAAGTTTCTAGTAGGTGATAATTTTAGACACCCTTGTATTCTAAGTTCTCTTTAACAATAATTCTTTCAAGTATTATGATATGATAACCTCCTAATATGCAAAATTAATGAGAGATGATTAATAAGGCAATATTTGAATTAGCTATAATTAAAATGCATCTCTACGTTTTCTTTAAATAATTTTAGATGATGTCTCAATAATTGAAGCCTTAAATGCTAGTTTAATGTTATCACCTTATGTGGATTATAAAAAAGTAGCCCGTTAATTATTAGATATAGTCTTTTATATGAGTAAGTCAATTAAGAAATTGATAGATTATTTAACTTAAAACACTTTGAGTTATTGGAGATTAATTAGTAGTTTATATGTGGAAGGAACGTCTTACTATTTGTTTGATAATGGGAGGTTGCTTCGAAAAGTGAATTTCATGGATGTTGTAGTTGCTTGTTCGTGTTGGTTGTTATATGATTTGATGTTTTATCTTGACGTGACTTTTCCTTGAGTTGATTTTGGTTGGGATCCTTTTGAATATCTTGAAGACTTGGATGTTTTTCAGAGTATGACCTTCTTAGTTTATTTTGATTTGATGAGCTTTTATTCATTGGGTTGGTGTTGAAGTTGGCTTGAAGCCCCGTATCATTGACAAACTCTTGTTGCTTCATTTTACCCTCATTTGTGGACTGTCATTCTTTTGGTTTCCAGAGGCTTGAGATTATTGTTATTTGATGCTCCTTTTTTTATGTTCCCTTGATGTGGCAAGTGTTTTGATATCATTATTTTAAAAGGGTTGTGCATGAATTGTTGAGACATTGATTATATGATTATAGCGAGATGGTTAATGCCTCGCATAGTTTGGTCTTGAGATTATTTGTTTTTCGGTTATGGTACAACCCTTGCTTAGTTTGGTTTATGTTAGGGGTCTTAGGGAGAGTGGCTCTTCGTGGGCACCGGCGCCTCGGAAGGAGGAAGGGCTCAGGATAACCCACGAAAGAGTAATTAAACAAGTGATAACCTAAACAATAGAACTTAGGGGGATGGGTAGTAAAACACACAAGATAATTAAAACTGGATTCTTCATCTATGCATTAGGGCTACCATAGACTAGTGATAGACTGAGAAGGCCATGGTCAGCAAAGTTGTAGTCTCGTCTTTATGAGAGATTATCGGCTCCGCATTAGCTACCCTATGGTGCCGGCGCCTTAGTTAGGAGGAAGGGCCAGGAGATCCATAGATGGGTGCCGGCACCTCAATTGGAGGAAAGGCCAGGAGAATCCCGTGAGAGCTATGCGATGACACTCTCCACTAGACACCCTTGTTCTTGTTTCTTGTCACCTTCGGATATTGTAAGCTTTATGTTGTTTCAGATTCTTGTGAAAATGATTTATGAATGTTCTTTGGTGACTTGCTTAATTGTTATTGCTTGGGTTAAATGTGATGAGTTTCATAGCTTTATTTGATTTTATTGGATCATGAATGTTGTTGATTATGTCATTGTAATCCTTGTTTTATGATACCTTTGTATGATGTTGAGTCTTGTGGTTCCCTGTTTGGATGTTCTTGGTTGAGGTCTCTTCTTGTCAACTCCTTAGCATGGGGGGTGGGTCTTCGGACCCACGTGGTTGGGTGGAACATGCTAAGCACCCCATTGGGTCCCTAGTCAAGGATCAAGAGGTGCGAATTGGTGCTATTGCGGCAACGCCAGAGTTGTACCATTCTATTCTGTCGTGTGGTTCCTGCCCATTTTGGGAAACATGTTTGTATCATTGTAAGACTTGAACAGTGTAAAGTAATGAAAAGGATGTGATGTAATATTTTGGCATTGGTAAACCTTGTGTGGATATGGTTCCATATCAGATGTTATTCTAAGTGTTGTATTTATTTAAGTGAATGGTTCTTATTGATGGTTTTATATGTATGCTTTGTCATGGATTAGATTTGGCTTTCATTCTTTATCATTGATGTATGGCATTAAGTTTCGTAATGTATCTTCGTGTACCCCAAGGGACGTAAATGATAATTGGGTTTGTTTAAATGAATTTTCATGTCATAACTTTTGTGCATCTCATGCATGTTAGTTTTACTTTAAAAAAAAATTTGTGTGGTATTTGTTGCTTTAGTTGTCCTTTGGGGTTCACACGACGGGGCATTACACCAAGAGCGAGGCTAGAGGCTATCTTGGCCTAAGTGCAAGTTACAACTAGAAAATAGAAGAAGCCTAAGATCAGATCCAAGGTAACAATGGATGCTTCTGGGTCTTGAGTTATGCAAATAACAACACCTATGGTAGGCCAGGAGGGAATAACCTACAACATCTCCACCATGGATCTAGGAACTACTATGAGAGAATAGAAGGTGGGGCACCTTGAAGAGTTAGTGGCTATAGTGGTGCATCTGATAAAGTAGGACAAGGTTTCAAAAGATGAGATTAAAGCACAAGTAGCTGCTTTGATGGATTATATCTAGCAATGGTCTTCAGTGGATGAACTACCTACCACGTCCACAGCCCCACCCTAATTGCTATCCAAAGAAAAGATTGATAAAATGGACAAAAGAAAGAACTTGGAAAAGACTATAGAAAGTTGGTTTTGGCAGGTCCTATACGTTGGGAACATGGGTATTAGAGGGTTTGTTTCGACACCTAACAAGTTCTTGGATCTGCAACAATCCTTGGAAAGCACGAGGAAGCTCTACAATGACTTCCCTGCAACATATGACTCAACCTTTCCAAAGCTTGAGGCTATCCTTTAGTTGCCAAAAGCCACATGGGAGAAGGAGTTTGCATTCAACAAGGATGATCATTGGCTGATGGATGTTTGGTGGTGGGATTTTTACAATAGGTTCAAGAAAGGCTAGAACAAATAATGAGTAAGGTAGATCCAGACATCAAATGGGTTAAGGAGGTTAAGGCGGAATGCACTCGATACCTCAAGTTGATGACAAAATATGACATGCCCATGGTACAGATGGATCCAGAAAAGGTAAAGACTTACTTTCAAAAGAGGATGCGGGATGGGATGTCTAGCAAAATAATGGTGGAATTCATGAGTTTTTCCACCTGTGCATTCGACCAATTAGAGCTATTTAGAGATCATGGCACAAAGCATGATAAGGACTAGAAGAGGCTAGAAGATAATGTGAAGGAATGGAGCTATCAAATGTTGCGATATGAGATCATTGAGGTGGAAAAGCTCCAACTGGTCATTCTAAAATTCATGGAGTACATGGCATCAAAGAAGTAGGACAACCCTCTTGGCAGTGGAGAGCTCCCCAAGGAGTAGCTACAATAAAACAACAATTAGCAAAAGATGAAATTGCTACAGTGCCTGGCACTAGAGGAGGAAACAAGGAAGAATTCAAAATATAATTTTAAATTGTAATATATTGGGGGTTGGTGAAACCCTATTTTGTAATGAATCTTGGCCACAATGAGAATTAATCTTGGCCATTTATTTAAATTTTTGGGAACTATAAATAGGGGTCTCCTCTCATTTGTAAAGAGATTTGAGTTGTTGTAAAGACATGCTACATAAATTTATAATGAAAATACATTGACTTGGTGCATTTTCTGAGTTTTCACATGTTACTTGATTCAACCTCCATTGTTTAATGCTTTGCTAAGATTTTTATTTCTATTTTGGTTAGCTGTATTCTTGCTTTGATAGATTTTGGAAATGTTGTTTTGTAGTTGTGGAAATTCTTGCTATGTAGATGCCTTATTAGTCCATGTTTTTTGTTGTTTGCTACTGGTAAATGGCTATGTAAAGTTAGTCTGGGATTAAATTCAAAGCTACTCCAAACTTTCATCTTTGTTCATGCATACAAATTGTGAATGAAAGGTGAAATATTTGCAGACCTTACAAGATAGCACAAATTCCATGAGACTGTGATATTTTTTGCTAAGTGGAATATAGTTTCTAGGAAGCTGTCCATTGCAGGAACTCTATGATTACTATTCATATTTAGTTGTGGATCCAGGAACTTTCAATCTTCTCTACTCTTTTTTCTTTTTTCTTTAAAATTAGCCTATACCAAGGTTCATTGCACTTTGTAAAGCCAAATTTGAAGAAACATCAAATTTTTGGGCCGTTGTCTGAACCTACAACAAAGTGAAACTCGACCTCCATCTTAGAAACTTCGTATTTGAAGATCCATCTCATATCCATCTGTGTAAATCTACCCTGTGATTACCAAAAAAATAACATCAAAATCAACTAAGGAGTTCCATGCAAGTCATGACCTAACACCCTAGAGACCTTGGGGAGATTTTGAGCAACTTGCCTTTGGAGATTTCTTTTCAAGAGAGGTAGTGCACCTGTGTACTGCCTATGTTGAGAAAGTGTGTAAAACACCCATCAAAAAAATTCATTTTGTGCATATCATATAGTTCATGGTCACTCTACTAATGAATGTAAGGATTTGAGTAATCAAATTCAACAGCTTAAGGATCATGGTGCTCTTCCTTGTATTGAAGCACCTAGTTCCTCTAATTGATACTTATTTTCATTTTGGGCTTATCCTTGTCCTACACTAAGTGGGGGCAAGGGGTTAGGTATCCTTGTCCTCATATTATACTTTTCATTGTCTCTTTTGGATAGTTGACTGACTTCCATGTATATATAAGAGCAAGCTTGGGATGTGGATGATATGCCTTAAGTTGGCTCGCACGTGACATAATGAGTTATATTTAGATATTGCATTTTGGGGGAACCCCTTATCCATGATCTAGTTTCATTCTAGAAAATATGACTTGGAAAACACTTTTTGAATAACCTCTCATGTCTTCTTCTACTTTACAGAAATTTCTCATAGCATTGGTGTTAGCAATTGCTTTAAAGTGGGGGCATACATCGACACTCATGTTTCATTATGTGATTTTCTTTATTCTTATGATGCATCCTTTTCTTGATGGTGTCATTTGTTTTGATTCCCTTCAAGAGATTGATATTTCTTTGACTTTTCCTATCTTGGAGACATTAGACATAATGTTCCCTAAGGAGAGACCTTACATGAACTAAGTAAAATCCCTTTGAAAGTACCTTACACTATTTCACTTTTACAATATTTGTTATATGGCCACCTTGCATAACACACTTTGCTTGCCTGTGAAGCCATCCTATTTTTCATTGGTGTCAAGCATATGAATCTTTCCTTGTGTCATGGAGCTTGAATTTCATTCTTATGTGGTGTCTTATCAAAGTTATCAGGAGGTATAGCTTCAGTATGGTTGTATGTATGTGAGTCAAACTTAGGTGTGACTTTCCCATAGCCACTTGCTTGTGTGTGTGAGCACATATTGGCCACATGCATATGTGTATCACCTCTCTAGGGGCTCACCTAGTCGATGGACTGAGGTTCCACTAGCCCTTGTGAGCATGTATTTAGTTTGCATAGTGGACATAGTGTTCCACTTGTAAGCCACCCTTTTCGAATATTCACCTAGAGGGAAACCTAAAGTTTCGTTGCCTCAAAGTGAGTGTGCATCTTTTGAAAAATAGCTTAGATCTTATCCACAATATGTGGGACAAACATTCAAAGCTTGATCCACCTCTTCTTTCTTTTTCTTTTGTCTTAATGTCTTTAACATTGCATGACTATGTATCTTGTTTTGTTGCATATCATACGCTTTGTGTGTGTCCCTTTGTGCCTATGTTGGTTTGACATAGGATCTTGGATCCTAGGGTCTTGGCCACCTCCTTTGATCTTTTTTATCCTAGACCATCCACATTGGTACACATAGAACCTTCTTGAATGTCTACTTTAGTGTGAGTTTGAAGCAAGTTCCTCCTCTCACTAAAGTGGGGGCTAAATGTAGTGTAGAAAAATGTCATTCTTTACATTTTCACACTTAATTTAGGAATGATTGACATTAAAATGGACCTAAATTTTCCTTGATCTAGTGTTGTAATGTGTTTTACACACACATTAGGTTTAGGGCCCTTTTAAGATAAATAGATTTAATTTTGTATTAATTTAATTTTATAAAATGTATTTATTAACACCTTCACATTAATTTTTGGGCCCTCTTGCATCTATGAACTTCATATCATCATTAATAGGCCCCTAAAACCTTTTTTTATGCATCTCGAGGCTTATTTCAATTGAGATCTTGACATAATAAAAAAATAAACATAATTTTCCAACTCCCTAACATTTTTTCTGTCTAAAAGACCTAGTGGGACCCATACACCACCATGGGAATATGAGTCCCACCCAGATGGGACCTATACATCACAAGTGGCATATGAGTCCCATTTGGCCCCTTTTAGGTTTTTGATTAGGAAATTAGGGTTTTGAATTCAAATTTCATGTATGTTAGCATTTGGGATCTAATAACCAATAAGTTGGATGGAATGCCTATATAAAAAAAGGTTTCACATCATTATTTCACCTAATCCTTCATCATATCAACTAATCATTTAAAGAATTAAGGATACAAAGACTTCACAAGAGCTCTATGGAGCATTCAAGATCATTTCCAAGGCATTCAAGGGAAGATACTTCATCATTTGTCCCAGTAATTCAAGATCTATTATCATGTTTAAGGAATAATGCATCAAGCATGTTGTTGAGCTAGTGTTGTGGTGTAGCACTCAAGATCCAAGATTAAACATTTTTCTACATTTAATTCAAGATCTATATCCACATTCTTAATGGCCATTTCATGTTAGATTGCATATTCACATTTCAAGAAATCATTGAAGGTATCATTATTTCATGTTTCACACTTCATGTTTCATGTTCATGTTTCATTCTTTCATCATAAGGCTTAATTACCTAAATGGGGTTTGACCAAGGGAAGCCCCTATTCCCTAACAATCAACAAGTTTCTCTTCTCTTTAATGTGTGATTGTAGATCTAGGTGTCTTGCAGCTTGAAGATCCTTTGAAGACTAAATTGCATGATTGGAGAAAAGTTGTCAAGTTGCCATCTACATTTCAAGATCATGAAAAGTCACCTATAGGGTGCAATTCACTATTTGAGACCCGAAGATTTGAGAGGAGGAAAGCTACAATAAGTCATTCTAAAATAATAGAATTTTATCCAAATCCTAATACTAGGACTAAATCTCCACCTTGGGTGTATGACTCCCAGTACTAACATTTTCCAAGCTTCAAGAGATTGAGATATGTCCTTGTGGGATTCCACTTTTGGCACAGAAACCCTAGTCTAGGATTAAATTGCCTAGACTAGTGCATATGAGTCCTAGTGGGCATTAAAGATCAAGATTTTAGGGTTTTAGAGCCTATTTTTACCTCATTTGTCTTCCATGTGCACCTTTTCTCATTCTCAAATTGTTATTCTATATTTCAGTTTCATTTCCTGGCACCATTTAGTTAGGTTTTGCATCTTACATTCATTTCTTGTCTTTCCAAGCCCTAACCTAGTTGTGAACCCCCTTTTAGTCTCTAATCACACCCTAGTAGATCCCTATTGTATATCTCTTTCCCCTTTACATCCTTGGATTGATATCTCTATGGTTTCCTTGAATGAGAAGTATAGGAAACCTATTGTTCTATGTCCTAAACTATAAAGTGATTATTCTCTATCTTTCAAATTATAGTGTAAATATGGATAACATTGATCATTTATAGTTTCATTAGTTCATTATTCAATTTATTCAATTACTTATTTATAATTAAAATATGGACAACATTGAAAAAAAAATGTATTAACTAAAAATCCATATAGTCACACATCATTATATGTTGATAAAACTATATCATATATACAAGAAAGTCATGTAAGATTATGAAAAGGCCATATGGAGATATAATTTCACATGAGGCAATTTTCCTCTTTCCAATTAGTCCTAATTTTAAATCTCCTACCTCATTTGGATTAGTCAAAAAGTTAAATATTTCCTCTTTTGTAAATCCTACAAATATCTCCCCTTTCTTTGTCCAATCCATATCATTAGCCACCCTTTCCAATAAACCTCCTCTTGACACTTGGTTATTTCCTCTTTCTTGATATCTCTCATATATTGTGATCCGTTGATCTTTGAAATATATCATTCCTCACAACAAGAGCCTAAAAATAGATGTCTTTACCCTTCTAAATTTCTATATCAAATAGAGCAAGGGTGCACTCCATTTTTTTTTATGAATAAGCATTTATATCTATATTAATAAAAGAAATATATACACATATTCACAAAAACAGGGTGGGTGGTAAAAAGGAACACCCTAAGAGTCACATGGGAAGAGCCCAAAATATCTAAGAGTCTTGGGCTAAGCCCAAAAATTAAAAAACATTACAATAACATAAAATAAAAAATTCCATTAAGCATCCATAGTAGTGCCAACAGAGGGTGGCAGGTCCTTATCATTTGGTTTTTCCCATACAACAATGCGGTCTAGAGTGATGTCAGGGGGAGCCCAACCATCATCATCTTTCTCATTATATTTATCTTTATCTTCACAATGAGGTGAGATTTCTAGATCCAAATGTGGGAGCCACTTAGACGAATCAATGGGCCAACCAAAACTACCTCTAGGAGCATCACCAGAAGGCCACCTAGAAGCTCTACTACCACCCCCCACCACTCCTTCAGAAGGCCACCCCAAGTTAGCCCATGGATGAGGATAAGGCAATCGCCTGCAAGGGTAAGAGCCATGATGAGGAGCTTGAGAATGGGGGTGGAGCTCCCTAGTGGAGCCACTTTGTTGCTAGCCCCATGAAAGGGACTAACCCTGAGAGGAAGTGGGAGAGGGAGGCATGCAAGCCAAAGTGCAAGGGGCATTACCCTAGTGGTCCAAAAGCTCCTAAAGGGACAATAAGTTGTATTCCAACCTGGAAAAGTGTGAACTCTATAAGACTGAAGTTCAATGTTTGGGTCATGTCATTTTAGGTGAGGGAATTTTCGTTGATCCTACAAAGATTCAGGCCATTGTGGATTGGTCGGTACCCATGAATGTCTCAAAAATATATAGTTTCATGGGACTAGCAGGCTATTATTCGTAGTTCATCCAAGGCTTTTCTAGGATTGTGCATCCCATTACCTCTCTTCATAGGAAGGGGAAGAAATTTCTTTGGTCAAATAAATGTCAGTTAGCATTCCAAACTCTTAACCGGTGCACCAATTTTGGTAGTATTGGATCCTATAGGGGAGTTTTTTGTATGTACAGATGCTTCCTTGGAAGGCTTATGAGTTGTTTTGATGCAAGAATGGCGAGTGATTGCGTATGAATCCCAGAAACTTAAAGATCATGAATTGAACTACCCCACACATGATCTTGAGTTGGCCATTGTGGTTCATGCTCTAGTAATATGGAGACATTTCCTTTTAGGGAAGTAGTTCGAGTTGCATACAAATCATCATAGTCTACAATACATCTTTAAGCATCCAAACTTGAATGCAAGGTAGAGAAGGTGGATGGAATTCTTGTGTGAATATGATTTTGAAGTGAAGTATATCCAAGGAAAAGAGAATGTGGTGGTAGATTCTTTGAGCCAATGTAGACATGATATTTTTACAATAGCTCTTGAGGTTGATTTGAGGGGTTAGATCCTCACCGCTCTCCCCTCAAACAATTGGTTTCAAGAGGTGAAATCTGAAATCAAGTCAAGCAGAACTCTCAAAGGAAAATTTGTTGGATACTCACTAGATTCTGATGGTGTCTTGCATTATGTGGGCTGAATGTATGTACCTCCTGTAGAGGGTCTTCATACCCTAATCTTGACTGAATCCCATTAGGCACCTTATTTGGGACATCCTAGAGTTAAGAAAATTTATGTGAATCTATGCTCATTGTATGTTTGGGTAGGATGGAAGCATGATATCGCTGATTTTGTGGCTAGATATCTAGAATTTCAGAGGGTTAAGGCTGAGCATCATCATCCAACAGGTTTGTTGCAGCCTCATCTTGTTCTAGAATGGAAGTGGGACATTATCTCTATGGATTTCATTGTCGGCTTGCCTATGTCATCCAAGTAGCACGACACTATCATGGTCACTATGGACAGACTGACCAAGGTAGCCCATTTCTCTCCTATCCAATGTTCCTATACTACTTCTATGGTGGCCAAGGTTTTCATGGAATACATTGTTCAATTGCGTGGGACACCATGAAGAATCATTTCTAACAAAGATTAGGTATTCGCATCTCCGCTATGGACATCTTTGCAATGGTCCTTAGGGACTCAATTGAAATTTAGTTCTACCTACCATCCAGAGATAGGTGGTCAAATTGAGAGAGTTAATTAGGTGCTCGAGGATATACTTTGCATGTCTGTCATGGACCAACAATCACATTGGGAAGATTATGTGCACTTGGTTGAGTTTTCCTACAACAATGGTTACCATAGTTTGATCAGCATGGCTCCTTTTCAGGATTTATATGGTCTTCCTTTTCGTACCCCTTTGAGCTAGGATTGGTTAGAGGAAAGGGTTCTCCTTGGACCTGAAATTCTTCAAGATATGGAGCAATAGGTAGCTCACATTTGAGAGCATCTTGTAGTAACTCAAGATAGGAAAAAGAAGTATGTTGATGCACATAGAGTTGATCAACAGTTTGTGGTTGGTGATCGGGTGTTTCTTCGAGTACATCAGAGGAAGAGTTCTATTCAAGGTGTTAGAAAGAATTGGACTTCTTGCCTACTGCCTAGCCTTACTACCTAGTCTATCACAAATTCATGATGTTTTTCATGTTTCAGTCCTTAGACCATATTATCCTGATTTTACTCACACAATTGATTGGAATGATCTATAGGTCAAGGACAGGTAGCTAGCTCTCGAGCTTGTGGCTGTGCTACAGCATCAAAGACTTACCCTCAAGGGAAAATATATTGATCAAGTGTAGGTTCAGTGGGACCCCAATGACGAGACTTTAGTGACATGGGAGGATGTGTCCCATATTAGAGAGGCTTACCTATATTTATTTACTAGCTTCCAAGAGTAAGCCATGTTCTAGGGGGCAGGATGTAATACCCCTCATGTTGTTGATACTCTTTGATACTCTTATGTGTTGGTTTGATACTTGGTTTTTGGTGGTGATTAGTTCACCAACTTAGTTGTATGTGGATTCATAGTTTGGTTGGTTTTTTGCACTTGACATTACTTATGATGTTCGATGAGACATTATGTGGTGGTTATATTATTTGCTTATGCTATGGTTTTCTTTAATAATCTGTGGTCATGTTGTTATTCTATGATACTATGGTTTTTGATGTGTTTGCTAGTGAGTCTTGGTGAAAGGACAGAGTAGCATCACTTGCTTACGAGCGCCCTGCTACCACATGATTTCCTTTCATGATGTGTCTACAATGGAGATTTACATCCTACTTGACATTTGTTTGTATGCAGGAATTGCAGGAATAAAGTCTTGATTCCACCTATTTCGGCAAGATAGGGGGAGCATTAAATTAACCCAATGGGTACGATGTTGAAAAAGGGAGTTGATAAGGAAGTGTCCCTATCCCAAGTCTGTCACCTTGTTGTTATTCTTGTTGTGTCATGGTTTTGGTTTTGTCCTTGTCTCAGTATTGTTGTTGTTTATTTATTTTATTGTGGTTAGTTGTCATTTAATTTATCTTTATTTTTTTTTATTGGATAAATTAATGATATTGTGTGGATATGATTAATTGTGAGTAATTGTAATTTTGAATTTAGATATTGTAAATTAAAAGTATTTAATTATTTAAAAGGTGTAAGCAATTAATTTAAATAAATAATGTGGGTGATAATTATATATTATCTTTTTCAAGATATTAAAATTAGAAAATTAGAAGACAATATCTTGTGATGATATTATCATGTGAAAATAATGAATTTTTAATAAAATATGTGAGATAACTGTGAGCTTTTAAAAGAAAGAAAAAGAACTAATGGATGGGTTGGATTTTTGAGAAAAAGAAAGAAGAGATTTATTTATTTTTTATTTATTTTATTGTGAGAAGAGGAAGTTTTCTACATAGAAACAGAGAAAGGTTTTTGGTTTTTTGTCTGAAAAAGAAAAAAAAGGGGTTTTTGTGCTTCATTGTTGAAATTGTTCTATAAGAAAAGAATAAAGGATTGATTCAAAAGTTAGCTAAAGGAAGGAAATTGAGAAGAAACTACAGAGGGGATTCTACTTTCGGAAAAGGAAGAAGGATATTGTGTTTGGATTCGTTTTCGAATGAAGGACTCCAGGTTCTTTTAAATTTATTATTTCTTTTGATTTATTGTTTTGTAAAAAAAATCTTGTCTGCCAAGTTTGAAAACCAATTTCTCTATTTTTGAAAGAGGTTTCTATGATTGAAATTTATTTGTAATAAACCCTTTAATCTTCTATAGGGAACTATAGTAAAACCTTCTAAAATCTTTCAATAAAATTTAGTTGTGAAATTATCGCTTTGATAAGAAAATCATTTTTATTATGAGTTGAATTTATACGCCCAGATTTATCATGAGTTTGATTAAAAACTAGTTTATTCGTTTTGAAACTTATGAATAAATATATAAATATACTTATATATATATATATATATATATATATATATTTAAACAAAAAATAAAATATAAATATATATTTATATATTTATATATAAATATAATTTATATTTTGTTTGTTTTTTAAAAGAGATATATAATTTATTTATTTTTCACAAAGTACTATACTACATTTTTTATTTGTTTTAAAAGAAATATATATATTTTGGTTTCTGAATTTCATTGGAAGAAGTAAATATAAAATATAAATAAATAAATAAATAATAATATTTTTTGTTAAGGGGGGGGGGAGTGGTTGACGGTGGTCGTACCACCCCTAACCCCCATTATGGTTGTACGTAGCACCATTGGTTGCACACAGTAGCTGAGAGCTATTGTACATAGTTGTGTGGGGTTGTGGCCTGCCCACTCTATGGTACACAGTACCATAGGCTGTGGGGGTGAAAAATCATATTAAATGTTTTTTTTTTTAATTCAAATGTGTTCATTTAATTTTGTATTATATGATGATTATATATATATATGTACGTTGATGTCATTTTTAGAGTAGATTATTTATTAATTTTATAATATGATTTTTAATGCATAAATTTTTATATATGCTTTATTTAATACACACACACACACACACACACACACACACATATATATATATATATATATATAAGCATAAAAAGCATATATATGTATATATATAAAGGACTTTTATATGTTGTGATTTTGTATTAAGGAGATAATTTTGCAAGTTGCAATGCTAAGTGTAGTTGAGAAAATTAGAAATAAAGTGTGTTTTTATTTAAATCGAATATTCTCGAGTTATTGATTTATTCATTTGGTGAAATTTATTGTGTATTCAAATGAGTTTTATGGCATTGTTTTATGTAACTGTTTACTCATGAGATTGTTCATTTAATCTATTGTGGTATTCTCTTATTTGGGTTTATGTCATGTGGGAAAACTCTAGAATTAGTTTTTCCTTTTATAGGAGCTTAAGTTGTTGATTAGGAACTTCCAGAGGTGGGATACATATGTTTAAATTTGATCTCGTATTTTGATATTTGGCCTATGTTTTAGCTGTGGTTGTGATTTGAGCTTACACATGGATTGTATCATTTTATGGATGTGTTTCATATGACTTTGGCGAGATGGTTTCACCTCACGGATGTTCCATTTTTTTGTTCAATGTTCTTGTTGGTACAATCACTTAGTGTTAGATTTTATGTTTTGGGTGTCTAGGGAGAGTGGCTCTAAATAGGGGTTGGTGCACAAAAGCAATTTCAAGGTAACCCACATAGAGTTAGAGTAATCAGTGATAACCTAAGTAATTAATTAGGGGTTGAGTAGTTAAACATTAATAAGATAATTATGGATTCCTCATCTGCCTATTAGTGCTATCATAGACTAAAGGTGGGCCGAGAAGGCTGTTGTTGGCATAATCATTGCTGAGTCCTCACAAGTGGTTAATGATTCTGTATGAGTAACCCTATGGAGCAGTACCTTGAGATAGGTTGTCAGGAGAATCATAGATGGAGGTGGCACCTTGGGATAGGTTGTTTGGATAATCCATGTGAGGAAATGTGATGACACTCTCCTATAGAATTCCATTTGAGTTGTTTTATTGAAATCCTCTAGAAGTGGCCTATTGTTATTTCTTTTGGTGATTTATCGTTGTTTAGTTTTGTGAGTGGTCTTTTGATATTATATTATCTTGTCTGGATTTATTCTTGTGTTTATTGTTTAGATGTGCTTTGTCAGGGATCCTTCCTTGTTTACTCCCAGCATGGAGGTGGTTGGGTGGAACGTGCTATGCACCTCATTGGGTCCCCTTGGATGCAAATGTACCATTTTGTGTAGTGTTTTGCTGAGTTAGTTTGATCCTGACTCATTATTACCAGATGTATATTTCTACTCCAAATGTATTTTATTTATTTATGTATCACTCCCATGTGCATTGGGAAGACTTTGATGTAATTTTGTATATGTGTTCATTGAGATATACTATCAGACTGATGTAATATATTACCATACCATGTAATCATTCTTGAATTACCATATGTAAATACTGTTAATGTTATGTTGTATCTATAGAAATATGTATTTTATATCTTCATGATAAATTCTTTGTAAATTGCATGTATGGTTTTACATGGGTTATTCTTATTTGTTTAGATATGTGAATGAACGGATTTGCGTAATTGAATACTTAATGTTTAATCTATTATCTTTGTTATGGGATAGTTTAGTAATGTCACCTCGTGTACCCCAAGGGATTTAGTTTTACAACTCAGAACATTGTTATGTTGGAATACTTAAGTACATTCCTTATGTTCTTTAAAAAAAAATTGTTGCATTTTTAGTTGTTCCTTTGGGGTTTGTGCGACAAGGTGTTACATAATGAAAGGGGAATGCTCCCATATGCTCTTCCATGTAATTTGACATATTTACTCCAAAGTTTATTTAATCAATATAATTCCTTATCTTTTTTTGTACATTGGAAACGTATCATATTATATGCATTACGAAATGTATTTTGTGTATTTAGTTGTGTTAAATCTATGGAGGTCATTACAAACGCATGAGCATATATATTGAATTGAAATTTAATTTAATTCATTCATGATGTATAATTTATAATTGAATGTAAATATAATAAAAAATTAAAATTACCATATGAGGTTGCTCTACATGTGTTGTTTGAGGTGGTATGACATCATAAGGATATAAAGTATCACTAACAAGGTCCTACAAGGTTAAATAAAGTACATCTATACAAATTAGGTTAAAATAAATATATTCAAGTATACCAATAGGTGTTTTAATCTATTTAAAATGCATACAAATTGTGCACACAAGAAAAAATTGTAAATAACCTAAAATTTTGTTGACTCCTAAAATTATTTGCATCAAATGGGTGTGCAATGACCATCTTCATGGTCGTGTTAACCTATACATAGACATATATTTTAATATAAGTGCATGCACATATGATAAAGTTAATTCAAAATATAAAATTGTAATTATAGTTTTTAAAAATAACATACATATGAGCGGCTCATGTGAGACTCTTGAAAATGGATGAGTGCTCAACAATCCCTTTGGTGGATCCGACATGGAAGTTAGATGACTTCCCTAAACCAACATAAATATTTAACACATGTTTAGGATTGAATTACAAATTAAAATCAATCTAAAATTATCTAATATATTTATAAATTCAAACAAAATACCGCATATGGGTTGCCTATTTGCACTGGTGTTGACATAAAAAAATCAATCAAAAGAAGATTTACCTATGGTCATCATATTCACCTAATAATTTTGTTGTTAAAATATTACAATTTTTTTGATATATATGTTCATTAGAAATAGGTGCTTTAAAAAATGTTATAAACTCAACAGGTGCACGTATATTTATACTTGTGTCAAAGGATATGTAGGGTGATGGTCAGCAGTAAGAAAGTCAATATATGAACTGATATCATCAACTTCTCTACATGCACCTGAAGTGGATGTAGCTTGATCATGTCCATAACATAATTGATGACAACTCATACATACATGAGGATTTGATATAGGTGGAATGGTATTAGGACCAACTCCATCTGATGGTCCTCCATGGTCTCCCCCTCTAACCCCAGTTGCCATCTCAAAATTTTGGTCATCGAGGTTAGCCATGAGCGCACTCAAAGCTCCTAGTGTAGATACCACCACATGATGTTGGATGGGTGCAAGAATGGCAGCAGAAGGAGGATCTACAAGAGGTTGAGTAGGAATGAGTCATTTGGGATCAACCTATTCCCCTAACCTCTATTTTGGCATGTCACCACCAACACCCTAAATTGATTTGAAATCAAAAGAATTGGGTTTTTGGCCCAACACATACTCTCTATATATAATTTTCTTAGAAAATAGAGAGGGACCTCACAATTAGCATGGGGTGGATAATCAAATACCACCCACAATCTATAAAATAAACTGATAGCCATTTTTAGATGTCTCCACCACCTCATTGATATTATTTTTTTGTTTGCCAAAATTGGGTTGTTGTTGATGGGGTTGAAAAAATATGGAGCAAGATGGGATTTTGTTATTTTAAGGTAAGGATCTATCTATAGGAGAGACCATAAAAATAAAAAAGTATCCTCTCCTCTCTCCATCATTTATGAATATCAAAGTTCACATCAATGGACCTAACAACATCTATAACATTTTGCAGCCTCAAATGGGGTGGGATCTCTGCTTTATTTTGAATTGTATTGATTTTATCTTGAATGGATCTAATATTTTCATTGATGTGAGCTCCCAAGTGAGCCTCATCGGATCCAAGGGGCAAAGGTGGGGGGTTTTGAAGGTGGAGGGGGTGGAGGTGGATGGTGTTGAGGTGAAGGGGGTTGATGTGGGGGATTGATGAAATCCTCAATATTGAAATTGTCCATGATATAAAGTCAACCAACAAAACTTATACAAAATTAACAAACAAAGTACCAAAATAACTGTCAAGAATTTATATATAAATTATGAGTAAACATATTAAAATTTAATAGATGTTATACATGTTGAGAAATTACAAGTAATGTTTAAATTAAATGTAGATGACTATTTAAAATAAAAAATAGAATACATACACATGCATACATCATTCAACTTGAGCATACATACAAATTTCAAAATTTAAGATCTAATTATACAAATGAAATAATGTGTAAGGCTCATTTATGTCTAATGCATGTAAAATTTTGTGGCTTGATGTACTTTAAAGTGTTTAAGCATGGAATAATTAAGTTTCCCATAAATCCTATTTTCTTAAATCCCCTTAATCCACATGTCATATTTCTTTGGTCCATAAACCATGCTAATAGAATGATTTTTTCCTAACTTGACCAAGTTTAATATATAGATCTTTAAAAATATTGTAAAAACTTCAAGCATCTAACATTATACAAATTGATCAAATGTGAATGATCAATTTGACTAATATTAGTTGCTTAAGCGGATTAATGAGTATATTTCAAGTTGTAACATATACATCCTCTTAGGTCAAGCTTTAAATAATTTTCTTAAATCCTCTTAATCCATTCCATCCTTCCTAGGTCCATAAACCATGATAATGGAATGATTTTGTCGTAAGCAATTTTCTCAAATCCTCTTAATCTATGGCATGAAGAGGCTACAATTATATAGATCCATGTATAAGGGGAAAACAATTATCTGGATCCATGAGCAATGGGAAAATGTCAAATATTTTATTATTTATTTTATACTCGATCATCAATTTTAGTGTAAAATTTGACACCCCTTGAAACTATCTTCGCAATGCTCATATTGGATGATAAAACTATGACTATATAAAAAATATGCTTGTGGTTATGATGATAATGAAATGTATTTTGAGGTTTTTAGATAGAGAATGGTTTTATATAAAACATTTATGTAAATATAACTCAAGCCAATTGATGAAATAAATTTACTATACGTACTTGGTGTGTATTGTGAATAATATAGACTATGTTTGTGTAGCCCTCTTATGTGACCTAAGTGTGTAAAGAGAAAATGTGATATGAGATCATGATATGAATTTTATGATAATCCTTTGAGAATGAGATGTGGCTTTTCTACCTTTGAATAAACAAATAATTTTTAATGTGATGTGACATCTCATTAAATTACATTAAATTAGGAGAAATTATTGCTTAAGGGGTCCTTGTAGGATGGCTTAAGTGGTCATAATAGGATGACTTAAGGGGATCAAATTTTCTAAGGTTTCCCAAGGAAACCAAATTTAATTAAATCACATATACTATTATTTAAAATGTACATTTATTCCAAGTAATTAATAACATATGATGGCCTCCTATTGTTAAACTATAGTCATTTTATCATGATGGCTTAAGGGGATCAAATTTGGTGAAGTTTCCCAAGGCAACCAAATTTTATTAAATTAAATATACATTTTTTAAAATGTATATTTAGGTGGTAATGAATAACATATGATGGATGACATGACCTATTCCCCCTCATCTAAAATTTAAGTCTCCTACTCTTGAGCCAACCTTTTCAAAGACTAGTAATTACTTTGTTATCCTATACACCAAAAATATTCAAGTGAGTTACTAAGAACATGTATTTATGGACATTCTTAGGTTATTAGAAATCACTTGGAATTCATGGAATCACACATAAGAGTAAAATTATTTAGTGGGAATTTTAGAGGCACATATTTCCATTATGTGTACTAATTCTATAGATCTCTTCATTAGCATGATCTTTGTGCTCAGGAAATGACAACAATCTTGTTCAATAATTATAAGTGGTTCACTTGTGAATAAGATACTTTCCTAGGTCTTCTTATCTTGTCTTGAAAATAATATTGTTATGATTTTTGGCACAAAAAAATGTCACAAATGCGTCAAGACACATATGTAGATAGATCCCTACAAGTTAAATTAGAAATAGACTAGGTTGCATTGGAAAGACTAGGTCATACAATGAAACCTTGTTCAAGACCTTGAATAATGTGGACTAAGTGGGTGTAGCCCACTTATGTGACCTAAGTGTTTAAAAAGAAAATTTGGTATGAGATAATAATGTGAATGTTATGATCATCCCTTGAGAATGAGATGTGGTTCAAGTCTACCTTTCAAATTTTTTATATTAAATTGATGCACAAAATCTATTTTTATAGCCACATTTTGATGAACTATTGTTCTAGGTCAATTATTGCTTACCTTAAATCCCCTACAAATAATTAATAGATAGTACACTTTTCATTAAATTACATATCTTTTTTTTTCTAAATGTACATTTAGGAGGTAATTAATAACATTTGTGGGGATTTTTTGTCAATGTAGACTTATGGACCTATGGCCTTTGAATTTTTTTGGATTGAGACCTTTTGGGATAAATAATTTTAGCCATTTAGAGGGACTTACTAGGATATTCTAATGTATCATCATATAATTCAATGCCTATTATCCAATCCTTGAGAAAGATGTGATATTTAAGTCACATGGAGGTAATTGATTCATCATTATTGAAGATGTTGACTAGCGTGTGATTTTGTTGATCCATAGTGATGGGAAAAAGAGGTAAACAACTAAGTTTCAAGATGGGTTTGATGAAAGGATTGGTATAGGATCAACAAAATGGGTGGTGGTGAGGGAGGAAAGTCAATGAAAGGATTGATAGTAGTAATTTTCTTGGTAGAATTATGAGATGAATTTATTTTGATGTGGGGAGAAGTTACCTTAGTTCTCACGTGAACTTAGAATCCTTATTCTTCTTATTTAGATATTTATATATCCAATACCTTAAAATTCTTGGTTTGCATAAATATGGATGTATTCAAGGATCCCTTGTTCAAGAATGTCTAATTTGTTTCCTTGATATTTCATGATTTGTCACATTTAATTTGTAATGGGATATTTTTACTTTTAAAGAAAGATACAAATGCATCATTAGATGGCTAGGATTAGGGTTTTTAAAGTATCTATTCACTAAGAAAATACCATTAGGTGAAAGTTTTTTAGGTAAAATAGGTGGACTTTTGGCTCTTGGATAGGGTTGGTGGGTGATTGAGAGCATTTGTATCCTTGCATTTGATTAATGGGATCAACATGATAGTTTTGACCTTGCCTTGGTTGTGGAAAATTTTGATCATACATTGAATAGGGATCTTGATTTTAATTTTATGATGTGGGTGCATGGTGCAAGACCACCTACACCTCAACCTCCATTTGGATCCTTTGATCATGAATAGGTTAGGAAGAGTATTTTTGAGTCTTTTGATTGTTTTCATATTCAATAAGGTCTAATAATACCATTGAGTAAGATATAGGGTGAGTCTTTAAGTTTTGGAGTCAAAATGTAAAAAATTGTAGTCTTGCAAAAATGTTGTCATGTAAACCTTGAGAAGGAAAAATCCTAAATTTCTTCTTGGATATGAAATATTGAGTTTTAAATTTTGTAATAAGGCAATTTTTAATCCATTAGAGTGGTTTTGGGAGTCATAAGAGTTTACGATAAAATTTGCTTCACAAAATGCAAAGTTGTCATGTTGACAATATGATGTAATCTCATTTTAATGTTGTAAACACCTTAACAACGGCTCCTTTATTAAAAAATTAGTTAAAGGAAATTAGAGAGGATGATAACATGTTTATAAAGATTTCATAGGCCTGAGGCTTGAAGGTTTTTGAAGTTTTGAAGCACCAATACAAAGAAAACTCTCTTTTTTTTTCTTTTTTTTTTTACAACATTTTTTTCCTATTCTTGTGTGTGGTACGGTTTGGTACTTCACTGTAAAGCCTTATAATGCATATGGATTGAAATAGAGAAGATTATTCTTTATTTTTGCATTGAATTGAGTTAATTTCATCAAGTATTGAGTTAGTTACATCAATTTTAGTGAAAGTGGGTCTGATACCTTGTAAAACAAGGGTTTGGTCACCAAAATGGATGTAATTCCCATTTCCACAGTGGGAAAAATCTGAAACTTGGTGGATTGGTAGATTTAGGAATCCTTTACATACTAAAATTTGTTTTAGAGTGAAAAATTGAGGTTTGTAAAAGTTATGTGATGCCCTAGGTCTAGTGTTTTCCTTGTACAATCCAAAATGTGATCATTTGAATACATTATTTGATGATTTTTGAATATTTGAGTAAATATAATGGATGGAAAGAATGAAAAAGGTATTGGGGAAAATTTTGAAGTATTTTAAAGGTATTAGGGGTGTTGGTGTGTTCCTTTACAAGTTTATTCCTTCTTTGCACAAGCCAAATGAAGCCTTTTGGTGGGTTGTAAATTAGTTATTCGATACACCTGCTCTTGGTGTTTTTTGTCCTATGCTTTTGGGGATTTGTAAGGGTCTATGTAAGAATTATAAAATAGGGTTTCTTTCTCTTCTTTTTTCCTTTTTTTTTTATCATGACTTTCCTATTGGTGAGTGCTAGAAGGAATGCATGGCATAATGGAAGCAATAGAGGAATGGGTGTTTCTGAGAGAAAATTTAGGTTGGTTGATCATGTTTTGGCATGTTAAGAGTGTCTACATCATCCCCAAGTCCTATTGATATATCTGGATGTGAGATTCAAGTTGAGTGAATAGGTTACCTTGTTGAAGGGTATAGTTGAATAAGTGTGTCAAGTTGGGTGCTTCCCTTACCACTCTACATCAGTGCATTTACGTAAGCTTAACATGGCCTTTAACTTGGAGGTGTCTCTACTAGGACTATAGAGATGCTTGAATGGTAGTATATCTATACCTTCACAAGAGTAGAGATAAATCCACCAAGGATATTGATTTTTGGCTAGAAAATGAGCTCAATTCTTATGCATGTGACAACTATCTCTACTAGAATGCATGGTTATAATATGTAGACCTTTGTCTATGTGTCAATGAACTAACCCAATATCTAGTTATAATGGTTAATTTTCTCAACTATAAGAAAATTAAACAAACTCACTTACACACACTAATTATTCTATTTGTTTTCATTCTTGATCTATGAATATGAGTTATTTTTATGAACATGATTTGGAAATATTAAACTATGTCAAGGTTCAATGCTTGGGTTCTTTTAAGTGGATTCACGTATCCTCAAATTCTCAAGAGTTTTTTAACTAGATACTTCTATTATGTGCTCCATAGTAATAAATCCTTTATGTAGTCAACATTTATGGTCATAATTTTCTATGGTACATGCATAGCCAAATTTTATGGTGGCCTCCCCTTTATTAATTCAATCTTTCTTGACAATTTTATGTTAAAATTGATCCAATTACATATGGAGTTATAGGGATGGTAACTTCAACCTTCAAGTTTGTGTCGAAGTGTACCCTTCTTTGTAATGGAGTTTCTCCTCATGGTTATGGTGGTTGTTCTATATCACCTTGCATTGATGTGCCTTTCGTATGGTTTCTCTTTCTCTAACCATAGGTGTTTCATTAACTAGATGTAGCTTTATGTTAATTTTTTCTTCTCACATGATATTGTGATGAGAGTGGCTTTGCAATATTTTGGGTTCCTAGTAGGTGTTTGTGCATGGGTAAATATATATGCCATGTGTTGCAAATTATAGTTGTATGTGGTTAGATTAAATAATTAATATAATGAGAGCTAAATAATGGAATTAAATAAACTTAGGAAAACTTAGATTTTTTCCTCATAAAATTAAGTATTAATTGATTTTTTAAATATTTGTGTGTAGATTTAAAACAAGATTGTTTGATTTTGAAATATTTGCATAAATATTTTAAACATAAAGAAAGTATTAATGAATTTTTAAATATTTGCATATAGAATTAGCAATGCAAATATAATGAAATTCTAGGGTTTTTGTAGGAAATTTCAACATTAAAACCTAATTTTTTGAGTTTTTGGGGTTTATTTTTTGTCAGAAATTTGCAAAAGAAAAACCTAGTTTAAATAAAATATAGTGAAACAACATAAATATGTCCATCAAAATGAAAAAAAATGAAAAAATTACAAAAAAGAGGGAACCTAGGGGTTTTGGGTTTTGGAAAGTTGGTGTTGAATCTCAGGATTCCATTCTCTATCACCATGTGAGCTCTAGTAAAAATGAGCTCACATGGAATTTTTGAAAACTTTAATACCTTTACAAAATGACATCTCATTTTTTAATAAACAAGATCTTGTTTTGTTGCAAACATGATCTTACTTTATAATTCTTGGCTTGGGATCTCATTATGTAATGGGATCCAATTATGAATTTAGGATTGGGATCCCAAAGCATAATTGGATCCCATTTTTTTTACTCAATTTTGTGTTTTTTTTAGTCTAAAACATTCACTAGAAGTGGACTCAAATTCTTCCATTCACTCAAGAGCAACTCAAGAAAGATAAAGAAAGATTCAAGGAAAGAAATGAGAAACTCAAATAATCAAATGATACAATCACTAGTTTGAAAGTGCAAGTTGAAGAAGAAAAAGTGTTCAAGAATGCCTAGATGCCAAATCGAAAGAAAAGTCCATAGAATGTTCAAATCTTGAACCAGAGATTGTGACTTTAAGGACATATTGGAGAAACAAAAGATTCAAGAAGACAAATTTAAGAAGAGATCCACCTTGCTTGATGAAATGATTGCTAGTCAGAAGACTTCTAAGGAAAAATAAGTTTTAGGGTTTGAGAAAGGAGAAAGATCAAAGGAAAATCATACTCCAAACAATGTTGAAAAGAAGATTGGAGAGAAGAATAGAAATTTCAAATAGGTCTAGAACTAGAAGAATAATTTCAAGACACCTCCAATCATGCAATTGATTGCACAAAGGTATTCATCCTTTAATGGTTACTATTATTCTTGAAATAAATTTGGACATAGAGTAGTAGAGTATAAAGGCAGAATTAATTTGAATTTTCAATCATTTTCCATCTAGTGCTATACATGTAATAGATTTGGTCATAAATCTAGTGAACATAGAAGTTAGAAGGTGAATGGTTACAATAATGGTATGATGCTTCAATCATTCAATGCTTACTATTATATATGTAATGGATTTGGGCATAAGGCTTCTAGATGAATATCTAGAATGGCAAGAAGTAATTTTTTTTAGCAAAAAGGTGTCATATGTCACAAATGCAATAAGTCTTGAGATATGTAGCTAAGTTTTGTAGAAGCAATAATATAAATCCCTTTGTTTCATAGAAGAGGGTTGATTTGGAGAAGAAGATTGATTCAATGGAGATGAAGGAAATGAACAAGATATGGAAGAAAAAGGAAGAGAATGAGGTGAAGAATGAGTTTGTGTTAGCTCCAAGTGTAGATGTTTCCTTCAAAAACTAGATAGAGAGCTTTCGCTCAAGGGGAGGTTTTAATAGAAAATTTTCAAAGCCTCTACCAAGGATGTGATACTAATATCTTAAACATACTAGTATATTTGTTAGTTGTTGTACCTAATCTGTTGGTGGTATCTAAGATGTGAAATACCTTGTTGAGGAGATTTGTGGAGTGATTTAATGTGCCTATGACTACATAATAAAGGTTTGGAAAATTTTCATACTAACTTTTTAGTACTGCAATTAATGCATTTCAGGCCATTAGAAAGGGGTTTCTATTTCATTTTGAGTATAATAA
The DNA here is from genome assembly GCA_007258455.2 of Sequoia sempervirens. Classification (NCBI taxonomy): domain Eukaryota; kingdom Viridiplantae; phylum Streptophyta; class Pinopsida; order Cupressales; family Cupressaceae; genus Sequoia; species Sequoia sempervirens. The sequence goes on along the minus strand of VDFB02058242.1, from coordinate 176,041,536 downwards.
ACTCATTTATGATTGAGAATTTTAAGTAAAGAGTACAACAATCAAGTGTTGAAGTGATCCTAAAGTGTTGTTTGAAACTCTACTAATGAATTCCAAAGGTATTTATCAATTTCTTATAAACCCTAGTTTTGTGAAAATTCAAAATGTTTACTCCTCAAGTGACTAATTTGCTAAAGTGATGAAGACCTAAATTCAAGAAGTGCCTATATAAATCTATGGAGATGGACCCTAAAGGTGCATTCTCTAGGGTTTCAAGTGGTGTAATGTACATAGAGGATTTCTAGATCTACATTCATATGAAGATGGAAGAATATGATCATTTGAAGATGGTAGAATTTTGGGAGAAGGTGTTTATTGGAGATAAATTCAAGATAAAACAAGAGTATGGGAGTCTCACTAAGAAGAAATTATATGTGTGGAACAATTTCCCCAATTTTTGTTATGAGGATGAGTGTGTTAAGTATGTGCTTAGAAGGATTCATGGAAAAATCATGTGGTTGGACATGTCACACATGATCAACAAAGAATAAATTAGGGTTTTTGGGCACCAAAATTGTACTCCTTTGCATAAAGTACAATTTTTGGCCTAATTAGGTCCTATTTTAGATACCTTACATGAATCACCCCTTCAAAACTACATTTCTAGGCCTCTAATGCTCATGATTTCAAACTTTAAGTCCTATTTCACTCACAAATCACTTAAATCCTAACAAGCAACATTCAAACCACTCAAATTTCATGAAATCCACCTCAAAAATCCTTGGTGGGACTAAGTCACCTAGGTTAGCAACTTAGTCCTTTTTGGGGCATTTTCCACTTTTTTGCAAGAAAATTGTTGACCTAATTCAAATTCTCGAGGGATGTCAACCTATGAAGTTAAAATAATGAGTAATTTGGTGTTAATGCCTATAAATACATGCTTTTAGGTCATTTTTCACATCTCCTAGTCATTTTTACAAAGAAATATCAAGAATAAAGAGAAAAATATCTTTTACAAGAAGATTCATTAGTCTTTCTACATCAAAGTTGAAGCTTTAGGCCAAAAATCTAGGGTTTTTATAGGTCTTAAAGCTCAATTTTTTTTCAAGATATCACATTGCAAAGGGTTGATCATGGATTCCTATTGTGAATCATGGAAAAATCTAGTTTGAGGAGATGCAACTAGCCATCAAGTCACACATAAAGACTTGTTTTCAAAGTGATTCCATCTTTCATTTTCTCTCTATCTTTAGACTTAAGATTTGCATAATATTTGCATGTCATTTGAATTCATTTGAAATGTTGTAGGGTTTCTTGGATTGAATTCTTGCATCATTTAACTGTCATTTTCTTATCTTATTCTAGCACATGCACATTAAAAATAGTGTTTTGTCTCATTTCAACTTTTTTCCTAGCCTTAGACATACTTAAGGCTAGCGTTTTATGCATATTTAATCTTTCAAAAATTTTAAATACCAACTAGGGGTTTGATCAAGGAAAAACCCCATTACAAAACAAATTGTCTTCTATTTTGTAGGGTTTTCCAAAGATTCAGATCCAAATTTCCATAAAAAAAGAAAAGTGTAGGTCGTGGGCTTCCATTTCCACTTTTAGATTTGTAGAAAATCCAATGTGGACTAATTTTCCCATAGTAGTGACTTAGTACCACTGCACTAATTTTTCAAGGATTTTTACAATTTTAGGTACCCATTTGGCAAAAAAAACTTTCTGGGTAGTTTCCTTGATCTAGGACTAAGTCGCCCAGCCTGGCGTAAATGTCCTAATTGGCTTAAAAATGAAATTTCCCAAAATTTCAAAGGTCTCTACAATCTCCAATTATTTTTTCATTAGTTTCCAGGTGCATAGTTTCAAAATTTCATGTTTATTTTGTTCTTTATTGCATCTATTTTGTCTTTCTGCATATCACAATGTGTTTTCCATCACTTTGCATCCCTTAGGTTTTGCATCCTTAAATCATTTTCTTTTCAGATCAGTGCATTGGTATATTGTAATTAGGTATATTACACCTCATTTACATTAATCTTGAGTGTATACATTTGCATTTTGGACCCCATTCTTTCTCCTTTTAGGTGAAAAACCCTCGAAGGAGCTTAAAGCATTTGGGTAATCCAAAATCATTGTTTATAGGGTTGTAACCAATTTGTGCTCTAATGGACCAGTTTTAGCATTGAAGGCCATGAAGAAAAATGCGGTGATGAAGCTCACTAGAGTAAAGTTTGACAAACGTTCCCTAATGCCTAATGGTAAATGACATTGATGATCCATTGGTAAATTACGCTTTGATGGTGATAAATTACAAGATCTTCTAGATGAAAACATAGAGAACTCTATTTCAGCCACCACAATAGAAACAACTCACCAGATGGTGAAGACATGGATTTTTGTGAGCTTCCAAGACAACATTTGATGGAGAACCTACAAAAAGTCAAAAGAATCAAGGTACCCTTTCTAGTATGGTCTCCTAATTATCTTCTTATTCTTTTAATTTATTAGAGAGTTTCTTAGAAAAAATATTGTTATATGGGATAATAGTATTCATGTTGTTGTACAAATAAGAGATCACCTAAGAAGGTTTCCAGATTTTGAGTCCCAAAAGTCAGCCTTATGGGGATTTTTTTCAAAACTTTTCAAGACAATATGCAAGAGAGACACAAGATTCTAAAAACTATTGTTGAAAAGTATAAGAATGGCATAAATTTTATGGTCAACTGATATCATTACTTTATGGAAGTAGTTGAACCTAGAATAGTTTGGGTTTTGAAGCTTAGATATGAAGTGACAAAAGAAAATCTTACTAGTCTTGTAGAGATTATGTTAAGTAAATATAGAGATCCAAATGTAGATAGGTTTGGAACATGTGCAAAAAAAATCCAACCAAGTAAACCTAGAAAAGGACATTGAGGAGAAAGTTGAGAAGATGAAATCATATTTGAAGGAGATGGTGAATACATCTATGGGCTCTATGGAGAGATCCAAAGGTACATCTACCCCTCCGTAGTTTAGTCAAAGTATAAGAAGGTCAGTTTGGACCTTTTCCTCCTCTCTCAGTGTTCCTAAGTCCTCTAGAATAAAGCTTGTAGGTAGTTCCAAGAAGAAAAAAACATCTAGCACCTCTATATAAAAAAAACTCCAAAGAGGAAGAGAAAGGAAAAGGAAACTAGAGAGAAATACATTAGTTGTATAAACACTCAAAATATCCTGATTGATATGATGCATTTAATCTTCATTAACTAACACCGATTCTTCCTTTATCACATCCACACTAACTAAACAATTTAATAATCTTTACTTAATTAATTCCTCCTAAAAAATTAGATAATACAAATTATCACCTATTATTTCATCATATTCTTCCTTTAATTAAATAAATCAACTTTATTTAATTAAATCCTAATGTTCTTCATTTAATTGAATAAAATTACTCATCTCCCATCTATCCTCTCATTTGATTTAAATAAATCTAAATATCTAGGATGGGCATGTGTAGGGTATGTGGCTGATGACTTTTTTTTACCCAAAATTGATGAAACGAAAATAGTTTTTAAAGGAGATTCTCAACTTTCCAACAATATAAATTATGCTTTACTTTGAATTTAATAAATAATTATTATTTATTTTCTATTTGAATTATGACTAAAGTCCTTATTGATAGGCTGATTGAAAAACATCTATAGCTTTCAAATGGTATCCCATTTTTTTAATCCAAAACATGTGTCACATTCTATGTTTCACATACTATATGATTAAAAAAAATGAATTACATGAATTTTTAACCAAGTTAAGGTGGTCATACATACAATTTTTTAATATTTTTTTAAATTTGTAATAAAAAATTCATAATTAATTATTTACTTGAAAAAAAATTACAAAAAAGTATGCATCACATCACAATATGAGTCATATACTTATATCTAAAATCTTATAAAAAATAATTATCATTTTATTATGGTTAGGGTGGTCAGAAAGACATGTACTTCTTATTTTTTCCTTGAAATTTAAGTACTATTGCATTGAAATTTAAAATTTTCACTAGGGTATGTGTAGGATCATCATGGAAAAAAGAGGCCCTTAAGTGGCAAAAAATTCAGAAAAATGAGAGTTAGGAAACTTGACCTAAAAATTTGAGTAAGTTATCTATATTATTTCAAAAATATGTAAGAATAGAATCTATAGCAAATTGAATGTAGTTTCTATGCTACTAATTTTTTATTATTTTTAATCTATTTGGTGAAAATTTAAAATTTCAATGTAGTAGTACTTAAATTTTAGGGGAAAAATATGAAGTACGTGTCTGTCTGACCACTCTAATTACAATAAAATTATACTATTTTTTTATAAGATTTTAGATATAAGTAGAGGACTCATGTCCAGATGAGATGCATATTTTTTTGTAGTTTTTTTCCTAGAAGATAAATAATTATAATTATTTTATTATAACTTTTAAAAAATATAGAAACTTGTATGTTTAAACATCTTAACTTTTTCAATTCTTAATGAAATTCAATTTTTTTAATATTATAGTATGTGAAGCATAGAATGTGATGCATGTTTCAGATCTAAAAAAATTGATACCATTTGAAATTTATAGATGTTTTTCAATTAGCCTATCAATCATAACTTTAGCTGTAATTCAAATAGAAAATGAATAATAATTATTTATGAAATTCAAAGTAAAGAATAATTTATATTGGTGGAAAGCTTAGAATATCCTTTAAAAACCCTTTTTGTCTCATCAATTTTAGGTAAAAGAAATTCAACCACATACCCTACACATACCCATCATATCACCACTTTTTCCCCATCATGATCTTGCACATACCAACTAAATATATTTTTTTAAAAATAAACCTAGTATTTTAGAAACTATAGTCAATTTTCTACAAATTCTATTCTTACATATTTTTTAAATAATATAGATAACTTATTCAAATTTTTACGTCAAGTTGCCTAACTCCAATTTTTCTGAATTTGTTGCCACTTAAGGGCCAATTTTTTCCATGATGATTTCGTGCATACCCTTAAATAAATCTAAATACCTAAATCAACTATCAAATCAAACTAACTCAATCTAAGTTAATTAATCCTAATTATCTCCTAACACTAATCCTCCATTCCTCTAGTTTTTTCAAGTTGCACATGTAAATCAGTTTCTTTGATTTACTAATTCCTTCTATTTCCATTCAAATATGACATATTGTTGGAATATTTCACTTATTTGAATTCTCCCTTCCAATGGACCTTTTTCCTCCAAATTGGCATTAAAGGCTCCTACATGTCCTCTCCTTGACCCAACTTGGCATTAATTTCTCTTACATCCCTCCGTACATAAGCCACTTCTTCAAATTCAAATTTCACCTACATTTGAATTTAACATGCACATTGTTCAAAATGTGCTCTACTCTCCTTCATTACCATGTTGACAAGTGGCACAATGCCATTGGTCTATCTTTAATTCCACATTCATACTATTCCTTATTCTTCAATCCTTCACCATTATAAATAGAGGCCTCCTCCATTTGATTTAGCATCCACCATCCATGTAAGATCACTATCCACAAGTTCATCCACAATCATCAAGAACTTCATGAAAAGTTATTATCTACAAATTCCATGCAATTTCATCCATTTTCATCCAATTTATCATAGAATTTCTCATCCATAGCTAGGTTATTGGAAATTTTTCATCAATAATCTCACATCATCATCGAGCTTTTCAAGGAATTGGGAAAGGGATTATTTCCACATCAAATAAGCACCGATTCCCCCATGAGATGTTGGTTTGAGCATTTTAATAAGACTCATTAGTTTTCATTTGATTAAATTTTCTTTGTTTCTTATTCATTGTGTTTGAATGAATTTCATGGGGAATGCTAGTTTAGATTTTTTTATTGACAAACATTTGATTGTTTGTTCATGTTTGAGTAGGTCTAGACCAAGCATTCATATTTTGGCACCCACCTAGGGGCCTAGCCCCATTTTTAACATTTTCTAACAAGTTTTCATTGGTAGATTTGGTCGTGAATCTCAATGTACCACACCAGTGGCTTCTTTCAGTACATAGGTGGTGACTTTTGGTGCATCCAAGCTCTATTATAGCACATAGGCAACATCTTCCAACACATTTACCTCTTATTTTAGCACATATATAGGATATTTTAGTGCATATGTTTTGAGTTTTAGTGCACATGGTTTGATTTTTAGCACATATGGTCTCTATTTTAGCACATATGCTCTTTTTTATAGCATTTTTTTCTAGTCAATCTTAAAATGACCATATCTTGGTCATACAAAGGTCTTTTTCAAAGATTTTTTTTTAAATGGGGTATAATTTCATAAGCTATGCAATGGTGTAAGTGTTTCTCAATTTTTATAGAGTTAAAATTTTCAATTTTACACCTAAAGTCAGAACACATTGTAATTTATGGTCTAAATTTTAAGGTTTTTATGCTTAATCATTCATCTAACCCTCATATCTTCTTGTTACTTGATCTCATCTAACATTTTGAGCATGTCTTCTAGGTTTTAAGAGGAGCATGGATCATTGAAGTGAAAGAAGAAGTTGATATCCATTTTCTAGGAAAAGAAGAAAACAAGAAGAGCTTCCTATGACACTTTCTTTTTCATAATTGTAAAAAAGTGTTCTTTAACACTTTGGGAGCATTTAGAATCTCATCTTTGGATATTTCTATCTTCAGCTTTAGAACTTAACTACATTTTTTTTGGGTTTTAAAAATAACATACAAAAGCTTTCTTTTTCACAAAGGGTTAAAAATAACATTAGAAACCCACTAGATTTGGTTTTGGGTCTTAAGAATTGAAAAAACAACTTCAAACATTCAAATTTGGTGTTATAAAAAGAACCCATGTACTACTTTGAGGTCTAAAATGAACATGTGCTTATCTTGTTTTGTAGTCCTTTTTACAAACTAATACCATTAGAATGTGTATGCAATTCTCTTGAGCTTCACGGTGATATTGAGAATCAAAAGCATTTTTGTGATATTAGCTTGTCTAAAATATTGCCTCCACATTTTTAATTTGGGCTCTTAAAAGTTAAACAAATCTTGCTAGTGTAGGAGAGGACATTGTGTACATGTTCTCTCTTTTTTCAGGTAAACAAAGATTGATCAAACTATGAATGTACCTACTCACTTTTGTTTACCTTTAGAGGGCCTTCCCTGGTGGGAAAAAGTACTCACCCCAAGGGAACAACCCAAGCGGTAATGAGCATAAGCCAGGCTCTTCTGAACTGCTATAAAAAATTTTGGTTGCAAGGAAAGTTTTCAATCAACTAAGTGATGCATGATAGCTCTCCCCTAGTATCTTTATTATGTGTAAATCCATTGTTCTAAGGGTTGGGAGACCTCTTGAGGGAGCTGATAATTATTTCCTTTGAACTAGATGCCCTTATTATGAACCAATGTGTAGTAGCCAAAAAATTTAATATTTGTTGGCGTCAGGAGATCAAAACTCCAGAGTTGTCCCACATACTTGCAATTCTTTATAGAGATGGAAATTTTTTCATGGGATATTCATTAGAATTGAAGTTTTCCTAAGCCACAGAAGTGGGTGTCATGTAGGGGAGCTAGTGTGGTCAAGCTTCTAATCATCTGCTTTGAATAAGTGCAACTTGATTTATCCAAGTGGGAATTCAACCAAAAAAAAAATCCATCTTAGGGTTATGCAATCTTTGAGTTACTTAAACACATTGCTTGGATCCAAAGTCTTGAAAAAAAAACATTTAACAAGGACATCAAATTTCAAACCTTTAGAAGGAGAAAATACCTTTGAAAAATCCAAGTGCTACTTCTTGTCCCTAGGGATTTCATCCTTAGAGGCTTGTAAGTATTTTCATTTATATCTCAATTTTCTCTCTAAATTCAACATTAGGGAAATATTTCCTTTATTTTCTTGATTTCCACATGATGGACCTTGTGGGATGAAAGGAAATTGAGACATAGACATTTAGTTTGAAAAACTAAGTAAGAAGTGTGGATGTGGTAAAAGCAATTCATTAATCAAGATGAAATCAATTGAACCCCACACATGTGCTTGTGTATCTTTTATCTTATGGTCTTTTGAGCAAACATTGATCTTTTGGTTTGAATTACTCTTAGGGAAAAGCATGTTTTTCAAAACCTTGGTTTGGTAAAGAAGTCCCTCTTAGGTTATTTTAGGATCAAAACAACCAATCAATTTCATCCATCCCAAAACATCAATCGTAACCCATCTCACAAAAAAAATTTAAACCATTGGAAAAATATTTCAAATCAACATCAAAATCTCCTTGTTTGGCTAAGTGTGTCTAGATAAATCCTTCCTCATACATCTAGTTAAATTATCATCCTTGCGAACAAGTTTATTCCAAGATAATATCCAACATCTTAGGGTTTATTTAAGTCCATTATTCAAATAAAGTCAAATCCAATCCAAATAAAAAAATCCAAAGGATCATAAAGTCTAGTATTCCTCCAAAGTTCCTAAAAGTTCAAACACCCATATCACTAACCCTTTCATCCTTCATCTCATCATTGGTTCTAAACACCTTAGGGGTAACTTTTGCAACAAGGTCAAAACAGAAGAAGAATGTGGAATATAAACTTGCTCCATACATCATGAGTGATCTAAATCAACCATACTATCAAAGCCTTATGAAAATAATGGATTATAAAAAATTGCATTTATACAATTCATACATGGGATCATTATCTCCTACAAACCTCAATGATATAAAAAATGTGAGTATGCCCAATCTAAATTTTGGAACACCTTTCCCTATGGTAGATTTAAATCAAATTCCAAACCTATAAATATATCAACCAAACAATCAATGCTTGAGTCTTCACAAAAACAAAATTATCCTATCCAATCCATACATGCCAAATTTTAATATACCAAGTATAAGTTTACCAAACATCAAAATTTCATATCCACACTTGGTAGAATTTGGGATACAATCACACCAATGTTGCTCAAAGTCCAATAAATATATTGACAAATCCATGTATTGATCCAAGTCAAGGTAACACCATAAAAAATCAAAGTTACCTAAATCAAGGCAATACGATTCTCAACCACAACAATGTTCAATTTCAACCTATAATGCCAAATCAAAACATCATTCCAAATCATAACATTATCCAAAATCAATTTGTCCATGATCCCACACAAACACCACAAGTATACATTCCAAATATACTTGAACAAAAACCAAATCAACTATATCAAGGGTGTCAAGATCAAAATAAAGATCAAATTTTGTGAGATAAAATTGCTACACTTACCAAAATATTTGATTCATTGCGCCAAGAGACACCTCCACCCCAAAACCAATACACTCTTTCGTTGGTTAAACCATGCATGATCAAAGCATTGAGTTGTGTCCACAACCATATCAAGAACAATATGTCCAATTTCAAGAGGTTGGATATCAACATCAACAACATCAACAAAAAACCCAATCTCGACATCTCGAAGATCAATCACCACATCTAAAAGATCAACCACCACATCTCCAAAATCAATCACCATAAGGTCAATTTAAAGTACAAATCTGACAAGGTAAAAAATGAAAATACACACCACTTGGGGAACCAATCAAATCGGTCATGCAAAATCTGGTACAATAAAATATCATCAAAATCCCCTTTTATGAAAATTATCAAGAGCCTCAAGTTAAACCACTAGGGTAAAACGAGAAGCACCTTTGTGATTTTCACAAAATAAAGGAACACACAACATCGAATTGTATTTGACTCAAAAATATCATCCAAGACCTTATTGATCAAAAATAATAACTATTGAGGACAACGATCAAGAATTAACCACTAGTGATAGCATTGACAATATCTCCACCACAATTGTTGAAAACAATGATCAAGATTTATCCATCAATGAACACCTTGAAGATGTTTGTACTTCATCTGAAGATCAACTCAACATACATCAAGAGTCACTTTTTTATCATGATAAATACCCCTCAACAATATCCAACAATGATCTATTCAAAGGAGTGTTAACATTATTTGATCCTATAATTGGTGATCCTTCCACCAATAATCATGTTGAAAGGGTCCCTACATCACCTAATGACTTAGAGGACATATCTCAAGAAATTATTCCAAAGCATGATCAACATCTTTCATTGAAGTCTAGCAATGGTCCTTCCTGAGACATATTGACATCCTTTGAACTCATGGTTACAGATATTGAAGGAATCTTCAACTCCATACTTGATCCAAGTCCACTCAAAGATCAAGAGGATATTGAGCCACTTCCTATGCCTAATGAAGAAATCCAAGAACCCTTTATAAGAAATCCATCCTTTGAATTTGATCCTTGTCAAGAACTTGATCCAAAGCATGTAAAAAGAAATTTCAAAATTAATCAAGATCAAGAATTCATATCTCTAAGATGCTACAATGATCTAATGGACACTCACCAATCTATACAAGATGTCACAAATGATGATCATATCCATATAGCACATATTCCTCCATCTACCCATGAGATGCTTACTCCTAATGGACATGTAGATGATCTTCATTCAAAACAAGAGTCTCATACTCTTGATATCATTACCAAGGAGCAAGAGTCTTCTACTCTTAATATTTGTACACATGATCAAGATACAAAAAAATCTAGAGACATATCAGAAATGGGTCATGAAGAAGGCTTCTACGAAAGTTGTGAATCAGAAACATCTTATGAAGGCATATAAAAAATGAATCATTAGGAAGACTTTTACATGGATATTGAATCATCAACACCTCTTGAAGAGGCACTAAAATCTGATATTTCATAAGATGAAGCCAAAGATATGAATCAAGAAGTTATCCCACTTAAATGGAGGATCCTATCACTTATAAACTTGGATCACATACCTTTTTTAGGGAAAGATATCTTATCAATGATGAAGCTATCACCTTTGAAGATCCATAATAGATTAGAGAAGGATTAACACCTTGTTTCTAAGGTAAATCATATCCTATTGCAAATAAAATGTTTCAACATATGAATTATCAAGGTAGAGGATTAGGCCTATATGAACAAGGTATCCTAGAACCAATACAAATTATTGATCCTAAGATTATTCAACAGTTATGTAATCTAAAAATATTAGTGATACCTCTATAATACTAGGGGAAATTTTATTTAGTGTAAACATCAACATAGGGAGCATGAAGAATCCTTATGATGAAACCAGTGCTAATACTACAACCAGCCACATCATGAATCTTCATCCACCCATCACCCCATCCACAAATTGGGGCAAACGTCAAAAGAAATATTTGAATCAAAGCACAAAGAATGTTATCAAAGAATAATAAGTTGGGAAGCATAATGAACAAATCAAATAGAAGTGGATACCTAAGAATACAAAGAAATATTATCCCTATCGAACTCCATTAGTCAAAGAAACTATGGGGAAAAATAGAAAAGGGAAAATTATCCATCAAAGATGTCTACAAAGGAAAAAGTAGGCTTCTCAAGAAATGTACAAAGTATATCAAGTAATTGGTCCTAATTCCACACACACTTTCATATCCACCCATTATTGTTCATCTTCCCAAGTTTGGAGAGTCAAAGGTTCCAAACTGTCAAACAATCCATCTCCTATTCTTAAACACACAACACCATCCATGCCTCCATGCATTATATTCAGTTCTTACATTAACCATGTGTTGGCAAGGACCCTTCAACATAAGGATTTAGAAGGAACTCTATCGCGATGTGTGTAAAAGGACAAAGTTAATTTTGGTATCATGATGTGTGCCAAAATCCAAACCACTGGCCCATGGTACACTTGGATGAAAATATGTTCCTTATCAAGCTTTATCTTTCATCAAACATAATTCCAAACAATCAATATCAATTACATCTAATTGGTACTTCAATGTTGTGTCAAATCATTCAAAATAATTTTGTTCCAAAATCAATCTTGAAAATCCTGATCAATCTGTCATCATCTCGAGATATCATTCCCAGTCCTTGTGTTGCTTAACACTATCCTTGCATTGTTGTTTATCCTCAACAATTTTATCATCATCAATATTGATCAATAAAATCCAATCAATCCCTCATCATCTTGGGATATCCTTCCCAATCCTCATGTTGCTTAACACTATTGTTGCATTGTTGTGTATCCTCAACAATGTTATCATCATCAATCCATCAACCTGATCAATCAACCTTAGCTAGATTTTCAAAAAATCTCAAAATAGAGCATTGATATCACGACATATTCATATCCAAATCATCAAAATCATGTGAAAATCCAAAAACATCTAGAACATATCAAAATCACAAAAATAGGTCAAAATTTTAAAAACATCAAAAACATGGTATCTGAACTACATCGTCTTTGAGCTTAAATGTAGGAAGGCTAATGTATGATTAGCCCCCGAAACACAAAATCCAAAAACATTCATAAATCTCAAAAAACAAAAAAAACATTGGAAAATTCAAAATTAAAACATTTGCAAAACATCTCAAAAGTATAAAAATCAGCCTCTAAACATTTCAAAAATACCAAAAACATTAAAAAAAAAGAAAAAAACCCATCTGTCCCATCTTGCTTTCACCTGAAATAAACATTCACTCATAATAAGTCATCATCACCCCCAACCTTTGGTGAAACAATTGGAAAAAATTCTAGCAAATCAAAAGTGAAAAATCAATTGTTAAAGGTCTCAAGTCTCGGTCAGTAGGTAAAAAAGTTGGTAAACTCTTGATACTAATATCCTATCATCCAATCAATCTCACCATCATCTGATAACATCATGTCCTAGGATGCATCCTTCATACAATGGACATCAACATCAAGCATCACCATAGTTTAGTCTTGGCTAGATGTATGAAGAACATTGGTTTGTTTGTTTACTTGATCTCTATCTTGTGGACTTATCTTATTGCGCTCATTCCAATGACCTCTTGATGATGTCTAAACAAAACAATTTAGAGAGAAAGGAATGGGGCAATGATCATTATAATTTTATCTATTGTGCTTGTTGGATATTCTTGTAATATAACCTTGGTCATTCTTACTTTGTTTGGTCTATAGGGAGGATATTATTGGTGTTTTGTTGACCACATAAGAAGGCTTTCCTTTCTATGTTTTGGTCCAAGATGTTTGAAATATCTAAACTAAATTTCTAATAAGGTTTTGTATGCCAGGTATGAAAATGGATACTCCTATCTGATTGTTGAGTCAAAGTCCATTGCACTTAGGTACAATGCCATCCTAGTTCTTTATACCTTGATGCATCGTATCTATGTGTGTTATCAAACATAAGGTAGGTAAGCCCTTTTAAAATCCCAATCCCTTATAAGAAATATGTCATCATCAATCTATCATCATTATTTCTAATAAAGTCTCAGTAGATCATGGACTTGGTGGATCCTCTCTTCTTCTTCCTTCGCTCCATGCTAACATAGTATCATGATAGTTATTCAAAACATCATCAATGCATCCATCCTACATCCACAAACTGTCAACATGTTGCATATCATTCATATCATTCACATGCATCACATTTTCATCATTGCATAGTATAGATATGTTAGTCTAAGCATCTCATAAACCATTCATTTGCATAAAATAGCCATAGCATAATCATATAGGCATCACATATCACCCATCTCATCTATCTCACATGCATTGTATCATCATTTCAATTGTTTAGGATAATATAGATTGGTTATTATAAGCATCTTAAAACCATCTCATTAGCACCATCATCATAACCATCCATACATCCATCTTAAACCTCTTTGTCGTGATACCAACCCTCAAATCAAACTTTCCACTCAATCTCTTGCAGGGGCAGTGTACTAGTGTACTTATTTTTGAGTGTACCAATATACTTCTTTTTGCTATGACATCTAAAAAAATAGAAATTTTTTGAATTTTGATCTTGGTGAGGTTATTCTTTGAACCAATGCAGTAGGTACATTGCTTCAAAGAGGGGAAAAATATAGACAATGGAAATATCTTGATTGATATCATGCATTCGATCTTGATTAACTAACATTGATTCTTCCTTTATCACATCCACACTAACCAATTAACTGAATAATCTTTATTTAATTAATTCCTCCTAAAAATTAGATAATACACATTATCAGGTTATTTCATCATATTCTTCAGGTTTAATTAAATAAATCAACTTTATTTAATTAAATCCTAATGTTCTTCATTTAATTGAATGAATCATTTTATTTAATCAAATTACTAATCTCCTAACTATCCTCTCATTTGATTTAAATAAATCTAAATATCTAAATCAAATTTCAAATCAAACTAACTTCATGTAAGTTAATTAATCCTAATTAACTCCTAACACTAATCCTCCATTCCTCTAGCTTTTTCAAGTTGCACATATAAATTAATTTATTTGATTTACGAATTCCTTCTATCTCCATTCGAATATGGCATATTCTTGGAATATTCCACTTATTTGAATTCTCCCTCCCAAAGGAATTTTTTCCTCCAACTTGGCATTAAAGGCTCTTACATGTCTTCTCCTTGAGCCAACTTGGCATTAATTCCTCTTACATCCCTCCTTACACAAGTCACTTCTTCAAATTCAAATTTCACCTACATGCATTTAATATGCACATTGTTCAAAATGTGCTCCACTCTCGTTCATTAGCATGTTGACAAGTGACGCAATGCCATTGGTCTATCTTTAATCTTGCATTCATCCTATTCCTTATTATTAATCCTTATCTAGTATAAATAGAGGCCACTTGTTGTTGATTTAGCATCCACAATCCCTGTAAGATCACTATCCACAAGTTTATCCACAATCATCCAAAACTTCATGCAAAGTTTTTATCTATAGATTCCACACAATTTCATCCTTTTTCATCTAATTTATCATAGCATTTCTCATCCATAGCTAGGTTATTGTCAAATTTTCATCAAGAATATCACATCATCATGAATCTTGTGAAGGAATTGGGAGAGGGCTTCTTTCACATCAAAGAAGCACCAATTCCCCCATGGGATGCTAGTTTGAGCATTTTAATAAGATTCATTAGCTTTCATTTGATTAAATTTTCTATGTTTCTTGTTCATTGTGTTTGAATGAATTTCATGGGCAATGCTAGTTTAGATTTGTTTATTAATGAATGTTTGATTGTTTGTTCATGTTTGATTAGGTCTAGACCAAGCATTCACAAGTTGTGAAGATGAAAAAGAAGAATAGGAGGAGAAACCCCAATTGGTCTAGAAGAAGAAATATCAAGCCTCTCAAGAAGAGTTTGGTACATAAAGAACAAAATTTTATGTTGTAGACATAAAAAGTGAAGAGGAAGTGGAAAAAGAAAAGAAATATTTTAGTTTTTGAAGAAGAGTAAAGAGTTCTAGAGAAGAATAAAAATCACCTAAACATAAGGGAAACAAGAAAGAGAAGACCCCTTTGGTTAGAGAGCATAGTTTGATGAAGTTAGATGCATTGTTATGTGAGATTGCAAAGTTGGGAATTTTCAAGGATATTAGTGCAATGTATCTAGATTAAAAATATGAAGACAAGGAAAAAATAGAAGAGGCTATTGTCAAGTATATGGTAACATTTAGTACTAGTCTAGGAGAGATTGAGGATCCATTGCCTAATGAATTGAAAAATTTGTTGAGTGCTAGAAGACAAAAGGCTATTGATGAAGATGCTAAGATGAATGTGTTTTCCTTGGAGACGATTGGTTCCTCATTATCTTAAGACGATAGAAAAAAGTTTTCTAAGTTATATAGTAAAATATTCAAGACAAAACAAAGAGTTAGTACTCTCGTAAGTAGAGATGATGAGTACATTAAAAGGATAAAGAATGAGTCTTTGAAGAATTTTTAAGAACTTTATAAAGAGTTGAGAGCCTCTCTGAAAAATGAAGATCAAATGCAGGATAACAATCCCATTCTAGAAAGCAATAAGCCTACTATAGGACAACATGAGCATGAGCTTGGACAAGAAGATATGGTGACAGATAATACCCCTCTATTTGTGGAGAATATTGATGAAGAGAAGGAATATGATAATTACAATGTCTTGGAGAAGGATGAGGCTAGAGTTGAGTAAAAAATTTCCCCTCCAAATATGGAGAAATATGCCAAGAAGAATAAAGAAGACATGCAAGGTGTCCAAGAGAAGACTAGGGCACAAAAATAAGACACTTTACCTCCTTCAAAAGTAGAGAAGAATACTAAAGAATGTTTCAGTAGTGGAGAAAAGGAGAAGACTGAGAAAAGGAAGAAGAAAGGGTAAAAATTTGTGGTAAATCCTCTAGATCCTCTAGAGATTCACTAAAAGATCTATTGGGCATGTAGTTATAGTTTGAACTGGTGGTTTCTGCAAAGCTCCTACATATTCCCATGCAACAAGGTAAGGTGGACCTGTATAAGACTTCCCCTTTATAAAAATGTAGCTTGGTGACGTTTTCATGCTCTCCAAGGAAGAAAATTATAGAAACTCACTAGAAGAGTGCTAAATTAGTAGATGAAGTAGTGAAGGTATTGTAGGTAGGTATAATGAAATAACTGTTGATAATGCCTTATCTAGTGTGCAGAAATTAAAATTATATCTTGATTCTTTTAAGGATTATTTTATTGGGTTGCAAGAAAATATTGAGAAGGAAATGGTAAAGAAGGGAAATGATATGAGGTTAACTAGAATCTTTCATAAATGTTGTACTGCACATGATAAGTTGCAAGGAAACTTAAAGGAAGTTCAGAAATGTTTGGAAGAAGCTAAAGTTTTGTTTTAGTTATGTTTGAAAAGGACAATCTCTACAAGGATCATCAAAGATCAAATTGACTCTATTGAGTCACAAATTGCTTCGACCTTAGGTGCATATGATTTGGTAAATGATACAAGTGGAGCAACAAGAGCAATCATTGAAAATTAGCATGGTCAATTCTTTCTACTACAAGAAAAAAAAGAGAAAATAATAATGTGGTACATCTTTGATATTTGGAAAGTGCAAGGCTTACATCTTTAACTTGAGTTTTAGCTAATTTTGAGAAAATGGTGCAAATGAATCTAGTGCCTAGTTCTTTGAAAGAAGGAAAAGACCTCCATATTCAATTTGAGAGTCAATATTGTATGTTTTTTTTCACTAATAAGGACTAGGAGGCACACCTTGCCAAACTAAAGGTGTCTTATGAGGATATTTTACCCTCTACTAGTTAAGTTGTACATTTTTTATTTGTATAGACAATTTTCTAATTTTAAAGTACATATGCAAAAAGTAGTTGATGGTGTTATGGTACAAGTTTTGTCATTTTTGATGGATAACATTGTTAGTGGGAGCCATTTTGATGTAAATATTTCACTAAGAGGGAGATTGGTGGACAAGTGTGATGAGTATAAAAGAGAAGTATCTTTTTGGTGCTCTTTTCCCTTAATGCCAAAGGGTGAGTAGTATTGGAGAAGTGTGTTGCCATCAATGACGAAGGGGGAGATTGTTGGAAACATGAGAATGACAATGTATGGTGTTGTCATTGATGGCAACCCATTAAAGAAATGCAGAAGTGTTGCTCTGGAGAAGAACAAGTGTTTTGGAGAATTGACTAAGTCCCTGTGTTCATATTTAGTGATTAGATGAGCAATTTTTTTGTATGCATTGCTCCACTATGCAAAATCCTATCATGTGGTTTTGAGGAGTTCATGGTATGTGTTGGACATGTATAAATCCAAAGTTTTTGTACTTGATGTCTTCCAAAGCTAGAAATATTATTGATTCTAGAGTATCAGATTAGTTGTGGCAGTGTTACAAGTGTACAGTGCAAGTTAGAATACCTCACATTCCACCACAAATCATTGTTACACTATGCAGTTCTAAGGAAGTGTTTTTGTACAAGACAAAAGTGTATTCACTCCAAGTGGAAAGTGGTTTTGTGGTTTGTGTCTCAAGTTATGGATGAATAGTTGGTTCATTTAGTTGTTGCTTCTCAATTTTTTTTATGTGGTGTCAACCTAAAGGTTTTAGGATCATTCAGAGTTGAATTGTGTATAGAGTAGAATCATGGGAGTGACTGTAGATCATGTCGATCTATTTTGGTGATGTAAAATAATCTTGCTAAGTGGATGTTGAAGGAGCTCAACAAGGTCAACATTAAAATCGGTGGTTTAAAGGAGAACATGATTAATCAACCGAAAGGGTCTTCCTAAGAACTGCTAATTGAAAGGTTGGTGGATTTGGAGTGCTTGTTTTCTAATTTCAAAGCTTAGTGTGAAAGCCACCTTGGTATATTGGAGGATAAGATCAAGGAAATGAATGAGGATATCCAAAATCTCCTATAGATTAGTCATAGCTTTGTCAAAAATAGTGCAGACTCTCTCAAGGTCCTCTTTGAAAAAATCAACAAGCTCCATGAGGATCAAATGTATTTTGCAGAAATGTTTTAGAGGGAGAAGACTTCCAAAGGAAGGGGAAGAAGAGTGCCAAAGAGGAGGATAAAGGCCCAAGCACAAGGGGAGCCTAAGGAAGAATTTTGAAGAAGAAAAACAATAATTGATGGATATGGTTATCCTACACTACAATAAGGAGATTGAGGTGGCCAATACTCTATCTCTACTTTAGTTCATTATTTTTTGCCTACTCTATCTCTACTTTCCTACTGTTAGCTCATTATTTTTTAGCTATTAGTTGTTGCTTATGCTTTATTGAGTTTTCTCTTTCAAAACAACATTTTAATGTAATGTGGTGTAAAGGGTTTTGGGTCACTTCAAAGCATTTTTTTCCCATTTAATCATAATAAAAGCATAGAATATTGTGCCAAGGGAAAAAGCATGACTTTTTGTTGGTATTAATTTTTTTAAAACATTAATTTACTATTCATAATGTAATGTTGTAAAAATTGCACCTAGGAGCAATTTCACATTTTAACACTTTCCCTAGCATTTATGACATGTAAACACATTTATAGAAAGAGCCTCATGGGTCATAATTTCATGATTCCAACTCCATGTGGTCAAATGGAAAAGTAACAATAGTCTATCGACCCATTTCTCAAAAACTACTATTTTGGATGCTTGCACAATGTGCGAACGTCTATGCATTGTGCTATCATCCTAGTGGTTTTCTGAGTTTGAAATGGGGAATCTCAAATCTTTGCTCTTGACATGTTTCTTTGCAGTGAGGCTCTCATTTGTAACAACTCTTTTCACCCTTGCATACAACAAAACCCCCTTTTGCTCTAATTTTTTGGGGTTCTCTCTATCTCTCTCATTTAATCAACCTTCTTCTCAATCTCACTTCACTTATTTGATTCTCTTACTCTTGGAAATAGAACTTCTACAAGTGAAGCTCTGTCAGACTAGGGTATGTGCATGATCATCAAGAAAAAAACAGGCCCTTAAGTGGTGAAAAATTTAGAAAAATGAGAGTTAGGAAAATTGACATAAAAATTTGAATAAATTATGTATATTATTTCAAAAATATGTAAGAATAGAATCTATAGTAAATTGAATGTAGTTTCTAAACTACTAGGTTTATTTTAAAAAATATATATCTATTTTGTGAAAATTTGAAATTTCAATGCAGTAGTACTTAAATTTTAGGGAAAAAATAAGTAGGCGTTTGTCTGACCACCATAACCACAATAAAATGATAATATTTTTTTATAATATTTTAGATATAAGTAGAGGAATCATGTCCCGATGTGATGCATATTTTTTTGTAATTTTTTTCCAAGTAAATAATTAATTATGAATTTTTTAATGCAACTTTTAAAAAATATAAAAAATCGTATGTATGACCACCTTAACTTGGTCAAAAATTCATGAAATTCAATTTTTTTTAATCCTATATTATGCAAAGCATAGAATGTGATGCATGTTTTAGATTCAAAAAATGTGATACTGTTTGAAAGCTATAGATGTTTTTCAATCAACCTATCAATCAAGACTTTAATCGTAATTCAAATAGAAAATGAATAACAATTATTTATTAAATTCAAAGTAAAGCATAATTTATATTGGTGGGAAGTTGAAAATCTTCTTTAAAAACCCTTTTTGTTTCATCAATTTTGGGTAAAAAAAGGTTGTCAGCCACATACCCTATGCATACCCATCATATCACCACTTTTTGGCCCATCATGATCCTGCACATACCCACTAAGGTCCCTCCAATAGCCAATGCTCTCTAGCAAGCATTCAATGGTGCATCTATATTTTCAAGAGGGGGTTGGGCCTTGTTTCTAATGAACTCTTTCTATTTTCTATTTGTGAATAGATTAGATCTGTTTGTTCATTTAATACTTAGTAGTGTGGGTTCTCCTCCTAAAGTGGGGATTATTTTCACCACTTCCTTTTGTTCATTTCTATTGCTCTCTCTATCTATCTAGCTATCCATGGAGGTGGGAACACCAAAATAGGGGTTTGATTGTGGCAATCCCTAAAAAAAACCCAACATTTTTACCCATTCATCTTGTGTGTAGGTTGCTAAAAAAAACCTCAAAGGAAGGATTCAAACAATCGGTTGTATGTAACACCCCTTTTAGCTTTCCTTGTATTTTCTCTCAGTTTCTATTTTCTATCTTATTTTTTTGTTGAACATACGTCAGATCTATGTTAGATAGTGAAGTTTTAGTCTTCCTAATTAAGTTTTGAATTCTCCATTACTTAGGACACTAGTGCATCATTCGGACTCCAACACTCTGTGTTGGCATCGTAATTTTGTGCTATAGTCTTTTAGTCGAGAGGTCTTCCTTCAAAGAAAAAAATATAGAAACTTTGCTTTCTCTGATCCTAGAGTAGTTTTTTATGATAATGAATTTGGATATAGTTTCTTTGTAATTTCTTCATTCAGCTAGTATTGAGGTGGTTAAGGGCAATTCACTCCCTGGGATTCTCTTGATAATGAAGGAACTTGTGAGTAGTGAATACCCCTTATCTCACATTTTAATTTATTCTTTCTCTAAGGAAGATTTTGAAATGTTGGATGATGCTCTAGATGACTTCTTAGAAGCGTCTTCCTCTACTTGTACATATTTTGAACAAACCTCTTCTTCATAAGCTAAAGAGTGATTGAATGTTGTTGTGGTCTCCACAGCTTCAACAAGTACTAAGAGACCCATTGTTTACCTGAATCCAGATAGCCCCTCTCCTAAGAGGACTCATTCTATTTGTGGAATTCCATATCACAATGATTTACTGAATTTATACTCAAGGTTTGCAAAAGCTATGGTCTCTACTTCTTATAATTTTGTTAGGCACACATCTAATACAAGAAGAAATAAACAAAATTTGGATCAACCACCTTATATTCTTACACCTCAACCTACTCAATTTCCTACTTATTTACCACCTTCTTAACCAAGTCCTCCTTCAACACCTAAAACTACAACTAAATCACCTAGAGATCATGATCTTGTTAAGCAACTTCATGTTATTCTAGCTAAGATCTCACTTTGGGATTTTCTTCAAACTACTCCAGTTTATCAAGGTATGCTTTAAGAAGCCTTACATAAGATCCTCCTACTTTTGTTCATAAGGCTGATAGATGTTAATGCTTCAATGGCTCACATTCTTGTGGATGCAACGAATATCATGTTCTATTTGCAAGAACTTATGCCATCAAATGTGTAGAAGCAAGCAGATCCTTTGATGGTTATAGTTAATGTTGACACCATTAGTATTAGATGTACCCTCGTTGACACCAGTTTGACTCTCAACCTTTGTGGTATAGATATGCTACCCAAGATTGAATTTGATTCTTCTTTTTTAGCTACTTCTTCTTTGTATATGGGTATGTGCAAGATCATGATGGGCCAAAAAGTGGCAATATGATGGGTATGTGGCTGACAATGCTTTTTTTACCCAAAATTGATGAAATGAACAGGGTTTTTAAAGGAGATTCTCAACTTTCCACCAATATAAATTATGCTTTACTTTGAGTTTAATAAGTAATTATTATTCATTTTCTATTCAAATTACAACTAAAGTCTTGATTGATAGACTAGTTGTAAAACATCTATAGCTTTCAAATGGCATCACATTTTTTGAATCCAAAATATGTGTCACATTCTATGCTTTGCATACTATAGGTTTAAATAAAGAAAAAATGAATTTCATGAATTTTTTACCAAGTTAAGGTGGTTAGATAGATGAGTTTTTATTTTTTTTTTAAGTCGTAATAAAAAAATTATAAATTATTATTTACTTGGAAAAAAATTACAAAAAAATATGCACCACATTGGGACATGAGTCATCTACTTATATCTAAAATATTATAAAAAAATATTATCATTTTATTGTGGTTAGGGTGGTTAGATAGACACCTACTTATTTTTTCTATGAAATTTAAGTACTACTGCATTGAAATTTCAAATTTTCACCAAATAGATTTTTTTCTTTTTAAAACAAACCTAGTAGTTTAGAAACTACATTCGATTTGATATAGATTCTATTCTTACATATTTTTGAAATAATATCGATAACTTATTCAAATTTTTATGTCAAGTTTCTAACTCTGATTTTTCTAAATTTTTTGCCACTTAAGGGCCTATTTTTTCCATGATGATCCTACACATACCCATATTCATGGGTTTGATAATGTTGGATGACAAGCTCTAGGAAAAATAATCTTGCCTTAATAGTTAGGGCCCATTACTCTACCCACCCTAGTTTATGCGATTATTGGCCCCTAACCTTACAATCTTCTTTTGGGGAGATCCTAGATTCATGCTATGGGTATTGTAACTTCAACTCTATATCATTCTCTAAAGTTTGTTGCAAACAATCAAGTGGTTTAGCCAAAGTTGACCCAAAAGTTGTTCACCTTTGTGAACCAAAGACTACTAGTCAAGCTTTGGTTGTCTCCACTCTTAAGAATTATATTTTGTATTTAACCTTTAATGTGATGAAATTTTCCTTAGCAATACACTCTATAGAGGTTTTCCTCAAAGTGAATGCCACTAAAGAAGAAAAACTTAAAGCATAAAGTCCTAAGTTCTCCCTTTCTAGTTCCTCCTATGAATCAAATGAATTCCTTGGTGATGATTGTGGATCCTTGGAATTCTCTGAATTCTTCATTGGAGAATATAAAGTGAATCTCACTCATCTTAAACTCCCCAAAACCACAAATATCTCTAATAAGGAAGGGGGAAAAAATCCCATTGAGAAGGAACATTGTGATCCTATTTAGGAAGCCAATCATTCCCCTAATGAGGAGGATAATCCTGCTCACACTAAAGAGGTTAATGTTTCCGAATCAAGTAAGGGAGGAATTTGTGGTCTTGTAGATGCATTTGATGTCAACTGATGGAATGATGCTCACTACGTGGAACCAGTTCCTTTTAAAAATTTACAGGCATGCTATGATTTTGGATATAGACTCGCTTCTCAATATGGCTATGGGCATAAAGGACTCAAGCATATTGAGAAAGGAATTTAAGTCCCTATCCTATTTAAGCCTCGTAAGAACTATTTGGGTTTGGGATGCTCTATTGAACAATCTAAATAAAAAACTTGGTGGAGTGTTAACATGATTTCAATTAAACCTCTTAGTCTGGTCCATCCTGAGTTTATAGATGATAGGGTAGAGGCTGGAGAAGTCCACTTAGATGTTTTCTTTTTGGATGAAGCATTGGAGGAATTATTAGGTGCCTACTTCTCTTTTCCTTATTTTCACCATAAGAGATGATTTGCATATTACTTGAGAAAACAAGCATATTTTAGAGAATATATCCTGAATATTGATGAGGATGACCCTCTAGCTAATGTTGACAATGGTGTTCCAAAACCACATCTTGAAGACTGCAATCCTCTCCTTACAAGGGATACTACTGAAGTCTTTATGGATCTTAAATCTTTCAAAAAGGAAATTAATATTGGGAAGTGCCTTTCTTCCAAGGAAGCTAAGGTGCACTCCAACCTTTTACATTCTCATTATGATATTTTTGCTTGGTCATATGAGGACATGCTTGGTATTGATGAGTCTATAGTAGTTCACAATATTGTCTTATGTCCCAATGCCAAGTTGATTTAGAAAAAAATCTGAAAGATCAATCCCAAGGCCACATTGTTGGTTAAGACTGAGATAGAGAAGTTGTTAAAAGTAGGCTTTATCAATCAAATCGACTACTCACCTTGGATCTCAAATATTTTTGTCATTATTAAACCTGATGGTCATATTCATATATGCATTGAATTTCATTATTTTAATAAGGCCTCTCTTAAGGATGATTTTTCATTACCTAATATTGATATTATTGTAGATTCGACTGCGGGCCATGCCTTGTTATCTTTCATGGATGGATTCTCAAGTTATAATGAGATTTGTATTAATCTATAAGATCAGTATAAGACAAACTTAACTACCCCTTGGGGTACCTTTTGTTATGTGGTCATGCCCTTTGGCTTAAAGAATGTAGAAGTGACTTACCATTGATGGGAAATGACCATAATCTTTCATTACTTCATTCATAAAATTCTAGAAAACTGTAAGTTGATGATATCTTGGAAAAATCCATAACCCATCAAGACCATGTAGGGAACCTTCATCTTATTTTTGAAAGACTTCATCTCTATAAGATGAAGCTTAATCCTCTCAAGTGTGTCTTCAGCATAGACAGGAAAATTTTTGGGATTCATAGTTTCTAATCATGAAATTGAAGTCGAAACAAATAAGATCAATGCAATAATTAACATGCCTCTGCCTAGGAACATTACTAAATTGAAAAGCTTATAAGGGAAGATTTAGGAAATTCATAGACTCATATCTCAATTTGTTCATCGTACCCTTCCTTTCACTTGTTTCTTAAAAAAGGACGTTCGATTTATATGGGATGAAGAGTGCCAAAAATCTTTCAAATCAATAAAGACTTATTTGGCCAATCCTTTAATGCAGACTATGTAGGATAGACCCTTTCTGCTTTACCTTTATTCATCACCATATGCCTTGCCAACTTTATTAGCTCAGTATGATGATTTCAAGAAAGAAAGAGTGGTATACTACATTAGTCATGTCCTTGTTGATTATGAAACTCATTATTCTTCCATGGTCGTGCTCTCTTCTTTTTGCAATGTAGAAGTTAAGACATTATCTTCTTCATGCCAAAACACATGTGTTAATGTGAAAAGTGATATTCTAAATCATCTTCTCTCTAGTGTTGACCTTGTTGCGAGGTTGGTGAAGTGGGTAATGTTGCTTTATGATTTTGAAATAAGTTTTGTTACTCATAAATTGATAAAGGGTCAAGTACTTGTTGATCAATTGGAAAATGTGCCCTCACCTTATTCTTGCCTTAGTTTGGACTTATTCCTTGATGAGAATGTTTTTGTGATCAATCATGACCTTCTATGGAAGATGTATTTTGATGGGTTGAGATTTCAAACTGACTCTAGAGTAGGCGTATTTCTAATCTTTCCTGAAGGTAAGATGGTCCCTATCTCGATTGGACTTCCCTTGCACCAACAACATCGCTGAGTATGAAGCCCTCATTGTTGGCTTGTGTGTTGTGATTGTGTTAAAGATAAAGCATCTCCATATACATGGTGACTCTGAGCTTATTGTGAATCAGATTATGAGAATCTATCAAGCTAAGAAAAAAAAGTCATCTCAGTATCGAGACCTTGCTTTGTCTTTGCTTAATCGATTCTCCTTTTTCATAATAGATAGTGCCCCTAGGAGAGAAAACTAGCATGCAGATGCCATGATGAGTGTTGCCTCTCTAGTACCTTTGGATGAGGATATGAAAGAATACCACTTTGTGGTTTAGGTCTTTCAGTTTCCTGCTATTTCTAATCAACCTAAATTTGATTCTTTCATGTGTTCTCACATAGACTCAGGAAAATGGTTTTCTAACATCTACAAGTATCTTAATTTTGGAAACTTTCTTGACGATGTGATGAAAAATGACTACACTCATATACAAAAGATTTCATTCTATTACATTGTCTTAGAAAATTTTATTTATTAAAAATATACAATGGATTTCTTCTCTGATGTCTCACTAAAGTGGAAATACCCCTTGCCCTTAAGGAAGCCCACTTGGTTTCTATAGGTCTAGAAACTTTGGCAATAAATCCCTAGTGTGAAAATTGATCCGTGTAGGGTAATTTTCATAAACAATGGAACAAGACTCCTCGATTTTGTTAAGAAGTTTCTAAAATGTCGACAACACAATCATCTTATTCATGCTCTTACATAAGAGTTACAAAATTAGACCTCTCCTTGGTCTTTCATGAAATGGTGGTTGGATATTATCAGAAAGATAGCACCTCCTTCTTCTAAAGGACACATATTTATCATTAGCACCACATATTACTTTATGAAATGGGTCAAAGCTATCCTACTTTGATCTATGAATGCTGAATCTCTATGTAGCTTCCTTCTAAATAACATCATTACTCACTTTGGATTTCCATCTACACTTGTCTCTAACAATAGTACACCATTTAAGAACAAGGAAGTAAAGCAATTCCTAGAAAAAAATTGCATTTAGAATAGATTTTCTACACCATATTATCCATAATATAATGGCCAAGCAAAAGCATCTAATAAGACTCTTGAGCTCATTCTTCATAAAATAGTAAAAGACCATGGTAAAGATTGGCATATTCAATTAACGTATGCTTTGTGGGCTTATCACATGAGTATTCGTATGGTGACGGGAGCAATGCCCTACAACCTTATGTATGGTGTCGAAGCTATCATGCCTTTAGAGTTGGAAATTTCATCATTACAAGTTTCTCTTAAACGGTTAATTGATCACAAGAGTTATCGATCTAATCATTTACATCAACTTGAGATACTTGATGAGCACTTATTACAAGCCCTCAACCATCTTAAAGATTATCAATGGTCGCTATCTAGACAATATGATCAAATTGTACTCCCTGTAACTTTCAAGGTAGCTGACCAAGTTCTCTACGAGAATTAGAGAAATGTAAATGTGTTGCCTGATCAAAGGTGAAAATTTAGTCCTAATTGGTTGGACCCTTACATTGTCATCTCCATGTATGGATTTGGTGCATATGGGTTGTCATCTATGGATGGGATGCTTCTAAAAGAACCTATTAATGCAATGCATTTTCGCCAATACTGTGAATAGAATTTATGTGCCACATGTGCAATGTTGACTCTTGAGGGGTCATAGCATTACATATGTTGACATTCCTTCATTAACACATTGAAAACACTTTTTGAGTTATGATGCAACCATGTTTGTGTGTGTAAGACATAGATACATGTTTTTTACTATGTTGTGTATCCATTCACTACATTACATGTTTTTAGGCAATTAGATCATCATTGTATTTAATTAGCATAAATCCACATGTGTTTATTAAATCATGATAACATCTAATCTAAACATACATCCATATACATATAAAATCCATAGCATCAACATACATAAAAGTAAGGGACATACACATTAAATAAAGAATTTTAGAATGCCAAAATCAGTATCTCATGTATAAATATATGTAAATATTAATGTCATGTACATGCATCATGCCACTTTTGTCAAAAAATGAGTGGCTTTTGTATATGTGTATCAATATCGATGCATAAACTATGATCTACATAATATATGTCATTACTACAAAAAAGATGTACAAAAAAGGCTCTCTACACCTAGGGCATATGGCTCTCAGTGCCTTCTAACTCTGAATTTGGCTATGGTTGGGGTCAAGGTTGCACACTAGAGACTAATTGAAAGTGGTGTGAGAATGAGAAGGACATGGTTGCATGCATCCCTCTAATCTCTCCCTGGAGGGAGGCTATCTACATGTGGGCCTTGATGAGCTCCTATTGAAGCTGTTGGTCACCTGATAGGATCACCACTGCTGGATAGCCCATGGTCATCAAGATGGATTTTTAGGGTTTCATGTGCCTACTCAACATCATTGGCCCTTGTCACGACTGTATCTCACTCTGCTAGGGCCATCTATAGATCCCTTGACAAATTATACCACCACCTTTAGAGTGTGGTAGCATTTCTGATCCTCTGCATAATCTCCACCTATCCCTCCTCGTAGGTAATCCTCAGGTGGGCTATGAAAAGATGGGCATGATGCCTTGGTGAAACTAATTGGTAGGATTCTAGGACAACCCCTTGGATATGCATGATATAGGCCACCTTGGATATGCACTGAGTGAAAAACCCAATCCATCTGTGTGTATCCACTACAACCATAGAAATAAAATATATATTGAAGTACCACGAGATGTATTGATGAGGCCCACATCGCCCAAAACCTACAT
Organism: Sequoia sempervirens; assembly: GCA_007258455.2. Lineage (NCBI taxonomy): Eukaryota > Viridiplantae > Streptophyta > Pinopsida > Cupressales > Cupressaceae > Sequoia > Sequoia sempervirens. The sequence goes on along the minus strand of VDFB02058242.1, from coordinate 176,013,324 downwards.
AAATCACAACCATAGATACCAACATAGAAGATGTGAGATAGAAAAATGATTCACTTTCAATTATTTTTCATAAAATGAAATTACAGATTCAAATATTACATGTTATAGCTGTAGACACCAAAATCTGGTTTAGGCTTGTGACTTCCATATTCTTTGAAATTCGTATTCTTCATGGTCATTGATTAAATAATCTTAATTATTTAATTAATTCATCTTCTATTAATTCATCTATTGATTAAATAGTTTTAATTATTTAATTAATTCATCTTTTCTTAATTCTTCTATTAATTAAATAATCTTATTCATTTAATTAATTCACACTTTTCTTTATTCTATCTAATTAATTAAATAAACACTTTTTATTTAATTATATTACTAATTAACCTTATCCTTCTTGTCAAATTAATTATTCTTATTTAATTTACTCTTTATCATATTTCAACTATAATTAAATAAATTCTTTTATTTATTTAATTATTCATTTAAAATCCCTTCATCATTTAATTAAATAAATCTTATTTATTTAATTATTCTTCAAATATCGAATCTTGAATTAAATGAATTATTTAATTCATTAATTCTATTTTAACACATTCCTCTATATTTTAGATAATTATGTGAGTTATCTAAGTATTCACTTTTACTCGACTCGACATCTATTTTAATCACTCAGTTAACTCTTCATTTGATGTCTGAGTGGCTATCTTGAGTAATCTCTTCGTCAGATCATTCAATCATCCAGTTCTAACTCATTTGCATGCACATGCATATTAATTAAATATTATTATTTAATTAATGAAGTGTTGTGCATGCATTCGAATAGAGAGTCATTAGAATCAATCTTCATCTTTTTCATGCAAAGATAATTCTTATGTTTTCAAATGTTGAACTGAAGATTAAATCATTCATTTAATCTTTAATTCTATTTCTAATTCAAATCACTCATGTCATCACTGTCAGTTATCTAAATGCATGTCCGATCAATCAATCTCAACCGTTTGTTGATCTTTCAATCTTGGCTTGTCGTTCGAATAATCAATTTTCTATAAATTGATTTGTCATTCTTCATTCCAATCTCTCTCAAAATCTCTCGCGAAATCTCTTTTCGAATTTTGAGAGCACTTTGTCTTGAATCTTCGATATTTTGCTAATCATTATCTTAGGCTATATTTGCACGAATTTACTAAAAATCTGAGGGCAATTATACTACACAAGCAAAATGGAGAAGGGCAATCGAGATGAATCATGGAAATGCTTTTGAAATTGGTGAGATTGTTCTAGTTTTGATTTATGTTTTATCTTTCCTATGTTCTTTGTTGCTTAACGAATAAATTTGCATTTTAGATTTAGTATTGTATGCATGTGTGCTTCTAATCTTCTTTGTTTTCTATTGTGCAAGTGTTTTATTTTGGCATTACATTTGGTGAACCTGACGTGAAGACACCATCTTCACGGATCCGTAGATATTCTATTTTCATTTTTATAGGTTTTTTGTATGGAATGACACATGTGAATTTTTCTGTTCTGCAATTGAATTCCTAAACAACATCTGACAGAGAAAAGACGCATTCAAAGTTTTATGAATTGTAAGTGATTTTATGAGCCACAATTGAAAAAGAAATGACACATCTGACTGGTAACAAAATGACACAATTGACTGGTAAAATTTTATTTTTGTTTCCCGCAATCTGAAATTTTCAATTGATTTTTTTGTTACTGATATCTTATTTTTAGCGTGTGGCCTTTTCGGAGTTAACAAGCCTTTGCAGGATGATTGACGAAGACAATATTGAAAATTACTAACGAGTTTTTCTACAGGACGTTTGTCAAAGACCCTAGTTAAATTTGAAATAGATTGTTTGGTAGCATAGCAAATCTTTCGTTTGGATTAAAATTAACAAGTTTCTACTGTGTTTGGTGTGAAAACACAAGTTTGGTCACCCTTACGACTTGGTACATCAAAGTATCCTCTCCCCTTGCGCATCCGTACGATCCTGGGTGTAAGAGAAATGCTTACCAACTCTAGAATTTGGGCCTATTCTGGTGGGAAAAAGTACTCACCCCAGGATGACTCAGACTAGTAGCACCCTAAACCCAAGGGACTTCCAGCCGGTATATAAAATTGGGTTCTTGGGGAAACCCCAAGAATCACGAGTGTGGTTCCGATGAGATGGATCTGAAAGGGGACTCGTGCCATATGGATCACACCCCATGAATAGAATGCCCAAATTAAATACCTTTTGTTTTTAGAGACCAACCTATTTGTGGCTGTTGCTTGGTATAGTGCAGGGTACAGTATCATGCCCGAAGATACTCACTACTGATCCCCTTGAGTAGAGATAGCAGTTCTTGGGAGGTCATTTCCCAAAGAATTCAGAATTGGTGTGCTTGAAAGACGTTAATGAGCCATGGAGGGGAGCCAATGCCACCAAATTCCTAAGCTATCCGCTCTTGAGAAGGAAAGGTATTCATCACCAATCTGGGGTATAATAGGTGGGCTATACCAAGTATACAAACCCTAGTCCTTTGGCCTATTAGGATGTACTTGTCTGTTATCATTTTAAATGTTCTTGGAGTCCAAAATTGAAACTGAAAACACTTTGTCTTACGATTGTCTTTGATTGTCAGAATTTGATCATAGAAAACCAAGTCAATTTAAATTTCATGTCACTGAAAATTCACAGAGAGTCACAACTGTTCACCAAAAACATGCATCTGATTTTTAGAGTCGCATCTGTTAAGTTTTGAGTCGCATCTATTAGTTTAGCTCGCATTTTCTTTGGAAAAATCGCATGCGTTATATTCTGAGTCGCATCTGCCAGTTAGAATCGCATCTATAAATTTTGAGTCACATATGTCATGAAGACCACAGTTGTTAAATTCTGAACCACATCTGTTAAATCCTGAGATGCATCTGGTCTGATTACCAGAAAACTAGAATTCATAGTCACTATCCAGTCAACATGTTTGCACCAGTTTTAGTTGTCTTCACACAAAACAGTCCTTGAACAGAAACCTGAAATGATTCACTCAATTTTGCATCCTTTAGGGTCATTTAGTCATTACCATAAGTTGTCTTCATTTAGAGATTATCCTCATCTTAGAGTACATATTACCTTGCATTAGACTTCTAGAAAGGTCACTTTTACCAACTTTAGGAGTATTCCACCATCTATACTATAGAAAAGTCATAGTGTCAACAAAATTTGTCAATGAACCTAGTCTTATCATCTTATACTTTGTCCTACAGAGAGTCTTCCTACCTCATCAGTCTATTTAGGAACTCAACTTGTCTTTGATCTTCATCCTACATTGGTTCCTTGACTTAACTAAATTGACACCTTAGTTTGACTTTAGGTAGTTGGTCCCTTCATCTTAGGGTTTATAAAATTGATTACTTTAGGGTCTTCCTTAGACTTTTGCATCTTTAGAGTCTAGACTAGTGTCATCCTAGGACATCCCTTATTTTGCATAAGAAAATCCCAAAAACATAGACTAGGGTCATGCTATTCATAGATATAGTCTTGCATTTTCCAAATATTGAGCTTGTCTTACATGGTTGAAACTAGGTCTAAGAGAAGAGAGAGAGAAAATAAGTTGAACCCAAACAATTTTATCAATCCATTTTCTTCAAGACCTCATAAGACTCTATTAGACAAATTCACCACTAGAAACACTCAAGGACACATTGTAGTAGAGGACATAGAGGCTGCCGCACATGACCCTGAATTTGCCTCTTTCGTAGATGAGTACCTAGCAAATGATCGACAATGATATTTAGCCAAATTGCTAGTTGAAGGTGCTACCTTACCTCCAGGATTTGACAATAGCACCTTACAAACTCAACCTAGACAAGGGACAAACACAATGACTGCTAGTACTACTATACCTTAGATAAGCACAACTATGACATCTAGCACATCTATACAGAGTACGACAGTCCATACTTCCCCATTTGGTATGTCTGGCATGACATCAGGATTTAATTTCACTGTAGGGGCATCATCATCCACTCCCTCTGGTCCTCTTGTTGGGAGTAAAAGACTTAAAACATCAGCCCATACATCTTTTTTCAGAGTCACAAGTGCACAATCAATGGTTGTACCTACTGCTAGTATCATGGGTACCTTACCACAGTTGATGGCCATACCTAGTGCTCAAATCACTAGTACTATACCAAGGATTACACAAATAGGGGGCATTCCATCCTTCCAATATGGCAATCAAAATCCACTCTTCCAGACTAGCAGTCAGAATCCACTTACATCAATTCTGAATCAGAACCCTTTTGCACAGATTGGTAGTTAGAATTTTTCCACATAGATACCAAGTCAAAACCAATTTACATCGATTCTGAATTAGAACCCTTTTGCACAGATTGGTAGTCAAAATCTGTCCACATAGATTCCAAGTCAAAACCAATTTACATCGATTCTGAATCATAACCCTTTTGCACAGATTGGTAGTCATAATCCGTCCACACAGATTCCAAGTCAAAACCAATTCACATCAATTCCAAATCAGAATCCTTTTTCATAGAGTGGTACTCGAAATTCATTTACACAAAACCCAGGTCAACATCAATTTATGTAGATACCAAACCAGAACACATTTACCAACATTCTGAATCCAAATCCACCTCAGATGCCAATGTTCAATCGAAACCCATCATGAGACTTTGGATTTCAGAACACATACATGGATCCGCATAATCCTCCTAGCACATCTTTGACCCAAGTTGACATCCTTCAAACACAAATGCACGCATTACAAACACAAATGGATAACATGTCAGTGTCAACTAAGAAATAATTTTCAAAAAAGGACATATGCCCATTCCCCTTTGATAGATCATTGTACATGACACCTTTCCCTCACGGATATGTCATACTAAATCTTCCTAAGTACAATGGCAAACGAAATCTAGTAGAACATATCAGGGAATTTTCTACCATATGCATAGATGTCACTTATGACCCTACGTATCTTATGAGACTATTTCCAAGAAGTCTTGTAGGAATTGCACTAGAATGGTTTTCGGGTCTAGATTTTGGCATTAGATCTTGGGGTGAACTAGTTAAGAAATTTGTGGAGCAATTCTCCTTCAACATTGACCATGAGATAAATATAGCAACTTTGTGCCACACAATGCAAGATGAAGGGGAAACATTCATTGCTTTCTTCCAGAGATGGAGAACTATTGCTAGTAGGTGTCCTATTGAAATACCCAAAAAACAAAAGGTTACAATGTTTTAGGAAAACCTTCATCCAAAACTCAGGAGTAACTTAAGGGTACATTATTGCATATCTTTTTTAGAACTAGTGGAAAAAGGAGTGATAATAGAGAAGGATCTCATTGAAAAGGGTGAACTCAAGATGACAACATCAAATCAAAACCCAATCGTACAAAACACCCCTACAGAGAGAAAAAAATTTTGGTCTCACAACAAAAATGTCACAAATGATGGGGTGGTTGATGCTAAAACACTACAAGCAGGACCCCTCCTCACATTGCAAGGACCTCATACTTTTTCCAACACGCTTACTACTCCCAATCAACCTCCCAACATGGTCTAGAACACTCAATGCCCACAACAAAGGAGATTTCAAAAATGTGAGTTCACTCCCTTAGGGGAACCCATTGAGTCAGTGTTCAAACAACTGTTACAACATAACCTTATATAGCTGTAGGAACCAAGACAATATGATCTAGGACAGTTTAAACCAGCCTGGTGGGATGACAATGCCTTTTGTGATTATCATAGGAATAAGGAACATAACCTACAAAACTATCGACAACTAAAGAATATCATACAGGATCTTGTTGACAAGAGAATTATTGAAGTTAGTGGACAAAAAAAAAAGACATCGAACACTGATCATCAAGTCTTTTCAGACCCACTACATGACCATGGGAAAGGAACTGTTCCTAGTTCGAGTACTAAGACCAATATGTCAGCCAATTATGTGAGTATCAAACATGATTATGATAGTGGCAAAATTATTCATTGCCTTCGCGCCGCTGTCAAAACATCAATACCATTACTATCAATGCTAATCCTGAATGTGCGGTCAATACTCATCATACTAAGTTCATTATCCAAGGCCCTTCATCACAGCAAACACCCCAATCTTCCAAGTTACAATATAACCTACTTGACCAATTGGGGAAGACCCCAGCCCAAATTTCAATCTTGGAATTGTTGCGTATCTCTCCTGAGCATCGATCTATCCTCGATAAGGCTTTACAGGAAACCACGGTCCCTAATGACCTTGATGTCAATCATTTCCAGGAAATTGTGGGCTACTTGACCAATAATCATCATGCCATGTTTTTTGAACAAGACTATGCCATGGAAAAGATGAACCACAATGACCCTTTACATCTAGAAGTCCTTGTAGATGACACCAAAGTTAGATGAGTTTTGGTAGACAGAGGAGCAGGGTTAAATCTATGCACTTTAAAACTAATTAAGGCATTAGGTATTTTAGAAGCATGCGTAGACACAACAAAGAGTATTGTCATTAAAGCTTATGATGATGAGGAATGAAAATCAAAGGGGGTGGTAACACTTCCTATCAGAATTGGTCCTGCGGTAATGGAGACAAAGTTCCAGGTCTTGGATCTCACCCTCCCTTATAATCTTCTTCTAGGTAGACCATGGATTCATGCCATGAAGGTGGTCCCTTCCACGTATCATCAGTGTCTTAAATTCCCTTACAATGGCACTGAAATAACTATAGATGGTGATCTCGATCCTTTCTAGTATTGCACCAATCTAAAGGAGATCCCTCAATGCCAAGTGCCAGTAAACCACAAGGCCTCATCGTCCAATCCATCTTCTTATGTTGATCCATCCACACTCACTCGAACATCTGTTTCACCCCCACTTCGTACCACTCCTAGGGTTGAGATCCAAGACAAGGGTTGTGGAGAGTATTACATGAGGACTTCTTATTGTGTTAGTCATTTGGTTCCTCCTAAGTCATATGGTTTACCTACAATAGGTAGGGTGTAGTCTATGATCACTATACATGTTCCCCCCACAACAACTTTCACAAAATGGGGTGAATTAAGCAAAGAGGCTATAGATGCAGAAGATGTCACTTCCTAGCTGTATAAGGAAGATAATCAGGAACCCCTTTTACTTGCTCATATTCCCACAAGTCTATATGGAAAGGGTTTCAAAATCATGCAAAGCAATGGATATGATGGACAAAGTGGTTTAGGCTTAAACCAAGATGGCAGAATTGAACCAATATTTGTTTCTTAGTGGCCAAAAGGAGTAGGGCTAGGGTTTCAACCGATTCAGATTGGCGTTCCTAGTACTCTGTTACCCTTACTTGAGGAAGTACGTGCTTCAGAAGATATTAAGACATCTCATGAACCAATAGACCAACATCATTGTGACTCCCCTGATTCTAATTATTATGAGTGGGATTCCTTATCCTCTACTTCTTCCATGGACCTTGACAAATTATTTGGAGAACTTGACTTGATGTTAAGTTCCTCACCCAATCTTTTAAATTCCTGTCCACCAAAGAAAATGACAAAAGAGGAATGGTTTAAACACTACTATTGGGAATCACTTGATCCTACCTCTTGGCAACCTAAGCCACCTATTTCTGATAGTCAAACCCTAGCGTTAGGCCCACCTATTCACCCACCTAGACCCAAACCTAAGAGCAAAGAGGACCTGGTACAAGATTTTTGTAACCACCTGAATAATTCAATCTTTACCTTGACCCCATTAGACTTTGATAACTCCGACGATGACATGCCCTTAGTCTACCCCTAGCTCATTGATTGGGATCAACAAGACGCACCCGTCTTAGACACTTTTGAGAATGACGAAGCAATTACTGAGTTCCTAGGATTACGAGAAGGCATACCTAACGAGGATCATAAAGCTGGTTTTACCATTGACTTGGACAACAAAGCATATTTTGGGGAGTCTATTCAACCCTCCAGTTGCAAAAATGGGAAAAGGAATAAACAAGATAAAAAGGATGAGTCTCTAGGTGAAAACTGAAAGGCACCTTTAGACAATGAAAAAGTAAAAAAAAATGACGCATCCGAAGGTGAAAACCTCTCTGAGGCACCTAAGGATGGAGGTTTGAACATTCTCCCTGTTGCATAGGAAAAGTCACCCATGCTCGTTGAAGAATCCGTAGAGGTCAACATAGGCACAAAGGAGAATCCTCGACTGGTTTATTTGGCAGCGTCATTGACAACAGAAGAGAAATCAAAGTTCCACGACTTCTTTGAACACAGACAGATAAATTTTGCTTGGTCATATGCGGACATGCCAGGGTTGGACCCTGATCTTGTTTTACATCACTTACCTTTACAACCAGGAGCTAAACTAGTAAAACAAAAGTTAAGAAAAATGCATCCAAAAATTGCTTTATTAGTCAAGGCAGAACTCAAGAAACTATTAGATGTTGGTTTTATAAGATCAATCGACTATGCCAATTGGAACTCCAACCTTGTACTAGTCACTAAACCAACTGGGGGCATCCGCATCTGCACTGATTTTAGAGATATCAACAAAGCTTGTCCTAAAGATGACTTCCCTTTGCCTAACATAGACATGATATGAGATGTTTTCCCTTATGGATGGATTTTCAGGATATAACCAGATCAGAATTGCTACTGAAGACCAACCTAAGACAACTTTCACTTGTCCTTGGGGAATGTATTGCTGGAATGTTATGCTCTTTGGACTCAAGAATGCTGGAGCAACCTATCAACGTGCCATGACTACTATCTTTCATGATCTCGTACACACTTGTATGGAGGATTATGTTGATGACCTTATTGTAAAATCCAAGACAAGGGTAGAACATCTACAGGTTTTAGACAAGATATTTCAGAGGCTAGAAAAGTATAAAGTGAGACTCAATCCAAAGAAATGTGTGTTTGGAGTCAAGTCAGGAAAACTATTAGGTTATATCATTTCTAGATGAGGTATTGAAGTGGATCCGGCTAAGGTAAAAGAAATCATGGACATGCCTCCACCCATTAATCTTAGTCAACTAAGGACACTACAAGGAAGGTTGCAATCTATCAGAAAATTTATTGTGTAGCTAGCAGACAAGACACATCCTTTTCAACATCTACTTAAGAAAGGAGTATCCTTTGCATGGACAGCTAGGTGTGAAGAGGCTTTTCAACTGATTAAAGAATATTTACTCATACCACCTATCTTAATGCCACCTATTGAAGGATGACCATTGATTCTTTATATTACAGCAACCCATTCATCACTCAGAGCATTGCTTGCACATAATGATGATGAAGGTCATGAAGGGGCGGTCTATTATATCAGCCGAACTTTGGTTGGTTATGAGCTCAGCTATAGTAACATTGAACGTGCCTATCTTGTAGTAGTATTTGCTACCCAAAAACTAAGGCACTACATGCTAAACCATCAAACAATGTTGATTGCTAAAATAGACCCTCTGAAATATCTTCTTATCAAGGTAGCATTAGCAGGACGACTGGCCAAGTGGGTTATGATACTTAGTGAGTATGATATCCCGTATGTAGAAAGAAAGGCTATTAAAGGATAGGTCATTACTGATCAGTTAGCTGACGCACCTATATAGGCAGATCACCCATTAGTTGTAGACTTTCTTGATGAGTTTATATTCACATTCGACACAAACATAACATGGAAATTGTACTTTGATGGCTCACATACAAATCATGGTTCAGGGGCTGGGATATTGTTTATCACACCACAGGGGGATTCCATCCCTAAGTCATTCAGGATTGCATTCCATGCACGAACATGGCAGAGTATGAAGCTCTAGTGACAGGGTTATGCATGGTGGTTAAGTGGAAAATCAAGAGCCTATAGATATATGGCGATTCCCAACTAGTAATTAGATAGGTAAATGATGATTATGAGACTAAGGATGAGAAGATTGCTCCATACAAGCGCATGGCTGATAGCTTTAAAGAGTACTTTGACAAAGTCAAATTTCATCAAATACCTCATATTTTAAATAGGGCCACAAATGCTATGGCTACAATTGCATCACTTCTTGACATTCCTAACAACTTGCCTAAATTTGAGTTCTTGGTCGAACAGCTTTTGGTCCCAGCCTATGATATCCCAGATTCTGAAATGGTGTGTGATATTGTTGGTCTTGATTCCCCATGGTACAAAGAAATCTATGATTACCTTCATGCCGAAGTCATACCCATTGGCCTATCCAATAACCAACGTAGGACATTCCTTTGCAAGTCAGCCAAATACACCATTGTCAGAGACACCCTATATAGATGCACCTTAGATAATACCCTACTGAGATGTCTTGATTCTACTAAAGCACAAGCAACCTCATGTGGGGTGCATGAGGGTATATGTGGTTCCCATTCTAGCGGTCCTACCTTAGCCAAGAAGATTATGAGACTGGGTTATTACTGGCCTACTATGGAAAAAGACTCATATGTCTTTGTAATGAAATTCCGCCAATGTCAAGTTCATGGAGATTTGATACATGCCCCAGCACAGGAGCTCCATCCTATCACGTCACCATGGCCCTTTGCTCAATGGGGACTCGACCTTATAGGTAAAATCCACCCCACATCATCTAATGGAAACAAGTTCATTATCACTGCCACTGAGTACTTTACAAAGTGGATTGAAGCCATTCCTATGACATACATTACCGGCACACAGATTTCTAGATTTATCTTGAACTATATCATCTGTCGGTATGGTGTCCCTTAGTCCATAATCACAGATAGTGGCCACCCATTCAAGAACCAAGAATTATGTCATCTATGCGATGAATTTCATATCCAACATCACTTTTCCACACCATACTACCACAATGTACTGGCCAAGTGGAGGCATGTAACAAGACCATCATTAGAATCCTCAAGAAGACTGTCAATGATGCTAGTCGTGACTGGAATTTACAGCTTAACCCTGCCTTATGGGTTTATCGCACAAGTATTCATACTCCTACTGGTGCTACCCCATATTCACTCATTTTTGGGTTGGAAGCCATTTTGCCTATTGAGGTCAAGATTACTTCCCTAAGGGTATCCCTGAAAGGCCATATTGTTGATGAAGAGTACCGAGTGTCACGACTCCAAGAGCTAGAATTCCTGGATGAGCGAAGACAAAAAGCATTAGACCATCTCCAAGCATATCAAAATCACCTTCGTCGTAGCTATAACATGAAAGTTTTGAATAGAAACTTTGACATTGGTGACCTGGTTTTAATGGAGAATCCAAAGAATCAAGCAGAAAGAGAAAAACTAGGAAAGTTTGAACCTAACTGGTTAGGACCTTATGTTGTTACAGAAGCTTTTGGATCAGGAGCATACCAACTCTCTACTCCTGAAGGGGAACCATTGTCCTCACCAATTAATAGCATGCATTTGAAGAAGTTCTATGCATAGCTTATGGGAGCCTTTGTCTTAATTAGCAAAAATACAAAAAAATAATCATAAAATCATAAAAAAATCATTATCAAGGTGAAAACCTAGCAAACAGGTGTCTTGGTAATACCAAAAAAAATTAGATAATCTAGAAAATAGTAAAGACAAATCACTTGTCTAATAGTGAAAACCACTTCAGTGGCACTTTGGATAAGTACCATGGTGAAAACCTGGCAAACAGGGGCCATTGGTAGCTTAACTCTACTCCTTTTTCTACTATTATTCTATACATAGTCATTATCCTTGTCTATAATCCACTATCCCTATACATACACCACATCATTGTATATATACCTACCCTATACATAGTCCTTATCCCTCTACATACTATCTACCCTATACATATCCCTTATCTTTCCTGTCCATCACTTGTATATATCATTCCTAATAAGTGGTAGTCTTTCCCATAACTTGGAACAATTGACATCGAGAACATTTCATATCCCTGATTTTACCCTATTCATAGTCAATTGGCCTTATACTCGACTGGGGGAAAACACTTGACATGTGTCATATTGGTTCTTACATTGGTTGTGATGAAGACGTAAAACCATGGAAAATCCACAAACATCACAAAATGACCTGAGAAAACACAAAAACATCAGAAAACTTCAAAAAAAAAAAAAAATCAATCAAAACCATTTCAAAAATCCAAAAACAGAGTCAAAGTCAGTTGCACTTGTCAGTCTTTGTCGTTTGTCGAACTACGTTGCCTCTGCGACTGGACGTAGGCAAGGCCATCTGCCGATGTGCCCTCGAGGAATTAGGTCAGTTAGTTAGGTTTGTCTATACAAAGTCATGATTCAATCCATATGTCTATATGACAAGGTCATTGGTTTGTCGATCTATGAGGTCTCTGCGTGTACAATGTAGGCAAGACCATCATCCGATGAGCCCCTGAGGTCACACTAGGTAATTCCATTGGGTTCGTCGCATCCACTTTCACCACATCTTTTATTTTGTAGTCAGTCTTGTCTGTCAAGTCAAGTCAAACTACAAGGTCTCTGCGTGTATAACGTAGGCCAGGCCATCAATCGATGAGCCCCCGAGGCCGCACTAGGTCAGTCCTTTAGGGTTTGTCATCACACACAGTCAATTGTCTGCACATCATATCAAGTCATGCATCAATCTAGTGAACAAGTCAGCAATGTCTCTGAGTCACATCAAACAACTTGCCAAACAAAACAATTCAAATAGATCAACTATAGTCTGCTACAAGATGTGTCCTTCTTGGAAGCAAACGTTATCAAAACAGTCAACCTATGTCTTATTCAGGATGAGTCCTTCCTGCATAATCAACAAGGTCAAACAATCAAACATAGCCTTATACAGGTTATCACATCAATGGCATCTGACTCAATGTCTTATACGATACATGTCTTTCTGAAACCAGGCTTTGTCATACCTTATACAGATAGTCATAACATTGAAACCAGACTCACAGTCTTATCTGGTATGTGTATCTCCTGAAACCAGGCTCTATCCAACGATCCCTTTATCAATCAAAATGAATCAAACAAACAAGATCATGTTTTGGCAAATATTTTACTAGCTTTTTGACTTTATAGCTTATTTGTCTTATCATTCATCTTGACTTGATGACTGGGATTCATGTTACTAGCTTTCTCAAGGATGTCTCATGAAGGATTTAGAGAAGCAACAATGTATCAGAATTCTATTTTCTTTGACTGTTGTCTATCGACTGTCTTTTACTTTTGATTTTGAGTCATGTTACTAGTTTCCTCAAGGATGTCCCATGAAGGATTTAGAGGAGCGATGACGTCTCATGACCTGTCTTTTCTTTTGTTTGTTGTTTGTGGTTTGTCTTGACAAAAAGATTGGGGCAACTTATGTCCTTAGTATGAGTTAATGACAATCCTTGTCTGCGACTATTTGTTATTAGCAAGTGGATGACCTTGCACACCTTGATCCATGTCATATCATGGTGTTTTTCTCCATTTGTATTAGTCCCACCCAATGATGATAAAGTGCAATACCTTTTGTGATATGGCAAAATATCGAAGATTCCACGTACTAACATAAATCTTCTATCTTTCATTCTTTGTCGATCTTTCTTTCTGCACTAACAGTTCTTGTTCCTTGCATTGTGACGGAGTCCTGTGACACAAAACATTGTACATCATCCTGCATCAACATACATGTTAGAAACATTCATACATATAGAATAGTTCACATCTAGCTCATCATGGCATAATAGATAATCATCAAACAATACATATTATAAGCATTCCATGTACAGAGCAACTGTAAATACATGCATTATATTACATTTGTATAGCATCACATGTTGTCTACATATAACATCATATTGCATCTCATAATCATATAGGATCAACATTATATAGAATCATACATCATATAGAATCAACATGATCTCATTAACTACGTATAAACATCATAAGATACATATACTCATCCATCACGTAGGCATATCATATAAATATCATATGTATAAATAAAGACTACATGATCAATAAATAGAAATGCATATCATGAGAATCGCCACCAAAATCATACATATATATATCGCTCAAATGTGTCACATCACAATGTCATAATGTATCAATAATACATGGAAGCCCGCAGGCTATAAGATCAAAATACAGTGTCTCAACAAATGGTACCCCTATCCTGAGCTGCCACTGCCATCATGTCGGGAGTGTGTGGGGGAATGATGATGTGAACCCAAGGATCTCTACGCTGAAGGAGGTCTATCATATGGCCCAGCTCTACGTGGATGATCCACACCCTCTGTGTTGACTGTCTGAGTGTGGGTCCTGGTCTGGGACCTGCTACTATGTGCTGCTGAGAAACTGGGAGCTAATCTCTCTAGTGGAATCTCTGCCTCATATAGATCCCGATAGTACCTCTCCCTCTCTCCAACTCTGACCAACTCTCTAGAAAATGCAGCTAATGGTCCTGTGCACAATGCTCTGAGCTCTGTGAACCTCTACTCAGTCTCCTGCCACCGAGCTATAGCCTGATCCCTATCCATCAAGGCTCTATCTCTCTCCACCCGATAGGCATCCCTCTCGGCCATCAACACTCTCATCTGATCCTCCAAGGATGCAACTTGGGCTCACAATGTATCCATATCTGGATCCTCTATCCCTCTCTCATCCTGTCTGGCCCTATCTATCCCATCCTCCTCCTCATCCAGCTCCTCCAGGATCTAATCTTGGATCTCTCTCTCTCTCGTGATCATCATCCTCATCATTGTCCTCCTGGTAAGCACCTAGCAACCCAAGAGCATCAACCTCTACCTCCTCTCCGCCTACCTCCTCGGCACCTCCCTCCTCTCTGCCTGCCTCCTCGGCACCTGCCTCGGCCTCTGCTGGGATAACTGCCTCTGTCGGCTACTCCTCCCCACCACCTCTGGCCACATCTAACATAGCCACATCCTCCTCTCCTCCTCCCTCCTCTCAGATCGGTGACAAGGCTGGTCCTCATCCTCTTCGACCACACCTCCCTCTCTTGCCTCCATGTCGGCCACCTCTGCCATCATCCCCTCCATCACCATGGCCTCCTCTGCCTCCTCGGCCTCTCCTTCTACCTCGTCTGCCTTGTGGACCTGTACCATGCCTCTCTACTGGTGCTGGCTGCCCTGGATCTGTCAAGGGGATTGGCCTATGTACTACCCACCACTGATCATAAGCTGGAGTGGTCCCTGGATCTGCTGGTCCGTCCCTCCATCTCCATGGAAGTTCATGTAGACCATCAATATCTACCTCCGCAGTGGTGACTGGAATCTCTGGCCCCCATAGCAGGACCTCTTGTGATGACCTAGCAAACTTAGCTCTCCCTCGAGGTACATAATGTAGTCTCAATATCCTATACACATCCTCTAATGTCACCGTGGCCTCTCCAATCGGTAGGTGGAAGGATAATGTCTCCGAGTGCCACCGCTCACATAACACTATCAGTAGTCCCTGATTTGCTCGAATCTAGGGCATATCAGTCACATGCAACAAACCCAAATGCTATAGAGTCCATCGCTCGACCGATCGCAAACTATCTCTGAATCGAAATGTCGTGGGTTTCAACTCCCATGTATAAATAGGGTCTAATACAACCTGCAATAACATTATATATATGCTTCATGTTAGCCTCAATTATCTATTCTAGTGGGAAATGACTATTTTAACATAAAATGCAAATGCATCATTATTTTGCACATGCGTCATTCTTTTACACATGCATCGCTTTTTCACAAATGCAGTTCATAAACTCTATATGCGTCATTATTAAGCAAATGTGGTTAATAATAATCAAATGCGTCACAAAACTACCATTTGCGTTGCAAAACATCAAATGCATTTCTAAATTTATACATGCGGCTATAAATATGCAAATGTGTTTCATATTTTCAAATGCGTATAAAAAATAAACACATGCGTTTAACCGCTAAACCTATTCTAAATGGCCGGCGTAAACTTTCAAATGCGGTTTTCGCATACATATGTGTCGTTCGCGCATACATATGTGGTTTAGAATTAAAAATGACGCATAACTAAAAATGCATTAAATGTCTTAAAATGCGCGCAAATTAAAAATTTTCAAAAGGCAAGTTTTAGGTCCATACCGGGGGGTCCGCGCTAGCTAGTCTTTGGTATGTCTGGATCCTGTATGCGCGATGGTGGATGGCTGGAACTGGAGACATCGTCTCTATCAATCCAGAGCAAATTTTCAAATCTCTAAGCTAGGTGGGTGCAAATGAATAGTTTTTCAACCCTATTCAAATATATACCTAGGGCTTAGGTTGCATTACTCTCCTACTAGCCATGTAAACTTCTATTTTTCATCTTCCCGTACCCGTCCCTCCCATTTCCGAACTCCATTGCATTTCTGCCTATCCTATGGACTAATCAGGAGCATTTCCAAATTCTTTTGCACCTTTTGAAAATTTGTCAATTTTCCCGAGGGGGCATACCTTCACTTGTTTTACACTAGGGCATGACTGGGGCATATTTTTATCGATTTTGTTTGACACAACACCTAAATGACATTTTATCAAAGAGGGGCAAATGTAGACAATGAAATCTGGTTTAGGCCTACGACTTCCATATTCTTTGAAATTCGTATTCTTCATGGTCATTGATTAAATAATCTTAATTATTTAATTAATTCATCTTCTATTAATTCATCTATTGATTAAATAGTTTTAATTATTTAATTAATTAATCTTTTGTTAATTCTTCTATTAATTAAATAATCTTATTTATTTAATTAATTCACGCTTTTCTTTATTCTATCTGATTAATTAAATAAACGCTTTTTATTTAATTATATTACCAATTAACCTTATACTTCTTGTCAAATTAATTATTCTTATTTAATTTACTCTTTATCATATTTCAACTATAATTAAATAAATTCTTTTATTTATTTAATTATTATTTAAAATCCCTTCATCATTTAATTAAATAAATCTTATTTATTTAATTATTCTTCAAATATCGAATCTTGAATTAAATGAATTATTTAATTCATTAATTCTATTTTAACGCATTCCTCTATATTTTAGATAATTATGTGAGTTATCTAAGTATTCACTTTTACTCGACTCGACATCTATTTTAATCGCTCAATTTACTCTTCATTTGATGTCTAAGTGGCTATCTCAAGTAATCTCTTCGTCAGATCATTCAATCGTCTAGTTCTAACTCATTTGCATGCACATGCATATTAATTAAATATTATTATTTAATTAATTAAGTGTTGTGCTTGCATTCGAATAGAGAGTCGTTATAATCAATCTTCATGTTTGTCATGCAAAGATAATTCTTATGTTTTCGAATGTCAAATTGAAGATTAAATCATTCATTTAATCTTTAATTCTATTTCTAATTCGAATCACTCATGTCATCACTATCAATTATCTGAATGCATGTCCAATCAGTCAATCTCAACCGTTTGTTGATCTTTCAATCTTGGCCTGTCATTCGAATAATCAATTTTCTATAAATTGATTTGTCATTCTTCATTCCAATCTCTCTCGAAATCTCTCGTGAAATCTCTTTTTGAATTTTGAGAGCACTTTGTCTTGAATCTTCGATATTTTGCTAATCATTATCTTAGGCTATATTTGCACGAATTTACTAAAAATCTGAGGGCAATTATACTACACAAGCAAAATGGAGAAGGGCAATCGAGATGAATCATGGAAATGCGTTCAAAATTAGTGAGATTGTTCTAGTTTTTGTTTACGTTTTATCTTTCCTATGTTCTTTGTTGCTTAACGAATAAATTTGTATTTTAGATTTAGTATTGTATGCATGTGTGCTTCTAATCTTCTTTGTTTTCTATTGTGCAAGCATTTTATTTTGGTGTTACAATAGACTCATGGGATTGATTCATTACAACAAAATCAACTCTAAAAAAAAAAATCTACTATTTAGAGCCACAATCTACACTATCCAGGCCACCTTCTATAGCCCCCACTTAACCCTTGTTATTTTCCCTAATAACTGCCCTAGAATGTTCTAGAATGTTCAAATTTCCATTTTTTTTTTCTTCCAAAAGTCCCACTATTTGATTTATGGCCTAGGATTTTTTTTAATGAAAATCACTTTTTAAAGGACTAACTTCGTGGGGCCATAACTTTTGATCTAAGTGTCCAATCTTCTATTATTGCATATAATTGGAAACTTCTCGATGAGCTCTACAACACATGAACCGATCGTAGGTTAGCTCAACCACATTTTGAGCTATTTCTGGGCCTCTAAAGTCTTACATCTAAATTCAACGTTGCATTGGAGAAATTTCTCAGAGTTAAAAGTTTAATTTCTCCCAAACCATGTAGGGTATTGAGGTGATTCTTTCATGACTATAATTTTTTTTCAAGTTTGCTCCTTTGGGTAAATGTTCAAGTCCATATGAGACCATTTAGGCCAATTTACTAAAAATAGTAAGCGCCTGCTTTTCACTATTTTTAACACTTCACTATCATACACCCCTTAGGTTCCATCATGGGACTCAAAACAACTAAAAAAAATAAAGAAACCGATTTTTTTGGGTGATACAAGATTTCTCTACACCATTGGATGCTCTTGCATCATGTATAGATATGAAACACTAAAGCATAATATACATATAAATGAGATGAAAAGACTGAAAGCACTAAAATGAAATAGCATGAGCAACCATCATACTTGGATCCATTGGATGCCAATATGAGCTAGGGGGAGGAGGGTCATTGGGCCCCACATCACTGACATTAGGAGCCACTCTGAATGCTACCAGGGTTATTGTTGGGATGCAAGGTAGTGTTGGTGTTGTTGGTGAGACCGGGATAGCCACTGGAGGAGAGGACATACTCTACCACCTCCTCAACCTCAATGATGCTAATTTGACCTCCTCAGCTTGCTCTTGTTGAGCCTCCTCCTATTGTTGCTACTCCTGCTCTCCCTCACCACCTTGATTGGTGTAGGAGCACCATGTCATTTTTTGTCAAATTGATGTAAATAGGAGTCCAAGGTGGATTTTGATGTGTTTAATCACATTTTTGATATAATAAGGTCTAATTGAGATCATTTTTGGTGTTTTAGGATCATATAGGGTCATGTTATTTTTTTTCAATTTTGCAATAATGTTGCAAATGTTTCCTATGCAACTTTGCAATTTTGTCATTTGTAGGAAGTTGAATAGTCATTTGTTTGAAAATTAGTTGAATGACATTGGTTTTCTATTGGAACATGTTTAAAATGCCTCACAAACCTTGAGGAAATCCTCTAGAGTGAATATCAGTGAGAAACAATAAAGACAAGCTCTTTTTTCCTTGAATTTATAATGTTTTTGTTGTTCCTTAGTTTTGTACAGCTCTGTACTATTGATTCATGCTATGAATTTCATGTGAAAGGTTAAGGAAATGAATCTAATGTGATTTTATTTTGATTGTGTTGGATTTCATCAATATTTAAGGTAGTTAGGAGTGTTTTTCTGTAAGTCACCTGTAAACCCTAGGTTTAAGGGTTTGTGAACAAAATAATGTTTTGCAGTCTATTCCACCATTGAAACTTGTCCAAACTTAGTGGAATGGATGGGTTTAGTGTTTTCATAGAGATTTTGGAAGTTGTTAGAGTAGCAGATGGAGTTTGGGACAAATTTGAGCTTTTCCTAACCTAACATCATCATGTGTTAGGCTTAGGAAACTAGGCAGGTTAGAGATTTTGCAAGACAACAAATTGGTGATAAATTTGGGTGATAGAAACTAAATAAAGAGACCCTATATGATGTGTTAGAGCCTCTAGAGTGGAATTTTTGAATTTGGTGTTTGAATTTCATAAACTTTCTTTGGAAAAGGGACCTAATTTGGCCTTGGAGCAATGTAGAAGACCTAAATTGAAGGATTTGTTCCAAAAAAATGTAGTCCCTATTTGGATATGTTGAAAAGGGGCCTAATGGGTGTCTGATATGGTCAATGGTTTGTGGTTTAATGTCCTATAAAAGATATGCAAAAGAAACTAGGTTTGGAGACCTATAAGGTGATCAATGAAGGGTTATGTGTGAAACCACCATAGTTAGGGTCTGAAATCTTGAAAAAGTTGTTAAATTGTGTTGTGTGAATGTACTCCACCATACTCTGCATCAAGTGGTATCGAAGCATAGGTTCTGATTGAGAAGTGGAAAAGTGGTTGAAAGTTTGAATAAAGAAGATGCCTCCAAAGAGCAATCCAACAACTAGAGAAGACAAAGAACTAAAGGAGAAATATGGTAAGGAGGTAAGACTATATAGGAGTCTCATGAATCTTCCCTTGACTAAATTGCAGCCTTAGAAAAAAGCTAAAGAAGAGTTATGGTTAGTGGTGACCAAAGTGACAAAGAGGATGAGGGTGAGAGTTAAAACCCTCAAGGAGGAGTCCAAGATGAAGAGGAAATGGACCCTAAAGAAGCAAGAATGGTTAGGATGTTGAAGAATGTCAAGGGGGATACTCCTAAGGTGAAAGTGGAAATACCTATGGATGGTGGAAAGATGGACATTGAAGAAGTGTTAGGTTGAATAGATGCTCTTGACAATTTCTTTGAATTTGAGGAGATAGAAGATAATAAGAAGTGAATTTTGCAAAAACCAAGTTGAAGTTCCCTTCCCTAACATGGTTGAATTATGTTCAAGAGGAAAGATTAAAGAAGGGAAAGACTAAGATAAGTTCATGGGATAGAATGGTAGCTAAGGTGAAAGGACAATTTCAGCTTGCAGATTATGCAATTCAAACCTTTAAGAAATTGCAAAATTTAAAGTAAAAGGAGTTAGATGTTATGGCATACATTGAACAACCGGTTCCATAAATTACATGACATACTAAAGATGAAGTAGAAAAGGTAGAAAAATACCTAAATGGACTAAGGCTCAATATTCAAGATGAAATTGGTCTCACTACACCTAAGACAGTTGAAGAGTGTTTTCAGTTGGCTATCAAGGTAGAGGAAATGATAAAAAGGAGACAAGAGCAGAAAGGAAGAGGCAAAGGAAATAATTTTAGAGGTAGAGGTAACTTTGGTGCAAGAGAATAGTCATAGAAGCAACAAGGAGAATCAAGTAATCACCAAGAGCAAAGTGTTGAATCAAGAGGAAATTTCAGAGGAAGAAGACCTAGTGGTAGAGGTAGATTTGGCAGACAAGGGAGAGGATCAAATACCTTCTCAAGTAGATGTATCAATGCAACCAATTTGGTCATCCAACATGGAAGTTCCTGGACAAGAAAGCTTAAAGTTCACATGGAGGTGAGAAGAGAACCCAAATTGTGCATGAGGAAGACAATGAAAGTGTTAATTCATCATCTCAACATGTTGATCCTGAGATAGGTGAGTCTTTGATGATGAGAAGAACAATCATTAAGGTGCCAATAGTCAAAGAACCTCCACAAAGGAAATCAATGTTTAGAACCACCTAAAAATTACATGGAAAGGTATGTAAGGTAGTTTTCTATTCAAGTTCTACTAATAATTTGGTTTCCTTAGTGTTGGTAGAGAAGTTAAACATGAAGATAATCCCACACCCCACACCTTACAAAGTATCTTTGCTGAATAAGGGTCAACAAGTCTTGGTCAATGAGAAAAAATGGGTAGAGTTTAATATTGGAGGTATAAAGATAAGATCCTTTGTGACATCATCCTCACAGACGTTTGTCGCTTGTTGCCAGGAAGACCCTAGCAGTATGATAGAAAAGCAAAGCATGATGGCTAGAAAAAAATTTATGTGATAGAAAAAGATGGAACTTCATTCACATTGACACCACTACACGATGGGGAATTTGATAAAACAAATTGGGTCTAGTGTAATGGTAGTGGGGTGGAAAGGATTATTGAAAAAATTGAAGGAAGAAGGTGGATAGGGATTTTCTTTAGTGATTAGACCTAAATCTATTTTAGCAACAACCAAGGTTGAGGGTATACCTAGTGAGGTTTAGACTTTGTTGAACAAATACAAGGATATTGCAGTTGATGAGTTACCTAGCTCTTTGCCTCATGAGATATGTAGGCCATCACATAGACCTAATCCTTGGTGAAAATTTACCAAAAAAAGTTGCATACAAGATGACTCCCAAATAGAATGAGGAAATAAGAAGGCAAGTCCAAGAATTGTTAGATAAATTCCTAATAAGGGAAAGTTTGAGCCCATGTGTTGTCCATATGGTTTTAGCACCTAAAAAGGATGGGGATTGGAGAAATTTTATTGACTCAAGGGAAATAAATAAAATCACCATTAGATATAGGTTTCCCATACCGAGGATGGAGGATTTGATGGACTGCTTGGGAGGTGTGTGTTATTTTTCAAAGATTGACTTAAAAAGTGGTGATCATTAGATTAGGAAAAGAGAAGGGGATGAGTGGAAAACTACATTTAAAACCAATGATGGTCTGTATGAATGGATAGTAATTCCATTTAGATTATCAAATATTCCTGGAAGTACATTTATAAGACTAATGAATGAAGTTTTGAAGCCTTTTATTGGAAAATTTGTTGTTGTGTATTTGGATGGCATAATTGTGTTTAGTAAGACTAAAGAAGAGCACTTACAACATCTTGACATGGTTTTACATAAGTTGAATGGAGAGAATTTGATGATAAACTTCAAAAATGTGAATTCATGAAAGAGGAGCTAGTGTATCTTTGTTTTGTGATATCCAAAGGTTCATTGAAGATGTATCCCACCAAAGTAGAGGAAATTCTCAATTGGCCAACTCCAAAATCAGTAGGGGAGGTAAGAAGCTTTCATGGACTTGCTAGTTTGTATAGGAAATTTATAAAGAATTTTAGTCATATCTGCTCACCAATTATTGAAACCATCAAAGGAGATAAAAGGAAAAGATTTCAGTGGATTGATGAGGTAGAAAGAAACTTCCAATACCTAAAAAATAGAGTGGCACAACAACCCATCCTTGCCTTACTTGATTTCAACAAATTTTTCACTATAGAATGTGATGCAAGTGGCTTTGCAATTGGTGTGATCTTAAGCCAAGAAGGAAAACCAATGGCTTTCTTTAGTAAAAATATTAATGAAGTAAAAATAATATACTCATCTTATGATTTGGAAATATCTACAATGGTGTAGTCCCTTAAGAAGTGGAGACACTACATTTTTCTAAAGGAGTTCACTATTTTCACCAACAACCATGCTTTACAATTTCTAAATAGTCAAGACAAGCTAAGTCATAGACATGTGAAGTGGGTAGAGTACCTGTAGAGCTATACCTTCATAATCAAAAACAAAAAAGGATGATCCAACAAGATAGTATATGCTTTAAGCAAAAGGTCAATTTTGGTGCAAGAAATCCAACTTCAGAGTGTGGGAATAAATTCCTTGAAGGGAATGTATCAAGAATATGAAGACTTCAAAGATGTATATGATGTTTTTGATTAGTTTAAAGATGTTTTTCATGATGAACATTCTGATTTTCTGTTGCAAGATGAATTGTTGTTTAAAGGTGCTCAATTATGTATCCCAAAGTGCTCCATGAGAATTAATTTGATAAAGAAGAAACATTGTGGCAGTTTAGGAGGACATTTTGGGGTTGATAAGAAATTGGAACAAGTAAGGAGATTTTATTTTTGGCAAAAAATTCAAGTGGATGTTAGAAAGTTTGTGGAAAATTGTGTAATCTACAAAAGAGCCAAGGGTTCTAGTTCTAATGTAGGGCTTTATAAGCCCTTAAACCAATACCTAATATACCATGGGGAAGTCTAAGTATGGATTTTATGTTAGGTGTATAGGAGTGAATTTTCACCCTTTATGCAAATTCCCCTTTTTCCTTCTTCACTTTAGAAAACCAAGTTTGGGGGATTAATTCCACCTAAGCCTACTACTTTCATCACACTTGGTGCTTGTTTTGAGTATTGGTGGATGCATTTCTATTAGGGATGCTCACACAGTGCATACAAATGTTCACACAGTGCACTTATGTCCTTGGTAGATTCCTATGAGGGTGGGTGCATGAAGTTGATCACACTTTTGTGGAAAAATGGGAAAAAAATGGGGAAACACATAACATGCCCGTGTTATAACGTGAGTGCGTTATGTGATTTTAAAAGAAGAAAAAAAGTGAAATGTGTATCATTTTCTTTTCACTATTTCTTAGCTCTGTGCACGACCAAAAACCCTCATTTTTGTGCTCACGTTCTAAGAGGAAGGACTTCTGCAAATTTCATCAAGAATAGTTGGATTTTGTCTGCAAATATGGTGCCACGATGACAAACAGATGCAGGAGGTAAGTATTATTTACTATTTGTTTTGAATTTGTTAGTTTGAAATTGATTTTGTTTTTTTTAGGTTAGATTTGATTTATTTTTCTTAAATCTGTAGGAAATCCTACAAATCATCAACAAGAAGAGGAGGTAAATCCTCAACAAAATCAACCTCCCCCACCATTCTCTCAATTCTCTCCTGGCACTAAAGAAAATTTGAGGAGTGAAATTGAGAATAATAGAAAACAACTTGAGGATCTTATCAATAGGTTGAGTGATCCAAATGCTTCAACCATATAAATAATGCTTCTAGCAAATTCATTGAAAGACATGTTAAAAAATGTAGATGCAATCACCCAACAAATATTTGGATGGCAAGATAGGAGGTAGACAACTAGGGCATATTATGCAGACAAATTATCATATAAACAAGTAAAAGATTTAAAAATTACTAAAGGTGATTTGTGCTCTCTTTTCATTGACCCTAAAACAAATCAAAATCTTACCCTCAATGCAAAGAGGTTTCCTATTCATTGGTGCCACCACCAAGAGATTAAGAACCATTTTTATGAAAGATGGTATATGGTCTTTGATTACCCACCGTGCAATAATTGTGAAGTCCCCCGATATTTTCTTAGGAAACTATACAGTGAGTTTGTATTGAACCAAATCCAACATTATTTTGATATGAGGGAGTTCCAGGGGAGAGGTGGGGGGTCAGCTTAGGATAGGCCCAGTGCACAGCTAGATCCTACATGGCAAGGGAGACAACCTCTCACTAGGCCGCCTCGTGAGCAGATTGTGATGTCTACCATTGCGAAGGAGAGTGCCGACATAGAGACATTGTAGGCAATCACAACTTTGACCTAGAGTGTCATCCATCACACTAGCCCTTTGTATAGCGCCATCCAGGGGAGTCTTCAGGTGGTGGCCTTCGAACCCATGTGTGTCAATCTTGCGGGCTGACTTATTCATATGACCCTACTGGCACTCAAAAGGGTGCTACATAGGATCCATATGGTACTACGCAGCCTGATCCATATGCATCTATGGGGATGGAGAGGATGGCTAACATTTTGCATGATGCATATGGCATTGACAATCAGGTAAAATTTAGCATGTTCATTAAATTTAATTTATTAAATTTTGATTGTGAAATGCAAGATTAACTAATTTAGTTTTATTATTTTAATAAAATTGCAGGGTCATAGTGTAGAGACTGGATACACTAGTCATCCACCTACTTATTTTTGCAATACACCCGATGGGGTATGTAAAGTTAGTAAACAATTATAAATTTATTACATGTGTTAATAGAATTGTTTTACAAATGGTATTTTAATATGTGATTTTGGATGTTGAATAGGGTACTGTTGGAGGTTTCTAGGAAACACCTTCCTGTGCCAGTAGATTTGATCAAACGTTCATGGAGTAATATAGAATTTAAAGAGAAATTAAGTAATGAATTCTAAGTTTAATAGATTTGTGTAGTTCATATTCATATTTTTGACCTTACGTTGCATTACACAGATCATTCAAAATCAAAGCATTACTTCAAATTCGATAACTAATAATTAGAAATTTATCTGTTTAATACTTGTACTCAAAATTTTGTTCCTTAGATCTCATACATTATAAGTCATCACATGGATTGCTATTGTAACTTTTTTGTGATTGAATAATTTATTGTTTTATTTTCAGATGTTGGTGACAAAAACACTGCCAAACATTATGAGGGCAATGGATATTGGTGTTTCCTCTACTATACAATCCTCAATGGCTTTGATACGGGAGGTATGAGGCAAATTACTAAATTTCAATTTACATTCATTGTTATAGATGAACTAGTTCTAGTGAAAAATCAAACCATTATTGATTCGTAGTTTAATTCCTATTTGGATGGTTTATACAGGGCTAGAGCATGCCTAAGCATTAGCGTGTAAATATTTCCATCGAGGAGAGTGATTGTGAGATGGTCGTAAGTGATTATTTTGTTAAATATATTAATTTTTATAATGTAATTTCTATATATTAATGTCTTTACTTCTTATTGTAATAGTTGAAACTTCACCAAAAGCTAAGCACTAGGAGGAGTAGAAGGAGCACTCCTCGAGCATAGCAGAAACGGGTAACAGACTTATTGCCATTGGATCGCCCAACAAAGGGAAAGAAAATTGTATTTGAATGAGAGCATGGAGAGAAATGAATTTTGAATGCACAAAGCCCTTTGTTGTATGCCTACATGGCAATTTTGTACATATTTTGTATTGGATATATTTGACATTGAATGCCTATATGGCATTCTTGTAAGCCTATATGGCTATTTTGTAACTATATTTTATACTTATATTGCCATATATTGATGTATGCATACATGGCTATTTGCTTAATGCAAATCTTTTTATCGATGGTGTCCATATTTGCAAATTATAAATTCATGGTTCAATAGATATGAATTACGTGTATTCAAGTGTATACTTTACAACTTATGCACATATATTTTTTGACTTACATGTGAACATCAAAAAGTGTGAAAATTTATGTGTTTGGAAGTCAAATGAAAGCCAATTTTTCAATTCTCAGTTCTTGCATACTCAATCTTATGGACTTATTCCTTCCTAGCACATATTGTGAATATTTTTCATTTGGTGCAGAAGACAAATTCCTCATTTTTGAACCACTCATAGAAAAGAGATTCACAATAATACTTTAGCATTGGAACACTACTCCATACTTCTCTTGTCTAGACCATAAAGGATTGAAAATTCTTAATTTAATGCAATGATAGTCGTGAGATGAGAATTTATATAACCATGCCTATTTTGAAACTTTGCATCTAATACTGCATCAACAAGAACTTAAGAAGTGTTGCATAAGAGTGTTAGATTTGATAGGCCTTCTCTTCCCTAAGGGAGGAGAGCCTACATCTTGAATTTTGAACAAAATTTTAAGAAGCAAACATTTTACCTAAAAGCTTCAAACCTAGATGACATATTTGGCTAGGTCTATCTTGAAAATTATCAATGCGTTCAAACTCTAAAGGAGATTCTCCCTGAAAAGAAAACTTTACCCTTTTTCCCAAGGAAAGAAATTGCAACAAGTTGCATGTGATTTATCTTATTTCTTTTTCACAGTTCCTGGTCAATCATTCATGGCTTAGGATAGTTCCATTCCAAGGAAAAGACACCCAAAAAATCACTGAGATTCCTCTACAATCTACAAGAAAAAGGTTTTGGCTCTTTCACAATGTAAATAATTATGTAACACTATTTTCTTGTTTTCCTTCCACACAAAAAAATGTTCACACTTTTCAGATTTATCAATGATCAATAATGGCTGATTGTAAACACTTGACATTTTTATGTTTGAACTTTAATTTATAATTTTGAATCATGACATTCGAGTAGATCACTAATATTTTAATATTTTACTATGAAAGTGGTGGTGGATTTTTGCTATATTATTTGAGTATTAATATGGTGGTGTATTCTAAACTTGATTACAGCTGCAAATGTGTATATATTTCTGATTTTTATATGTTTTTGTATGACCAAACCCAAAACGAACCCAACCCCCAAAAAAAATTTCCCAAACCGGCGAACCGGGTTCTCGAACCTGATCCTGAACCAAAAACTAAACCGGTAACTTAGTAAAAAATATATTTTTGTAGTTTATATTCATAACGTTGATTACATTGCATTGCACATCTTTCAAACTAAAAGCATTGCTTCACATTTCATAACTAATAACTAGATGTTGATAGATGACAAAATTTCAATTACAATATAGTTTTTACAAAGTCAACCTAAGTAGTTATGCAATTACTTCACATTGCATAACAAATAACTAGGAGCAATTGTCAATTGCATTTGGTTGTCATGGCATTCTATGAGACCACATTTCTTTGAGGAATTTTTTCAAACAGTTCATTGCCTTGTCTATACTACCACATTTTTCATACATTTCTACCAAAGCATTTTGTCAAATAGTTCAAGTGTTTCCTTGTTGCTATGGCTGAAAGCCTAAAACAAGTGCTTTCGAACAAGCTATGGATGCTTGGAAAAAATCTATCAAAAGCATAATAGTAAGCAATATCATAGACAAGGTAGTGAACTCTTTGAAAAAATGCCTCATAGAAATGAGGTCTCATGACCTAATGGAATGCCATGATAGTCAAATGCTTTTGATTGTCATGGCATTCCATCACCATGAGACCTCATTTCTTTGAGGCATTTTTTCAAAGAGTTCATTGCCTTGTCTACGCTAACACATTCTTCATACATTTCTATCAAAGCATTTATCCAAATAGTTCATTTCCTTGCTACTATGGCTAAAATCCTAAAACAGGTGCTTTTGAACAAGCTATGGATGCTTAGAAAAAATCTATAATAGCATAATAGCAAGCAATAGCATAGACAAGGGAATGAACTGTTTGAAAAAAATGCCTCAAAGAAATGAGGCCTCATGGTGGTGGAATGCCATGACAAGCAAATTGTTATGGATTGTCATGGCATTCCATCACCATGAGACCACATTTCTTTGAGGCATTTTTTCAAATAGTTCACTACCTTGTCTATGATACTACATTTATCATACATGTTTACCAAAGCATTTTATCAAACAGTTCACTTCCTTGTTGCTATGGCTAAAATCCTAAAATAGGTGCTTCCAAAAAACCTATGGATGCTTGTGGAAAAGATCTATCAAAGCATACTAATAAGCAATAGCATAGAAAAGGCAACAAATTGTTTGATAAAAATCCTTAAAGAAATGTGGTATCAATGGTGATGGAATGCCATGAAAATCCATAGCAATTTTCTTGTCATGGAATTCGTCATACCATTCCATCACCATGAGACCTCATTTCTTTGAGGCATTTTTTCAAAGAGTTCACTGCCTTGTCTATGCTAACACATTTTTCATACTTGTCTATCAAAGAATTTAGCCAGACAGTTCATTGCCTTGCTGCTATGGCTAAAAGCCTAAAATAGGTGCTTTCAAACAAGCTATGGATGCTTAGAAAAAATATATCATAGCATAATAGTAAGCAATAGCATAGACAAGGGAATGAACTATTTGAAAAAAAATGCCTCAAAGAAATGTGGTCTCATGGTGGTGGAATGCCATGATTGTGCAGGAGCACCCAAGCTCCTTGAGGATCATTTGGAGAGTCAAGAGATGGAAGGGGTCTTGAAGGCCTATAAACCTTTCCAGAGCATCAATTATAGCATTTTGAAGCATATAATGGCATTTGGCATGGATGAGTGTAATAGGAAGATCAAAAGTCCTAAGGGTCCTGATAAGGACCATAGGACCAAATTGACTTGTAAATGGAACGATGATGTTGTAGGAGTTTAAATAGGTATATGATGTTTTAAT
The DNA here is from genome assembly GCA_007258455.2 of Sequoia sempervirens. Taxonomy (NCBI): domain Eukaryota; kingdom Viridiplantae; phylum Streptophyta; class Pinopsida; order Cupressales; family Cupressaceae; genus Sequoia; species Sequoia sempervirens. The sequence continues at coordinate 175,983,778 of VDFB02058242.1, read as the reverse complement.
TAGGTTAAATAAGGTTGAATGATGATATGTAATAGTTTTGGAAGCTTTATAGTTAATAGGAGTTAATAAATTGCAATGTTGGAAAGTCAAATTTTTGAAATCCGACTGTGGGTGGAAAAGTGAGTTTTAGGAGTTTTAATCACAATAATGTAATAAAATAAATTTTAATCAGTTGGGACAATTGTAGGATGATTCTATAAGCCTAGAGAAAGCATTTGTATGAAGGGTTGGCTGATATTGCAAGTGTTGTACGGACTGCTACAAAAAATCAATAAAAACTTCAATCTTTTTGCATTTTCTTGAGTATTTTTGATAAATCTCTGATTCCTTCTGGCTTTACACTCATTTGGATGGTTTAAAAACTTTTATTTACATTCATTTAACCTTTTTAATGACCTAAATAACATTGGGAATCAGTTTCTTGTGTTATATTCCTGACTGTCCTCAAAAAGTATAGATTTTTCACTAGTTTTGAGAGTCTTCATGAATAAATGATCCATTTCATGGGAGAGTGTGACTGAAAACTTGTGATATGGATCATATGTAACTTTTATTATACATATCTAATAAGTTAAAATGCAAGAAAGAGTGATTCTTGGGTGTACACCAAGTTTTAGCAAGGAAAAGGGCATGAAAATGGTGCCTAAAGTGTAGCAACAAGAGATCTACCTTAATAAGGGGTATATTTCTAAGTTGAAGGTGTTTAGATATGTTGAGTTATTGGTGAAAAGTCTAAGATAAGGTTTTGGAAGTGTTGGGAAAGCTAATTTTCAAGAGGCCCTAGTTTTGGAGCAATTTATTGAGGGTTTTGTGATTTAGGGTGTTGAGGGTGTCAAAGAAGACTAATACCTTGAAATATTTGGTTTGGGAACATTTTAAAACACTGTTGAAATTTTCATAGTCAAGGGATAAGTTTAGAGAGGGGTTGTTTTGAAAAAGTGGGCTAATTAGGCCTTAAATTTGAGGAAACAACAGGTTTTGGTAGGTTTGATCTAGAACAAGTACCATAAATGATTTGATATGTTGTGTATCATCATGAATCACATCTGAATTAGTCATTATATTGAGGATTCCTTTGGGTAAGTTGAGTGAAAAGTCAAAAAACCATCGCTAGAAGCCTAGTTGGGCTAGAAGCCTAGTTAAGGTGCAAAAAGTGAGTTTTGTGTAAGACAAAGGTTTGGGGCTTTGAAACCATTCAAGACAAGTTTTTTTGAGTTCCTTGAGATCACTCCAAGGGTTTGGGTCTAGTAGGAAAGCATCTAAGTTATAAGTGCACTATTGAGGCTTGTCTCCATCAAGGTGCCTGGAAGAGTGTTTGAGATTGCATCATTGTAATCCTTGAAACTTTGAGTTTTGACTAAAGTCCCATCCCCTCTGCATCACATGACAAGCAATATTTTTTGGATTTTCATGGCATTCTGTCACCATGAGACCACATTTCTTTGAGGCATTTTTTCAAACAGTTCATTGCCTTCTCTATGCTAGTACATTTATCATACATGTTTACCAAAGGATTCTATCAAACAATTCGCTTCCTTATTGCTATGGCTAAAAGTCTAAAATAGGTGCTTCCAAAAAACCTATGGATGTTTGGAAAAAATCTATCAAAGCATACTAATAAGCAATAGCATAGAAAAGGAAGCAAACTGTTTGAAAAAAAGCCTCAAAGAAATGTGGTCTCAATGGTGATGGAATGCCATGACAATCCACAACAATTTGCTTGTCATGGCATTCACATGCCATTCCATCACCATGAGACCACATTTCTATGAGGAAATTTTTCAAAGAGTTCATTGCCTTGTCTATGCTCTTATGAATAGAATTTATTGAAATTCAAGATGCTCTTATAATGTCTACATCATAGGTGGTCATGATAAGGTTAAATTCAAATGAATAACTTGAAATTCCTCATCAAGCTTCACACGCACTTTTTTAATGGCTTAAAATCATAATTGAGATTTGTCAAGATCATCAAAATAAGGATGTTGCATTGCTTTTCTGCTTGAGATTCTCTTGGATGGCTCATAAATCTGCATTTTATGCAAGGGGACACCAATCAATGTTTTCCTGGTTACGTACAGATACACAAAGTAAAATAAGATGATAGCATTGGCATCAACCAAATTGATGTGGATACAAGTATAAATTAATAAGAAAAATTGTTCATATACTTACAAATTAATCCAATGAACCATCTAGGTCTGCTCTACTCTTTATTGTGTCAAGTATTGCCTCATGGTCAAACTCACAGACCTTCCACAAGGTCTTGTTCAAAGGTCTTACCCCATATTTGCTCAAATGAACATTGGATGCCACGAAAGTTTTTGAGTAATGAAGAATCTTATTATGCATGTAAAATTCCTCAAACAACCAATGTTTAACACTCTTATGTGGGTACCTTCTCAGCCACATTCCAGTAACAACAACTGAACCTATAGGGTATTCAATGTTTTCTCCATCTATAATTGGGGCTTCCAATTTCTTTTTTTCCTCAACATAATGACACAAGTAATAGTCTATACCCTCTTCATTGTCTTCATTTGCAATAACTGCATAAACATGCCCTGCATTTATATGTCTGGGATATCTCTTGAAATTAGTCAACATTATGAATACAGTACAAAGTAAGATAACAATATGGGATTTCAAATACTAAGAAAGTAGATATATTACCTAGTTGAACTAGATCCGATACATGGTCAAAGTCGACCGATGATTCCATCCATGTTAGTTCCATTGCCATTGGAGGGTGATACGTGTGAAGTGGGCTAAGATAACTTGTCAACCATTTCTCAACCCACTCCCCTAACTCACAATCATTCCAGGATTGCATTGTACATGAAGAACAAAAGCATGCCATCTTACATGTATCAATACTCCATGAACTTGCATTTGAGATAAGGAAAGAGTGCAACTCACTCTATCTTGTTAGTGTACAACAATCCTCATATGGTGCAATGTTAGTATCATCCATCAACCAAAAAAATCTATGAACTGAAGACATACCTTCATTACCTGGACCCATCAAACCATTGCACCACTCGATGATTGATTTTGCATCTATCAATTGTGCACTGTCTTTATACTTTAACTCTTCTCGTGCTAATGTTCTTTTCATGCATGCTCTTGCACCATCATGCTCTCCCTTTCCATGTCCGGCCTCACAAAAGTTCCACATATGTTGAACACGTGTAGTGAGATGCATCCTACACAACCAGTAGAACATGCACGTGTTCTTGAACTGTGCTAGATAGTTATCTGACCATATTATATGCCAATCATATGATATGCCCCTCTGAGCCAAATGATTGTAGAACATCTAGAAGCAACCTTGCACAAACTTTGGAGAATGTGTACGATCATCACTAATATAAAAGTGATACTCCCTCAATACCTTCCTTTCATCCTCTATACTTTCAACTGCATGTATGAATGCTATGTGCACAAATATTGAAACTTGTGTGGAGTTGTAATACTATGACTGTACCTCACACTGTGGTTGTAGAGTGTAGTTCTCTGCAAATTCAACCACTGATACTATGCTACCAAGTGGAAAGGTGTCCTTGCATAGCTTGAATTGTGTGTCCAATCATCAAGCTCTATGGGTATGCCTTGAATACTCATACACTAGATTCTCACAAAACATGGACATGAACTGATACACTGGAATCTTCTGAATAACCAACTCACACCTTTTTGCTTCAAACCCATCTTTTGTAGCATATGCCACTATTTTATACTTCTTGACCTCTACTAGTTTTTGTCTTGCCTAATATGTGCTTTCCATATGTTAACATACTAGCATTCATTGCAAGCCACCACAACACTCACATGAACCATCCAAGCATGTTGTCCTATAGAATATTTGGCCATCCTCTATTTCACATAAAATTTTCGATAAGAACTTTCTTGAAGATTTTGGTGGGGCTTCTATGCCACAATCCTGCAAAACATCATTAGTATGCAAATGTAAACATATAGAATGATAAACATCATAATGGTTAGAGAATTCAATATGTAGTTTACAACAACAAGTAGTGTGTGTGTGATTTATCTTGACATAAAAAGGTTTAATCATTTCAAAAAATCTTTGAGAAATACTCCTTTGAGGATAAGAATTTTGAAATTTATGAAAAAATTGGGTTTGATTTGTATCCAAAAAATGATTTGGATGTGGCTCACAGTTTCAACTACTGATTCTCCTTCTTATGACATCCCTTTGATTCAGAGACGGCCTTGTATGATTCTTCCAATAATCTTCAATTAGTGTTCTTAATGCTTCAACAACTTTTTTATCTTTGTGTGGAAGTCTCCCCAGGAATGCCCATAATTCATTTGAATCAGTGCCCTCAATTCTTTGCCACCTTTGAATGGATTTTGATAGAGTTTTTCTACTAATTCTCATTTGTTCACTTTTCCTTTTAATGAGGCAAGATCTCTTTGTTTCATAGCTTACCAAAGTCAATGTAATGACACATCGGGTGACATTACTATCCTTTGAGCATGAGGTCTTACCCACACTATCGTAAGCATCCATTAGATTCTTCACAATAGTGTTTTCACTTGATGCATTTGATGTTCTCAACCCAAGAGTCCTCATGATGTTTTTGTACTTTAAACCCTACATCATTTGAACAAATAGTTGACAACTTACAGTCTCATTTAGCCTTTCAAAGAAAATTTTCCAAATCTTATTAGCATATCTTCTACAAGTGCATTCTAGAATCTTACCTTCCATGTGCTACAAAATATCCTCATCAATATTAATCAAAAACTTTGGCTTTCTACACAAAATTCTAGGTGGTGTTCTCTTAGGTATGTACATCTCAACATTAGCAATTTCATCAATATTTAATTGAGGTGGGCTAGATTGCATACCTTTGATTGAGGGTGGAATAGAAGAAATACCTTGAGGTTCATGTGGGGATGATGGCATACCTTGTTCCTCAACTCTGAGTGATGATGTACTCTCAACTTTAGATGTGCTGGATGGTGTCCAACCATACTCACTTGTGGTAGATGGTGTCCCTCCATATTCGCTTGTGCTTAATGGTGTCCCTTTGTATTCACTTGTGGTAGAGGGTGTGTCTCCAACTATGGTATTTGCATCTCCCCTAGCATGACTCTTTCGCATTCGTGCCCTTTGTGCTACCAATTTATTTTCTCTTTTTGACAGTTGAGGTTCCTCTTCAACTGGCTTGTTTTCATCAATCGTTCCCAATTTATGCTTTTCACGATATTCCCTCATCATTTTTTCCTCTTTATCTTTGATGGCTTGGAGCTGATCATCTGTTATTTTTTTCCTTTTAACAATTCATTTCTTCAGCATGAAAAATAATTTTACCTGTGCAAAAAGTGCTAAGTTGTCAAATTAACTAAATGAAAGCTTTGGAAGCATAACTCAATGAAAGCTTTGGAAGCATACACAAAGAAAGTAAATGAAGGTTGGTTTGTATAACTATTTGACAGAATAACTCAAAGATAGCTTTGGAAGCATACACAAAGAAAGTCAATTATTAAATTTAACAAAATTCCTCAAAGAGATGTGGTTTAAAAATGCAATAGGAAAGTGTATTGAATTGTGTCATTTAAAATGTCCATTGACAAGTAAGGTTGTAACATGACAAACTGGTGCTGGAGCACCTAGGTCATGAAATTCCTTCAAAAGGCTAATTTTTTCAATTTCTAATGTTCAAGTAAATATGATGAATTTCAATGTATTTGCACCATGAAATAGCTCACTAGGTGATATTATTGAAAAGTTACTTTTTATAACAAAAGTTGTCAATTATTGTAAAAATGTAAAATTACACAAAAGCAGGAAGGTGAAGAGTCTTTTTTGTGGAAGGGAAAGGATGGGTTGATGAAGATGAAGAGGTAGCTATTTCAACTGATTTAGACACCTTTAAAAAGAAGTTTAAGCTCAAAAAAGGAAGATCTTGTATCCCAAAAATCCATAAAAATTAATAAAAAATCCTCTGCTCAGTTATTTTGGAAACCTTTTCTATTCTTGTTTTCAGGTTGCATAGTGATTCAAGCATGTTCTAAGATTTGATTCTATTTAGGGAAAGAGACTTATTTCATTCTTGAAAGTTGTAGGAATTGTAATTCAAATAATCAATCTAATTTGAACTTAGTTTCCTAAGTCTCGATCTGTGGTTTCCTTAGAATTGTTTAGAGAGTCTAAAAAGTGATTCTTAGCCATTACACTAATATAGGGCTAGTAGGTCAGTGGAATGGATCATATTTAGTGTCTTTTCAATGTGAATATGTGTGTGGCAGGGGTAAATAGAAATAAGAAGTCGGGATATTGTTGCATGAACAAAATTCTGAATTTTCTCATTCACAAAAACGGTGTTTTCAAGTAGGGTTTGAGGAAACAACATGTAGAGGAGCTTAGAAATGATTTCAAAATAATTTGCAAACACAATGAAGCATGTTTCAATTGTTGGGTAGAGTAGTAGAGGTTTTGCAAATGTTTCATTAAAGAAACCCTCATGGTTACCATGTTTTCACCCTATAATCAAATGTTTACTGATTTTGTGTATTGATGGGCATTTCCCATCTTGAAACTTGTTTATTTGTGAGTTTCTACACATGTCCTAAGACTTTTTGTAGGTTTGGTGGATTAGTGAGTAGTTCTATGATGACTTTCTTTGATAAATTGACCTATTTAATGGCTTTTACTAGTAGATAGCATGTTGGTTCTACTCTATTTTTTTTAAATAAGTGTATAAAATTTTATAGTATGTTGAAAAGGATCAAAATAGGTCTAAGAATCTATATTTGGATTGTGTAAATGCATTATGATAGAAAAGGAATCACCCGATTAGATGGAATGTTGGCCTCCTAGAGATATTTGGCATTGTTTGCTAAAAATAGAGAAAATGTAGAAACAACGAAAGGAATGTTAAGTGCTTGGGAGCAGTATCATTTGTGATGCCACAGTTGTGTCTATGCTTGGTAATGTTTTGAAGGTAGATTGTGAAAGATTTGATGTTTTGGGCATATGTTTCCAATATATGGAAATGGTTTCTTGAATGCAAAGTAGTTAGAGTGCGTCTATACTGATATATTGGAATATTACAATCAAAACATGATGAAATTGGTATCTTAAAGGTCTGGTGAGAGTGTTAAACTAATGCTACTTGTTGTTGTTATAAATGATGTTTAAATGAAGATAGGATGATGGATGTGTTGATTTGAGGAAAAATATCTTAAATGGTTGGGATGATGTTTGATTGTTTTTTCCTTGAAGGGGTAAGTTGAGTTGATGAGTGATTGTTGTATTGTTTATGACAAGAACAAAGTTGAAATTTGATTTTGAAAATGGTTTGCTATATGGAGATGGTGAATTGGCTACTGATAGCCTTATAAGTTGAAATGAAATAAATGGATTTTGGTTGAATGAAAAGTAGTTTTGGATGAATTTGACAAATTTTGTATAAATTGATCTTTTACTCTTTATTGATTTGGGAAGGAAGTTCCCTAAAGAAATGATGTTGTTGAGTGGCTTGGCAATCTGATAGTGCATCACAAACAAACAATTTGATCAACATGGAATAAGCTAAATAACAAAAATGAAAGCAAGCCATAATAGAATGAAAGAAAATGTAAAAGATTTCACATACCTAAAAAAGAAAAGTTTCAAATAGAGTTCTACCCAATTATGCAGCCTTTGCTTCTTCCTTCCTCAAACTCCTCAAAAATTTGACTTCTTCAAAAGCTTGTTCCCCTCCAAATTTCAATTATATATCAATTATCACTATAATTCAAACTTGAATTGATATTATATGCCTCTCAACATGAAAACTCTACTATTTCATGCAAAGGTGATGGAATCTCAAAATAATGCATGCACACTTCACTCAATCACCAAAAAGCTACATTTTGTCGGAGCACACGCAAAACTAGGAGAATATGCAGAATGTGGGTTGACATCACGGGTATATTGTGAATTTTTACCATTTTTAGTGATAACGTGAGTGCATTATTTAATCCTAAATGAACATATCTCTACTAGTTAATAACGTGCTTGCGTTACGATAACCATGTCAAGCTGTGTTGGCTTATCGGTGAGACATTGTCCATGTCTCCCCAATGCCAACATAGTCAACATTCGATATCACCAAGAGTCCTTACAATTGAAAAGAGGTTATATTGAGTTCACTTGTTGCATTGACTTCAGTTTTCCCTTTGGCAAGACTATCACTCTCGCTAGGACCTCACACTGAGCCTTCATGTTAATCTGTGTGCATCCACCAGTCAGTGAGACTCGTCGCTTTTGCCAGGACTTCATACTGAGGTTGAAAATTCACATAGAGAATAGAACTTACATTAGCGAGAATATCATCTTTCATCAAGAGATCATACCGAGGTTCATCCAAAGTGATCAGTAGTCAGAAAGACTTTCGTTTGTCGCTGAGACTTCACACTGAGACCCCTTTAGTTACATCGAGCACCGAATGGTCGGCAAGACTTCGTACATCGGTAAGACTTCTTACTGAGCCATCACATGTTACTCTGAGGACACCAAGCAAATGCTATTGGTGAGACATACCACTCTTCGCTGAGAGTTCTTACTAAGTTCTCCAAGTTACCTTGAGACCACCGTTCACCAAGAGTTATACCGAAGACCCCTCATCATCAACAAGACTCTCCATCAGCCACTAAGACTTCATACCAAAGTCATTGTGCTACCGCGAAGACTCCAATATTTCCCCCATCGGTGAGAACTTTCTTCATCTTTGAGGCTTCTTCCCAAACTAAGCCTTTTGGCCAAGAGTCTCCTCAATAAACAATATGTATGTCCTGTCAGCCAGGGATTTCCACACGGTAAGAGAACATATTGAACACAACATGTCACACCCAAGACTCCAATGTGTAACCATTTGGCAAGACTTCTGCAAGGTCACAATGACCTGTACAAAACATAAGGTTAGAAATCTGCTTATTGGCCAGACATAGAATATGTCACACCGACTTGGATCCAATAGAGGTTTCAGCCTATGGGATTGAGACATATTTTTCCAACATAGGAGGGAGAGGGGCTAGGAGGGAGAGGGTGGAGAGGG